>JARLTB010000188.1:4857500-5497500 GCA_030141615.1 Unio pictorum
TCATACTGCTTGGCACACACATCCATTTTGTATTCGGAATCTGCACAATACCATCTGACTATTTCAAATTGTCCTGCATTAAATGTATCAGTTTCCTTTCTTGTGTTTGATGTTGCTAAGTAAATGTTCAATATTTACATTATTTCCTAAGTGTGTAGAACACATTGAATGGATAAAACATGAGATCATAATATGGAATCTTGCATGTATAAACTAGATATTGTTGCAGCAAGTGCTAAGCGAAGATAAATAAAGATATGCCCTGCGTCTAAGTATCTGCCTTTTGTAAATTTGCGAATTCTGCAAAGTATATATATATATAAATATAAAATAAACCACACCAACACGTATTAATGTTGTGACCGGTTTCGCTTTAATGCTTTATCAAACTGAATTCAAACTGAATTTGTTATGATTGCTTACGTCATTAAATATATCATGTTTCTGAGTAAAAAATATGACATAAACAATATGACGTCATAGCTTACGTTTGTACATTTGTAACCTACTTTTCTTATTCTTTAATGAATAACATGAACATGGAAATATATATATATATATATATATATATATATATATATATATATATATATATATATATATATATATATATACATATACACATAGACACATATATGCACACACATACATATATATACATATATATATATATATATATATATATATATATATATATATATATATATATATATATCCCACGTTTTTGATTTCATTATTCATATAATCAATGCTACACAATGGCAGATAGAAACTTGTATTACTGCTTGCACTTGCAAAACTTTCAGCATTATTAAATTTGCATGGGCATATGATAGTTCATCAGTGCTTATAAAGACATTATTAAACTTTTATATTTATTTTCATCATCTGGCATTATTGTGAATTTATTGATGAGTTTCCGTAGTTATTAAGTCAACACAATTCATTTTTTTATTTTTATATTCGACACCAATTCATAGCTAGTCTTTTGTGACCGATAATGTGTAAAGTATATTTTTTTTATTATATCATAATAATATACATACATATATATATATATATATATATATATATATATATATATATATATATATATATATATATATATATATATATATATATATATATATATATTTATATATTTATATAATATAATCATCAAGTAGATGTAGCTGATTATTTATACATTGGTATGGTAATTCACAGTACTTATGTGAAAGCAACCAGTTGCTTTCAATTAATTACAATGAATTACCATACCACTGAAAAAATAATCAGCTACCAGTTGCTTTCACATAATTATTTGAAAGAAACTGGCTGAACATGTGTCATAGGGTACATGTCGTTGCGCGTTCGAGTCTCGTGCGCGAAAACATACTTTGTGGGCAGTAGAGCCTAGATAGTTTCAAATATTAATCTGAAAGCTTACTTTAACGAATACATGGTCTGATGTCCTTAAACATCTTATGGGTTCATTTGTGTATAATTATGGTCATCTTAATTAACATTGATTAGCTACGTATCGTTGCTGACCGTTAAACATATTATGAACAATATTTGAAATAGTGCACGTGTATCTGTAATCTTGATCTATATCACTAATTAAGCATCTAAATACTAAGATCTACCATTGTACAATCCACTGTTGACTAGATCCAAAACCGATGTGGACTTTGACAAGATATTCAGATTATCTAGTATTGTATGTTGTATGTTGATTAATTGGAAACATTCATTTTGACTGGACGTGCTAGGAAATTGGACCAGTTAGATAGGAGATTTTCTGAATCGTGTAGGAGTAAGTTCGTTTTGTTTGTGTCGCTAGGAATATACTAACTCAAATGGGCAGTTCAGTGTTGGTAAACAAAACTATTTCTTGAATCAAAGGAGTTATCTTTTGTTGCTGCTGGCAAACGTATCTTATTCAATGTGATGTTTTATTTTCTTAGGTGTTTCTCAGTGGCTCTCGTTATACTTTTTTAATCTTGATCGAAAGGTAATCTTTTGACATCGTTGTTATTACGATGATACAAAATTCTATATGGATGTTGATATTTTATCGGTCATTGCGAGAGGCATTACACTAATATCTAATGTATTAAACAGTTTTAGGTCCTTAAGTTTGTTCTTGCAGGTATTGATTTATATTTATTTCGTAATCTATAAATCTAAACTGTGAAATATGGTATGTACACCTACACCTTGGTGTAGTCCTGCACGTTTGTTAAAATGAGTTATTAATTCAGAGTTACAAGCTGGGTAAGTGTGTCATTCCTTTCGTATCTCAAATATTTTCAGCATTTTGTATGTTTTTCAATTTCATGGGGTTTTCTTTTTTTCTGTAGTCAAATAATTATATATGTTGTAACTCGCTTAAAGCTTCTAATGGTCTGGATGCTTATGCATCTTTTAATTCCGGAAGTTGTCATACAAGCTCCAAAAATTGCGCTGGCTCGAACACTGCAATGATTTGTGCCGTTATGTAACAGTGTACTGCCGAGGTAGGTGAAATGGTTCACTACGTTGATGTTTGTGGCCGGCGATGGTGATGTTGGGCTCAACATAGGGCTTTTCACGTGTTGGATGATGCAGAAATTCAGTCTTCTTAGTACTGAAGATGTGGCCAAAGCTATTGCAAGAGCTGTTGAACATGTCAAAACAGTATTGCTGGCCAGCTACTAAACCACCATTCAGGGAGTAGGCATCAGTAAGTAAGATATACCTGATGGTGACTGTCATAATCGTGGGTTCCGTTTGAATCCTCCTGTGCTTGAATAGTTTGTCATATGCAGTTACCTAAGGAACTCTCCAAATCTGAAAGACTTAGTTTCTAGGAATAGATTAGATGTATCTCCAGTGTTCTGTACTTATGCCTGCATGCCGTATTTGAAATGCTGGACAAAGGATATAAATGTTCTCGGGAATCCGTACATGGACATTGCTAGCAAGACAAAGATCTGCACTATTGTATCTTTGGATAGCTAATAATACTCGCCAACATGCATTTTATTGTCGTAGAAACACCCATCCCATGACTGGGCGATTAAGCACAGGTTAGAAGCGAAAGAAATTATATCACTGTACATTTGATGCACGATGAGGGTACGAAGGTCATAAAAGTGTCAGTAATTGTAGGATAAATATTTAATGGGATGTTGAATATATTTTCAAAGCTGATTACTTTATTCCGTTCTCAAAGGTCACAAAAAGGTCATTATATATTTATATATATATATATATATATATATATATATATATATATATATATATATATAAATATATTTTATATATTTATATATATATGTATATATATATATATGTATATATCTATATCTATATCTATATATATATATATATATATATATATATATATATATATATATATATATATATATATATATATATATATATCACTAAACGTATTAATTTATTTCCATACAGTGGGATAATCTGTCTCATATCAATGGTAGGTACATTCAGGTAAGAAAGTTCTACACCTTTACAAAGATTACTTTAATGTTTCTTCATTAAGTTAAATTTTAGGTGCAATATTTTACATGAAGTTTCAACACAATTTTAGCTGGAAGCACAATAAAAACATCTGGCAGTGAAATAGCGCAAGCTAGGTCTAGATGAACAATTTTCAAGTACATTTAATGTGAACATTGTTTAACATCTTTCCATTATATGCATTATTTAAAATAAGTAACCGGGTGTTTCAGAGGTCATTTTCTTTTATGGTGTAGACAGCTTTAAAAATAGTTTTTAAAAATGTGTTTTATTTAATTCCTTCGGTAATTACTCTTGCATATTTATGCACGTGCTTTTTTAAAATTTAGAACTTAACATATTGTTAATTCTCGGTTTTAACATCCTATTATACTTTCACTGGAGCATATAATCCATAAGAAGATTCAGACGTTGGGGACATTATGTGAAAATATAGCATATTATCGTCTTGTCGTCAACGTTACTAGTTGTTACTTTCTTTTATTTTTAATTGTTTGCCTTGCTTAGAAATATTGACCACATTATTAAAATTATTTTTGTTTTTAGTTTTATTTAAGCAAGAAACATACTCAAATGCTCGTAGAATACCTGTTAATAAAAGTTATTCAAGTACAAACTGGATTATGGTGTAGTCAGTTATAGTTTCTTGTATTGTCATATACAGTGCGATCGGTGAGCAGCACTGACACTCTTTTTTTTGATTTATGTTAATTCCAGTTTTAAACAATGTCACTATACTTGTTAGTTATGCAATACGGGATAATACAATATTTGCTGTAAAGTAACTATCATCTAACGTTTGAGCATGAAGGAAACAGGAAGTCAAACCTCTGAATGTTTTGTAAAGTCTTCCGGGTGTTCCAATCCAGTTTGCGTGTGAATATTGTATGAGAGAGAGAGAGAGAGAGAGAGAGAGAGAGAGAGAGAGACAGAGAGAGAGAGACAGAGAGAGAGAGAGACAGAGAGAGAGAGACAGAGAGAGAGAGAGGAATTACAATATATATGTTTTTCATTCTTTAAGGCACTAAACGAATCATCATTATTTCACGATAATTCATTCACGATGTGATATTCAGACATAATTTATGCTGACAATGTTGTATTTAAAAGAATAAATAATTAATACTCAACTGTGAACGAAAGATAAAACATTGTTTATCTGGAGCTAATTGTACATTTGTATAAGATTTGGACCGAATCAAAGGACTCGATTTGCATACACCTGTCTTGTTTTCTCATTATTACCGTCACAAACACAGTTTTGTTCATTTCGTAAAATCATTTTCGGTAATGAAAAACACATCATCGCCCTCTCTACCATATGTGGATCTGGCGGTGTTGATGATGGTGTGTATATCTTTTTGATTAAAATGATGGCACGCGGCGATTCAAATAGTTTATAACTATGTTACAAAACTTCCAAAAGATAGCTCACATTTCGATCAATGATCAATTCTTTGAAATTTAAATGGAACATATTACCGTAGTTCAGTAGATCCAACCGTCTGTTCCTATGTGACATATAAATCGATAGATTGGAAAAAAGGTTGTATAGTGTATAGTCATAATTAACAGGGGATTCAGTCCCAATTAGCCTACAAATATATATACCTACAAAAACTAATTAATCCTGCGGACGCATTTTGTACTTAGTGACCAGAAAAGACTCGCGCGTAGGGCATGATCTGTTAGTGTTAAACTGTCTAATAAATAGTATATTCTTCCTATTTCACACCGCTGAGCATGACTTATTGATTCACTCATAAAGTATTAGAGAATAAATATGTCGATAATAGAAACCTAGTGGATTTTGAATTAAATGAATAACTCAAACACGATGTGTGAAAGATGAAAACTGATGAACTTAATTTGTAAAGAAAAATATATAATGTATAAATAAAATGATTCTCATCCGTTCTCAACATACAATTGATTCAATCATTCTATACTAAAATTCACACGTTGAAAATAAACTAAATAACATAAATGAACATGAAGCTTGACACATTAGCTTCTTGACATTGGACCAATCTTTCCTTTTTAAAACATATCTATCAGTCAACGTAACCTCCGATATCGTAGTCATCAACATACATTCAAACTGCAAGTTCCTTTACAGTAGCTAAGACAAGCAACGTTATATACAACGTTCACATACAGCCGTGCAACATACTAGTTGATAAAACCCCTAACGCTCATCAATAGAAGATAATTGTAATATATGTACGCAGTAAAATTTAAATATAAGTAAAGTCTGAAGTCGTTAGTGGTAAGCACACATGATATCATTATATAACTACTTGTTATTTAGTTAGAATCTAAATTTTTTTTCTAATAAGAATATTATTAATTTTTGTTGCTATTTCAGAGAGTTTATATATTTTCACATTGTTATTAATAATATCCAAACTGTGTATTCCTGACAAAAAATAAAGTGCATTAATTATAATAATGTTACATTTGTACCTTCTATCTATTCGGCACTATTTAACCATGCACTTTATCCAAAGCAACAAATAGTTTTGTAAATATATTAGCATCATACATTTCAATATATATAAATATATATATATATATAAATATATATATATATATATATATATATATATATATAGATATATATATATATATATATATATATATATATATATATATATATATATATATATATATATATATATATATATATATATATATATATATATATATAAATTAGGGACTGCTAGAGATCACTGAGGAAAAGTAACCTAATTTCGTTTTTGAGTTTATCTACATGTATGTGTTGCGCAGTTAGTCAACCTCACCCTCTCTCTCTCTCTCTCTCTCTCTGAAAACCATTTGGGTCAAGCACCACGACAACGCAGAGACAGCCGGAGACAGAGTTCAGTTCATTGGATAACCAGGACGTCCCGCGTGTTTTTTTGTCGAGATTTTAGCATTCCACGGAACGTTGCTGTGAATCGCATTTCTGCCCGTTGACCGGCTGATGTTACCACTTCGCAGGCTACAGACTCCAGTCTTCACATGCAATGTAGATAACGCCAAACTTACCGAAGGTTTACGACCCGTCGGCTACCCACCGCCTGGTTTAATTCGCCATTCTAGGCCGTTTAACGGGATGTGGTTTCTGCGCATGCAACAGTGTATTGGAGCCACATATGAGAGCTGAGTGCCAGGTGGGTTCCAAGGGTGGCCGAGCTACCCCTTAGCCAGTCAGAGGTGTTACCTCTTCTCAGCACACCCCATACACCCAACATTAAATAAACAAACTGCGCAAGTCATTGTTGGGATTCATAATGCCATTTCATTATCCATTAGAGCCATGTGTCGACAGTTAAGCGACGAAGCGGTAGGTGTGGATACACTGTCTGCCGTAGCCGAAAACCTGCACACGGGTGGCTCAGACCATTATGTCGTTCACTTCTGACATGGAGAATCCGTGGATCACGGAAAGGCAAGCCCCTGAGTGACTGATCAGCGCCCCCTGAGCGACTGAGCAGCCCCATTCAGGAATGTGCTATTCACCTCCCAGGCATAAGAAAGGGGATACAAAAGGAGCCCAAGGTATTGCCTGCTCTAAATCTCAGCATCGGGTGGTTGGCGGGAACACTTATCAAATGGTCACAATGTAAACAAATAGTACTTTTTTCCACTAACTCTTGGCGCATGAAATGTGCGCCTGTTAAGGGACAGAGATAAAGCCTAAATAACCCACAGGTGAACCGACCTTATAATAAAGGAACTTGTCAGACAAAACGTGGACATTGCTGCCTCGAGCGAGACCCGGTTTGCGTGAGAAAGCGAACATTGTGAAAGGTGCAACGTTTAAACGTTCTTGCGGAACAACCAAGGAAGCAAATAGCGCTGTGAGGCTGGTGTCGGCTTTGCAGTGATGAAAGTACTGACTGGCAAATTGGCTGGACCTCCCAAGGGAGTAAACGACAGACTCATGACCATTAATCTCCCCTTTTGTCAAGAAGAAAGCAACTTACCATCATCAGTTGTTATGATTCAACCAAGACCAACCCAGATGAAGATAAGGCAGATAAACGAGTCATCATTCTAATCAATTTCAATGCCATAGTAGGCTGTGATCACGTGGCCTTGAATGGAGTGCTAGAAAAGCACGCAGTGGGTCACTGTAACAGTAACGGTCTCTTTTTGATCCAGACTTGCGCCAAAAATGAACTGCTAATCACCAATACAGTCTACCGCTCGCTTCCAACCCCGTAAACATCCGTCACGGAATGACCCAATCTCTAAGCAGTGGCATATCATTGACTCGCTCTAAGTCCAGAAGAGGGACACATGGGATGTTCGTGTGACCAAGTCATTGTCCGGCGAAACTGCTGACCAGACCACAGCCTCATCATCACCAATCGCAACACGCGCAAACAGCCCAAATGACGCCCACTAGAAAAGAACACTACCAAGATAAAATGTACCAACATCAAACAGTCTCTTGTGGATGCGGATGCCCTGGTAAAACTTCTGAAATCCACCGAAGCACTGGATAACCCGACAACCGTTGTGGAGACACAGAAAAGTGGTAAAGCACCTTGTTCAGACTCCATCCTGGCTGAAGTCTACAAGGAAGATGACATATCCCTATATAAATGCTCCACTAACTGCTTATACTCATGAAACTGCAAGAGACGATGTCGCATGAATTCAAAGACGCCTTTATAATCAACCTGTATAAACGCTAAGTTAACCGGAAAAGCTGCGACAACCACCGGGGTGATGTGGAAGATAATGGCCAAAAAGAGATGCCTACCTGCGTTAACGATTTTTGCAGCTTCTGCAAAAGTTTTGGTTTCACCATTAGTACCAAGAATATTGACGTCTCGCATCACACGGCAACCGAAAATCCCTATGCTGATCCCAACATTACCCTCAATGCCAACAATTTAACGAAGGGAAGTGCTTCACCTACCTTGGCAGTACGCTGTCACATAGCATTACTATTAAGCACGAATTGAATCTTCGCATTACCAGAGCCAGCGCAACCTTAGGCAGATTTACTCCAATGTCTGGAAGTGAGGATCAGCATCCAGACCAATCTAAAGGTCTACAGGGCGAAACGTGGACGGTGTACCATCGCCACGCCGGGAAGCTTAACAACCTTCACACAATACATCGCATGCGAATTCGCATTATCAAATGGCAGTACAAGGTTGCAGACATTGAGGTACTGGCCCAACCAGGTCTTCCGAGTATTGGCGTTTCCCTGTGCACAAAGGATCCATGTTGGGCGAATCTATATAGAATGCAACTGCAGAGGTGAAGAGGCAAGTCAGAAAACCACGTGCCGTTATCCCTCCTGGAGATGTCCCACTCATCCCCTGTTCTTTATGAAAAATGAACATTCCGCGCAAATTTTGACCAACTGCGCACGCACAGAACAGAATAAACAACTCAGACCCAGAACAGAAAGGTAATCGTCGAGTCCACAGACGTACAACAACATGTATGTGTACTTTCTTATGATCTGAATATTGAATTCTTTAAACTCGTATTGTACTGTGCATATGGCCATTCAAGAATGTGGTCAGACCGGAATGCAAACATTGTAACATTAAACGAGCAAATTGTTATTCTTATGTATTATCATATAATATTTACAATAATAATAATAATAACAATAATAATAATAAAAATAATAATAATAATAATAACAACATTTATAACAATAATAATTTGTATTGCTATTATATTTATTATTATTGTTATTATTATTATTATTATTATTATTATTATTATTATTATTATTATTATTATCATTATTCGTAGTAGTAGTAGTATTAATATTACTGTGATTATTTTTATTATTACAATTATTATTATTATTATCTAGTATATCTCGCCTCTACAACATTTTCATCGTACATTTTCCATTCTCACCTCATGCACTCAAACTTGTGTATATATAACATCATTGATTTATTTTACAGTATCTGCTGATAGATAACTGTGATTGTTGATACTTATGATTTCTGTCCCTTGTTCAATATTCACGGTTTCCAATAATCCCTATAATATATATATATATATATTATAAAAAGCAACATGTGGAATGACTGACTGGTTTCGCTTTATTGTTTCATCATACTGAATTCAAACTCAAATGAATTCAAATATAACTGGAATTATATATATATATATATATATATATATATATATATATATATATATATATATATATATATATATATATATATATATATATATATATATATATATTCTAAGCATTGATATATTTAGTTTAACTTCATATTTGTCAATAATTGCATTAGTTTGGAAAACGCTTAATTAAATGTGGTAAGAAATCTTTCTTTATTCCATAATTTTACTTTGCAAAAGCAATAATCTTTTTCATAACCGTATTTTGCGAAATATTGATTTAAAAGCTGTTGTCTGATTTGTATACTTCACATTGTTTGTTACTAATACTTGTCAAAACAATTCCAAATTGTTTCAGTACTGTTTCTAATACATCTAACCAGACATAAATGTTGCAACATCTGTTCCCTACTCGAGAAAGGAAATACGCGATCCTTTCTATTTAAAACAATATAATTTGTACCAATGGTCATTTTGTACATTGGAAATTGTCAATTCTAAATATGAGACATTGTTGTGTAAAAAGCCTACCTTATATATATCGAATGTTCCCTTACTTTCATCACGTTGGACAATTCCAATTCATGGACAGTTACATAGCTTTCTAAAATATTACAAATCACACAAATTTTAAAGATATCTATTACTTTTCAACATTGATTTATTATTCAACGTTCTAACACTATTTCAGTTGGTATTTTTGGTGTACCAAATCTTTGATTATCTGGATCTGTAATATAATTTCAATCATTGCCAAATCGATACAAAAAATCGATTTATATTATATATCGACTGTTGAGTTCATAGCTGGTCCAGTATATAGATAGATATAAACAATATATTAATGTATCGTAAAAAGTTGCAACCGTTGCTCATGTTCCATCCAACGTTTTTAGTCAGATAACGCAAACTATATACTTATATCGTTATTTGTTTACAGAGAAGAACATTGTTATTATCACGTTTTTGATACCTTGATGATTAAAGTTAAATGTAGCAGTATAACGCTACAGAAAATGTTCCCGTAAATGACAATATAAGCGTTATATTTCAGCTAATATTTGTCACGTTTGTGAAAGGAATTTGTATTAACAAAGTCATAAAAGGCGAAAAGTTATAAATTAGAGATGGCTATTAGCAACACGGTAAATAAAGAGGATCAGAGCACAACAACTATACTTTAGTCGCTTAAAAAATGACACTGTACAAGACGTCACTGTTATACATAACAATGATAACACGTATCATTTTGGGCATTTTGTAGCACGTATAAGTTTATGAAAGGGTGGAATAGGTTCAAGTACATTATATAAGACCAGTTGTCAGATCTTTTACTCATTATAATCACTGCTTGCTAATCAATATCAGCTTTGGAAGTATATTTTAGAAAATAAAGAAACTGCTCCAGAATATATTGATTGTAAGATAATTTCAAACGTATTCGTTTTATCAGTACTTATCAATGATGTTTCAAAGAATTCACTTTCGTTCCGTTTCAAATTTAGTTTGCATTCATTCTAATTAGGATGAAAAGACAGCACGTACTTCGAAATGCAAATAACTTTACTCAACGAAACGTATAGCATGACTGCTTATAATCACATGACAAATCCAAACAAAAAATCAATGTGTAAACGGCATGAAACATTGTGTGGATGCTTTACCATTAACTGAGATATTAAAAAAAGACTACTTATATCGCCGATGGGATGAAATAGAATTAATATATTGTAATGTAATCTGCTGACGTTCATACCTTTTTATAGGCAGTGTTAGTGAAGTGGATAAAGCAATTAATTTGTTCTGTAATTATTACATTAAATTATTACCTGTTTATTTTGGGGGGTGATGTAAACCAATGTATTCCGATAATTGGTGCTATGTAGTTTTAATATCGGATCTGACAGCTGTAAAAACATAAAAAGCCTTCAATATTCCAAACATGTTTAAAGTGTGTTGGAGGATAAAATTTCATTTAAATATACGAATTAATTAAGAATGATCTAAACTGAGGTAAACATTAATCTAGGACACAAAATGCATGATTAGACAGTATGGTGCCCATAGATAAAGTAGGCTAATTTTGAAATACCATTCTATGATCGTTTGAAATGTTATATATATGCATAGACAAAAGGTGATGATTTATATTTTCCCTGGAGTGATCTTATGCTTAGTTTCGTTTTCTCTGAATTACCGTGAATCAAATCGTTCAACAAAAGGAGCATTTACCAGTTGCAAGACACGAAGACATGCAATGCAATGACTCAAACAATAACGAGGCTCGTATTAGTGCAAACACGCAATGCTCTACTTTATGGGCTACAGCAGGAGAAATCCATGATACAAATAAATCAGACATCCGTGAATTTAACCACATCACAACTTGATTTAAAAATGAATGCATGTTTAGAAAACCATATCCAAACACGAATATTTGGAAAATGTGTTCTCGTAAGTTCTCTCATGAACAATGCCTTCTGTTCGGCATAACTTCCACATAAACTATAACGCACTAATCACCACCAGTGAGGGCTTACTAGGTTTACAAGTGTCCAATACACACCGAACGAACAAAAACCGAACGTAGCACTCTTAAGAGACCCAGCGGTCCGGGAAAAATACCAGATCACCCTAAAGAATCGTTTTGAAGCCCTTACTACATCGGAGGCAGATTAATCACAGGAGGGAGTTGATCATCTTGCAAATGAGCTTGCGAAGGCAATTACAGACAGTACCAAACAGGAGTGTCCATCAACGAAGCGGCACGTTCAACCCTGGATATCCGAAGAGACCTTGTTTCTCATCGATAAACGGAAGAAATGCAAGTTAACTAACCAACCGCAATATAGACGCCTCAACAAACTGGTCAGAGTTCATTTAAAGGAGGATAGAGCCGTGTATTGGGAAAATCTAGCAAAAGATATGGAAGTGGCAGCCAGCCGAAACGAATTCCGAACCCTTTACTCAACTATTCGACGACTAGCCGGGAAATCCTGGCCGTTTGAGAACAACATCAAAGACAAGTCTGGAAAATTCATCAGCTCCAACACAGGACGTTTGGACCGCTGGCAGGACTTCTTCTGCACCCTCCTCAACCACGACGCCCAACCTGGACCGATGGAATTGGTGGACGCCATGGACGAATTATCTGAGCTAGTCGATGAGTTCGAACCGTCTATGAAGGAAAAAAGGACTGCCATCTTAGACCTGAAGAACAACAAGGCGCCGGGCATTGATGAGGTGACACCACAAGCCTTGAAATACGGCGGAGATCATCGTTGAAAGATTACATGCCCTGCTGAGATTGATATGGCGATCGGAAGCGGTACCAACAGCATGGAAGAAAGCCATGATCGTACCAATCTTCAAGAAAGGCGACAAAACGGACTGTAAGAACTATCGGGGCATCCGCCTGCTCTCCATACTTGGCAAAGTATTTATGAAGATCATCCATAGAAGGGCACTCAAACGGCGGGAGGAAGCGGCACGAGAGAAACAGGTCGGTTTTCAACCTGGAAGAAGCTGCTGAGACCAGATCTTCATACTCCGTCAAATCCTCGAGGAAAGAATTCGGTGTGAAAAACGCACAATCATGGTGTTCATTGATTTCTCTGCAGCGTTCGACAGCGTCCATCGCCCGGTCTTGTCGAAAGCCCTGGAAGCGGAAGGATACCCGCCAAAATACATTCGGCTACTTACCAACACCTATGACGGGTCAACCAGTTAAGTTCGAATCCAAGGGGCAAACACGAAGGATTTCTCGGTGAAAACGGGCGTCCGTCAGGGATACGTGCTCTCACCTAGCCTCTTTAACGTCGTGGTTGATTGTGTCATGTGCAAGGTATTCCTGGGACGTAGAGGGATCACTTTTGGGGCAGGGTTCGATGAACATGCCACAGGTCTAATGTTCGCAGACGATAGTGCATTCTCACTGAGGACGAATCTGAAGCAACAAAAATTCTGCAAGAAATCGCCGATGAAGCCGCCAGATTTGGGTTAAAGATCAACACCGCCAAAACAGTTGTCATGACATCGGACAACACCCCAGTGACCGTCTGCCTTAACGGAGTCTATCTTCAGCAAGTTGAGGAATTTAAATACCTGGGGTCCATAATCCGAAGCAGATAAATAGCGGCCTCCACTGACATCTCGCATCGCCTGGGACTGGCAACGTATGCATTCGGGTCACTAGCTTGGTGCATATGGAGAAAAAAGGCCCTCTCGGTGGTGACCAAAGTGCGTCTATACCGCACTCTCATCCTCCCAATACTCCTATATGGAGCAGAGACGTGGGTCCTCCTAGACACGGACCTCAAGAAGCTGGAGGTATTTCAAATGCGCTGCCTCAGACGAATACTGGGAGTAAACCTTCTGGACAGAATCCCAAACGTGGAAATTCGGGCTCGATGCTCTCACCAACTGACAGTGGAATCATTGATTAGACGTGCTAGGCTTCGCTGGTTTGGCCATGTCTGCCGAATGGGAGAGAGGCGCCTACCATATCGAGCCATGTGGCGCACCAGACCGGAAACCTGGAAGGTCTCAAGACATGCCGCTAAGAAAACCTGGATCCAACAAGTGGAAAAAGACCTGGCTAATTATGGCATCACCGCGGTACATTCCAGAGAAAATGCTACGCGGGACCGAAAATGGTGGAAACAAATAATTGAGTTCATCAGCACGGGCGATTTTCGAGCAGCACCCACAGTCTCCTATCAACTGCGACCACGCTGATTGGATGGAAACTACGGGATCAAATTGATTTAATTGAATACACACACCAGTTTTTCAAGAAGAGGCAGAGATGTTATCGTAGGTACGACAGTTGTTTTTACAGTGAGTCCAATGCGAAAGAAATGCATATTCCTGAAAAGAATCGGATTCTAACATTTCCTCGCATATTCAGCATTAATGAATCAATAAGAGTTAAGCACAACCAGGTCTTAAAACCAGAAAACTAAATTGAATACTTATGACAGCTTCAAAATCACATGTGATAATTGCTTGCGCAATAAAATGATAAACATGTTTGCGTGGCCACAAAATATTAACTCCCATATCAGTGAATTAATCTACACAACACATCTTGATTTAAAACTGGTAGCATGTTCAGAAGATATCAAGCGCCAAAGACGAGGATTTGGAAAACAATAAAACCTTTGGTAAATTCGACATTCTCTGTGGAACAATGACCGCTGCATGCCAGGGTTTCCACATACACTATCTCGGACACATCTGCATAAACGAGTGCTTAATATGTTGACAAATGTCTAATCCACACACCAGTTTCCAAGAAAGGCGTATGGGTGTTAAAAAAGGAAAAGCACATTTTGTTACAGTGCGTCAGGAACATAACTCTGAGTAAAGCCTACCCAAGTGGAAAACAAATTGAACCGAAATTCAATACTTATGTAGCTCTATATCCACAGATGATGATCTCATGAGGAACCTGGATGGCTGGCCAGAAAATGCTTTAGCTAGAAACTACTATCAAAGTCGATATTGAAAGCTCATATCCACATAGAGAACTCAAATATACACAATCCATTCTTTATGAATGTCTTATTATAACTGTCATTCATTAACAAGTAAAATATAAAATGTAAAAACTATATGTGATATATTCGATATTTTTATTTTACAAACACTGTGGCTTCTCTATAGTGAATTAGACCGTCTCGCATCCGTATGCGACGAGTTTTAATGATCAGGGGTATCGCCTATTGAATCGTCTAACTCTATTTATACATGTAGACTTCACGGATGTAGTACAGAAGTACAACACTCCTATGTATCCAACACTTCTATGAATCCAGATTAATTGGCATTGCAATCCATACGGAGGATTCTACTTCCTTTTTACCACTATCTATTTCTTTGTGAACGTGCGAAAAGTTCGAAGCGTTTGTAGATTATTTGGGGAAAATTATTCATGTTCTATAAAGTGGACAATAGTCTAAATGCTTATGTAGTAGAAGAGATGAATGATAATATTCTCAAATCCATTCCCTTTGGAGGTAGATTAACTTCCACTATTTTGTGACGAATATAGGTATATCATATCGGACTTGAAGCTAACAGTAGACCGCAAAAAAACATCAGTGAGTCAGAAAATGCAGTGTCCTGGTTAGATGTTTTTGGCTATTTAATCTGCTCATTCAGCTATAATTTATATGAAACTAATACACACCCTAGTAGGGTCCGACCATTGTCAAAATTGAATGACTATTACGACTGATCTACTTCCCATAATTGATTTTTGACCCCGAATGAACTTCAAAACTTAAAAAACTAAATCACATGGTCAGACCTTTCTTCTAACGATAAATGAAATTATTCTCAGACAACTGCAGTCGTATTAAACACGATTGAGATCCCACATGTGCACACGGAAGAGATGAATATATTATATACTGACTTATAAATTGATATAACACAAGCTTTGTGTAACTCTGGTAATAGTTGGAGCAGCAGAGGTGGCGAATCGGACAACTTTGATGAAGTGTCTTTTTGGCAAACTGAGGCTTCCTCGAAAATCCTTTATAAAAGCGTCAATTCGGCTAACCGCGACTTTCTCGAAATCGTAAAAAAAGACGCCAAAGTCTTTGTTGCACTCCCTCTGTGCTGCTATGGGGTTAACAATCTAGCAATTTAAGATTTCACAAACAGACTAATTTGTAAAACCTCACCTCGTAAATCAATTAGATTATTGGACTGGTCAGTGAGTTTGAAATTAATTTTCGTTAGCGATCATTATGAAATCGCATAAAGACTGGATTAGTTGGATCCTTAATGATTAGAAATCCTGGAGGAGCTATTGGTGCAAATGAATATCGAATATATCCCTGATGGGCTTGATTAGATCTTTCGAGATTTATTTGGTAACTTCCTTCGATAACATCACCTACTAAATTCACTGCAATCACCGAGGATATATTCACATTTTGAGGAGCGATCTGCCAACCACCACAGTCTGGATCATTATTATGTTTGAGGACAGTTATCTGTGGTTGTGGCATTTTTTTGCATGCGTCGTGAATTTTTTTGGAAACCAGCATCGATGGCATCACTTAGAGATTTTTTCGTCTCTGGGATATTGAATCCTGGAAATTTAAAATCAGGGATATCCTCTTCGTCTGTTATATTATATGTTGCCATAAACTCTGTTCCTGTTCTAGGATGAGCATGATCTAATACGTCTTGAATAATTATTTTATTAAGTCCTTCCATGTCTGCGATAATTCTGTTACACGTCTCCACATACTCGACAAAATCATCTCGGGGGAGATTATGTTCCATTAAATAATTCTTGTTATTTTCAAAATCACCATTCATCCTTGTAAAACGTTTGATACAGAGCACACGGTAACGTCAACTGCGGTTATTTTTTTATTTTTACCAGATAATCCTAATATGTATACTTTGAGTTAACATAAGTGAATGAAAATGTATTTGTGTTGTGATCAGAATGGCCTCATAGGTATCATTATTCAGCAGCACCCTATTACATGTCATCCATGATTTTGCATCAGAAAGACTCCCCTCTACCCCTTGGATGCTAGTATAAACAGTTTTGTTGGCTAGATTGTTATATGGAGGACACATCAGTGTACAATTCGTGAGATACTGGATGATGATATATGACACTTTAGAGTTGCTGAATGTATAGAATGAAGAGCACATGTCAAAGAACAGACGCTCGGTGCACACCACAACATAAATCAACTTGGTGTAAGTGTATTTCATTTACAGACATAATGTTTGTCCTGTTGACTACGTATGACTTGAACCACAGTAATGCTGCATTATGAACTCCAAATACATGCTGTAGACGGTGACGTAAAATATTAGTTTATATTGTATCGAATGATTAAGACAAAACAAAAAGGGTGAGAAGAGAGAAAAATGTCGTTAACTTTCAAACGATTAGTTTCAATACTGTGACAAGGGTGATACGCTGACTGTACATTGCTGAAAAGATTGTTGGAATGTAGATGAGATACAAGTTGGGTTAGAACATTTTTTCTAAGATTATTTTGTATAAATGGGATTTTAGAAGCTGGGTGGTAGTTCTTTAAAGTCGTTATGGTCCAGAGTTGGTTCCTTAAGCAGAAGCTGAACATTGGCAGTTTTAAAAATGACGGAAATTACCTAAATGACAGAGATGTATTAATAACATACATTAGTGCGGGTAATACTGGATCTAGGCACTCAAGCAGCAGTAATTGAGTAATTGGATCAAGTTTTCATGACTTTGGTTCATTTTCCATCACGATTGTACGTACTAAATCCAAAGCGAAAGGTGCAAATGCTTTTAATGGTTGCCACTGCAATTTTTTATCTCAACTGTATGGTGACGTAAAGACGCGTCAGTTTCAATTGTGTTGTCATGCTTAGCTCTTATGGTTTACGCCTTGTCACGGGATAAATTTGAAAACAGATCTGGACGGTCTTCTGGAGACAAGGTAGTTGGAATTGGTGTAAATCTGTTCCTCACATTAGCGTGTTAGGTATGTCGAAGAGCTCTTTGCAGCTGAAACCTTCCGTGATCTTAGTATTTAAATGGGATAATTTCGCTGCGTGAACTATGTTTGTGACGTTCTTCTTAGCGGCTCCATAGCTTTGGTTATGAATATTGAGTCGATGGAAAACTAAAGACTCTCCGCTATACGACGGTTTCTATTAGCAATGCAAAGCTTGTCCCTAACATTGCAATTCCGCGCATAACACATCTGAGTTTAACCCTTCACTTGGCGGCTGATGCATGTTTTTCAAGAAATGAACGCAGGCAGTTATCGAGTTTTTCTGTTGTAGGAGGTAAGCAAATTGTTACGTTTGCTAGGATGTCACACATTAGTTTGGTTCTATTTACAATACTGAGGTTTATCTTAGTAGCAAAATAAGGTTGAGGGTTAGGGACTAATATGTCCAGAAGGCATAAAACGCAGATGTGATCTAATGCAAGTTCGTAGGATACAAGGGTGGACATTATATTATCATGATCAGGTCTATGAAGAGTCCAGTGTAAAATGTGACCAAGTGAATGGGTAAGACGGCTAACTGACTTTTAAGGTTTAAAACATGAATGGAATCTCGAAGTTGTAATGTTCATGAATTTACAGGAGAGTTAAAGTGAAAGATAGAATCTCTAAGATTAATCAGGCTGCCACCTATCGAATTTTCATACTCCATGATGCTCGGAAACTTCTTCAAATAAGAGATTCAACCAGCTTGTTTTTGTTCTATTAGGATGAGGCCGGTAGAGGCTAAATAAAATGGTTTCACTGTTGTTCCTGTGTGAGTGTTGTTAGAGCTAGTTCAAAGGAAGTGTGACAGAAATTGAAGGTTGTGATGTGGTTAAGACACTATACCATGGAATTATGTTTCATGAAAGAAATTACACCTCTGTGAAAATAGCTGAGGAACGACGTGAATGAGTAACTGGTCAGTATTAAATCCGCGCACTTCGGCCCACCGCCTCATGTTTTAGCAATGGTTCTGTCAGGTAAAAGACGTCGATATTCTCAACGTTGATACGATTAATTCTTTGTGCTCTTATGGAGGTCTTACTGATTGGGGATTGAATAATGCAACACGTAGTGCTATCTCTGAGAAAGATGACACAAAGGTTGACGACTTGAAAGGAATTTGCACCTCATTATGTAAATTAACTGCCGAGGTTTTAAATGTATAACTCTTAATGGGCGTATAGGTGATATATAGAATTATTCCTCCTGTTCTGCGCCGCCCATTTTAGAAATAAAGTTTTGTTTTCGCTTCCGTTATTGCATGATGAAAAACGTTAAAGCAGACATACAACAAGCACATATATCATGCAAAACTGCACAAAATCTGTCAAACGTTTCCAGGGCCCCTAGCTCATCCACTTTGCATATGCTGGAGACACAGCTGCTAATGATTGATATTAAAGAAAATATTCAATAGACTGAAAAGCTGCTCCAAGCCGGTTAAGCCATAGCGGCAATCATTTCTAACGTATCAAGTTCCCTTAACTCATCTGCTTTGCAGTTGCTGAAGACACAGCTGCTAATTAACCTGTAAGGATTGACAGTAACGAAATTTTACAACCGAGGTTATGCATTTGTGCCATCAATGTCGCGTTGACAATTTTAGTTTTGCAGAGGTGTTTTTTGTTTGGCCGCATAAAGGTTATTAAATCTTGTTTGGATCAATTACACTATTTTATTCCAGTTAACTTAAAAGAAGTCTCAATGTAATCACATATTCGTTAAACAATGAACAGACAACAAAGTTTGTGTTTGATTCTGGATCGATTGGATAGCCAGCGTGTGGTACAGAGCACCGGGGAGGTGCTATCTGATCGTGGTACTCTAAGTATGGCACGAGCAGCTGTTTTTGAACTGTTGAACCTTTCAG
This sequence comes from Unio pictorum, assembly GCA_030141615.1. NCBI lineage: Eukaryota > Metazoa > Mollusca > Bivalvia > Unionida > Unionidae > Unio > Unio pictorum. The sequence continues at coordinate 4,877,535 of JARLTB010000188.1, forward strand.
GATAAGGTTTTGAGACCAACCAGACATAATTGAGTTACAATAGTCCAGTCTGGAAAGTACTAATTAACACACAGGTGGCATCACCTGAAAGATATTTGCGAATGGAGCTGACGCGTATTAACTCAAGATATGATGCTTTGCATATGTTCATGACATGTTGTTGTTGTGTGAGAGTTATATCAATAGTAACACCTAGATTTCGTATTGACTGTGAATTTCATGTTGGTGTTGCTGATATCTATTGTATAATGAAATTGATGTAAATGAGAAAGTCCTTGTGTTGTAATCAGAATGGCCTCAGACATTCATCTTGTTACATATAAACCATGATTTAACCTCTTTAATCCTTCGAAACTAGCATCAACGTACTTTGGGTGGCTAGTTTTGTATATTTGGGCACCATCAGCGAACAACTGGTGAGACACTGGATGATGATATATGACACATGATAGAGGCTGAGTGTATGGAATAAAGAGAACAGGTCCAAGAACAGATCCCTATGGAATACAACATTATAGATATACCAGGCTGGCGTGTATTTCATTTGTAGATAAAAATTGTCTCCTGTTGACTAAATATGACTTGAATCACAGTTAGGCTGTATTTTGAATGCCCAATACCTGCCGGAAACGGTGAAGTACTATATCATGGTCTATTTTGTCAAATGCTACAGACAAATCAATGAATGTCAGAACTATAATTTGTCCGCTATATAAACCAGAGAGAATGTCATTAACTACTTTCTGAAGAGTAGTTTCATTACTGTGGCAAGAGCGATTTGTAGACTGTAAATTGCTAAATGACTTCTTGAAATACGGTTAGACCAACGTTTATATGATATTTTATATGATCGGATCGGGAGATTAGAAACTGGACGGTAGATCTTTCAATCGTTATGGTCAAGTGTTGATTTCGGCAGCAGATGCTTTACAATGTCAGTTTTGAAACATGAAGGGAATTCCCCAGATGAGATAAATGCATTAATAACATCAGTTAATGAAATTAACATTGGGACTTAGCACTGAAGCAGCTCTGTTGATGGAACTGGATCAAGTGTACACGACTTTGGTGCGCTTGTCATTGCAAATGTCCGTTCGAAATCCAAATAAACAGGTTCAAATACTCCTTATGGTTGTCGCTGAAACGTGCCTATAGAGGAAAGTCAAAGCCTCTCTGTTTACGGCGGTCTCAGTTATACGAAGCTGGTCCCTAACACTGCTATACTACGGAGAACACTTTTGAATTGATATTCCAAACATGGTGGCTTGGGCATGCTTTTCAAGCAACGAACGCACGCAGTTATGGTGATGATCTGCTATATGAGGTAAGAAAGGTGTTAGGTTTCCTTGGACGTCATGCATTAGTTTGGGTCTATTTATCATACGGAGTTTTCTCTTACTAGCTAATAAAGATGGAGGGTTACGGAGTGATATGTCTAAATGGCATATAATGCAGAAATGATTATCATCATGTCTATGAAGAATGCAGTGTAACATTTGACCATATTTATGGGTGGGCTGGTTAACTGGCTTTTTAAGGTTTAAAACATGGATGTAATCTAGGAGTTTTGCCGTGCATGAATTTATATGGCAGTCAAAGTGAAAGTTGAAATCTATAAGAATCAACCGTTTGCCACCTATCGAATTTCCATATTCCAGAAGATTAGAAAACTGCTTTAAAATGAGCGATTCATCAGCTTGTTTGTTCTACTCGCAAGAGAGCGGTAGGGGCAGAACAAACGTACCGACCTTTGTTCAAGTGTAGTTTAAACTAATGCAAACAATGTGAGGCAGAAATTGAAGGTTATGTTGTATTTAAGGCATTTTATCATGATATTCATTGTGATGACAGCAATTCCACCTCCGCTAGAATGGCGGGAGAACGTCTTTATTGGTATAACCACTGAGTGTTCAATCCGCGCACTTAAGCTCATCGCCTGATGCTTTTAATCATGTTTGGGTCAGGAAGAAGGCGTAATGTTTAGATTAGTTACTGAAATTATTATTTCTTTTCTATGCCGGCCAGCTTTGAAACAACGTTTTGTTTGTCGCTTCCATTTACAGTTAAGTACTGACGGATAGTCTTTAGTACAATGTAGTATGAAGAGCCAAGGAGACAATAAATTAATAAAGATATGACGGCACAAACGGCGGCCACATTAATGCTTAAAAAAATGCTACCACCTGTATAAGTACAAATCAAATATCTGGCAAGTTTAATATTTACACGGTGCTTTTGACCAATTGAACAGCCCCAATCGAAGTCGACGCAGACACCGACACCAAAATAATACTTCCATCTCTATGAGCACATTTCAAACACCCGTTACGATTCAGCCGTTTCACAATGTTTTCTACTGAGTGTTCAACATCAAAAGGAAACCAACGCTGCCAACAAAACCAGACCAATCAGTTATTAAACTACCTATGAATGATCTCTTACTTGAACCACTATCCCTCAGTACTTTCTGACTATCATGGCGTTAACATAGTGGCTTAAGAGTGTTATAATTCAACTTAACCCCCTTCTGTTAATAGAGTTCCTAAGCCATCAGGAGCTGCGATCCCGACCAAGAACGCATGCTTAATCTCTAGGAATGAAACACTGTAAGTAAATGTGGGTAAAGAAGTTATCATCATCCTAAGTGGCTTATGTTTCGTTGGAAATTTTAATTTAAGGTTCGTTGCAACAAATCATGCATCACTGCTAAAAGTATTATTAATTGCTCTTGCAGTATTCCTTCCGATTTTTATTCATCGTATTCACTAAGAAACATGAGATCTCTCATAATCTATTAGATTAGAACGAATACGTCTACTGGAAACTCTGAAACATTTGCATAAAATCAGACAATATCAATCATTTCCATATTAAAGATGAACAGAGATGAAGTCACGCCCATTTAGGACAGTCTTTTAAAAACGGGTTAGCCAATGGACGTGTATCGTATTGAGTCCTTCTGCTATATAATCGATGTGCTTAAATATATATTGAAGACTCAGCCGAGGAAAGCAAATATGGAGGTACTCTCTGTGCTATTCATCTGTCTGACCTTTGGCTTCACGATTAATCTTTCTGTTGTGACGGCCTCAGAAAGTTACTTTTGCGAAAATGTCAAGTGTTCAAATTTAGAAAACCGGATATGCACCAATTATTTGATATGGACAGTGACTGGGACTCGAAAATCGCAATGCTTCTTGAAATGTCTAAGTGACAAACAAAGATGCCAGGCTGTATTTTACAATGATTTAAGTATGAAATGCCAGGGTCATTCTTCAGTTTTGACCAGCCAAGATAATTGCCTTGTTGAAGAGGGTACCAAGTACTATCACAAATGCACAGGTGAGGGAACGTTCGATGTATGTATGTATGTATGTATGTATGTATGTATGTATGTATGTATGTATGTATGTATGTATGTATGTATGTATGTATGTATGTATGTATGTATGTATGTATGTATGTATGTATGTATGTATGTATGTATGTATGTATGTATATATATATATAATATACAAGAACATGAATGATTGCATTGTTAAGTCAAATCGATCTAATTTTTGTTTCAATGTGGCATGAGCAAAGACACATTAAAACATTTTAAAGGAGTCAATGATACTGCTGTATATATGATACGCAATACTATATACTATCTCTCTCTCTCTCTCTCTCTCTCTCTCTCGGTTTAGTTCATCCGTTAGAAATTGTTATATGTGTCTACGCTTTTGAATTGCAGAATGGGAATTTCGGTTTCGCCTTAAAAAAAATATTCCCAAAATCGATTTGCTACGCAGTGCCATTCGTTTTAACCAAATAAATACTTGCAGTCTTTATACAGCTTAGAATGTCGGTTCTGATGGGCTTTTTTACCATATCTATTAAACATAGACTCACTTCTAAGCATCACCTGCTAGAAGATGCCGATGTGGCTCAGTGGTTAATGACTCACTATTGCAATTGTTGGAATCATTGTATCGGAATAGCCTGGGTCAGCATACGATATGTGCAAGGCAGTTAACACCAACCTCTGCACTAAATATAGTGCAAGCGTTGCTCAGGATCAAGTACCAAACCAAACCAATCGCCTGGTAAAAAATGAGATATTACATGCATATTGTCAAATATGTGTTCCTCGCTTGTGCACCATCGGAACGCGATGTCCTCTTGCCCAGTCGTTGAGCCCACCAGTATCGTAAACTGAACTACGGGGTACGTTGGAAGACTTTCTACATAGTCCACTCGTACACAAAACCCTGGGTTTTCCTATATGAAGATATTTGAATCCCGAGTGTCCATTCTTGTCACTACTGTCTAATTTGCAAGACAACAGTGTTCTGAGTAAGATAATTAGATAATAAACCATTAAGTATGAGTCAGACAAATAGCCGGCACTCGACACAACTAAAAGTTTTAAGTAGCTTGAGAGCATGGCTTGTTGCAGAGTATTCATTGAAAAACATACGAAAAATCTGTAGCAGTGAGTCAGCTTAAAGTACTAAAATATATAACAACAAACACTTATGGCACCAAACATGTTTTCATACAGCCTCGCAGCATCTTTTCAGCATTATATTGGATCCAACAAGTTGTTTATTAATATAAGAGACAATAAAGTCAACGTAATATCATGAATCTAAATGACGCGTTCTATGTATGGCAAAATTGTGGTCGGTTTCTCTTGCTTAATTATTGTGGAAGATCGTCAACGGCGTTATAGACTTTTCAGAGCGAACATTAAAAGTATATTATATATATATATATATATATATATATATATATATATATATATATATATATATATATATATATCTAGAGCACGATCATCAACGGCGTTATAGACTTTTCAGAGCGAACATTAAAAGTGACAATAAGGGATTGAATAATGTAGATGTAAGCATATATATAAAATAGAACAATATTATATATACCTAATACGGAATATAACATTTTACAAGACCAATTGTAGAATACACCAGTACCAAAAAAATATTGTATCTCAAAATTCTAACATGTAGTTCACTTTTAGTAGTCTCTCTCGATCGTACAGCCCATCATACTGGTTTTCACGCTTACGTCATTCGCGGAATCTATTTTCCTAATAAAATAAAAGTTACTGTAGCCTCATCTTTTGGCCGATTTCGCACACCATAAGCTGTGTATGTATTCCACTCCCCGTTCTTCAGAATAACTAGTATCATATTTCACAATGTACGTCTAATGTTTGCTTTTAGTTCAAAACCATGCATTCAATATATCAGTGCAGTACTTGTCCATATACTATACTCAATAGAGAATTAACTTCATAAAAGGAAAATGGATAATCAATATACCAATCTCTGCTAACTTTCAACTTATTACACATACTTCAACAAGTAAGAACTTTGCTGCTGCATCATTTGAACTTTGCATTTTATAAGCAAATCCAATCTTCAATTCTTGAACAGTTTTGCCTGACATTATAATAAAACTGAATTTCAGTAAAAATGAATGTATACACTACAACAAACATTCAAATACTAGCTTTTCTATTCATCCCACGTTTTGTTTCCGGTGCCTATTTGCATACATACATACATACATACATACATACATACATACATACATACATACATACATACATACATACATACATACATACATACATACATACATACATACATACATAAATACATACATACATACATACATACATACATACATACATACATACATCCATAAATACATACATACAAACATACATACATACATACATACATACATACATACATACATACATACATACATACATACATACATACATACATACATACATACATACATACATACATACATACATCCATCCATCCATCCATCCATCCATCCATCCATCCATCCATCCATCCATCCATACATACATACATACATACATACATACATACATACATACATACATACATACAGACAGACAGACATACATACATACGTAATTGGATATAATCATGCAGACAACCCGAGAGGGTCACCATTATACATGCTAGTCATAATCATGATTAGATTATTAGATGTAGAATCAATTACTCCTTTGTTCTCGAAATATTGCTGTTTATTTATATAAGTAATTTATCTTTGTCAGATTAAAATATGTTGCACAAAGTTTTCGTCAATCTGAGGAACGTATTTTTTTTCTCAACAGCAAGACGGCCAGGAAACTGTCATAACATATTCTGCTCAGGATAAACTACTACAGGAATTTACACAATTTATCCCGACGACAATTCCAATGGTGTGAGTGTTCGCTGTGACATGGACACAGACGGAGGGGGCTGGACAGTATTCCAACGAAGATTGGATGGGTCGGTTGAGTTCTTTCGTAAGTGGGCTGATTATAAATCTGGCTTTGGCAATGCCGTAACAGAGTACTGGCTTGGTCTTGATAATATCCATAAACTGACAGCCCAAGGAAACGTGACACTTCGTGTTGACCTAATCACCCCAGGACCACCACAACGGTCCGCATATGCATCATACTCTTCTTTCACAGTTGGTAATGAAACTAGTCAGTATATTCTGAGAGTTGCTGGATACTCGGGAGATGCTGGTGACGCAATGGCGTATCATACCGGCAAGATGTTTACCACCCAGGACAAGGATAACGATCAAGAAACTCGTTTTAATTGTGCAGTTTCGTATTTAGGAGCTTGGTGGTACAGCAACTGTCTCGCATCAAATCTAAATGGTGTCTATGGGTCCGCATTATATGGTAAAGGAATTAACTGGCAATTGCTTTCAGGACTGACAGTGTCAATGACGTTTACAGAAATGAAGCTAAAGTAGCCGAGTGTACGGTAAATTTCATTATTCTTACGAAATCTACAAAATTGATGCAGAATTGAAAAAGCAACCTGAAAGTTCAACGCTAACATCAGACAATGTGTTTTCAGCTCAAAACAATTGTTAGTTAAAAGTGTTGAAAAACGTTTTGTATTATTAGCATAAATTCATCTTAAACCGGAAAGAGGCATACTTTTAATTACCGTTCTAACGTCAGGATTGAGATAACGTATTATGCTCTCTCAATTACTTTTGTTCTGCCAAATGTATATTATAGGCAAGAGAGCCAATTTGTGAAACAAGCTAGTGTACTATCGAATGAAAAATGTACAGAATTTCATATTGCTTGGCACAAATATCTATATTCGTTACGCGCGCTGAATTTACAAAACTTTCAGCATCAAATCTTTTATGACCAAATGTTAGTTCATCAGGGCTTTTAAAAAAAAAAACATCATTTCACGGTTGATTATATTTACATCGTCTGGCTTTACTTTCTCTTTTTTGATGAGTTTCTACAATGGATAGTTAAAACAATTGATCTCTTGAATAGTTATGATCAACATAAATTCGTAATTTTCTTTTGTCGTAACCCACATTCTCTAACGTATACTTTATATTATATATTATTATTATACAATTTTCTAACATGTAGCTGATTATTTCGAAAATAATATGATTATTCACAGGGAATATCTGAACGAAATTTGTTAAACATCTGACATCCCAGGTGCTCGACGCGAGCTTGATGTGAAGACAAAAATAATAATCTAAATAAAAATAAAACATACAGAGTGAAAAGAATACCTTAGTGTACCCCGATGACCCATTCAGACATATGACCCCTTCTATATCTTTTTAGATTTTAATATAGAGGGGGCCATATGTCTGAATGGATCATGGGGGTACTCTAAGGTATTTGTCTCACTCTGGATGTTTTTTTTTTCTTTACATTATTAATTTTTATTCACATCAAGCTCGCGTCGAGCGCCAGTGTCTGACATTGGATAAAGTTTGTTGAGGGTTCAAGTTTAGTCCGCGGAAACATATACGAGTTTGGTGGCCGTAGCGCTTGGATATATATATATATATATATATATATATATATATATATATATATATATATATATATATATATATATATATATATATATATATATATATATAAAACTGAAGGCCAACCTTGACAACTGCACGGTCTGATGGCGGTTTACATCCGATGTGTCATTTGGGTGTAGCAACACTCATCCATACTTACATTGATCGGCACTATACAACTTCTTAATGCATATGTATATGTAATCTGGAGGTAAATAATTTAATTAAGCATCTAAGAACTATTATATTCTTAATTAAAATTGATTTAAGATATAAACATATACTTTGAGGTGTAAAACGTATTTAAATTTAAAATGAATACATAATCTAGCAAATAATGGACGACGATGATCTTTCATCTTCTTGATGAAATATTTAAATTCTAATACACCTTCATATTTTCCCATCCACTGCTAACTATGTCTAAAACAGATGAGAAGTTTGACATGATGTTTCAGTTAGCTGATAATGGACGTTGTAGCTTGTCAAAAGACCGTAGACACGTCAAGAGAATTGAACAGCTTAAACTAGAGACTGTATGAGTAAGTTACATTTGTTTGTGTCGTTGGGAATATACGAACTCACATGGGCAGTCTAGTGTAGGTAAACAAAACTAACTACTGATCTCCAAGGAGTTATATTTTGTTGTGCTAACAGTCTTAGCTCATTCAATGGGATGTTTTATGTTCTTGCATGTTCGTAAATTTCTAACGAATATAATTTTGTAATCTTGATCGCGATGTGTTTTCGAATTTTTGTTTCAAATCTCGTTGACGGCGGTAACCTGTCGACGTAGTTGTTGGTTTAGTCCCAACAAGTTTTACCGTGGTTGTTTATGTTATGCCTGACACCTTGTCAACGATTCCACTTATAGGTTTGTATCTGGAAAGTAATCGTTGGCGATTTTAAATTGTCGAACTTAATGTCACCTCCGCCTAGATCATCGTTCATTATAGAAGTTGAATGAGTTTAGTACAGTAGGAGTATTTGGCGGACACTGAACGTGCATCATTTAATGCAAACTTAATAGACATTTTATGCCAACTACCATCAATGATTAGTGTCTCTAGCGCACCAACCTGATTAATTTTTGGTGTAAACATTAGTTCGTAATTTAAATTCTTTAGTACTTTAAATGTTGGTGTACAATGAAAGGCGATAAATACCAGTTTTATTAGCATAGAAAGACTCTTCACATCGTGGACAGTGTAATAGACTATAGCAAAACCACTCCAATCCATCAATATCAGACACTATTTTCTTTCGTCTAAAAACATAAAATTTTCATAACCAACTACGTTAACCACGCGTCAAAGTCTGTAAAGAGCTTATTAAGTGTCTCAATTACAGGTGCTATACCATCTTGTATAACAACAATAAATATTACTACCGAATCAAGACCACGATGTAAGTCTTTGTTCGTTGACGGTTTCATTTCCTACTCGGTTAACTTCGTCATAATATTTGCAATTATTGTCGAACCAACATTTAGTTTTAAATTCACTGAGAGTAGCGGATGCAACACTTGCATCATTTCATTTAAACTTAATATACCAACTATCCACATTGACTAGATTTTCTAGAGCACAACTTGATTAATTTTGGTGTAATCATTATTTTTTACTTCAAATTCAATAGTAAATTAAACGTCACTGTACAGTGATAAGGATTAAATTATTTTTATCGTCATCGGGAGGAGGAGCTCTTCACATCGTAGACAGACTTATAGACCATATCAAAACCGTTCCACCCAATTAACAGAGGAAAATATTTGCTTATGTATAAGACAATATTGTCTGAAACAAGCACGTGAACCACGCTTCCAAGTCCGTCCGTAATTTATTAATGGCATCAAAGGAAGGTTTTATATGATCTAGTATAGCAACAATCAATGTTCACGACATACGTCTTTGTAAGTGGACGGTTTCGTTTCCAACTCGGTCAACGTCGTGTTAACATAGTCATGTATTTTCAAACGTTTTAGAAGACAAAGAAAAATGAAGAACTCTTTAGTGTCTTTTGATGTTTCTGTGTGACAAAGCAAATATGCGCCAAACGTTCATCAAAGTGGGTTTACTAGCGCAAGCAGAGAGTACAATGTCGACATATTTCTAGTACATGCATTCCTGGCCTTTATCTGAGTTGCGTACATCATCTATCTTGTTCCCTTCCCTGCTGTACTTTCCTTGCATTATATTTCCATGTACAAACAGAAAACCGTGCATAAACGTTCGATACCCCCAGAATACCCGGTTATATCATCCTCGCCGATCTCAACAGAATTTGCAGAGACTCTGCCTAGGTCAACCTCAGAATACATTGTAACACTGCTGCTTTTTATGTGCCCAAAGTGATTTGCAAATAACACGATCTCTACCCTTTTCACATTAGCGGTGTTTATTAACGCCGATAATTCATCTTGGGTGGAAACATTTTACTTGTCCACGAATACAGCTTGTCCGCCGTTTCTCTGAACTTTTGATCGCCTCTAAATATCTGCCATTATAAACTGTTCGCCGGCTATTAGGCTCTGCCAGGTATGCGTACTGTCTACAATATTGGGTCTCAGTGATAGAAAACCTATGACTCCGGAGATTCGATACTGTATATCAGAGTTCCTGTTTTAGTTTGTGTTGACAATGGTGATGACGACACTGAAAACTTCAATGGTCGCACATACCTGATACAACCATATGAATAAATATGCACGTGTACTGATATGAAACGTGACTCAATGAGTTCCAGTACCAGACAGAGGCTAATTTTGAATTATCACAAACAATGGTAATCGTCCATTTGTGGCTTGATTAGTCATAGCAGTTTCTCTAATCACTCTTACTTTTCTGATATCAGCGCAACCAAGGATGATTATTCCTGTTTCTTTTCCTCAAGGTGATCTAGTATAAAAAATCCTCCAGTATTTGTTTAGCGACTACGGCCATAAAGTCAAAAGTTGGCATAGGTAGAGCTGCAGTGTTCATTGAATTGACCTTGTGCTGAGATGAATGCAAGGAAATCTCTCTCTCTCTCTTCGAATCAGATACTGAAATTGTTGCAGAAAAGCTAATGAAAACATATGAAGAAACCAATTAATGTCTTAACCTACAGAATATAATTTGGAAGAGAAGACCTTTAATAGATGACTATGCATCATTGGTAAGCACTAGAAAAGCAAAATAATAAAACCAACTCATTTTGGTTGCTTTTACACACTTACTTCCGTCAATCCTAAATAATGCGGTGCTCTCAATAGACTAACTCGTGACAGCTATTACATGGACATTAAAGAAAAGATGATACCATTCTTGTTGTCTTAGAGGATGCGACCCTTTTGACCATAGCGGCAGCTAGATAAGCAGAAATATTCGATGATTACCATGGATAAAAAGTCACTTCAGTGATAGATTTCCATTTTTTCATCCAATGGGGAAACACTTGACTCAAATCAGATTTCTCCTTGGGGGCAGAGGGCGGGAGTATAATAATTAGACGATGAAAGAGAGATGACAAGATATATCGGTTTTGTGAGAAGGTGTGCAATCTCATCGTAGTACCTCTTATTTATGAGGGACGAAATCTACTTTTTGTTTTCTTCTTCTTGGAATATAGGTTAGACTGGTGAAAATTCATTTTATTCTCTTATTTGTATTTTTTGAAACTGGGATGTGGTTGGCTTTGCTTTCTTAGCTTTGGAAGCGTAATAATGGTCGCAATGTAAACGCGAACGTATAATTACACAACTCAAAGGTCGTTTCTAAAAAAAATGAAAACGCAGATGTGCATTTTTCTGTACGCGTCTGACGGCATATAGGGCGCGAATTATTTTGAATCGAACAGTAAATGTGTATGTGGCAAATGTATTACATCGATATACGTATTCTTGAAGAAACGAAAACATGTGTTGCATCACACGTTTGAGAAATCTTAATTTGCCTGCACTTTGTTCTTAATCGCCGAGCGTCTGACAACCTAATATCATTGGTCTAACAAGTGTCAATAATCTTTTCGTAAACTTAAAACCATACTTAATGATGATCCTGTTCTTACAGATCCCAATTTCGGTTAGTCATTTAAAATTTATGTTGTTGTTGCGGATGGAGGAGTATTGGTTCAAGTTAATAAAACTGGTTTGGAAATTCCAGATTATCAACTTTACAAAATCAACCAGACCTTAGCAAGCATCATAGACACCTTCCAGAGAATAAAATCCAAATTCGAAAAATCGAGAAGGAACATTTTCTTTTGTAATTGTCTTTGCAATCTTTAGAAGTGTAAGTTCTGTTCCCTTCACAATTATTGTAATCATACCCCCCCCCATTTTTTTAGGAAATGAGAAACAAAACTCAGAACCCGATAAGACGGAGTTTGATAATACAGAAATACAGTATTATCTTTATACACACAAGAGAAAAAGATAATGTGATTGCAGATATACCACGCCATTTTCCCGATTTTAGTATATTGATTTTTGTGAATATTGTATACGATTCTAAATTCTTCGTGTGTGATGTTAATTATTAAAGTATTATTTATTTTAATATATATATATATATATATATATATATATATATATATATATATATATATATATATATATATATATATATATGCAAATATGTGTGTGAAAGCATTATTGTAAAATAAAAATTCATTTTTGACTGAACGTGTTATGTTTGTCAATTGAAAATGAGTGTGCAAGATTGAAACGAAAAGATATGATCAACAGTTTAACAATTGGGAACAAATATAGTATGTCATTAAACACAAAAAAGGTACAAAAGATACAAGATGAACGCTTTAAATTATATGTAACCAACATTAGGTCATATGACGAATGGAAAACCACACGAATGAATTAAAATTAGTAACCTCTCATGATATTTACAAAAACGTATTGTAAATGCCATTTTTGCAGAACGTTCATTTAATAACAAAACTTGTACATCACACATACACCATTTAATCAACACTGTAAGGTCTTCGATCTTGATAGAAGCAGTATTTACACGAAGTACTCTCAATGAAAAAGAGAATATATAAATGGCAAGACAGAGCAAAGCAAAATAAAAAGATTAAGAGATGTTTATTTTATGCAAAGGCAAGGAGAATAAAGTGTATAATAGAAGAGACTATTAAACAACTACACAGAAAAATATTGAAGGTACTACATATGGATAGGTAACAAGAGTAAGTATCTTTGTAATTTGTCAGCACACGGAAAGCATAAACTTCCTATTTTTGTGGCAAACACTATTAAGTTGGATATCTTTCAACTGATGTTTGGACCTGGATGGTTTCGAAATGGATAATTGTTAAAATGAATGATTTTGAACTGCATGGTTTTGGAGTGGAACATTAGAGAAAATGTGCAACCGCTTGATATTATGTTACTGAGTTGGTAACCTGATATCTAGGTGTTGTGCATTTGGATAACAGATGAGTTCACTCGAAGAACGAGTTTCTGTCCTAAAATGGAGTGATGTGCATTGTACCTTGCGCTTCCGTACTTACAATCTACGATTATATGTAATAAAATTATAGTGAAATATATTTGGTAATGGAATTCGACATGGTGACAATCTATGTCCAAATGTTTCGCATGTCAGCCATTTAAAACGTTTCGAAATTGCACTTGAAACAAATGACAGTGATGACATCGAACATCATTTCTATTAAAACAGACAGTTGTGAGACTTTCTAGTGGTTTATACCAACGTGTTCTTGAATTTCTCAAACCAGTTTATTAATTCCACGCAGATGTATGATTCACACTTTTTTAGATGAACACATAAATTACACATCCAATTTCAACAAAATAATATACGGATAGAGGATTAATAAACTACAAATGCAGTGCGAACTAAGTCGCGTGGGAATTTACTAACCTCTACAATGAACATTGATCATGTCATTAGGAATTATTGCTAATAATTGATTGAGGTGCAAAGGTTTATATATTGATATAAATTATGAATTCACCTCTTGTGACAAGCTTGGCTAAGGTCGCGAACGTATTATTGATATATATTATTCTAAATTATATAACGTATTTAAATTAACATTCCAGATGTCCTCTGGTTTCCAGGTTATGAGTAATACTATCACTTTTGTAGCGCAAGGAATTCATAGTTTCGTTCCTGTACTGTGAGATAGCATTCGCAGAGGTTTTGTGCTGATGTCATTTACTATAGATAAAATGTTTATTGTATATGATACAGTCTTGAAGTTTAATTGTAATTATCGTTTTGTTGGAAAATATAAATCCCCAGTATATTTGTACATATTGATTAGATTGATTTACAAAAAAGGAATAACACAAACCATCCTCTCCCAAACACACAAACACACGTTAGAATGTATTTCAAATCCTACCCACCATGCTCTCTCTCTCTCTCTCTCTCTCTCTCTCTCTCTCTCTCTCTCTCTCTCTCTCTCTCTCTCTCTCTCTCTCTCTCTCTCTCTCTCTCTGTGATGAGACGTGTCTATTTAAAGGTTTGTCTGAAAGTGGATAAACATTTTGATATGCGGTCTTGTGTGGACAATTTGTGATCATAATATTTTCTCTAAAGTAAGACATGTATCTATCATAAAATACCATTTTCGTCTGTTTAAATATTCCGTACTGACTTGCTTCATTACCGGATAACTGATCAGAGTACATGTATTAAAGTTGAATTTCGTTATAAAAAAGGATTAGTTGCAGAAAGGTTTTTCATCGATCTATGACGTTTCCTATAGAGAATATCTGGCAAAACCACGCAAACAATTCTGAAACATTGTGGGTGTGGATTTGTAAGCAAACTTCATCCGAAAGTCGAGTGTGTTTTGAACTTTCATTATCCGGCATGTCGTTATAACCTAATTTATGGTTTTAGTCATCCTCCAGAGTCATTTTAGTTTTTCAAATCGGGTCAATATGCGATTTGTGTTTATCCTAAACCCACTCTTTTTTTCTCATGAACAAATACAGAAGATTCTGAGCATCACATTCAACCATTCTATAGAATAAAGATAGATTTAAAAAAAGATATTTTAAATGATAAAATAATCATGATTATTCCAAGAAAAGTCATTCTCGACATCCATTTTTAGATATAATTTCTGCTTATAATAAATTCATAAATTACTAATACACAACTGTGGATAAAACAAACATATGAACAACTTCTTGATCTCGAGCTAATTGTAAAGTTTTAAATGATTAGGACTGACGACAATGGCTCGATTATCTTATACATGCTTTGTTTTCTCAGATTTACCGTCACAAACACTTTCTTGTCAATTTTATAAAATTGATTTTTGGTTATGAAACACTACATCGTCGCACTTTATAAGTATCATCTAAATGAGGAAGTGGCGATAGTGATGATGGTATTTAGTCCAGGTAGTATTGGTACCACGTGAACATAGATGTATCTTTAGTGTGAGATGTTTGAAGAAAACACAAAGTGTTATACTGATTTAAAATGATGGCATGCACTACAAGTAGTTTCAAAATATTTTAAAAAACTACCACTCGAAAACTCTCACATTATCAACACATGATCAATTCGTTTAAATTTAAATGAAATACATTATCATTTTTCAGTACATACAACAGTATGTCAGCACCAAGATCAATGATTGATAATAGTATGCACTACTAAGATTTATCTTTTTGTTGCTTTGATTAATGCATGCCCGGTTCATCCCCTAAAATACCGATAGAATATGTTTGATGAAGTTTCCATTTTCTTACCTTTACGACATATTAAAATATGTTAATATTTATAACTCTATAGATGAAGAAAGGGTTATATTCTTTCTACAGTCATAGGTAACAGAGGATTCAGACCCAATGAGCCTCCAAGAACTGCACCCTCAAACACTATGCGATCCTGCGCGCACATATCCTTAGTGACCTGTGGAGACCCTCGCACAGGTCATGACCTGTTATCATTATCCTGTCTAATAAATAATGCAGTCCTGCTATTTTACGTCGCTGAGCATGAACTATTGGCCTCACTAGTAAATCAAAAGATATAGTATGAATGGGCATATATGTGAATTAATCATGTGTTTTCACAGTTAATGATGCCAACAAATTGCAACTATGCTCATTCTCATCATTTTCACTCTCTTTAGCTAGTGTGGTCGTTGAGGCACTCTTCTAATGAACATTTGACCCATTCCCTCCACTTGTTTTGATCATGTTCCAATGCCTGTGTCTGCGCTAAAATGTGCCTGCATTCTTCATTCTGATTCTGCTGTCAGGGTCAAGGCCTCACATGGATACAGAAAGATTGAGATCACTTGTGCTCTCAATAGTCTGATTTTAGTTTTCAGACATATACTCTTGTCTCTCCAGATGTGTCTTAGCTTTGACATAGCTGCCGTTGTTTATTCTGCTCCTGACAAAATGTCTGATTGTGATCCCTCTTCGGTGATTATGGAACCAAGATATTTTAATGTGCCCAATGTTTCCAGTTCCTGTCCTCTGACTTGTATCTTGGTTGAGATTTGTTTGTCCTTATTTGTCATCAGCTTTGTCTCCTCTGCCTTTATCTCAATGTCAAATCTGGACGATGTTTCATTAAGGTTCGACATTAAGGTGGAAAGCTCATCTTCACTGCCTGCCAGCCCATCAATGTCGTCTGCAAAGCGTAGGTTGGTGATGCTACTCCCTCCAATGCCGTCTGTACCACAGTGGCTTCCAGGGCTTCGCTCATGATGCTCTCTAAGTAGATGGAGATATGCATGGGTGACAGTAGAAAGCCTTTTGACGTACTCTAAGTGTTGTCTTGAACAAATTCCCCACAGAACCTTGAGCAGTTACTGCACTGGTAGCTTTGCCGTACAACTGCTTGATGGTACTGGTCAACTTTTGTCCCATGTTGTACTTCTTCATTATGACCCACAATGCCCCATACAACACTCTGTAAATAGCTTATTTGAAATATATGAAAACATTATATATATATCTTGTTGATGCTGTGAGTACTTTTCTAACTGAACCCTAAGATTCAATATTTGTTATGTTATGCTTCTTCCACTCTAGAACCCTGCCTGTTCCTCATTGATTATTTATTCTGCTTGTGGTTTCAGTCTGTTCAAGATGATCTTCAGCATCACCTTACTAGCATGACTGATCAAACTGATAGTTCTGTAATTTTGGCACAGCTGATTTCCTTTTGAGTGAGTGTTGACCATTTGCCTGTCTATCAGATCTTGTGGCAGATTTTTGTTAGTAGCTCTATCACTGATTACCCACCATTCTTGATACGTTCAGCTGGGATGTTGTCTACTCCTGCTGATTTTCCATTCTTCAGTGATGTTATTGCTGACTCCACCTCTCCTTTGAGAATGGGGAAATCACTATCATTTGGGAAGTTTGGAACTTCAGGCACCTCTGCGTCTTCTGTAGACAGATGGTCGTAAAGTAATTTTCAATGCTTAGTCTATCTTTCTGCATTGTCACTTGCTTCTGTGAGGCATTTTCCATTTTCGTCTTGAATGATACTGACTCTTGCTTGTTTCTGTCTGGTGAGGTCTTTCGCAATTTGGAATGGCTTTTTGCTGTTATTCTTTATCAGACTGCTCTCGATTTCTGTACACTTTTGTCCAATCCAATCTTCTTTTTCTTTCTTTAAGTTATTTTCTGATATTCCTGGGGTTTTTTTCTTCTGATATTCCTGTTTATTTCTCAGTACTCCACTACTCCTGTTGTGTGTCTGGTGTCTTTAAGGTCTCTTCGGGCATAACACAGATTCAGAATCTCTTCTGTAACCCAGGTTTTTTTCTTTGGACGATGGAGGCCAATGATATCCTTGACGGCTAATGTCATGACTGTTAAAAATGTCTGTCAGCACATTAACATCAACATCCATCACAAGGAGTGTAGAAAAGTTTCCTCCAGTTGTAGCTTGGAATGACTTGCAGATGTTAGTGTCATTCATTTGTTCAAGGTTGTATTTCAGACTGATGTTCTTTGGCTTGTTAATTTTTGTCAACCTCACTCGGAAGTTCATAATGACGAGGTCATGATAACTCTCATCATCAGCACCTAGAAACGTTCTTGTTTTTGCTCTTTTGATGCCATATCGGTAACGGTTCTGAACCAGTATGTAGTCGATCTGGTTATGATGCGTTCCATTTGGTGCAAGCCATGTCCATCATCGTGAGGTTTTATTTTGGCCCAGGGTGTTGGCTAGTACCACGTTGTTGTAGCTTGCGAACTCGAGCAGCCATCTCCCTCGTTCATTCGTAGGCAAGAAGGTCCTCAATGAGAATTTTAACCAACTTTGGCATTCCAATCTCCTTGGATGATGTCTATTTTACCAACCATATTTGTTATGCCCTGGAGTTTCTTGTAAAACTATTCTATTTCTTCATCATCGTGATCAGTGGTTTGAGCTAAAATTTGGATAATTGTGATATTAAAGGGATATGCTTTCAGACGAATGGAGATGATTCTGCTAGATATGGGGCAACATTCAAGCACAGATACCTTGATGGCTTTATTTACAAGAAAGCCTACTCCAATTATTGATTTGTCCATCTCGCCACTATAGTATAATATATGTCCATCCTAGGGATTTCCATCTGACTTCACATAGTCCCATAATGTCCCATGTGTAGTGTTCCATCTAATGTGTCAACTCTTGGAGTTTTCCAGTTTGCGCCAAAGTTCTAATGTTCCAGTCGGCGATGGCAACGCTGTTTCTCGCTCTGAGTTGATGCAAAATACTAGTAGCACACTTGTCACCTCAGTCCTGGTGGTGAACGGCAGATGCAGTTCTCGTTGACCCGGGCGACGACCGATCCGGTAGGGTAATTTCAGATTTGTCCAGCATTATTAGTGTGTCTTGGGCAATAGTCGTCTTAGGCTATTTATTTTCACAAAGACAGTTCTCAGCCC
Organism: Unio pictorum; assembly: GCA_030141615.1. Taxonomy (NCBI): domain Eukaryota; kingdom Metazoa; phylum Mollusca; class Bivalvia; order Unionida; family Unionidae; genus Unio; species Unio pictorum. Next base: position 4,896,340 of record JARLTB010000188.1, read on the forward strand.
AAACACATTATCGGCTGTGATGAATTAATATAATCTAGATATACACTGAATTTCACATTTAATATGTGTTACCCATGTGTAGATTCTTAGTTACTTGATGTATTGAATTGCTATAGCAAAATAAATTTGCTCATATTGTATGAAATTTGTGCTGAGTCTCATCGAATACCAGTTGAAGTACTATTTGTAATTCCCAATACGAGTACACCATTTTTCCATATATTCGATTTTGTACTGTTTCCTCTCTCATCTTTCTTTCATTGTTTATTACACATATTAGTGTTAATCAGATTTTCTCTTCATTTCTTATGATGCTTCTTCAAATACCCTTTTCAGAGCTACTTATATTGATTATACTTTCTGAGTTGTTTTATAAAAGTGTAATGGGAGGCAGTGAAGATGATATATAATCATATGTGGTCTAAGTTCCTATATATAGATTACACGTTGATATTCCATTGCTATTACCGTAGCCAAGACAGATATTGTACATCTTGTTCTTTAATTTAATTTTTATGTAGACGCAAATTATGCCTAACCGTGTCCATGTTTATTGATATAAGACTTGTAATATGTTAGTAATATTTTCAAATTTTGTAAAAGCTATTAATTTTCTTTACATCTGTTAGAAATTGGTTTCATCATAATCTCTTGTTTCTTATTTAATGTCTGCTTTAAATCATATTGAGGGGCCCCGAGTAGCCGATCACTGCCATTTCACCTCTGCCAAAGCCATTCAGTATGCTGTATCAAGAACCCCTAACGCAACCGCTCTGCAACTCCTGTAGAATCAGCCGCTCTACAACTCCTGTAGACTCATCCGCTCTGCAACTCCTGTAGACTCAGTCGCTCTGCAACTCTTGTAGACTCTACCGCTAATGAAGCTATAATGGTTGATACTAACGAAAATATCCAATGCATTTATTATTGAAAAAAGGACAACTTAAATTATTATTTTAAACAAAATTTTTTATTGAATTTTGTTGGAGTGGATCACTGCAATACATTTAAGTTGTGGTCAATTACGTCATTCAAAGTAAACATCCAACACAAACAGTTAGGTCCAGATATTCCAGATTAAAGTAAAACAAAAGATACAAGATATGGAAACCGTGCTGGGAAATCTGCAATTATATAGGAACATTTTTGTCACGGTCACTGTATTTAAGCAGTCTATGATACACAGGATGTGCTAATACATTCTTGAGTATTTAATTGCCAAGAATTTTTGTTTCAGTAGTAATGAATTCAACACATGATGTAGTAAAGAAAGTTACACTTACGTCTAAGACAATAATGGACTGTAATGATGGCATACAGTGTACATTTAGAGAATACAATTTTAACTTCATCGTGAGTGGCGGCAATGTCACTGAATAGCATCACTATAGTTGTTTATACTGTTGAACATGACTGTCTTAAGGTACCACATACCCACACAACCAAGAATTTTCTGTAATTGTGTTTTGGGAATCGGATCGTGCAGGAACTTATCTCACCTAGAGCACAATATGTTGGGCTAGCTACTGGCGTTAGACTGATGTTAGTGAGTATGCTATTTATAGCAGCGGCGAATGCCTGACTTTCAAGCTGCTTTACTAAGTACAATTCATTATCAGGCTGTTTCCCTGTTTCTTTGATAATCATCATTGGTAATTACATAATTGTCCATATAATGAGCTAGTCGAATAATGGTCGTAGCAACGTCGACAGTATAATTCATGACTTCAGGTATCTTTCTATCGATGCGATAAAGTGTGATTTCAAACAATGCCATTATGCCATTGGTAACCAGTTTGACTTTGTCGATGGCACCATATATAGCATCATGGTTGAGGTGTACAAGTATTTGTTTTTACCTCCAATAATCGTGGCATAGAAGAACATACCAAGATTTGTCATAACTTTAAATTCTAACCAAACATTTTTTGTTTGGATCCCTAGCCTCAAGCGATTAATATTGATAATGTTGATTGTGTTGATCTCGCAACACAAATGCGCACATGACAAATGCAGGATCAGATACATTTAGAAGTTAGCAATTGTTTAATAATTTTGGTTTTGTCTAATAATGATTAAGCTATGCCTTTTGTTAAACCTTTAGTTGTCGAGTGACTAATCGTCGTAGTCCATATTTAATAAATTCAAAGGCTCTCGATTCCTAATTTAGAGCAGTATTGTCATTTTTTCTGTAATGAGATCTGTCATGTGTTCTCTTGGTCCATAACGGTAAACAAAGTTGTGTAAACCGGATATTTTGATATGGAAGATACACAGGCGCTGTGGGACTAATTGCTATTGTTTTAGCTTCATAACTACCATGGATTAGATTTTTTTGAAAACACTGTTTGACCTAGTATCCATGAGTAACTGTAATTTGTTCTCTGGAATCTCCTTAGGACAACAACGAATTGTTATAATTGATGACCGTGTAATGTCAACCGCTTACGATGCAAAATCGATTGAAATTTCTTAAATCAGTGTGGTCACATATTCGAATATAAAATGTTTCGATCTTCAGTCAGTGTGCAACGAATGTTTGATATCTTCATTGATTGATACTATATTACTCTCAGAGACGCCATTGTCCGACGATAAACAACACACATTGCGTCATCTGATATTAGATTAAATGTGACACTTGCTCAACGACGCTAGTGCAATATGGAGTGTACGGTAATTGATGATGAAAGCAACGTAAAATGAAATTCTGGTTTCGTTGATGAGAGTTTTTCTAGTTATATACATAATCGAGGTTTCAACATATTTTTGAATCAATGGGCGAAACGTACACAAGTCGACGATATCTTTGCTGAGAATCCGCTGGCACATGGAAGATACCTTCTTAATAACCTCTGGCGCTCAGAAGCTCATGTTATACAGGAGGTAGAACTGCTAAGATTTCACGTCGACTTAATGCACATTAATATCCTGGAACTAACTGGGATCTTCCTATTGTAAAGATGGATCTATTGTTTAAAATGTAGCGACAGATACAGACATTATCCACGCTTCTGATCGAGAATGCTCGGACAAACATGCGCTGAGGCAAATTTGCCTAGTCGAGTCAAGTATGATGTCCCATAGATGATATGATGTCGAATCGAATCAAGAAATGCATCAGTTTAAGCTGTTTCTTCTACGTCATCAGTACGTGAACAACATGATTATGTTGAAAGTAGATGCAGAGAAGACGAGCCGTTGAAGTCAAACATGGCCAGGGCTGTTACTGGTCGTTCCGGGAATGAATATTCTGGAAATGGTGCTGCAGTACTTAAAACCTATATGATACAGGTTCCTTTTGGACATGTTAACATAAGTCGCAATCAAGCAATCGTAGAACAATTTAATATCACCTATTAGAAACTTTATTCGGACATCAGAACATGGGATTTATTGAAGAGAATTCAGAGTGCTTGATCACTCGGATAGTTGTGTTAAAGTATAATGTATTTTTTCGTATTGTACTTAGGACGGTTCTCCATCTCAACTTTTGCATTGATGAACTAGATTACAAGATTTTTCGAGTAGCTACAAACCCGTGTTTACTGGGTTTAAATATGGATGAAGATGTTATTTTCTTGGCTGGTGGAGTGTCGCTTCTACGTTCAAGCCATTTGAATATATTCAAGGTGACTCTCCAACGCGCTGGAGATAAAAACAAAAGATAGATTCATCTTTCTCCAATTTGCTCACACCAACATTTCCAGTAGATATAGAGAAACAATAACATATGAGTTATATCTGATTATATTTTGTGTCCAGGCTATTGATGGTATGTGCACCTATGAAATTTTGAGAGGCTGATAAAACAAATATCAAGACATTAAAAAGTAATTGCATGTTAAGATAGTATGTACATCAAACACAACTTCACTCAGGTCGTGCATCATTACTAATAATGTTAATAATTAATTTGACAGTATTCCTACCGATTTATATTCCACGAGTTCCCTAGGGAACATGAGATCTCTTATAATCTATAAGATTGGAACTATTATGTCTACTGGAAACTCTTTAAAGATCGTACCATTGATCAACCGAGAAAATCAAATTAAACGTTTGCATTAAGTCAGTTAATCAATATCATTTCCACCTGAATTTTGAACAGAGAGGTAGTGACGCCCATTTAGGAAAGTCACTTAAAAATGGGCAAGCCAATGGGCGTGTGCAACACCAATGTCTGTATTGTATTGATTCCGTCTGCTATAAAAGCGATGTGCTAAAATATATCTTGCAGGACCTACCGAGTAAAGAAAATATGGGGGTTTACTCTGCGCTATTGATCTTTCTGACCTTCGGCTTCACGATTAATGTTTGTGTTGTGACGGCCTCAGAAAGTTACTTTTGCGAAAATGTCAAGTGTTCAAACTTAGAAAACCGGATATGCACCAATTATTTGATATGGACAGTGAATGGGACTCGACAATCGCAATGCTTCTTGAAATGTCTAAGTGACAAAGAAAGATGCCAGGCTGTATTCTACAATGATATAAGTATGAAATGCCAGGGTCATTCTTCAGTTTTGACCAGCCAAGATAATTGTCTTGTTGAAGAGGGTACCAAGTACTATCACAAATGCACGGGTAAGGGAACGTTCGATGTATGTATGTATGTATGTATGTATGTATGTATGTATGTATGTATGTATGTATGTATGTATGTATGTATGTATGTATGTATGTATGCTAGATTCGCACAACGTGGAGCCTTGGTGCACAAAGGAAGGCTTAGTGACTCGATCGCTTGATGTTGGATCACACGAATCCGTGTTAAATGTTGATGCTTTCATTGCAGCTTTCAGATTGTCTTTAAAGCGTTTCTTCTGACCTCCGTGAATTCGCTGTCCACCTTGTAGCCCGCCATAGAAGAGTCTATTAGGCAATCCGTTGGTCTAGCATGATTACAGCATGTCCCTCCGAGCGTAGCTTGCACTGCATGAGAATTGTGTGGATGCTGCGGAGACCTGCTTGGACGAGTACCTCGGTGTCCTGAACCTTGTCCTGCCACTATATGTTGATGATTTGCCTGAGACTTGAGGTCTAAACGTGGTTCAGCTGGCGTTGCGTTGGTACATTGTCCACGTTTCGCATACCTGAAGTAGTACGTGATGCACAACTTCCCTGTAGACCTTTAGTTTGGTCTGGATGTTGATGCCTCTTCCATTCCAGATGCTGGCATATAATCGTCAGAAAGTAGCTCTGGCACTGGCAATGCGGAGGTTCAGCTTGTAGGTCTGCGTCCGTTAGAAATTGTTATATGTGTATACACTTTTAAATTGCACTTTGCGAATTTTGGTTTCAGTTTGTTAGTCTTGAAAAACATTTCCAAAATCGATTGGCGAAGCAGTGTCTCTACGTACTTGCAGTCTGTATAGCTCTTAGGCTGTCGGTTCTAATCTGCTTGTATTTATCATATCTAACTACACATAGCCTCACGTCACAAGTCTTAACATCTCCTGCTAGAAGACGCCGTGACTCAATGATTATGTTGCATGACTCACTATTGCAATTGTTGGAATCATATCATCGGACCAATATGGATTAGCATACATTATGTGTTTTGGGGCTATGCAGTTAACACCAGCTTCTACACTAAATAGGATAAATGCGTTGCCCACCATCAAGCACCAAAACAAGTCAATCGCCTGATAGAAAATGACATATTACATACACATTGGCTTATATGTGTTCCTCACTGGTGCACTATCCTACAATGAACTATTGTGTATGGTATAGGAATTTCTACATAGTCCACTCGTAAAATGATTGTCCGTCGCCTGTGCTATAAGAGTCTTTAAAAAAGGCTGGATTTGCAGATATGCAGCTATCTGAATCCTATTTGTCATTTATTGTCGCTATTGTCTTGTTAACATCTATTTTAGAAGATGTGTATCAAAGCAAATACAATAGGGATGTAACCGAGTAAGATACGCAGATTAAAAAACGTTAAATATAAATTAAACCATCAACCGGTGTTCGACACAACTTAAAGTTGTGAGTAGCTTGAGAGCATGGCTTGGAGTATTCGTGGAAGAAGATGTCAAACAACTGTATAAATGAGTTAGTTTATTTTACTAATCGTTAGAGTCTACAAATATGTTCGGGATTATAAAATGTCAACAATCTTTAGAGTACTAAAAATTATAACAACAACCGCAAACACTATTGTCACCACAATTATATTTATACAGCCTCGCAGCATCTTTTCAGCGGTATATTGGATTCAACAAGTTGTTCATTAATACACGAAACAATAAAGTCAACATAATATCATGCGTCTAAATGACGTGTTATAAGCATGGTAATAAAAGGTCTGGAGGACTATCGTCATCGGCGTTACAGACCTGAGAGAGTGACATTTAAATGTGACATTACGGGATGGAATAATTTAGATCTGAGCATAGATATAAAATAAAACAATACGACATGTACTGTATACAGAATATAAAACATTATAAATCTTTACAATACCAATTGTAGGATGCACCTCTAATAAACAAAAATTAACAATATATTTTATCTCAAAATTGTAACATGTAGTTGCAGTTCTGTTTTAGTGGTCTCACTTTCACGGTCACGTTATTTGCGTAATCTTTTTTCCTTTTTAGAAAAAAAATTAATGCAGCCAAATCTTTTGAAAGATTTAACAGACACTATGCTGAATATGCATTCCACTCCTGTTACTCAGATTATCCAGTATCATATTTCACAACGTACCTCTACTGTTAATTGGTTTCAGTTCGGAACCATGCATTCAAAATAACAGTGTCAATACTCTGTCCCAAATAATAGACAATCAACTTAATAAAAGGAAAATGGATAATTAATATACCGATCTCTGCAAAATGTCAACTTATGACAAATATTTAAACAAGTAGGAGCACCTTAATCATCCCACCTATCGTCCGTTTGCCAATTCGCATACATCAGTGTACATGCATACATACATACATACATACATACATACATACATACATACATACATACATACATACATACATACATACATACATACATACATACATACATACTTACATACATACATACATACATACATACATACATACATACTTATATACATACATACATACATACATACATACATACATACATACATACATACATACATACATACATACATACATACATACATACATACATACATACATACATACATACATACATACAGCCAAACCGAGCTGGTCTAAATTATACATGCTAATCATAATGATGAATAGAATATTAGATTCAGAATCAATGATACCTTAGTCCTCGAATTATTGTTCTTTCTTTCAAATGACATCATTTTATCTTTGTCAGATTAAAATTTGTTGCACAAATTCTTCGTCAATCTGAGGAACGTATTTTCTTCTCAACAGCTCGACGGCCAGGAAACTGTCATGAAATATTCTGCACAGGACAAACTACTACAGGAATTTACACAATTTATCCAGACGACAATTCCAATGGTGTGAGTGTTCGCTGTGACATGGACACAGACGGAGGGGGCTGGACAGTATTCCAACGAAGAGTGGATGGGTCGGTTGATTTCTTTCGTAAGTGGGCTGATTATAAGTCTGGCTTTGGCAATGCAGTAACAGAGTACTGGCTTGGTCTTGATAATATCCAAAAACTGACAGCCCAAGGAAACGTGACACTTCGTGTTGACCTAATCACCCCAGGACCACCACAACGGTCCGTATATGCATCATACTCTTCTTTCACAGTTGGTAATGAAACTAGTCAGTATATTCTGAGAGTTGCTGGATACTTGGGAGATGCTGGAGACGCCATGGCGTTTCATACCGGCCAGATGTTTACGACCCAGGACAAGGATAACGATCGAGAAACGCGTTTTAATTGTGCAGTTTCGTATTTAGGAGCTTGGTGGTACAGCAACTGTCACGCAGCAAATCTAAATGGTGTCTATGGGTCCGCATTATATGGCAAAGGAATTAACTGGCAATTGCTTTCAGGACTGACAGTGTCAATGACGTTTACAGAAATGAAGCTAAAGTAGCCAAGTGTACGGTAAATTTCATTATTCTTACGAAATCTACAAAATTGATGCAGCATTGTTTAGTTTTGGCCATAACTGAAAAAGCAGCCTGAAAGTTCAACGCTAACATTAGACAATGTGTTTTCAGCTCAAAACAATTGTTAGTTAAAAGTGTTGAAAAACGTTTTGTTTTTATTAGCATAAATTTATCGTAAACCGGAAAGAGGCATACGTTTAATTACCGTTCTAACGTCAGGATTGAGATAACGTATTATGCTCTCTCTCTCTCAATTATTTTTTGTTCTGCCAAATGTATATTATAGGCAAGAGAGCCAATTTGTGAAATAAGCTAGTGTACTATCGAATGAAAAATGTGCAGAATTTCATATTGCTTGGCACAAATATCTATATTCGTTACGCGCGTGAATTTACAAAAACTTTCATCATCAAATCTTTTATGACCAAATGTTAGTTCATCAGGGCTTTTTAAAAAAAAACATCATTACACGGTTGATTATATTTACATTGTCTGGCTTTACTTTATCTTTTTTGATGAGTTTCTACATGGGATAGTCAAAACAATTGGTCTCTTAAATAGTTATGATTAACATAAATTCGTATTTTTCTTTTGTCGTAACCCACATTCTCTAAAGTATACTTTATATTATATAATATTATGATACAATTTTCCAACATGTAGCTGATTATTTCGAAAATAGTATGATTATTCACAGGGAATATCTGAATGAAGTTGTTAAACATCTGACATCACAGGTGCTCGACGTGAGCTTGATGTGAAGACAAAAATAATAATCTAAACAAAAAAACATACAGAGTGAGAAGAATACCTTAGTGTACCCCCATGACCCATTCAGATATATGACCCCTTCTATATCTTTTTATATAGTAATAAAGAGGGGGGCATATGTCTGAATGGGTCATAAGGGTACTCTAAGGCATTTTTCTCACTCTGTATGTTTTGTTTTCTTTACATTATTATTTTTTATTCACATCAAGCTCGCGTCGAGCACCTGTATCTGACATTGGATAAAGTTTGTTGAGGGTTCAAGTTTAGTCCGCGGAAACATACACGAGTTTGGTGGCCGTAGCGCTTGGATATATATATATATATATATATATATATATATATATATATATATATATATATATATATATATATATATATATATATATATATATATATATATATATATAAAACTGAAGGCCAACCTTGACGACTGCACTGTCTGATGTCGGTTTACACCCTATGTGTCGTTCGGGTGTAACAACACTCATCCATACTTACATTGATCGGCACTATACAATTTCTTAATGCATATGTATACGTAATCTGGAGGTTAATAATTTAATTAAGCATCTAAGCATTATTATATTCTTAATTAAAATTGATATAAGATATAAACATAGACTTTGAGGTGTAAAACGTATTTAAATTTGAAATGAATACATAATCTAGCAAATAATGGACGACGATGATCTTTCATCTTGATGAAATATTTAAATTCTAAAACACCTTCATATTTTTCCATCCACTGCTAACTATATCCGAAACAGATGAGAAGTTTGACAAGATGTTTCAGTTAGCTGGTAAAGGACGTTGTAGTTTGTCAAAAGACCGTTGACACGTCAAGAGAATTGAACAGCTTAAACTAGAGACTGTATGAGTAAGTTACATTTGTTTGTGTCGTTGGGAATATACGAACTCAAATGGGCAGTCTAGTGTAGGTAAACAAATCTAACTACTGATCTCCAAGGAGTTATATTTTGTTGCTGCTAACAGTCTTAGCTCATTCAATGGGATGTTTTATGTTCTTGCATGTTCGTCAATTTCTAACGAATATAATTTTTTAATCTTGATCGCGATGTGTTTTTGATTTTCTTTTAAAATCTCGTTGACGGCGGTAACCTGTCGACGTAGTTGTTGGTTTAGTCCCAACATGTTCTACCGTGGTTGTTTATGTTATGCCTGACACCTTGTCAACGATTCCACATATAGGTTTGTATCTGGAAAGTAATCGTTGGCGATTTTAAATTGTCGAACTTAATGTCGCCTCTGCCTAGATCATCGTTCATTATAGCAGTTGAATGAGTTTAGTACAGTAGGAGCAGTTGACGACCACTGAATGTGCATCATTTAATGCAAGCTTAAGAGACATTATATGCCAACTACCATCACTGATTAGTGTCTCTAACGCATCAACTTGATTAATTTTTGGTGTAAACATTAGTTTGTAATTTAAATTATTTAGTACTTTAAATGTCTGTGTACAATGAAAGTCAATAAATACCATTTGTATTAGCATAGAAAGAAAGACTCTTCACATCGTGGACAGTGTAATAGACTATATCAAAACCACTCCAATTCATAATATCAGACACTATTCGCTTTCGTCTAAAAACATAACATTTTCATAACCAACTACGTTAACCATGCGTCAAAGTCTGTAAAGAGGTTATTAAGTGTCTCAATGACAGGTGCTATACCATCTTGTATAACAACAATAAATATTACTACCGAATCAAGACCACGATGTAAGTCTTTGTTCGTTGACGGTTTCATTTCCTACTCAGTTAACTTCGTCAAAATATTTGCAATTATTGTCTAACCAACATTTAGTTTTAAATTCTCTGGGAGTAGCGGATGTAACACTTGCATCATTTCATTTAAACTTAAGAGACATTATATACCAAATATCCACATTGACTACATTTAATAAAGCACAACTAGATTAATTTTGCTGTAAACATTATTTTTCTTCAAATTCAATAGTAAATTAAACGTCACCATACATTGATAAGGATTAAATTATTTCTATCATCATCGGGTTGGGGAGCTCTTCACATCGAAGACAGACTTATAGACCATATCAAAACCGTTCCACCCAATTAACAGAGGACAATATTTGCTTTTGTATAAGACACAATATTGTCTGAAACAAGCACGTGAACCACGCTTCCAAGTCCGTCCGTAATTTATTAATTGCATCAACGGCAGGTTGTATATGATCTAGTATAGCAACAATCAATGTTCACGACATACGTCTTTGTCAGTTGACGGATCCGTTTCCAACTCGATCAACGTCGTGTTAACATGGTCATGTATTTTCAAAACGTTTTAGAAGAAAAAGAAAAATCAAGAACTCTTTAGTGTCTTTTGATGTTTCTGTGTGACAAGACAAATATGCTCCAAACGTTCATCAAAGTGGGTTTACTAGCGAAAGCAGAGAATACAATGACAACATATTTCTAGTACATGCATTCCTGGTCTTTATCTGAGTTGCGTACATCAACTATCTTGTTTCCTTCCATGCTGTGCTTTCCTTGCATTATATTTCCATGTACAGACATAAAACCGTGCATTAAACGTTCGATACCCCCAGAATCCCCGGTTATATCATCCTTGCCGATCTCAACAGAATTGGCAGAGACTCTACCCAGGTCAATCTCAGTATACATTGTAACATTGATGCTTTTTTATGTGCCCAAAGTGATTTGCAAATAACACGATCTCTACCCTTTTCACATAAGCGTTGTTTATTAACGCCGATAATTCATCTTGGGTGGAAACATTTTACTTGTCCACGAATACAGCTTGTCCGCCGTTTCTCAGAACTTTTGATCGCCTCTAAATATCCGTCATTATAAACTGTTCGCCGGCTTTTAAGCTCTGTCAGGTATGGGTGCTGTCTACAACATATAGGGTCTCAGTGATAAAAAACCTATGACTCCAGTGATTCCATACTGTATATCAGAGTTCCTGTTTTAGTTTGCGTTGACAATGGTGATGACGACACTGGAGAGGAGACTTCAATTGTCGCACATATCTGATACAACCATCTGAATAAATATGCACGTGTACTGATATGAAACGTGACTCAATGACTTCCAGTACCAGACAGAGACTAATTTTGAATTATCACAAAAGATGGTAATCGTCCATTTCTGGCTTGATTAGTCAACAGCAGTTTCTCTAATCATTCTCACTTTTCTAATATCAGCGCAAGCAAGGATGATTATTCATGTTTCTTTTCCTCAAGGCGTATCTCGCCGGTGATGTAGTATAAAAACCTCCAGTATTTGCTTACCGACTACGGCCATTTTGTCAAAAGTTGGCATGGGCAGAGCTACAGTGCTCATGGAATTGACCTTGTGCTGAGATCAATGCACGGAAATCTCTCTCTTCGAATCAGATACTGAAATTGTTCCAGAAAACCTAATGAAAACATATGAAAAAACCAATTAATATCTTAACCTACAAAATATATTTTGGAAGAGAAGACCTTAAATAGATGATTATGCATCACTGGTAAACACGAAAAGCAAAATTATAAAACCAACTCATTTTGGTTGCTTTTATACACTTACTTCCGTCAATCCTAAATAATGCGGAGCTCTCAATAGACTAACTTTTGGCAGCTATTACATGTACATTACAGACAAGACGATACTATTCTTGTTGTCTTAGAGGATGCGACCCTTTTGACCATAGCGGCAGTTAGATAAGCAGAAATAGACGATGATTACCATGGAGAAAAAGTCACTTTAGTGATAGATTTCCACTTTTTCATATCATGGGGAAACACTTGACTCAAATCAGATTTCTCCTTGGGAGGGGGGTGAAGGAGGGGCGGGAGTATAATAATTAGACGATGAAAGAGAGATGACAAGATATATCGGTTTTGTGAGAACCTCTTATTTATGAGGGGACGATTTCTACTCTTTGTTTTCTTCTTCTTGGAATATAGGTTAGACTGGTGAAAATTCATTTTATTCTCTTATTGGTATTATTTGAAACTAGGATGTTGTTGGCTTTGCTTTTTTAGCTTTGGAAGCGTAATAAAGGTCGCAATGAAAACGCGAACGTATAATTACACATCTCGAAGGTCGTTTCCTAAAAAATGAAAACGCAGATGTGCATTTTTCTGTAAGCGTCTGACGGCATATAGGGCGATAGGGCGCGAATTACTTTGAATTGAACAGTAAATGTGTATGTGGCAAATGACTCACATCGATATACGTATTGTTGAAGAAACGAAAAGATGTGTTGAATCACACGTTTGTGAAATCTTATTTTGCCTGCACTTTGTTCTTAATCACCGAGCTTCTGACAACTTAATTGCATTGGTCTAACAAGTGTCAATAATCTTTTCGGAAATTTAAAACCATACTTAATCATGATCCTGTTTTTACAGATCCCAATTTCGGTTAGTCATTTAAAATTTATGTTGTTGTTCCGGATGGAGGAGTATTGGTTAAAGATTAATAAAAATGGTTCGGAAAATCCAGATCTTCGACTATATAAAATCAAGCAGAACTTAGCAAGCATTATAGACACCTTAGAGAGAGCAAAATCCAAATTCTAAAAATCGAGAAGGAACATTTTGTTTTTTAATTGTCTTTGCAACCTTTAGAAGTGTTAGTTCTGTTCCCTTCACAATTATTGTATTCACAATCCCCATTTTTTTTAGGAAAATGAGAAACAAAACTCAGAACCTGATACGACAGAGTTTTATACTACAGAAATACAGTATTACCTTTATACACACAAGAGAAAAAGATAATGTGATTGCAGATATACCACGCCATTTTCCCAATTTTAGTATATTGACTTTTGTGAATATTGTACACTATTCTAAAGTCTTCGTGTGTGATATAGATTATTATAGTATTATTTTTTAATATATATATATATATATATATATATATATATATATATATATATATATATATAGATAGATAGATAGATAGATATATATATATATATATATATATATATATATATATATATATATATATATATATATATATGCAAATATGTGTGTGAAACTATTATTGTAAAATGAAAATTCATTTTTGAGGGAACGTGTTATGTTTGTTAATTTAAAATGAGTGTTTGAGTTTTGTCCTTACCAGTTAGTGGCAATAAATATGTTTACTTACCAAGTTTTCAATGTCATTTTTTTCTGCAATAAGACTAGCTCTATTACTGTTTATTAGTGTGTGTGTGTGTGTGTGTGTGCGTGTGTGAGTGTGTCTGATCTTATATCACGAATGAAGTTTGTTTATATGGGACTTGGAATATATAGTATTCATTCGTTCGTGATTTTAGATCAGTCTTTAAGATCACTTACAATTGTGTCCAGAAAGATTGAAATCAAATGTGCTCATTGATATTTGCGTAAACACATTATTTTGAAGCCACTCTCTCAAACCACTCTGGACACTCCGTCAGCTTTAAACATTATGGATGCTCTGGACACCAGACATAATAGTTACAAAATAACAAGTACAGAAGTAAACCTAACCCTGTTCGATAACACTTCTACTGTACTTAACATTTTTTAAAAATGTAGCCTTATATTACTATGATAAATCCTTCACTGTGTGTTTAACAAGAATATAAATGTATGCATTATTCTGTGAGAACCAAAGCTACAAAACGTAGAAAACATTGACGTGGTAGTACAATAGTAATATCGTATATACAGCTGGAGAAGTGCTATCCTTATAGTAGACCACTGACTGACAAGACAATCCTCAATGTAAAGATCTTAACATGTGGTCAGGTATGTATACACAAATATTTTCTTTGCATCGAAGGCACTCTGTTCATCCCATCTTACGCACTTCGCACCTGATGCATAGGATGGACAAAACTCGCTGTATTGAAATTCGACCCAATATACATTCATTACCTCGGATATCGTTGTGCGCCGAACACTAAACTCGAGTACACGAATTTACCAAAAATGTATATATATTCGTTTAAAATATTCCGTGACAGAATAGTATCTCTACCTCCAGTGATTGTTTTACTAATGCTTCCGTCACCACATAAGACACACGAAATGTTATAATTATAGATATGGCTTTAAAACTATTACCACTTGTTATGCCCATTTAACATTAAACACTTCCTTAAACCATCGACATGGTAACAACCTCTCTTGGATTTTCGACTCGTTTAATTACTTTTTTCGCAATATTTTAGAAAACTGAAATGGCTATCTATTAGTAACATTTTTGGTTCATTTTGTTGAATTTTTTACTTTTTCTGATTAGTTTGTTTCTTTAAAAGTAACATTTTGCATTGCAATTCGTGATTCGTTATATTTAAGTGTGTTTTTACTCCTAAAGCATCATTAACACAACTTTTTAATGCCTTTTTTGTAAAATGAAATATAATATTCTTGATATCTCTGGAAACAAAGACTTATGCCACATAATTGCTAATCAATTTGTTTAATTGTTTAATAGTATTTCATTTAAATATGTAACTAATATTTTGTGATGTTTGTGCAAATACAATACGAGTTTCTTCGTACACTTTTCCTTGCTCATATGCCCATTTCATTGGATGTGCTATGTGCATTTATTAGTTGAACACATGTATTGACAATTCACTTTACAATATAATTCGATATATAAAGATCTTAACATACTTTTGAGTGTTTTCTTTATTTGCTAATTGTATTTTTGCCATATAATTCCCTGTAAATTAACTG
Source organism: Unio pictorum (assembly GCA_030141615.1). Classification (NCBI taxonomy): domain Eukaryota; kingdom Metazoa; phylum Mollusca; class Bivalvia; order Unionida; family Unionidae; genus Unio; species Unio pictorum. The sequence goes on from JARLTB010000188.1 coordinate 4,911,867, forward strand.
TGTTGATGAAATTGTTAACGAAAGTTTTATTTATGGGCGTGAAACATGCTAATCTTTCTCTTCGTACAACTGAAACACATTTTGTATTTTGTTTAGTGATTACTTTGCAAGGACCACATACAAATTCCTAATGCAATTTAAACAGCTTCATGGAAACCTGAATTGCATGTTACACAATAAACTATCATGTTTTAACATTTAAATGAATCAAAAACAGTTTGAAAAGAAATCGGATTTTTAAATATCAGCTACAAAAGAGAGATTGAATATTTCTATTCCACCATTTTCTGTAGAGACGTGCTTTCTCAAAGTGTAGCATGCGTCTTGACACAATCTCCGGGACAGGTGAAGAAATAAATGACTAGTCTAAGACGATAATGTCAGCACATGTGAATATTTGGCAGGAAAAAAAGAACAAGGGATCACATGTTGTTTAAAAACAGCAAACAAGTGAGAATATATTCAATAACGACTGTGCAAAACATGAAAACTAATGAGATCACTAGAGGCGACAAACACTGCAATCCAAATTACCTCACAACACATTTATTAGAAACATGTAAATGCATATGACTACAGAGGAATTCAATACTGTATCATACTGCCAAAACCAAACTGAAACGTGAACGACTGCAAGATGTTCCATAATAGATGTACATATGAATCAATCCAATTCGATATACATTTCAAAGAAGTCAATTGCAAATGATAGGAAGCTAATATTACAGCTAACTCCTATTTTAATTTCGTTTAATCGAGGTTGTAAACATTCGTCATATATAGTCATCCAGTGTCTCACCAATTGTATGATGACACCCAAATAGACAAATCTAGCCACCCAACTGAAGTTGATGCTACCATGAAAGGAGTAGAGAGATGTGAAATCATGGACGACATCTAACAAGCTGCAGATTAATGATGATAAAACTGAGGGTATTCTGATCATAATAGATCTAGAAATACGTTTTCATTAACATCCTTTACCTAAAACAAAACATCAACCTTAAATGTATACTATCAGTATGAAACCTAGGTGTTACCCTTAACAGAACACGAACATTGCACCAACATTTCATGAACATATGCAAAGGTTGCAATTTTTTATTTGAGACGTTTCAGTTCCATTCGCAAATATCTTTCAGTTGATGCCACTAAACCACCTGTGTGTTTATTAGTACTTTCAAAACTGGATTATTCAAACTCAGTTCTGTCTGGTTCCTCTCAATATCAACTCATAAACTTCAAATACTTAAAAACACAGCTGCTCGGATCATCCTTAGACTATCAGAGCATACCCACAGCTGCTCTGTACTCTACACTGGTTATCCATTTGTTCCACAATCAAACCCAAAATGTGTTCTCTGTCCTACGATTCAGTGACGGACTCAAATACTACCTACCTATCTGGCCTCACCCATGTGAACACACCAGCAAGATATTTTACGAATAATATTTATCTCCTCATTTTATGCCAGATGATGAGGACAAAGCTGTAGAGAACTTACGACAAAAAGGATAAATGGTAATAACCTATGCAAGATTGAAACGAAAAGATATGATCGACAGTTTAACAATTGGGAACAAATATAGTATATCATTAAACACAAGAAAAGATACAAGATGAACGCATTCAATTATATGAACAATGTTTGATCAACTTGAACACTTGTATTCTACTTTATGTTAAATTTTGTTTTTATCAAATTGACCAAAATTAGGTCCTATGTCGAACGGAAAACCACACGAATGAATTAAAATCAGTAACCTCTCATGATATTTACAAATACATATTGTAAATGCCATTTTTGCAGAACGTTCATTTAATAACAAAACTTGTACATCACACATACACCATTTAATCAACACTGTAATGTCTTCGATCTTGATAGAAGCAGTATTTACACGAAGTACTCTCAATAAAAAAGAGAATATATAAATGGCAAGACAGAGCAAAGCAAAATAAAAAGATTAAGAGATGTTTATTTTGTGCAAAGGCAAGGAGAGTAAAGTGTATAATAGAATAGACTATTAAACAACTACACAGAAAAATCTTGAAGGTACTACATTGTGACAACAGTAAGTATACTTGTAATTTTTCAGCACACGTAAAGCATAAACTTCCTATTTTTGTGGCAAACACTATTAAGTTGGATATCTTTCAACTGATGTTTGGACCTGGATGGTTTCGAAATGGATAATTGTTAAAATGAATGGTGTTGAACTGCATGGTTTTGGAGTGGAACATTAGACAAAATGTACAACCGCTTGATATTATGTTACTGAGTTGGTAACCTGATATCAAGGTGTTGTGCATTTTGTCTAACTTTGGATAACAGATGAGTTCACTCGAAGAACGAGTTTCAGTCCTAAAACGGAGTGACGAGCATTGTACCTTGCACTTCCGTACTTACAATCTACGATTATATGTAATAAAATTATAGTGAAATATATTTGGAAATGGAATTCGACATGGTGACAATCTATGTCTAAATGTTTCGTATGTCAGCCATTTAAAACGTTTCGAAAGTGCACTTGAAACAAATGACAGTGATGACAACGTACATCATTTCTATTAAAACAGACAGTTGTGAGACTTTCTAGTGGTTTATACCAACGTGTTCTTGAATTTATCAAACCAGTTTATTAATTCCACGCAGATGTATGAATCACACTTTTTTAGATGAACACATAAATTACAATTTCCACAAAATAATATACGGATAGAGGATTAATAAACTAAAAATGCAGTGCGAACAAAGTCGCGTGGGAATTTACTAGCCTCTACAATGAACATTAATGATGTCATTAGGAATTATTGCTAATAAGTGATTGAGGTGCAAAGGTTTATGTATTGATATAAATTATGAATTCACCTCTTGTGACAAGCTTGGCTAAGGTCGCGAACGTATTATTGATATATATTATTCTAAATTATATAACGTATTTAAATTAACATCCCAGATGTCCTCTGGTTTCCATGTTATGAGTAATACTATCACTTTTGTAGCGCAAGGAATTCATAGTTTCGTTCCTGTACTGTGAGAAAGCATTTGCAGAGGTTTCGTGCTGATGTGATTTACTATAGATGAAATTTTTATTGTATATGATACAGTCTTGAAATTTAATTGTAATTATCGTTTTGTTGGAAAATATAAATCCCCAGTATATTTGTACATATTGATTAGATTGATTTAAAAAAAAAAAGAATAACACAAACCATCCTCTCCCACACACACAAACACACTTTAGAATGTATTTCAAATCCTACCCACCATGCTCTCTCTCTCTCTCTCTCTTTCTCTCTCTCTCTCTCTCTCTCTCTCTCTCTCTCTCTCTCTCTCTCTCTCTTTCTGTGATGAGACGTGTCTATTTAAAGGTTTGTGTGAAAGTGGATAAACATTTTTATCATCACAAATTGACAATAGTATGATCACAAATTGTTCACACAGTCTTGTGTGAACAATTTGTGATCATAATATTTTCTCTAAAGTAAGACGTGTTTCTATCATAAAATAGCATTTTCGTCTGTTTAAATATTCCGTACTGACTTGCTTCATTACCAGATAACTGATCAGAGTACATGTATTAAAGTTGAATTTCGTTATAAAAAAGGATTAGTTGCAGAAAGGTTTTTCATCGATCTATGACATTTCCTATAGCAAAACCGCGCAAACAATTCTGAAACATTGTGGGTGTGGATTTGTAAGCAAACTTCATCCGAAAGTCGAGTGTGTTTTGAACTTTCATTATCCGGCATGTCGTTATAACCTGATTTATGGTTTTAGTCATTCTCCAGAGTCAATTTAGTTTTTCAAATCGGGTCAATATGCGATTTGTGTTTATCCTAAACCCACTCTTTTTTTTTCATGAACAAATACAGAAGATTCTGAGCATCACATTCAACCATTCTATAGAATAAAGATAGATTTTAAAAAAAGATAATTCAAATAATAAAATAATCATGATTATTCCAAGAAAAGTCATTCTTGATATCCATTTTCAGACATAATTTCTGCTTATAATAAATTCATAAATTACTAATACACAACTGTGGATAAAACAAACATATGAACAACTTCTTGATCTAGAGCTATATGTAAAGTTTTAAATGATTAGGACTGACGACAATGGCTCGATTATCTTATACATGCTTTGTTTTATCAGATTTACCGTCACAAACACTTTCTTGTCAATTTTATGAAATTGATTTATGGTTATGAAACACTACATCGTCGCACTTTATAAGTATCATCTAAATGAGGAAGTGGCGATAGTGATGATGGTATTTAGTCCAGGTAGTATTGGTACCACGTGAACATAGATGTATCTTTAGTGTGAGATTTTTGAAGAAAACACAAAGTGTTATACTGATTTAAAATGATGGCATGCGCTTCAAGTAGTTTCGAAGTATGTTAAAAAAAACTACCACTCGAAAAATCTCACATTATCAACACATGATCAATTCGTTTAAATTTAAAGGAAATAAATTATCATTTTTCAGTACATACAACAGTATGTCAGCACCAAGATCAATGATTGATAATATTATGCACTACTAAGATTTATCTTTTTGTTGCTTTGATTAATGCATGCCCGGTTCATCCCCTAAAATACCGATAGAATATGTTTGATGAAGTTTCCATTTTCTTACCTTTACGACATATTAAAATATGCTACTATTTATATATCTGAAGATGAAGAAAGGGTTATATTCTTTCTACAGTCATAGGTAACAGAGGATTCAGACCCAATGAGCCTCCAAGAACTGCACACTCAAACACTATGCGATCCTGCGCGCGCATATCCTTAGTGACCTGTGGAGACCCTCGCACAGGTCATGACCTGTTATCATTATCCTGTCTAATAAATAATGCAGTCCTGCTATTTCACGTCGCTGAGCATGAACTATTGGTCTCACTAGTAAATCAAATGACATAGTATGAATGGGCATATATGTGAATTAATCATTTGTTTTCACAGTTAATGATGCCAACAAATTGCAGCTATGCTTATTCTCATCATTTTCAATCTCTGGACCTAGTGTGGTCGTTGAGGCACTCTTCTGATGAACATTTGACCCATTCCTTCCACTTGTTTCGATCATGTTCCAATGCCTGTGTCTGCGCTAAAATATGCCTGGATTCTTCGTTCTGATTCTGCTGTTAGGGTCATGAATACAGAAAGATTGAGATCACTTGTGCTCTCAATAGTCTGATTTTAGTTTTCAGACATATATTCTTGTCTCTCCAGATGTGTCTTAGCTTTGACATAGCTGCCGTTGTTTATGCTGCTCCTGACAAAATGTCTGATCGTGATCCCTCTTCGGTGATTATGGAACCAAGATATTTTAATGCGCCCAATGTTTCCAGTTCCTGTCCTCTGACTTGTATCTTGGTTGAGATTTGTTCGTCCTTATTTGTCATCAGCTTTGTCTCCTCTGCCTTTATCTCAATGTCAAATCTGGACGATGTTTCATTAAGGTTCGACACTAAGGTGGCAAGCTCATCTTCACTGCCTGCCAGCCATCAATGTCGTCTGCAAAGCGTAGGTTGGTGATGTTACTCCCTCCAATGCGGACTGTTCCACAGTGGTTTCCAGGGCTTCGCTCATGATGCTCTATAAGTATATTATGATATGCATGAGTGACAGGAGAAAGCCTTTGACGTACTCCAAGTGTTGTCTTGAACAAATTCCCACAGAACCTTGAGCAGTTACTGCACTGGTAGCTTTGCCGTACAACTGCTTGATGGTACTGGTCAACTTTTGTCCCATATTGTACTTCTTCATTATGACCCACAATGCCCCATACAACACTCTGTCAATAGCTTATTTGAAATATATGAACACATTATATCCATATCTTGTTGATGCTTTGAGTACTTTTCTCACTGAACCCTAAGATTCAATATTTGTTATGTTATGCTTCTTCCACTCTAGAACCATGCCTGTTCCTCATTGATTATTTATTCTGCTTGTGGGTTCAGTCGGTTCAAGATGATCTTCAGCATCATCTTACTATCATGGCTGATTAAACTGATAGTTCTGTAATTTTGGCACAGCTGATTGCCTTTTGAGGGAGTGTTGGCCATTTGCGTGTCTCCCAGATCTTGTGGCAGATTTTTTGTTAGTAGCTCTATCACTGATTACCCACCATTCTTGATACGTTCAGCTGGGATGTTGTCTACTCCAGCTGATTTTCCATTCTTCAATGCTGTTATTGCTGACTCCACCTCTCCTTTGAGAATGGGGAAATCATTATCATTTGGGAAGTTTGGAACTTCAGGCACCTCTGGGTCTTCTGTGGACAGATGGTCGTAGAGTAATTTACAATGCTTAGTCTATCTTTCTGCATTGTCACTTGCTTCTGTGAGGCATTTACCATTTTCGTCTTGAATAGTACTGACTCTTGCTTGTTTCTGTCTGGTGAGGTCTTTCGCAATTTGGAATGGCTTTTTACTGTTATTCTTTATCAGACTGCTCTCGATTTCTGTACACTTTTGTCCAATTCAATCTTCCTTTTCTTTCTTTAAGTTATTTTCTGATATTCTAGGTTTTTTTTTCTGATATTCCTGTTTATTTCTCAGTACTCCACTACTCCTGTTGTGTGTCTGGTGTCTTTAAGGTCTCTTCGGGCATAACACAGATTCAGAATTTCTTCTGTAACCCAGGGTTTTTATTTGGACGATGGAGGATAATGATATCCTTGACGGCTGTTGTCATGACTGTTGAAAATGTCTGCCATCACATTAACATCAACATCCATCACAAGGAGTGTAGAAAATTTTCCTCAAAATGTAGCTTGGAATGACTTGCAGATGTTCGTGTCATTCGTTTGTTCAAGGTTGTATTTCAGACTGATGTTCTTTGGCTTGTTAATTTTTTTCAACCTCACTCGGAAGTTCATAATGACGAGGTCATGATCACTCTTATCATCAGCACCTGGAAACGTTCTTGTTTTTGCTCTTTTGATGCCATATCGGTAACGGTTCTGAACCAGTATGTAGTCAGTCTGGTTATGATGCGTTCCATTTGGTGCGAGCCATGTCCATCATCGTGAGGTTTTATTTTGGCCCAGGGTGTTGCCTAGTACCACGTTGTTGTAGCTTGCGAACTCGAGCAGCCATCTCCCTCTTTCATTCGTAGGCTCATCGCAAGAAGGTCCTCAATGAGAATTTTAACCAACTTTGGCATTCCAATCTCCTTGGATGATGTCTATTGTACCAACCATATTTGTTATACCCAGGAGTTTTTTGTAAAACTCCTCTATTTCTTCATCATCGTGATCAGTGGCTTGAGCTAAAATTTGGATAATTGTGATATTAAAGGGAGATGCTTTCAGACGAATGGAGATGATTCTGCTAGATATAGGGCAACATTCAAGCACAGATACCTTGATTGCTTTGTTTACAAGAAAGCCTACTCCAATTATTGACTTGTCCATCTCGCCACTATAGTATAATATATGTCCATCCTCAGTTTGATGTTATCCTAGGAGTTCCATCTGACTTCACATAGTCCCAGAATGTCTCATGTGTAGTGTTCCATCTAATGTGTCAACTCTTGAAGTCTTCCAGTTTGCGCCAAAGTTCTAATGTTCCAGTCGGCGATGGCAACGCTGTTTCTCGCTCTGAGTTTATGCAAAATACTAGTAGCACACGTGTCACCTCAATCCTGGTGGTGAACGGCAGATGCAGTTCTTGTTGACCCGGGCGACGACCGATCCGGTGTGGTAATTTCAGATTTGTCCAGCATTATCAGTGTGTCTCAATGTCCAGACCAAAGAGATGTTAGAAGGGGATGTAGTACATCGTCCAACTGCCTTAGGTTCTCCACTCCGGATTTTCGTTTTACAATAATAATAATAATTAGTAGTAGTAGTAGTTGCAGCAGTATTTAGTATCCCTCACCTCTACCATATTTTCATCCTATATTTTCCATTCTCACCTCATCCACTCAAATCTTTATAGGTATATAACATCATTGATACATTTTACAGTACCTGGTGTCAAGTAACGTTGATTTTTTTAAATCAAAGACGTTACCGATAAATTGCTCAAATCTGCCACGTGTTCTTTGCTGGGGGTAGCATTACGGTCCTCAACTCAACTGTTTTGAGATATCTTTAGCGGGTTCAGTGAATTACTTTGCGTTGGCGGTGTATACATAAATGTCAAACTGATACGTCGGTAAACACGTTGCTATCAATTAAACTGTTTCTGAGAGTCCACCCCAGCATTTAGACATCACATTTCAGTGTATGTGGACAAAGGTATAGCTTCCGTGTTTTAGGCACGTGAGCGGATGGGTGGGTGTAATAGCAAATTGGTAGCAAATGTTATTTGTTTATGAGGCTATTTATTTTCACAAGACAGTTCTCAGCCCAAACACATTATCGCTGTGATGAATTAATATAATCTAGATATACACTGAATTTCACATTTAATATGTGTTACCCATGTGTAGTTTCTTAGTTACTTGATGTATAGAATGGATATAGCAAAATAAATTTGCTCATATTGTATGAAATTTGTGCTGAGGCTCATCGAACACCAGTTGAAGTACTATTTTTAATTCCCAATACGAGTACACCATTTTTCCATATATTCGATTTTGTACCCTACAACAACAAATCCTATTGTTTGAGATAAATGTTGCATTTGTCGTTTGCAATCTTGTGAATAAAGTTGTAAATGATAGTAATGAATAGAGAAAGACTGTTAGAGACAATCGATGATCAATATTAAATAAGTAAATTTGGAAATGTAGTTGCTCTTTATATTTGCAGAGTGGCAGAGAAATACAAATAGGAAATATACTTGAAATTGCTATAAACGTAAACTCGTCCATTACAATTACGGTCTCGAACTAGGCTTGTAGCTATTTCATCAACAATATTTTAAAAAGTAAATGATTTTTTTGATTCTGGGATATTAATTAGCATTAGCAAGTTAATCAATTTAATAAACTAACTTTTTGAAAAAATATAGATTTCAAAGCTTTTTTATTATTTGTTTTCATCATAGTGTGTGTTACTACTATTTGTTAAAATGATTCTAAATTGTTTCAGATTCTTTATTCTTAGGATGAAAACACATTTTGGACTTCGATAAGCGTAGAACGTTTCTCGTCTAAATGCATAGCTCGACTGCTCATAACACGATCACATGACAAATCAAACAGTAGATTAATGTGTAAACGGCGTGAGACTGGATGTTGATGCTTTCACATTCATTTAACTTTTAATAGTAGACAAAGTTATTATATCGAATAAGGGATGAAATAGATTTTATATATTGTAATTTACTCAAATGACGTGAACAAGATTTTATAGGCAGTTTTAGCGAAGTGGAAAATCATTTAAATTGTTCTGTAATTATTTGTATAAATTGTACTAGTGCATTGTTGAGGGTGATTTAAGACATTGTATTCGCAACGTTGTTTCTATGGAGTTTTAATATCTGTTTTGAAAGCTGTAAAAATTAAATTTGCCTTAAATGATCCGTAAACATTGAAGTATGTTATAATATAAAATGTTTTCATTGAAATATACGATGTAGTTAAAAATGAATACCCTTGAGGAAAACATTAATCTAGGAAACAAAAGGGCATGACTGAACACTGTGAAGCACATATGTCCAGTTTGTCAATGATGCATGTTATACCTATTCATAGACAGAGTGATGATTTATATTTTCCCTGATTGTGATCTTAAGCTTGCGACTGAGGTCATAGATATGTATCGCTAATTCTTATGTAACTGACTCACTTTTACTTGTAATATATCTTGTAGTTTAAACGTTGTTACAAAAAATTACAAAATCGGATAATGTCGTTTTCCCTCAATATCCCTGGATACATTCCTTCAACGGTAAGAACAGTAACATGTCGCATACACGAAGACATGCAATGTACGCACTCGAACAGCAACGAAACTCGAATTAATGCAAGCTAGACCTGCTCCACTTTACGGGATACAACAACAGAAATCCATGATAATATTAAATCAGATATCGATGAATAAAACCACAGCACAACATGATTTATAAATGGTCGCATATTTAGAAGACACCAGGGCCAAGGGCGAATATTTGGAAAACAAGAAAACCTTTGTTGACGTCGCAAGTTCTCTGCGGAACAATGATTTCTGTATTGCATCATTTCCACATAAAACATCGCGCACAACTCTGCATCAAAAACTGCTTAATATGTTTACAATTATCCAATCCACACACCAGATTCCAAGAAGGCGTGGAAATGCAACATTGCTTACAGTGAGTCCAATGCGACAGAGATGCAAATTCCTGACAAAACTGATCCCCAAAATGCAGAAATCTGACATTTCCCCGCTAATTGAGCATTAATAAATTCCACCATCGTCCTAGTTTATGACTATTAAGACTGATCTACTTCCCAGATTTGATTCTTGCCCCAATGAACTCTTAAACTTTAAATACAACATAAATTGGTACGACCTTACTGCTGACGAAAAGCAGAATTATTCCCAGACATCTGCTTTCTTATTAAACAAGATTGAGAATTAACATTTTGTGCGACCTGTAATGACCTCGAAAATGTTTAGATACTAGACTTCGTGTGCTATGATGATTTTATTTAATTGTATGTTTGTGCATAACTTTGTATCAGATGATTTCACTAAAGTTACAATAAATACCGCTAATTTAATAGAAACATTAATAACCAGGTGGACAACAATACTTACAGAAATATAGCTTCTACGACTATTATTTCAAAAATATTTGAATGCATCATACTACCAAGTTGGGAAGTCTTAATCATCAATTATGTAGACAATGGTCGCCCAGAGTTTGCATGCATCATAGACGTTAGTACTGCATTTGATAGGGTCAATCATTGGCCATTCGTTCAAAGCTGTTTGCCATTAAAATAATTACATAATTCATATTATTGTAAACAGTTGTGTTATGTGCGATGCGAAAGTGTGTGTGTGTGTGTGTGTGTGTGTATATATATATATATATATATATATATATATATATATATATATATATATATATATATATATATATATATATATATATATATATATATATATATATATATATATATATATGGCCCAGTTAACTCATAAGCTTGTACGCTTGTACAGTGTTAGGTTGGGTAACGTCTGCCACCAATTGTGATGTTTCTTACCAATTTTAGTATTGCTCATTATATGTCGTGGACAACTCATTATATCACATGTTTAAGTATATTATTAAAGATATGTGAACAATACCTTTTGAGATTGGTATCAAATATAATACAATACAAAATAGGCATGAGTGGTCTTTCAGACAAAATTTATCAAATTACGATCCCCTCCCCTTGTATATCTTAACGTCATTCATCTTACATATGTTAACAGGTATAGGTAATGCGGTTATATTTTGGGATCTAATTGGTCGGATAATCAAGGTATGATGAGACATTATCGAATGCTGTGTGCTTGAACGAGCTAGCGTCTATCTAAATTAAGGAATTATGCAACGAATATCACAATTAGATTTTTTTTAAATCATATTACTGCACTGTGTATTGTGCTTCTCTGTTTACAAAAGTTAGTGAATGAATGAAGAGGAAGGTATTTATTGATTATAATAAAGTGTTTTTCTTTCTATTATGCATTCTTAGTTAGAATAGTGCCATCAACATGTTTGTAAATTGTTATATATTCAGTTTTTATGAAGTACTGAGAAAATGTGTATTCTCAATGATGACAAGAATATCTAATACTAAGAAATGTATATTGAAATCTTGTTGGAACAATGACATTCATTTAAATTCTCATATTATTAGCAAATGGAACACATTACTTTCAAATGTGTCACTCATTCCATCTTAGCACTGCATATATGATATATATGTTATTTTATAATTAAAATGTTTTTTACTTTATATCTATATTATAATTCAGTAATATGGGATATGTAGTCATTATAAAAACATGGACTGAGTTTACTGATATCTCTCGAGCTGTCGTTATAGATTGGGGATGCAATTATTAAGAGAAGGATTGACCACAAATTCATTATCATCATATGCTTAACTTAAGACAGTTGTCAGAAAGCAACAATATTCATATCTCAAGTTAACATCGCACCACAAGTGTCCTGTTCTTGACCTCGAAAATTACATAACACATGATATCCACTCTCATCAACACATCCAAAGTATCTCAAACAGCTTCATCATTTTGATAATTGAGTTTTATATTTTTATTCCTGATTTGATAATACCCTTTTACACCCCATAACATTTTCCTCATATCACATATAATCTCCCACCTGTGAACGCCACCCATAGGTATTTCTGCTAGAGGACAATCATGTAGGATAGAAGAATGTGACCGAGTAAATTAATTAACTGCATTGAGATTTAGAAAATCGCCACTTAATGTATACTGAAATAGGCTAAATGTCCGTTCTGGTGTTTTAAAACACCATTTCTATGGAAGAAAAATCCCAAACAGAAAACAATAACACGAATGAAAGGTGACTCAAAACAATCGTTCTCGTCTTCGTTCAAAATATAATGTCGGAACATTTCTAGCGTTTTTGAATAACATTCATTCCTTTCTTGGTTAATTCAATGTTGATGACACATAACGGGGAATGGATATGTCAGTGCATTCAGTTTCGTCATTGTTAATTACGAATCCTTTTGCCTGGATGTACACTCAACTACTGTGGGTCTTCACGTGCATTAATCCAAGATAGCATGTTTTTGGTAGCAAAGGGCCCCAAAGTTTGATTCTTAACAAGGTTATATCGTAATTTAATTTAAGCGTCTATCATTACTGTTAGTTTACAAAATCGAGAAATGGAATAAAATAACTATCGATGTTGGGCACTAGACTTACAATACCGTCGTCAAATTCCGCAAAATCATTACCTCGGTCAGAATCCATCACTTCTATGTATAATACAATCTCCAAAAACAGCTACATGCCCGGCTGGATAAATATTGAGTCTTTCAAATTGAAATTCATCTCTGGTTGACAGCTGTTTTAATTATGTATATGTATAAATTCCGTAACGAAAACCAATCACAGTTTTATCGATACGTAAAATGAGTAACATAGATTAAAATACCGCTGATCATGAATAATGTTTTGGATCTAAGATTTAGGTCAGTCAAAACCATTTTCAAGACAACCGAAGAAACAAATAGGCTATTTATTTTAATAAGCATAAATTTATTTTCATAAGTTAGCGATCTAGTTGTGCTAAGCGAACTTTATATGCACATTTTCTATGTGTCAGCATCAACACCATCGTTGTTCTTCTTTGCCTTTTCAAATCGGCTTCCATTCGCAATAATGTCCCCCTTTCATATTCTTGATGAATTTTATAGCATTGAGTATCGTATTAACATAGAAGTTTAAAGTTAAGTTTTCAAGTTCCCTTTAGTACAAGTACAAGCTCTCCCAAATCAACGTCACTAAAAATCAGACTGGTAAGCTATATCAAATCCGCTTTTTGTTTTGGCCGAAAACTTGCTCATATCAACATCTATACATGGTTTTAATAGGCATTTCATGAAGTGTACTTTCTAAGCGGATAGGTTGAAACCAATAAGTGCGCGATGTGTTGATGAACGATCCAATGCACATAACGCTTTAATAAAAACTATGTCCATATAATGGCATATCAATCTGCTTTATAACGGTTGTTTGCGTCCACCGCCTCTCATTTAATATTGCATAACTTCAGATGGCGGTGCAAGCCCGTAAATTTACAAGTACATCACATTATCGGGTGTCATAGCGTGTGCAACCCATGGAGCCCCAGGACTTGTTTTCAAAATGAGATTGACGATACCGGTTTAACACGCGTGGGAAATGATCCATGTTCATTCCGCAAAAGACATCTCGGAAATACTTTGTACTAATATTACCATAGTAAGTATATCAAGACTGGATAATAGGCTCGTCGTACTATGCGAATTATACCATTTAGTCGAAGACTTGGACGTGTGTGTATTGTACGAATCGTGCCTGGTAATCAAAGGTCTTTTCTTTTTTATCAGTATACTATCTACTATATGCTTTCAAATGCCTTTTCCAAAGCCATTCAGTATGCTGTATCAAGAACCCCTAACGCAGCCGCTCTGCAACTCCTGTAGACTCAGCCGCTCTACAACTCCTGTATACTCATCCGCTCTGCAACTCCTGTAGACTCAGCCGCTCTGCAACTCTTGTAGACTCTGCCGCTAATGAAGCTATAACGGTTGATACTAACGAAAATATCCAATGCATTTATTATTGAAAAAAGGACAACTTAAATTATTATTTTATTTTTATGGATCAATGCAATACATTTAAGTTGCGGTCAACTACGTCATTCAAAGTAAACATCAAACACAAACACTTAAGCTAGGTCCAGATATTCCAGATTAAAGTAAAACAGCAGATACAAGGTATGGAAACCCTGCTGGGAAATCTGCAATTATATAGGAACATTTTTGTCACGGTCACTGTATTTAAGCAGTCTATGATACACATGACGTGGTGCGCTAATACATTCTTGAGTATTTAATTGCCAAGAGTTTTTGGTTCAGTAGTAATGAATTCAACACATGATGTAGTAAAGGAAGTTATACTTACGTCTAAGGCAATAATGGACTGTAATGATGGCATACAGTGTACATTTAGAGAATACAATTTTAACTTCATCGTGAGTGGCGGCAATGTCACTGAATAGCATCACTATAGTTGTTTATACTGTTGAACATGACTGTCTTAAGGTACCACATACCCACACAACCAAGAATTTTCTGTAATTGTGTTTTGGGAATCGGATCGTGCAGGAACTTATCTCACCTAGAGCACAATATGTTGGGCTAGCTACTGGCGTTAGACTGATGTTAGTGAGTATGCTATTTATAGCAGCGGCGAATGCCTGACTTTCAAGCTGCTTTACTAAGTACAATACATTATCAGACTGTTTGCCTGTTTCTTTGATAATCATCATTGGTAATTACATAATTGTCCATATAATGAGCTAGTCGAATAATGGTCGTAGCAACGTCGACAGTATAATTCATGACTTCAGGTATCTTTCTATCGATGCGATAAAGTGTGATTTCAAACAATGCCATTATGCCATTGGTAACCAGTTTGACTTTGTCGATGGCACCATATATAGCATCATGGTTGAGGTGTACAAGTATTTGTTTTTACCTCCAATAATCGTGGCATAGAAGAACATACCAAGATTTGTCATAACTTTAAATTCTAACCAAACATTTTTTGTTTGGATCCCTAGCCTCAAGCGATTAATATTGATAATGTTGATTGTGTCGATCTCGCAACACAAATGCGCCCATGACAAATGCAGGATCAGATACATTTAGAAGTTAGCAATTGTTTAATAATTTTGGTTTTGTCTAATAATGATTAAGCTATGCCTTTTGTTAAACCTTTAGTTGTCGAGTGACTAATCGTCGTAGTCCATATTTAATAAATTCAAAGGCTCTCGATTCCTAATTTAGAGCAGTATTGTCATTTTTTCTGTAATGAGATCTGTCATGTGTTCTCTTGGTCCATAACGGTAAACAAAGTTGTGTAAACCGGATATTTTGATATGGAAGATACACAGGCGCTGTGGGACTAATTGCTATTGTTTTAGCTTCATAACTACCATGGATTAGATTTTTTTGAAAACACTGTTTGACCTAGTATCCATGAGTAATTGTAATTTGTTCTCTGGAATCTCCTTAGGACAACAACGAATTGTTATAATTCATGACCGTGTAATGTCAACCGCTTACGATGCAAAATCGATTGAAATTTCTTAAATCAGTGTGGTCACATATTCGAATATAAAATGTTTCGATCTTCAGTCAGTGTGCAACGAATGTTTGATATCTTCATTGATTGATACTATATTACTCTCAGAGACGCCATTGTCCGACGATAAACATCACACATTGCGTCATCTGATATTAGATTAAATGTGACACTTGCTCAACGACGCTAGTGCAATATGGAGTGTACGGTAATTGATGATGAAAGCAACGTAAAATGAAATTCTGGTTTCGTTGATGAGAGTTTTTCTAGTTATATACATAATCGAGGTTTCAACATATTTTTGAATCAATGGGCGAAACGTACACAAGTCGACGATATCTTTGCTGAGAATCCGCTGGCACATGGAAGATACCTTCTTAATAACCTCTGGCGCTCAGAAGCTCATGTTATACAGGAGGTAGAACTGCTAAGATTTCACGTCGACTTAATGCACATTAATATCCTGGAACTAACTGGGATCTTCCTATTGTAAAGATGGATCTATTGTTTAAAATGTAGCGACAGATACAGACATTATCCACGCTTCTGATCGAGAATGCTCGGACAAACGTGCGCTGAGGCAAATTTGCCTAGTCGAGTCAAGTATGATGTCCCATAGATGATATGATGTCGAATCGAATCAAGAAATGCATCAGTTTAAGCTGTTTCTTCTACGTCATCAGTACGTGAACAACATGATTATGTTGAAAGTAGATGCAGAGAAGACGAGCCGTTGAAGTCAAACATGGCCAGGGCTGTTACTGGTCGTTCCGGGAATGAATATTCTGGAAATGGTGCTGCAGTACTTAAAACCTATATGATACAGGTTCCTTTTGGACATGTTAACATAAGTCGCAATCAAGCAATCGTAGAACAATTTAATATCACCTATTAGAAACTTTATTCGGACATCAGAACATGGGATTTATTGAAGAGAATTCAGAGTGCTTGATCACGCGGATAGTTGTGTTAAAGTATAATGTATTTTTTCGTATTGTACTTAGGACGGTTCTCCATCTCAACTTTTGCATTGATGAACTAGATTACAAGATTTTTCGAGTAGCTACAAACCCGTGTTTACTGGGTTTAAATATGGATGAAGATGTTATTTTCTTGGCTGGTGGAGTGTCGCTTCTACGTTCAAGCCATTTGAATATATTCAAGGTGACTCTCCAACGCGCTGGAGATAAAACAAAAGATAGATTCATCTTTCTCCAATTTGCTCACACCAACATTTCCAGTAGATATAGAGAAACAATAACATATGAGTTATATCTGATTATATTTTGTGTCCAGGCTATTGATGGTATGTGCACCTATGAAATTTTGAGAGGCTGATAAAACAAATATCAAGACATTAAAAAGTAATTGCATGTTAAGATAGTATGTACATCAAACACAACTTCACTCAGGTCATGCATCATTACTAATAATGTTAATAATTAATTTGACAGTATTCCTACCGATTTATATTCCACGAGTTCCCTAGGTAACATGAGATCTCTTATAATCTATAAGATTGGAACTATTATGTCTACTGGAAACTCTTTAAAGATCGTACCATTGATCAACCGAGAAAATCAAATTAAACGTTTGCATTAAGTCAGTTAATCAATATCATTTCCACCTGAATGTTGAACAGAGAGGTAGTGACGCCCATTTAGGAAAGTCACTTAAAAATGGGCAAGCCAATGGGCGTGTGCAACACCAATGTCTGTATTGTATTGATTCCGTCTGCTATAAAAGCGATGTGCTAAAATATATCTTGCAGGACCTACCGAGTAAAGAAAATATGGGGGTTTACTCTGCGCTATTGATCTTTCTGACCTTCGGCTTCACGATTAATGTTTGTGTTGTGACGGCCTCAGAAAGTTACTTTTGCGAAAATGTCAAGTGTTCAAACTTAGAAAACCGGATATGCACCAATTATTTGATATGGACAGTGAATGGGACTCGACAATCGCAATGCTTCTTGAAATGTCTAAGTGACAAAGAAAGATGCCAGGCTGTATTCCACAATGATATAAGTATGAAATGCCAGGGTCATTCTTCAGTTTTGACCAGCCAAGATAATTGTCTTGTTGAAGAGGGTACCAAGTACTATCACAAATGCACGGGTAAGGGAACGTTCGATGTATGTATGTATGTATGTATGTATGTATGTATGTATGTATGTATGTATGTATGTATGTATGTATGTATGTATGCTAGATTCGCACAACGTGGAGCCTTGGTGCACAAAGGAAGGCTTAGTGACTCGATCGCTTGATGTTGGATCACACGAATCCGTGTTAAATGTTGATGCTTTCATTGCAGCTTTCAGATTGTCTTTAAAGCGTTTCTTCTGACCTCCGTGAATTCGCTGTCCACCTTGTAGCCCGCCATAGAAGAGTCTATTAGGCAATCCGTTGGTCTAGCATGATTACAGCATGTCCCTCCGAGCGTAGCTTGCACTGCATGAGAATTGTGTGGATGCTGCGGAGACCTGCTTGGACGACTACCTCGGTGTCCTGAACCTTGTCCTGCCACTATATGTTGATGATTTGCCTGAGACTTGAGGTCTAAACGTGGTTCAGCTGGCGTTGCGTTGGTACATTGTCCACGTTTCGCATACCTGAAGTAGTACGTGATGCACAACTTCCCTGTAGACCTTTAGTTTGGTCTGGATGTTGATGCCTCTTCCATTCCAGATGCTGGCATATAATCGTCAGAAAGTAGCTCTGGCACTGGCAATGCGGAGGTTCAGCTTGTAGGTCTGCGTCCGTTAGAAATTGTTATATGTGTATACACTTTTAAATTGCACTTTGCGAATTTTGGTTTCAGTTTGTTAGTCTTGAAAAACATTCCCAAAATCGATTGGCGAAGCAGTGTCTCTACGTACTTGCAGTCTGTATAGCTCTTAGGCTGTCGGTTCTAATCTGCTTGTATTTATCATATCTAACTACACATAGCCTCACGTCACAAGTCTTAACATCTCCTGCTAGAAGACGCCGTGACTCAATGATTATGTTGCATGACTCACTATTGCAATTGTTGGAATCATATCATCGGACCAATATGGATTAGCATACATTATGTGTTTTGGGGCTATGCAGTTAACACCAGCTTCTACACTAAATAGGATAAATGCGTTGCCCACCATCAAGCACCAAAACAAGTCAATCGCCTGATAGAAAATGACATATTACATGCACATTGGCTTATATGTGTTCCTCACTGGTGCACTATCCTACAATGAACTATTGTGTATGGTATATGAATTTCTACATAGTCCACTCGTAAAATGATTGTCCGTCGCCTGTGCTATAAGAGTCTTTAAAAAAGGCTGGATTTGCAGATATGCAGCTATCTGATTCCTATTTGTCATTTATTGTCGCTATTGTCTTGTTAACATCTATTTTAGAAGATGTGTATCAAAGCAAATACAATAGGGATGTAACCGAGTAAGATACGCAGATTAAAAAACGTTAAATATAAATTAAACCATCAACCGGTGCTCGACACAACTTAAAGTTGTGAGTAGCTTGAGAGCATGGCTTGGAGTATTCGTGGAAGAAGATGTCAAACAACTGTATAAATGAGTTAGTTTATTTTACTAATCGTTAGAGTCTACAAATATGTTCGGGATTATAAAATGTCAACAATCTTTAGAGTACTAAAAATTATAACAACAACCGCAAACACTATTGTCACCACAATTATATTTATACAGCCTCGCAGCATCTTTTCAGCGGTATATTGGATTCAACAAGTTGTTCATTAATACACGAAACAATAAAGTCAACATAATATCATGAGTCTAAATGACGTGTTATAAGCATGGTAATAAAAGGTCTGGAGGACTATCGTCATCGGCGTTACAGACCTGAGAGAGTGACATTTAAATGTGACATTACGGGATGGAATAATTTAGATCTGAGCATAGATATAAAATAAAACAATACGACATGTACTGTATACAGAATATAAAACATTATAAATCTTTACAATACCAATTGTAGGATGCACCTCTAATAAACAAAAATTAACAATATATTTTATCTCAAAATTGTAACATGTAGTTGCAGTTCTGTTTTAGTGGTCTCACTTTCACGGTCACGTTATTTGCGTAATCTTTTTTCCTTTTTAGAAAAAAAATTAATGCAGCCAAATCTTTTGAAAGATTTAACAGACACTATGCTGAATATGCATTCCACTCCTGTTACTCAGATTATCCAGTATCATATTTCACAACGTACCTCTACTGTTAATTGGTTTCAGTTCGGAACCATGCATTCAAAATAACAGTGTCAATACTCTATCCCAAATAATAGACAATCAACTTAATAAAAGGAAAATGGATAATTAATATACCGATCTCTGCAAAATGTCAACTTATGACAAATATTTAAACAAGTAGGAGCACCCTAATCATCCCACCTATCGTCCGTTTGCCAATTCGCATACATCAGTGTACATGCATACATACATACATACATACATACATACATACATACATACATACATACATACATACATACATACATACATACATACATACATACATACATACATACATACTTACATACATACATACATACATACATACATACATACATACATACATACATACATACATACATACATACATACATACATACATACATACATACATACATACATACATACAGCCAAACCGAGCTGGTCTAAATTATACATGCTAATCATAATGATGAATAGAATATTAGATTCAGAATCAATGATACCTTAGTCCTCGAATTATTGTTCTTTCTTTCAAATGACATCATTTTATCTTTGTCAGATTAAAATTTGTTGCACAAATTCTTCGTCAATCTGAGGAACGTATTTTCTTCTCAACAGCTCGACGGCCAGGAAACTGTCATGAAATATTCTGCACAGGACAAACTACTACAGGAATTTACACAATTTATCCAGACGACAATTCCAATGGTGTGAGTGTTCGCTGTGACATGGACACAGACGGAGGGGGCTGGACAGTATTCCAACGAAGAGTGGATGGGTCGGTTGATTTCTTTCGTAAGTGGGCTGATTATAAGTCTGGCTTTGGCAATGCAGTAACAGAGTACTGGCTTGGTCTTGATAATATCCAAAAACTGACAGCCCAAGGAAACGTGACACTTCGTGTTGACCTAATCACCCCAGGACCACCACAACGGTCCGTATATGCATCATACTCTTCTTTCACAGTTGGTAATGAAACTAGTCAGTATATTCTGAGAGTTGATGGATACTCGGGAGATGCTGGAGACGCCATGGCGTTTCATACCGGCCAGATGTTTACCACCCAGGACAAGGATAACGATCGAGAAACGCGTTTTAATTGTGCAGTTTCGTATTTAGGAGCTTGGTGGTACAGCAACTGTCACGCAACAAATCTAAATGGTGTCTATGGGTCCGCATTATATGGCAAAGGAATTAACTGGCAATTGCTTTCAGGACTGACAGTGTCAATGACGTTTACAGAAATGAAGCTAAAGTAGCCGAGTGTACGGTAAATTTCATTATTCTTACGAAATCTACAAAATTGATGCAGAATTGTTTAGTTTTGGCCATAACTGAAAAAGCAGCCTGAAAGTTCAACGCTAACATTAGACAATGTGTTTTCAGCTCAAAACAATTGTTAGTTAAAAGTGTTGAAAAACGTTTTGTTTTTATTAGCATAAATTTATCGTAAACCGGAAAGAGGCATACGTTTAATTACCGTTCTAACGTCAGGATTGAGATAACGTATTATGCTCTCTCAATTATTTTCTGTTCTGCCAAATGTATATTATAGGCAAGAGAGCCAATTTGTGAAACAAGCTAGTGTACTATCGAATGAAAAATGTGCAGAATTTCATATTGCTTGGCACAAATATCTATATTCGTTACGCGCGTAAATTTACAAAAACATTCATCATCAAATCTTTTATGACCAAATGTTAGTTCATCAGGGCTTTTAAAAAAAACATCATTACACGGTTGATTATATTTACATCGTTTGGCTTTACTTTATCTTTTTTGATGAGTTTCTACATGGGATAGTCAAAACAATTGATCTCTTAAATAGTTATGATCAACATAAATTCGTATTTTTCTTTTGTCGTAACCCACATTCTCTAACGTATACTTTATATTATATAATATTATTATACAATTTTCCAACATGTAGCTGATTATTTCGAAAATAGTATGATTATTCACAGGGAATATCTGAACGAAGTTGTTAAACATCTGACATCACAGGTGCTCGACGCGAGCTTGATGTGAAGACAAAAATAATAATCTAAACAAAAAAAACATACAAAGTGAGAAGAATACCTTAGTGTACCCCCATGACCCATTCAGACATATGACCCCCCCCCCTATATATTTTTATATAGTAATATAGAGGGGGGCATATGTCTGAATGGGTCATAAGGGTACTCTAAGGCATTTTTCTCACTCTGGATGTTTTGTTTTCTTTACATTATTATTTTTTATTCACATCAAGCTCGCGTCGAGCACCTGTATCTGACATTGAATAAAGTTTGTTGAGGGTTCAAGTTTAATCCGCGGAAACATACACGAGCTTGGATAGATATATATATAAAACTGAAGGCCAACCTTGACGACTGCACGGTCTGATGTCGGTTTACACCCTATGTGTCGTTCGGGTGTAACAACACTCATCCATACTTACATTGATCGACACTATATAATTTCTTAATGCATATGTATATGTAATCTGCAGGTTAATAATTTAATTAAGCATCTAAGCATTATTATATTCTTAATTAAAATTGATATAAAATATAAACATAGACTTTGAGGTGTAAAACGTATCTTCTTGATGAAATATTTAAATTCTAATACACCTTCATATTTTCCCATCCACTGCTAACTATATCCGAAACAGATGAGAAGTTTGACAAAATGTTTCAGTTAGCTGGTAAAGGACGTTGTAGTTTGTCAAAAGACCGTTGACACGTCAAGAGAATTGAACAGCTTCAACTAGAGACAGTATGAGTAAGTTACATTTGTTTGTGTCGTTGGGAATATACGAACTCAAATGGGCAGTCTAGTGTAGGTAAACAAACCTAACTACTGATCTCCAAGGAGTTATATTTTGTTGCTGCTAACAGTCTTAGCTCATTCAATGGGATGTTTTATGTTCTTGCATGTTCGTCAATTTCTAACGAATATAATTTTTTAATCTTGATCGCGATGTGTTTTTGATTTTCTTTTAAAATCTCGTTGACGGCGGTAACCTGACGACGTAGTTGTTGGTTTAGTCCCAACATGTTCTACCGTGGTTGTTTATGCTATGCCTGACACCTTGTCAACGATTCCACTTATAGGTTTGTATCTGGAAAGTAATCGTTGGCGATTTTAAATTGTCGAACTTAATGTCGCCTCTGCCTAGATCATCGTTCATTATAGCAGTTGAATGAGTTTAGTACAGTAGGAGTAGTTGACGGACACTGAATGTGCATCATTTAATGCAAGCTTAAGAGACATTATATGCCAACTACCAGACTATATCAAAACCACTCCAATTCATAATATCAGACACTATTCTCTTTCGTCTAAAAACATAACATTTTCATAACCAACTACGTTAACCATGCGTCAAAGTCTGTAAAGAGGTTATTAAGTGTCTCAATGACAGGTGCTATACCATCTTGTATAACAACAATAAATATTACTACCGAATCAAGACCACGATGTAAGTCTTTGTTCGTTGACGGTTTCATTTCCTACTCAGTTAACTTCGTCAAAATATTTGCAATTATTGTCTAACCAACATTTAGTTTTAAATTCTCTGGGAGTAGCGGATGTAACACTTGCATCATTTCATTTAAACTTAAGAGACATTATATACCAAATATCCACATTGACTACATTTAATAAAGCACAACTTGATTAATTTTGCTGTAAACATTATTTTTTCTTTAAATTCAATAGTAAATTAAACGTCACCATACATTGATAAGGATTAAATTATTTATATCATCATCGGGTTGGGGAGCTCTTCACATCGAAGACAGACTTATAGACCATATCAAAACCGTTCCACCCAATTAACAGAGGACAATATTTGCTTTTGTATAAGACACAATATTGTCTGAAACAAGCACGTGAACCACGCTTCCAAGTCCGTCCGTAATTTATTAATTGCATCAACGGCAGGTTGTATATGATCTAGTATAGCAACAATCAATGTTCACGACATACGTCTTTGTCAGTTGACGGATCCGTTTCCAACTCGATCAACGTCGTGTTAACATGGTCATGTATTTTCAAAACGTTTTAGAAGAAAAAGAAAAATCAAGAACTCTTTAGTGTCTTTTGATGTTTCTGTGTGACAAGACAAATATGCTCCAAACGTTCATCAAAGTGGGTTTACTAGCGAAAGCAGAGAATACAATGACAACATATTTCTAGTACATGCATTCCTGGTCTTTATCTGAGTTGCGTACATCAACTATCTTGTTTCCTTCCATGCTGTGCTTTCCTTGCATTATATTTCCATGTACAGACATAAAACCGTGCATTAAACGTTCGATACCCCCAGAATCCCCGGTTATATCATCCTTGCCGATCTCAACAGAATTGGCAGAAACTCTACCCAGGTCAACCTCAGTATACATTGTAACATTGATGCTTTTTTATGTGCCCAAAGTGATTTGCAAATAACACGATCTCTACCCTTTTCACATAAGCGTTGTTTATTAACGCCGATAATTCATCTTGGGTGGAAACATTTTACTTGTCCACGAATACAGCTTGTCCGCCGTTTCTCATAACTTTTGATCGCCTCTAAATATCCGTCATTATAAACTGTTCGCCGGCTTTTAGGTATGGGTGCTGTCTACAACATATAGGGTCTCAGTGATAAAAAACCTATGACTCCAGAGATTCCATACTGTATATCAGAGTTCCTGTTTTAGTTTGCGTTGACAATGGTGATGACGACACTGGAGAGGAGACTTCAATTGTCGCACATATCTGATACAACCATCTGAATAAATATGCACGTGTACTGATATGAAACGTGACTCAATGACTTCCAGTACCAGACAGAGACTAATTTTGAATTATCACAAAAGATGGTAATCGTCCATTTCCGGCTTGATTAGTCAACAGCAGTTTCTCTAATCATTCTCACTTTTCTAATATCAGCGCAAGCAAGGATGATTATTCATGTTTCTGTTCCTCAAGGCGTATCTCGCCGGTGATGTAGTATAAAAACCTCCAGTATTTGCTTACCGACTACGGCCATTTTGTCAAAAGTTGGGATGGGCTGAGCTACAGTGCTCATGGAATTGACCTTGTGCTGAGATCAATGCACGGAAATCTCTCTCTTCGAATCAGATACTGAAATTGTTCCAGAAAACCTAATGAAAACATATGAAGAAACCAATTAATATCTTAACCTACAGAATATATTTTGGAAGAGAAGACCTTAAATAGATGATTATGCATCACTGGTAAACACGAAAAGCAAAATTATAAAACCAACTCATTTTGGTTGCTTTTATACACTTACTTCCGTCAATCCTAAATAATGCGGAGCTCTCAATAGACTAACTTTTGGCAGCTATTACATGTACATTACAGACAAGACGATACTATTCTTCTTGTCTTAGAGGATGCGACCCTTTTGACCATAGCGGCAGTTAGATAAGCAGAAATAGACGATGATTACCATGGAGAAAAAGTCACTTTAGTGATAGATTTCCACTTTTTCATACCATGGGGAAACACTTGACTCAAATCAGATTTCTCCTTGGGAGGGGGGTGAAGGAGGGGCGGGAGTATAATAATTAGACGATGAAAGAGAGATGACAAGATATATCGGTTTGGTGAGAACCTCTTATTTATGAGGGGACGATTTCTACTCTATGTTTTCTTCTTCTTGGAATATAGGTTAGACTGGTGAAAATTCATTTTATTCTCTTATTGGTATTATTTGAAACTAGGATGTTGTTGGCTTTGCTTTTTTAGCTTTGGAAGCGTAATAAAGGTCGCAATGAAAACGCGAACGTATAATTACACATCTCAAAGGTCGTTTCCTAAAAAATGAAAACGCAGATGTGCATTTTTCTGTAAGCGTCTGACGACATATAGGGCGATAGGGCGCGAATTACTTTGAATTGAACAGTAAATGTGTATGTGGCAAATGAATCACATCGATATACGTATTGTTGAAGAAACGAAAAGATGTGTTGCATCACACGTTTGAGAAATCTTATTTTGCCTACACTTTGTTCTTAATCGCCGAGCTTCTGACAACTTAATTGCATTGGTCTAACAAGTGTCAATAATCTTTTCGGAAATTTAAAACCATACTTAATGATGATCCTGTTTTTACAGATCCCAATTTCGGTTAGTCATTTAAAATTTATGTTGTTGTTCCGGATGGAGGAGTATTGGTTAAAGTTAATAAAAATGGTTCGGAAAATCCAGATCTTCGACTATATAAAATCAAGCAGAACTTAGCAAGCATTACAGACACCTCCGAGAGCAAAATCCAAATTCTAAAAATCGAAAAGGAACATTTTGTTTTTTAATTGTCTTTGCAACCTTTAGAAGTGTTAGTTCTGTTCCCTTCACAATTATTGTATTCACAGTCCCCATTTTTTTTAGGAAAATGAGAAACAAAACTCAGAACCTGATACGACAGAGTTTGATACTACAGAAATACAGTATTACCTTTATACACACAAGAGAAAAAGATAATGTGATTGCAGATATACCACGCCATTTTCCCAATTTTAGTATATTGATTTTTGTGAATATTGTACACTATTCTAAAGTTTTCGTGTGTGATATAGATTATTATAGTATTATTTTTTTTAATATATATATATATATATATATATATATATATATATATATATATATATATGCAAATATGTGTGTGAAACTATTATTGTAAAATGAAAATACATTTTTGAGGGAACGTGTAATGTTTGTTAATTTAAAATGAGTGTTTGAGTTTTGTCCTTACCAGTTAGTGGCAATAAATATGTTTACTTACCAAGTGTTCAATGTCATTTTTTTCTGCAATAAGACTAGCTCTATTACTGTTTATTAGTGTGTGTGTGTGTGTGTGTGCGTGTGTGAGTGTGTCTGATCTTATATCACGAATGAAGTTTGTATATATGGGACTTGGAATATATAGTATTCATTCGTTCGTGATTTTAGATCAGTCTTTAAGATCACTTACAATTGTGTCCAGAAAGATTGAAATCAAATGTGCTCATTGATATTTGCGTAAACACATTATTTTGAAGCCACTCTCTCAAACCACTCTGGACACTCCGTCAGCTTTAAACATTATGGATGCTCTGGACACCAGACATAATAGTTACAAAATAACAAGTACAGAAGTAAACCTAACCCTGTTCGATAACACTTCTACTGTACTTAACATTTTTTAAAAATGTAGCCTTATATTACTATGATAAATCCTTCACTGTGTGTTTAACAAGAATATAAATGTATGCATTATTCTGTGAGAACCAAAGCTACAAAACGTAGAAAACATTGACGTGGTAGTACAATAGTAATATCGTATATACAGCTGGAGAAGTGCTATCCTTATAGTAGACCACTGACTGACAAGACAATCCTCAATGTAAAGATCTTAACATGTGGTCAGGTATGTATACACAAATATTTTCTTTGCATCGAAGGCACTCTATTCATCCCATCTTACGCACTTCGCACCTGATGCATAGGATGGACAAAACTCGCTGTATTGAAATTCGACCCAATATACATTCATTACCTCGGATATCGTTGTGCGCCGAACACTAAACTCGAGTACACGAATTTATCAAAAATGTATATATATTCGTTTAAAATATTCCGTGACAGAATAGTATCTCTACCTCCAGTGATTGTTTTACTAATGCTTCCGTCACCACATAAGACACACGAAATGTTATAATTATAGATATGGCTTTAAAACTATTACCACTTGTTATGCCCATTTAACCTTAAACACTTCCTTAAACCATCGACATGGTAACAACCTCTCTTGAATTTTCGACTCGTTTAATTACTTTTTTCGCAATATTTTAGAAAACTGAAATGGCTATCTATTAGTAACATTTTTGGTTCATTTTGTTGAATTATTTACTTTTTCTGATTAGTTTGTTTCTTTAAAAGTAACATTTTGCATTGCAATTCGTGATTCGTTATATTTAAGTGTGTTTTTACTCCTAAAGCATCATTAACACAACTTTTTAATGCCTTTTTGTAAAATGAAATATAATATTCTTGATATCTCTGGAAACAAAGACTTATGCCACATAATTGCTAATCAATTTGTTTAATTGTTTAATAGTATTTCATTTAAATATGTAACTAATATTTTGTGATGTTTGTGCAAATACAATACGAGTTTCTTCGTACACTTTTCCTTGCTCATATGCCCATTTCATTGGATGTGCTATGTGCATTTATTAGTTGAACACATGTATTGACAATTCACTTTACAATATAATTCGATATATAAAGATCTTAACATACTTTTGAGTGTTTTCTTTATTTGCTAATTGTATTTTTGCCATATAATTCCCTGTAAATTAACTGTGTTGATGAAATTGTTAACGAAAGTTTTATTTATGGGCGTGAAACATGCTAATCTTTCTCTTCGTACAACTGAAACACATTTTGTATTTTGTTTAGTGATTACTTTGCAAGGACCACATACAAATTCCTAATGCAATTTAAACAGCTTCATGGAAACCTGAATTGCATGTTACACAATAAACTATCATGTTTTAACATTTAAATGAATCAAAAACAGGTTGAAAAGAAATCGGATTTTTAAATATCAGCTACAAAAGAGAGATTGAATATTTCTATTCCACCATTTTCTGTAGAGACGTGCTTTCTCAAAGTGTAGCATGCGTCTTGACACAATCTCCGGGACAGGTGAAGAAATAAATGACTAGTCTAAAACGATAATGTCAGCACATGTGAATATTTGGCAGGAAAAAAAGAACAAGGGATCACATGTTGTTTAAAAACAGCAAACAAGTGAGAATATATTCAATAACGACTGTGCAAAACATGAAAACTAATGAGATCACTAGAGGCGACAAACACTGCAATCCAAATTACCTCACAACACATTTATTAGAAACATGTAAATGCATATGACTACAGAGGAATTCAATACTGTATCATACTGCCAAAACCAAACTGAAACGTGAACGACTGCAAGATGTTCCATAATAGATGTACATATGAATCAATCCAATTCGATATACATTTCAAAGAAGTCAATTGCAAATGATAGGAAGCTAATATTACAGCTAACTCCTATTTTAATTTCGTTTAATCGAGGTTGTAAACATTCGTCATATATAGTCATCCAGTGTCTCACCAATTGTATGATGACACCCAAATAGACAAATCTAGCCACCCAACTGAAGTTGATGCTACCATGAAAGGAGTAGAGAGATGTGAAATCATGGACGACATCTAACAAGCTGCAGATTAATGATGATAAAACTGAGGGCATTCTGATCATAATAGATCTAGAAATACGTTTTCATTAACATCCTTTACCTAAAACAAAACATCAACCTTAAATGTATAGTATCAGTGTGAAACCTAGGTGTTACCCTTAACAGAACACGAACATTGCACCAACATTTCATGAACATATGCAAAGGTTGCAATTTTTTATTTGAGACGTTTCAGTTCCATTCGCAAATATCTTTCAGTTGAGGCCACTAAACCACCTGTGTGTTTATTAGTACTTTCAAAACTGGATTATTCAAACTCAGTTCTGTCTGGTTCCTCTCAATATCAACTCATAAACTTCAAATACTTAAAAACACAGCTGCTCGGATCATCCTTAGACTATCAGAGCATACCCACAGCTGCTCTGTACTCTACACTGGTTATCCATTTGTTCCACAATCAAACCCAAAATGTGTTCTCTGTCCTACGATTCAGTGACGGACTCAAATACTACCTACCTATCTGGCCTCACCCATGTTAACACACCAGCAAGATATTTTACGAATAATATTTATCTCCTCATTTTATGCCAGATGATGAGGACAAAGCTGTAGAGAACTTACGACAAAAAGGATAAATGGTAATAACCTATGCAAGATTGAAACGAAAAGATATGATCGACAGTTTAACAATTGGGAACAAATATAGTATATCATTAAACACAAGAAAAGATACAAGATGAACGCATTCAATTATATGAACAATGTTTGATCAACTTGAACACTTGTATTCTACTTTATGTTAAATTTTGTTTTTATCAAATTGACCAAAATTAGGTCCTATGTCGAATGGAAAACCACACGAATGAATTAAAATCAGTAACCTCTCATGATATTTACAAATACATATTGTAAATGCCATTTTTGCAGAACGTTCATTTAATAACAAAACTTGTACATCACACATACACCATTTAATCAACACTGTAATGT
This sequence comes from Unio pictorum, assembly GCA_030141615.1. Taxonomy (NCBI): domain Eukaryota; kingdom Metazoa; phylum Mollusca; class Bivalvia; order Unionida; family Unionidae; genus Unio; species Unio pictorum. The sequence goes on from JARLTB010000188.1 coordinate 4,942,140, forward strand.
CTTCGATCTTGATAGAAGCAGTATTTACACGAAGTACTCTCAATAAAAAAGAGAATATATAAATGGCAAGACAGAGCAAAGCAAAATAAAAAGATTAAGAGATGTTTATTTTGTGCAAAGGCAAGGAGAGTAAAGTGTATAATAGAATAGACTATTAAACAACTACACAGAAAAATCTTGAAGGTACTACATTGTGACAACAGTAAGTATACTTGTAATTTTTCAGCACACGTAAAGCATAAACTTCCTATTTTTGTGGCAAACACTATTAAGTTGGATATCTTTCAACTGATGTTTGGACCTGGATGGTTTCGAAATGGATAATTGTTAAAATGAATGGTGTTGAACTGCATGGTTTTGGAGTGGAACATTAGACAAAATGTACAACCGCTTGATATTATGTTACTGAGTTGGTAACCTGATATCAAGGTGTTGTGCATTTTGTCTAACTTTGGATAACAGATGAGTTCACTCGAAGAACGAGTTTCAGTCCTAAAACGGAGTGACGAGCATTGTACCTTGCGCTTCCGTACTTACAATCTACGATTATATGTAATAAAATTATAGTGAAATATATTTGGAAATGGAATTCGACATGGTGACAATCTATGTCTAAATGTTTCGTATGTCAGCCATTTAAAACGTTTCGAAAGTGCACTTGAAACAAATGACAGTGATGACAACGTTCTAGTGGTTTATACCAACGTGTTCTTGAATTTCTCAAACCAGTTTATTAATTCCACGCAGATGTATGAATCACACTTTTTTAGATGAACACATAAATTACAATTTCCACAAAATAATATACGGATAGAGGATTAATAAACTAAAAATGCAGTGCGAACAAAGTCGCGTGGGAATTTACTAGCCTCTACAATGAACATTAATGATGTCATTAGGAATTATTGCTAATAAGTGATTGAGGTGCAAAGGTTTATGTATTGATATAAATTATGAATTCACCTCTTGTGACAAGCTTGGCTAAGGTCGCGAACGTATTATTGATATATATTATTCTAAATTATATAACGTATTTAAATTAACATTCCAGATGTCCTCTGGTTTCCATGTTATGAGTAATACTATCACTTTTGTAGCGCAAGGAATTCATAGTTTCGTTCCTGTACTGTGAGAAAGCATTCGCAGAGGTTTTGTGCTGATGTGATTTACTATAGATAAAATGTCTATTGTATATGATACAGTCTTGAAATTTAATTGTAATTATCGTTTTGTTGGAAAATATAAATCCCCAGTATATTTGTACATATTGATTAGATTGATTTTAAAAAAAAGGAATAACACAAACCATCCTCTCCCACACACGCAAACACACTTTAGAATGTATTTCAAATCCTACCCACCATGCTCTCTCTCTCTCTCTCTCTCTCTCTCTCTCTCTCTCTCTCTCTCTCTCTCTCTCTCTCTCTCTCTCTCTCTCTCTCTCTCTCTCTCTGTGATGAGACGTGTCTATTTAAAGGTTTGTGTGAAAGTGGATAAACATTTTTATCATCACAAATTGACAATAGTATGATCACAAATTGTTCACACAGTCTTGTGTGAACAATTTGTGATCATAATATTTTCTCTAAAGTAAGACGTGTTTCTATCATAAAATAGCATTTTCGTCTGTTTAAATATTCCGTACTGACTTGCTTCATTACCAGATAACTGATCAGAGTACATGTATTAAAGTTGAATTTCGTTATAAAAAAGGATTAGTTGCAGAAAGGTTTTTCATCGATCTATGACATTTCCTATAGCAAAACCGCGCAAACAATTCTGAAACATTGTGGGTGTGGATTTGTAAGCAAACTTCATCTGAAAGTCGAGTGTGTTTTGAACTTTCATTATCCGGCATGTCGTTATAACCTGATTTATGGTTTTAGTCATTCTCCAGAGTCAATTTAGTTTTTCAAATCGGGTCAATATGCGATTTGTGTTTATCCTAAACCCACTCTTTTTTTTTCATGAACAAATACAGAAGATTCTGAGCATCACATTCAACCATTCTATAGAATAAAGATAGATTTTAAAAAAAGATAATTCAAATAATAAAATAATCATGATTATTCCAAGAAAAGTCATTCTTGATATCCATTTTCAGACATAATTTCTGCTTATAATAAATTCATAAATTACTAATACACAACTGTGGATAAAACAAACATATGAACAACTTCTTGATCTAGAGCTATATGTAAAGTTTTAAATGATTAGGACTGACGACAATGGCTCGATTATCTTATACATGCATTGTTTTCTCAGATTTACCGTCACAAACACTTTCTTGTCAATTTTATGAAATTGATTTATGGTTATGAAACACTACATCGTCGCACTTTATAAGTATCATCTAAATGAGGAAGTGGCGATAGTGATGATGGTATTTAGTCCAGGTAGTATTGGTACCACGTGAACATAGATGTATCTTTAGTGTGAGATTTTTGAAGAAAACACAAAGTGTTATACTGATTTAAAATGATGGCATGCGCTTCAAGTAGTTTCGAAATATGTTAAAAAAACTACCACTCGAAAAATCTCACATTATCAACACATGATCAATTCGTTTAAATTTAAATGAAATACATTATCATTTTTCAGTACATACAACAGTATGTCAGCACCAAGATCAATGATTGATAATATTATGCACTACTAAGATTTATCTTTTTGTTGCTTTGATTAATGCATGCCCGGTTCATCCCCTAAAATACCGATAGAATATGTTTGATGAAGTTTCCATTTTCTTACCTTTACGACATATTAAAATATGCTACTATTTATATATCTGAAGATGAAGAAAGGGTTATATTCTTTCTACAGTCATAGGTAACAGAGGATTCAGACCCAATGAGCCTCCAAGAACTGCACACTCAAACACTATGCGATCCTGCGCGCGCATATCCTTAGTGACCTGTGGAGACCCTCGCACAGGTCATGACCTGTTATCATTATCCTGTCTAATAAATAATGCAGTCCTGCTATTTCACGTCGCTGAGCATGAACTATTGGTCTCACTAGTAAATCAAATGACATAGTATGAATGGGCATATATGTGAATTAATCATTTGTTTTCACAGTTAATGATGCCAACAAATTGCAACTATGCTTATTCTCATCATTTTCAATCTCTGGACCTAGTGTGGTCGTTGAGGCACTCTTCTGATGAACATTTGACCCATTCCCTCCACTTGTTTCGATCATGTTCCAATGCCTGTGTCTGCGCTAAAATATGCCTGGATTCTTCGTTCTGATTCTGCTGTCAGGGTCATGAATACAGAAAGATTGAGATCACTTGTGCTCTCAATAGTCTGATTTTAGTTTTCAGACATATATTCTTGTCTCTCCAGATGTGTCTTAGCTTTGACATAGCTGCCGTTGTTTATGCTGCTCCTGACAAAATGTCTGATCGTGATCCCTCTTCGGTGATTATGGAACCAAGATATTTTAATGCGCCCAATGTTTCCAGTTCCTGTCCTCTGACTTGTATCTTGGTTGAGATTTGTTCGTCCTTATTTGTCATCAGCTTTGTCTCCTCTGCCTTTATCTCAATGTCAAATCTGGACGATGTTTCATTAAGGTTCGACACTAAGGTGGCAAGCTCATCATCACTGCCTGCCAGCCCATCAATGTCGTCTGCAAAGCGTAGGTTGGTGATGCTACTCCCTCCAATGCCGACTGTACCACAGTGGTTTCCAGGGCTTCGCTCATGATGCTCTCTAAGTAGATGATGATATGCATGGGTGACAGGAGAAAGCCTTTTGACGTACTCTAAGTGTTGTCTTGAACAAATTCCCCACAGAACCTTCAGCAGTTACTGCACTGGTAGCTTTGCCGTACAACTGCTTGATGGTACTGGTCAAATTTTGTCCCATGTTGTACTTCTTCATTATGACCTACAATGCCCCATACAACACTCTGTCAATAGCTTATCTGAAATATATGAACACATTATATCTATATCTTGTTGATGATGTGAGTACTTTTCTAACTGAACCCTAAGATTCAATATTTGTTATGTTATGCTTCTTCCACTCTAGAACCCTGCCTGTTCCTCATTGATTATTTATTCTGCTTGTGGGTTCAGTCGGTTCAAGATGATCTTCAGCATCACCTTACTAGCATGACTGATCAAACTGATAGTTCTGTAATTTTGGCACAGCTGATTTCCTTTTGAGTGAGTGTTGACCATTTGCCTGTCTATCAGATCTTGTGGCAGATTTTTGTTAGTAGCTCTATCACTGATTACCCACCATTCTTGATACGTTCAGCTGGGATGTTGTCTACTCCAGCTGATTTTCCATTCTTCAGTGCTGTTATTGCTGACTCCACCTCTCCTTTGAGAATGGGGAAATCATTATCATTTGGGAAGTTTGTAACTTCAGGCACCTCTGGGTCTTCTGTGGACAGATGGTCGTAAAGTAATTTTCAATGCTTAGTCTATCTTTCTGCATTGTCACTTGCTTCTGTGAGGCATTTTCCATTTTCGTCTTGAATGATACTGACTCTTGCTTGTTTCTGTCTGGTGAGGTCTTTCGCAATTTGGAATGGCTTTTTGCTGTTATTCTTTATCAGACTGCTCTCGATTTCTGTACACTTTTGTCCAATCCAATCTTCTTTTTCTTTCTTTAAGTTATTTTCTGATATTCCTGGGGTTTTTTTCTTCTGATATTCCTGTTTATTTCTCAGTACTCCACTACTCCTGTTGTGTGTCTGGTGTCTTTAAGGTCTCTTCGGGCATAACACAGATTCAGAATCTCTTCTGTAACCCAGGTTTTTTTCTTTAGACGATGGAGGCCAATGATATCCTTGACGGCTAATGTCATGACTGTTAAAAATGTCTGTCAGCACATTAACATCAACATCCATCACAAGGAGTGTAGAAAAGTTTCCTCCAGTTGTAGCTTGGAATGACTTGCAGATGTTAGTGTCATTCATTTGTTCAAGGTTGTATTTCAGACTGATGTTCTTTGGCTTGTTAATTTTTGTCAACCTCACTCGGAAGTTCATAATGACGAGGTCATGATAACTCTCATCATCAGCACCTAGAAACGTTCTTGTTTTTGCTCTTTTGATGCCATATCGGTAACGGTTCTGAACCAGTATGTAGTCGATCTGGTTATGATGCGTTCCATTTGGTGCAAGCCATGTCCATCATCGTGAGGTTTTATTTTGGCCCAGGGTGTTGGCTAGTACCACGTTGTTGTAGCTTGCGAACTCGAGCAGCCATCTCCCTCGTTCATTCGTAGGCAAGAAGGTCCTCAATGAGAATTTTAACCAACTTTGGCATTCCAATCTCCTTGGATGATGTCTATTTTACCAACCATATTTGTTATGCCCTGGAGTTTCTTGTAAAACTATTCTATTTCTTCATCATCGTGATCAGTGGTTTGAGCTAAAATTTGGATAATTGTGATATTAAAGGGATATGCTTTCAGACGAATGGAGATGATTCTGCTAGATATGGGGCAACATTCAAGCACAGATACCTTGATGGCTTTATTTACAAGAAAGCCTACTCCAATTATTGATTTGTCCATCTCGCCACTATAGTATAATATATGTCCATCCTCAGTTTGATGTTATCCTAGGGATTTCCATCTGACTTCACATAGTCCCAGAATGTCCCATGTGTAGTGTTCCATCTAATGTGTCAACTCTTGGAGTTTTCCAGTTTGCGCCAAAGTTCTAATGTTCCAGTCGGCGATGGCAACGCTGTTTCTCGCTCTGAGTTGATGCAAAATACTAGTAGCACACTTGTCACCTCAGTCCTGGTGGTGAACGGCAGATGCAGTTCTCGTTGACCCGGGCGACGACCGATCCGGTATGGTAATTTCAGATTTGTCCAGCATTATTAGTGTGTCTTGGGCAATAGTCGTCTTAGGCTATTTATTTTCACAAAGACAGTTCTCAGCCCAAACACATTATCGGCTGTGATGAATTAATATAATCTAGATATACACTGAATTTCACATTTAATATGTGTTACCCATGTGTAGATTCTTAGTTACTTGATGTATTGAATTGCTATAGCAAAATAAATTTGCTCATATTGTATGAAATTTGTGCTGAGTCTCATCGAATACCAGTTGAAGTACTATTTGTAATTCCCAATACGAGTACACCATTTTTCCATATATTCGATTTTGTACTGTTTCCTCTCTCATCTTTCTTTCATTGTTTATTACACATATTAGTGTTAATCAGATTTTCTCTTCATTTCTTATGATGCTTCTTCAAATACCCTTTTCAGAGCTAATTATATTGATTATACTTTCTGAGTTGTTTTATAAAAGTGTAATGGGAGGCAGTGAAGATGATATATAATCATATGTGGTCTAAGTTCCTATATATAGATTACACGTTGATATTCCATTGCTATTACCGTAGCCAAGACAGATATTGTACATCTTGTTCTTTAATTTAATTTTTATGTAGACGCAAATTATGCCTAACCGTGTCCATGTTTATTGATATAAGACTTGTAATATGTTAGTAATATTTTCAAATTTTGTAAAAGCTATTAATTTTCTTTACATCTGTTAGAAATTGGTTTCATCATAATCTCTTGTTTCTTATTTAATGTCTGCTTTAAATGATATTGAGGGGCCCCGAGTAGCCGATCACTGCCATTTCACCTCTGCCAAAGCCATTCAGTATGCTGTATCAAGAACCCCTAACGCAGCCGCTCTGCAACTCCTGTAGAATCAGCCGCTCTACAACTCCTGTAGACTCATCCGCTCTGCAACTCCTGTAGACTCAGTCGCTCTGCAACTCTTGTAGACTCTACCGCTAATGAAGCTATAATGGTTGATACTAACGAAAATATCCAATGCATTTATTATTGAAAAAAGGACAACTTAAATTATTATTTTAAACAAAATTTTTTATTGAATTTTGTTGGAGTGGATCACTGCAATACATTTAAGTTGTGGTCAATTACGTCATTCAAAGTAAACATCCAACACAAACAGTTAAGCTAGGTCCAGATATTCCAGATTAAAGTAAAACAAAAGATACAAGATATGGAAACCGTGCTGGGAAATCTGCAATTATATAGGAACATTTTTGTCACGGTCATTTTATTTAAGCAGTCTATGATACACAGGATGTGCTAATACATTCTTGAGTATTTAATTGCCAAGAATTTTTGTTTCAGTAGTAATGAATTCAACACATGATGTAGTAAAGAAAGTTACACTTACGTCTAAGACAATAATGGACTGTAATGATGGCATACAGTGTACATTTAGAGAATACAATTTTAACCTCATCGTGAGTGGTGGCAATGTCACTGAATAGCATCACTATGGTTGTCTATACTGTTGAACGTGACTGTTTTAAGGTACCACATACCCACACAACCAAGAACTTTATGTAAGTGTGTTTTGGGAATCGGATCGTGCAGGAACTTATCTCACCTAGAGCACAATATGTTGGGCTAGCTACTGGCGTTAGACTGATGTTAGTGAGTATGCTATTTATAGCAGCGGCGAATGCCTGACTTTCAAGCTGCTTTACTAAGTACAATACATTATCAGACTGTTTCCCTGTTTCTTTGATAATCATCATCGGTAATTACATAATTGTCCATATAATGAGCTAGTCGAATAATGGTCATAGCAACGTCGACAGTATAATTCATGACTTCAGGTATCTTTCTATCGATGCGATAAAGTGTGATTTCAAACAATGCCATTATGCCATTGGTAACCAGTTTGACTTTGTCGATGGCACCATATATAGCATCATGGTTGAGGTGTACAAGTATTTGTTTTTACCTCCAATAATCGTGGCATAGAAGAACATACCAAGATTTGTCATAACTTTAAATTCTAACCAAACATTTTTTGTTTGGATCCCTAGCCTCAAGCGATTAATATTGATAATGTTGATTGTGTTGATCTCGCAACACAAATGCGCCCATGACAAATGCAGGATCAGATACATTTAGAAGTTAGCAATTGTTTAATAATTTTGGTTTTCTCTAATAATGATTAAGCTATGCCTTTTGTTAAACCTTTAGTTGTCGAGTGACTAATCGTCGTAGTCCATATTTAATAAATTCAAAGGCTCTCGATTCCTAATTTAGAGCAGTATTGTCATTTTTTCTGTAATGAGATCTGTCATGTGTTCTCTTGGTCCATAACGGTAAACAAAGTTGTGTAAACCGGATATTTTGATATGGAAGATACACAGGCGCTGTGGGACTAATTGCTATTGTTTTAGCTTCATAACTACCATGGATTAGATTTTTTTGAAAACACTGTTTGACCTAGTATCCATGAGTAATTGTAATTTGTTCTCTGGAATCTCCTTAGGACAACAACGAATTGTTATAATTGATGACCGTGTAATGTCAACCGCTTACGATGCAAAATCGATTGAAATTTCTTAAATCTGTGTGGTCACATATTCGAATATAAAATGTTTCGATCTTCAGTCAGTGTGCAACGAATGTTTGATATCTTCATTGATTGATACTATATTACTCTCAGAGACGCCATTGTCCGACGATAAACAACACACATTGCGTCATCTGATATTAGATTAAATGTGACACTTGCTCAACGACGCTAGTGCAATATGGAGAGTACGGTAATTGATGATGAAAGCAACGTAAAATGAAATTCTGGTTTCGTTGATGAGAGTTTTTCTAGTTATATACATAATCGAGGTTTCAACATATTTTTGAATCAATGGGCGAAACGTACACAAGTCGACGATATCTTTGCTGAGAATCCGCTGGCACATGGAAGATGCCTTCTTAATAACCTCTGGCGCTCAGAAGCTCATGTTATACAGAAGGTAGAACTGCTAAGATTTCACGTCGACTTAATGCACATTAATATCCTGGAACTAACTGGGATCTTCCTATTGTAAAGATGGATCTATTGTTTAAAATGTAGCGACAGATACAGACATTATCCACGCTTCTGATCGAGAATGCTCGGACAAACATGCGCTGAGGCAAATTTGCCTAGTCGAGTCAAGTATGATGTCCCATAGATGATATGATGTCGAATCGAATCAAGAAATGCATCAGTTTAAGCTGTTTCTTCTACGTCATCAGTACGTGAACAACATGATTATGTTGAAAGTAGATGCAGAGAAGACGAGCCGTTGAAGTCAAACATGGCCAGGGCTGTTACTGGTCGTTCCGGGAATGAATATTCTGGAAATGGTGCTGCAGTACTTAAAACCTATATGATACAGGTTCCTTTTGGACATGTTAACATAAGTCGCAATCAAGCAATCGTAGAACAATTTAATATCACCTATTAGAAACTTTATTCGGACATCAGAACATGGGATTTATTGAAGAGAATTCAGAGTGCTTGATCACGCGGATAGTTGTGTTAAAGTATAATGTATTTTTTCGTATTGTACTTAGGACGGTTCTCCATCTCAACTTTTGCATTGATGAACTAGATTACAAGATTTTTCGAGTAGCTACAAACCCGTGTTTACTGGGTTTAATTATGGATGAAGATGTTATTTTCTTCGCTGGTGGAGTGTCGCTTCTACGTTCAAGCCATTTGAATATATTCAAGGTGACTCTCCAACGCGCTGGAGATAAAAACAAAAGATAGATTCATCTTTCTCCAATTTGCTCACACCAACATTTCCAGTAGATATAGAGAAACAATAACATATGAGTTATATCTGATTATATTTTGTGTCCAGGCTATTGATGGTATGTGCACCTATGAAATTTTGAGAGGCTGATAAAACAAATATCAAGACATTAAAAAGTAATTGCATGTTAAGATAGTATGTACATCAAACACAACTTCACTCAGGTCATGCATCATTACTAATAATGTTAATAATTAATTTGACAGTATTCCTACCGATTTATATTCCACGAGTTCCCTAGGTAACATGAGATCTCTTATAATCTATAAGATTGGAACTATTATGTCTACTGGAAACTCTTTAAAGATCGTACCATTGATCAACCGAGAAAATCAAATTAAACGTTTGCATTAAGTCAGTTAATCAATATCATTTCCACCTGAATGTTGAACAGAGAGGTAGTCACGCCCATTTAGGAAAGTCACTTAAAAATGGGCAAGCCAATGGGCGTGTGCAACACCAATGTCTGTATTGTATTGATTCCGTCTGCTATAAAAGCGATGTGCTAAAATATATCTTGCAGGACCTACCGAGTAAAGAAAATATGGGGGTTTACTCTGCGCTATTGATCTTTCTGACCTTCGGCTTCACGATTAATGTTTGTGTTGTGACGGCCTCAGAAAGTTACTTTTGCGAAAATGTCAAGTGTTCAAACTTAGAAAACCGGATATGCACCAATTATTTGATATGGACAGTGAATGGGACTCGACAATCGCAATGCTTCTTGAAATGTCTAAGTGACAAAGAAAGATGCCAGGCTGTATTCCACAATGATATAAGTATGAAATGCCAGGGTCATTCTTCAGTTTTGACCAGCCAAGATAATTGTCTTGTTGAAGAGGGTACCAAGTACTATCACAAATGCACGGGTAAGGGAACGTTCGATGTATGTATGTATGTATGTATGTATGTATGTATGTATGTATGTATGTATGTATGTATGTATGTATGTATGTATGCTAGATTCGCACAACGTGGAGCCTTGGTGCACAAAGGAAGGCTTAGTGACTCGATCGCTTGATGTTGGATCACACGAATCCGTGTTAAATGTTGATGCTTTCATTGCAGCTTTCAGATTGTCTTTAAAGCGTTTCTTCTGACCTCCGTGAATTCGCTGTCCACCTTGTAGCCCGCCATAGAAGAGTCTATTAGGCAATCCGTTGGTCTAGCATGATTACAGCATGTCCCTCCGAGCGTAGCTTGCACTGCATGAGAATTGTGTGGATGCTGCGGAGACCTGCTTGGACGAGTACCTCGGTGTCCTGAACCTTGTCCTGCCACTATATGTTGATGATTTGCCTGAGACTTGAGGTCTAAACGTGGTTCAGCTGGCGTTGCGTTGGTACATTGTCCACGTTTCGCATACCTGAAGTAGTACGTGATGCACAACTTCCCTGTAGACCTTTAGTTTGGTCTGGATGTTGATGCCTCTTCCATTCCAGATGCTGGCATATAATCGTCAGAAAGTAGCTCTGGCACTGGCAATGCGGAGGTTCAGCTTGTAGGTCTGCGTCCGTTAGAAATTGTTATATGTGTATACACTTTTAAATTGCACTTTGCGAATTTTGGTTTCAGTTTGTTAGTCTTGAAAAACATTCCCAAAATCGATTGGCGAAGCAGTGTCTCTACGTACTTGCAGTCTGTATAGCTCTTAGGCTGTCGGTTCTAATCTGCTTGTATTTATCATATCTAACTACACATAGCCTCACGTCACAAGTCTTAACATCTCCTGCTAGAAGACGCCGTGACTCAATGATTATGTTGCATGACTCACTATTGCAATTGTTGGAATCATATCATCGGACCAATATGGATTAGCATACATTATGTGTTTTGGGGCTATGCAGTTAACACCAGCTTCTACACTAAATAGGATAAATGAGTTGCCCACCATCAAGCACCAAAACAAGTCAATCGCCTGATAGAAAATGACATATTACATACACATTGGCTTATATGTGTTCCTCACTGGTGCACTATCCTACAATGAACTATTGTGTATGGTATAGGAATTTCTACATAGTCCACTCGTAAAATGATTGTCCGTCGCCTGTGCTATAAGAGTCTTTAAAAAAGGCTGGATTTGCAGATATGCAGCTATCTGATTCCTATTTGTCATTTATTGTCGCTATTGTCTTGTTAACATCTATTTTAGAAGATGTGTATCAAAGCAAATACAATAGGGATGTAACCGAGTAAGATACGCAGATTAAAAAACGTTAAATATAAATTAAACCATCAACCGGTGCTCGACACAACTTAAAGTTGTGAGTAGCTTGAGAGCATGGCTTGGAGTATTCGTGGAAGAAGATGTCAAACAACTGTATAAATGAGTTAGTTTATTTTACTAATCGTTAGAGTCTACAAATATGTTCGGGATTATAAAATGTCAACAATCTTTAGAGTACTAAAAATTATAACAACAACCGCAAACACTATTGTCACCACAATTATATTTATACAGCCTCGCAGCATCTTTTCAGCGGTATATTGGATTCAACAAGTTGTTCATTAATACACGAAACAATAAAGTCAACATAATATCATGAGTCTAAATGACGTGTTATAAGCATGGTAATAAAAGGTCTGGAGGACTATCGTCATCGGCGTTACAGACCTGAGAGAGTGACATTTAAATGTGACATTACGGGATGGAATAATTTAGATCTGAGCATAGATATAAAATAAAACAATACGACATGTACTGTATACAGAATATAAAACATTATAAATCTTTACAATACCAATTGTAGGATGCACCTCTAATAAACAAAAATTAACAATATATTTTATCTCAAAATTGTAACATGTAGTTGCAGTTCTGTTTTAGTGGTCTCACTTTCACGGTCACGTTATTTGCGTAATCTTTTTTCCTTTTTAGAAAAAAAATTAATGCAGCCAAATCTTTTGAAAGATTTAACAGACACTATGCTGAATATGCATTCCACTCCTGTTACTCAGATTATCCAGTATCATATTTCACAACGTACCTCTACTGTTAATTGGTTTCAGTTCGGAACCATGCATTCAAAATAACAGTGTCAATACTCTATCCCAAATAATAGACAATCAACTTAATAAAAGGAAAATGGATAATTAATATACCGATCTCTGCAAAATGTCAACTTATGACAAATATTTAAACAAGTAGGAGCACCCTAATCATCCCACCTATCGTCCGTTTGCCAATTCGCATACATCAGTGTACATGCATACATACATACATACATACATACATACATACATACATACATACATACATACATACATACATACATACATACATACATACATACTTACATACATACATACATACATACATACATACATACATACATACATACATACATACATACATACATACATACATACATACATACATACATACATACATACATACATACATACATACATACATACAGCCAAACCGAGCTGGTCTAAATTATACATGCTAATCATAATGATGAATAGAATATTAGATTCAGAATCAATGATACCTTAGTCCTCGAATTATTGTTCTTTCTTTCAAATGACATCATTTTATCTTTGTCAGATTAAAATTTGTTGCACAAATTCTTCGTCAATCTGAGGAACGTATTTTCTTCTCAACAGCTCGACGGCCAGGAAACTGTCATGAAATATTCTGCACAGGACAAACTACTACAGGAATTTACACAATTTATCCAGACGACAATTCCAATGGTGTGAGTGTTCGCTGTGACATGGACACAGACGGAGGGGGCTGGACAGTATTCCAACGAAGAGTGGATGGGTCGGTTGATTTCTTTCGTAAGTGGGCTGATTATAAGTCTGGCTTTGGCAATGCAGTAACAGAGTACTGGCTTGGTCTTGATAATATCCAAAAACTGACAGCCCAAGGAAACGTGACACTTCGTGTTGACCTAATCACCCCAGGACCACCACAACGGTCCGTATATGCATCATACTCTTCTTTCACAGTTGGTAATGAAACTAGTCAGTATATTCTGAGAGTTGATGGATACTCGGGAGATGCTGGAGACGCCATGGCGTTTCATACCGGCCAGATGTTTACCACCCAGGACAAGGATAACGATCGAGAAACGCGTTTTAATTGTGCAGTTTCGTATTTAGGAGCTTGGTGGTACAGCAACTGTCACGCAACAAATCTAAATGGTGTCTATGGGTCCGCATTATATGGCAAAGGAATTAACTGGCAATTGCTTTCAGGACTGACAGTGTCAATGACGTTTACAGAAATGAAGCTAAAGTAGCCGAGTGTACGGTAAATTTCATTATTCTTACGAAATCTACAAAATTGATGCAGAATTGTTTAGTTTTGGCCATAACTGAAAAAGCAGCCTGAAAGTTCAACGCTAACATTAGACAATGTGTTTTCAGCTCAAAACAATTGTTAGTTAAAAGTGTTGAAAAACGTTTTGTTTTTATTAGCATAAATTTATCGTAAACCGGAAAGAGGCATACGTTTAATTACCGTTCTAACGTCAGGATTGAGATAACGTATTATGCTCTCTCAATTATTTTCTGTTCTGCCAAATGTATATTATAGGCAAGAGAGCCAATTTGTGAAACAAGCTAGTGTACTATCGAATGAAAAATGTGCAGAATTTCATATTGCTTGGCACAAATATCTATATTCGTTACGCGCGTAAATTTACAAAAACATTCATCATCAAATCTTTTATGACCAAATGTTAGTTCATCAGGGCTTTTAAAAAAAACATCATTACACGGTTGATTATATTTACATCGTTTGGCTTTACTTTATCTTTTTTGATGAGTTTCTACATGGGATAGTCAAAACAATTGATCTCTTAAATAGTTATGATCAACATAAATTCGTATTTTTCTTTTGTCGTAACCCACATTCTCTAACGTATACTTTATATTATATAATATTATTATACAATTTTCCAACATGTAGCTGATTATTTCGAAAATAGTATGATTATTCACAGGGAATATCTGAACGAAGTTGTTAAACATCTGACATCACAGGTGCTCGACGCGAGCTTGATGTGAAGACAAAAATAATAATCTAAACAAAAAAAACATACAAAGTGAGAAGAATACCTTAGTGTACCCCCATGACCCATTCAGACATATGACCCCCCCTATATATTTTTATATAGTAATATAGAGGGGGGCATATGTCTGAATGGGTCATAAGGGTACTCTAAGGCATTTTTCTCACTCTGGATGTTTTGTTTTCTTTACATTATTATTTTTTATTCACATCAAGCTCGCGTCGAGCACCTGTATCTGACATTGAATAAAGTTTGTTGAGGGTTCAAGTTTAATCCGCGGAAACATACACGAGCTTGGATAGATATATATATAAAACTGAAGGCCAACCTTGACGACTGCACGGTCTGATGTCGGTTTACACCCTATGTGTCGTTCGGGTGTAACAACACTCATCCATACTTACATTGATCGACACTATATAATTTCTTAATGCATATGTATATGTAATCTGCAGGTTAATAATTTAATTAAGCATCTAAGCATTATTATATTCTTAATTAAAATTGATATAAAATATAAACATAGACTTTGAGGTGTAAAACGTATCTTCTTGATGAAATATTTAAATTCTAATACACCTTCATATTTTCCCATCCACTGCTAACTATATCCGAAACAGATGAGAAGTTTGACAAAATGTTTCAGTTAGCTGGTAAAGGACGTTGTAGTTTGTCAAAAGACCGTTGACACGTCAAGAGAATTGAACAGCTTCAACTAGAGACAGTATGAGTAAGTTACATTTGTTTGTGTCGTTGGGAATATACGAACTCAAATGGGCAGTCTAGTGTAGGTAAACAAACCTAACTACTGATCTCCAAGGAGTTATATTTTGTTGCTGCTAACAGTCTTAGCTCATTCAATGGGATGTTTTATGTTCTTGCATGTTCGTCAATTTCTAACGAATATAATTTTTTAATCTTGATCGCGATGTGTTTTTGATTTTCTTTTAAAATCTCGTTGACGGCGGTAACCTGACGACGTAGTTGTTGGTTTAGTCCCAACATGTTCTACCGTGGTTGTTTATGCTATGCCTGACACCTTGTCAACGATTCCACTTATAGGTTTGTATCTGGAAAGTAATCGTTGGCGATTTTAAATTGTCGAACTTAATGTCGCCTCTGCCTAGATCATCGTTCATTATAGCAGTTGAATGAGTTTAGTACAGTAGGAGTAGTTGACGGACACTGAATGTGCATCATTTAATGCAAGCTTAAGAGACATTATATGCCAACTACCAGACTATATCAAAACCACTCCAATTCATAATATCAGACACTATTCTCTTTCGTCTAAAAACATAACATTTTCATAACCAACTACGTTAACCATGCGTCAAAGTCTGTAAAGAGGTTATTAAGTGTCTCAATGACAGGTGCTATACCATCTTGTATAACAACAATAAATATTACTACCGAATCAAGACCACGATGTAAGTCTTTGTTCGTTGACGGTTTCATTTCCTACTCAGTTAACTTCGTCAAAATATTTGCAATTATTGTCTAACCAACATTTAGTTTTAAATTCTCTGGGAGTAGCGGATGTAACACTTGCATCATTTCATTTAAACTTAAGAGACATTATATACCAAATATCCACATTGACTACATTTAATAAAGCACAACTTGATTAATTTTGCTGTAAACATTATTTTTTCTTTAAATTCAATAGTAAATTAAACGTCACCATACATTGATAAGGATTAAATTATTTATATCATCATCGGGTTGGGGAGCTCTTCACATCGAAGACAGACTTATAGACCATATCAAAACCGTTCCACCCAATTAACAGAGGACAATATTTGCTTTTGTATAAGACACAATATTGTCTGAAACAAGCACGTGAACCACGCTTCCAAGTCCGTCCGTAATTTATTAATTGCATCAACGGCAGGTTGTATATGATCTAGTATAGCAACAATCAATGTTCACGACATACGTCTTTGTCAGTTGACGGATCCGTTTCCAACTCGATCAACGTCGTGTTAACATGGTCATGTATTTTCAAAACGTTTTAGAAGAAAAAGAAAAATCAAGAACTCTTTAGTGTCTTTTGATGTTTCTGTGTGACAAGACAAATATGCTCCAAACGTTCATCAAAGTGGGTTTACTAGCGAAAGCAGAGAATACAATGACAACATATTTCTAGTACATGCATTCCTGGTCTTTATCTGAGTTGCGTACATCAACTATCTTGTTTCCTTCCATGCTGTGCTTTCCTTGCATTATATTTCCATGTACAGACATAAAACCGTGCATTAAACGTTCGATACCCCCAGAATCCCCGGTTATATCATCCTTGCCGATCTCAACAGAATTGGCAGAAACTCTACCCAGGTCAACCTCAGTATACATTGTAACATTGATGCTTTTTTATGTGCCCAAAGTGATTTGCAAATAACACGATCTCTACCCTTTTCACATAAGCGTTGTTTATTAACGCCGATAATTCATCTTGGGTGGAAACATTTTACTTGTCCACGAATACAGCTTGTCCGCCGTTTCTCATAACTTTTGATCGCCTCTAAATATCCGTCATTATAAACTGTTCGCCGGCTTTTAGGTATGGGTGCTGTCTACAACATATAGGGTCTCAGTGATAAAAAACCTATGACTCCAGAGATTCCATACTGTATATCAGAGTTCCTGTTTTAGTTTGCGTTGACAATGGTGATGACGACACTGGAGAGGAGACTTCAATTGTCGCACATATCTGATACAACCATCTGAATAAATATGCACGTGTACTGATATGAAACGTGACTCAATGACTTCCAGTACCAGACAGAGACTAATTTTGAATTATCACAAAAGATGGTAATCGTCCATTTCCGGCTTGATTAGTCAACAGCAGTTTCTCTAATCATTCTCACTTTTCTAATATCAGCGCAAGCAAGGATGATTATTCATGTTTCTGTTCCTCAAGGCGTATCTCGCCGGTGATGTAGTCTAAAAACCTCCAGTATTTGCTTACCGACTACGGCCATTTTGTCAAAAGTTGGCATGGGCAGAGCTACAGTGCTCATGGAATTGACCTTGTGCTGAGATCAATGCACGGAAATCTCTCTCTTCGAATCAGATACTGAAATTGTTCCAGAAAACCTAATGAAAACATATGAAGAAACCAATTAATATCTTAACCTACAGAATATATTTTGGAAGAGAAGACCTTAAATAGATGATTATGCATCACTGGTAAACACGAAAAGCAAAATTATAAAACCAACTCATTTTGGTTGCTTTTATACACTTACTTCCGTCAATCCTAAATAATGCGGAGCTCTCAATAGACTAACTTTTGGCAGCTATTACATGTACATTACAGACAAGACAATACTATTCTTCTTGTCTTAGAGGATGCGACCCTTTTGACCATAGCGGCAGTTAGATAAGCAGAAATA
Organism: Unio pictorum; assembly: GCA_030141615.1. Lineage (NCBI taxonomy): Eukaryota > Metazoa > Mollusca > Bivalvia > Unionida > Unionidae > Unio > Unio pictorum. Next base: position 4,960,207 of record JARLTB010000188.1, read on the forward strand.
GACGATGATTACCATGGAGAAAAAGTCACTTTAGTGATAGATTTCCACTTTTTCATACCATGGGGAAACACTTGACTCAAATCAGATTTCTCCTTGGGAGGGGGGTGAAGGAGGGGCGGGAGTATAATAATTAGACGATGAAAGAGAGATGACAAGATATATCGGTTTGGTGAGAACCTCTTATTTATGAGGGGACGATTTCTACTCTATGTTTTCTTCTTCTTGGAATATAGGTTAGACTGGTGAAAATTCATTTTATTCTCTTATTGGTATTATTTGAAACTAGGATGTTGTTGGCTTTGCTTTTTTAGCTTTGGAAGCGTAATAAAGGTCGCAATGAAAACGCGAACGTATAATTACAAATCTCAAAGGTCGTTTCCTAAAAAATGAAAACGCAGATGTGCATTTTTCTGTAAGCGTCTGACGACATATAGGGCGATAGGGCGCGAATTACTTTGAATTGAACAGTAAATGTGTATGTGGCAAATGAATCACATCGATATACGTATTGTTGAAGAAACGAAAAGATGTGTTGCATCACACGTTTGAGAAATCTTATTTTGCCTACACTTTGTTCTTAATCGCCGAGCTTCTGACAACTTAATTGCATTGGTCTAACAAGTGTCAATAATCTTTTCGGAAATTTAAAACCATACTTAATGATGATCCTGTTTTTACAGATCCCAATTTCGGTTAGTCATTTAAAATTTATGTTGTTGTTCCGGATGGAGGAGTATTGGTTAAAGTTAATAAAAATGGTTCGGAAAATCCAGATCTTCGACTATATAAAATCAAGCAGAACTTAGCAAGCATTATAGACACCTCCGAGAGCAAAATCCAAATTCTAAAAATCGAAAAGGAACATTTTGTTTTTTAATTGTCTTTGCAACCTTTAGAAGTGTTAGTTCTGTTCCCTTCACAATTATTGTATTCACAGTCCCCATTTTTTTTAGGAAAATGAGAAACAAAACTCAGAACCTGATACGACAGAGTTTGATACTACAGAAATACAGTATTACCTTTATACACACAAGAGAAAAAGATAATGTGATTGCAGATATACCACGCCATTTTCCCAATTTTAGTATATTGATTTTTGTGAATATTGTACACTATTCTAAAGTTTTCGTGTGTGATATAGATTATTATAGTATTATTTTTTTTAATATATATATATATATATATATATATATATATATATATATATATATATATATATATATATATATGCAAATATGTGTGTGAAACTATTATTGTAAAATGAAAATACATTTTTGAGGGAACGTGTAATGTTTGTTAATTTAAAATGAGTGTTTGAGTTTTGTCCTTACCAGTTAGTGGCAATAAATATGTTTACTTACCAAGTGTTCAATGTCATTTTTTCTGCAATAAGACTAGCTCTATTACTGTTTATTAGTGTGTGTGTGTGTGTGTGTGTGCGTGTGTGAGTGTGTCTGATCTTATATCACGAATGAAGTTTGTATATATGGGACTTGGAATATATAGTATTCATTCGTTCGTGATTTTAGATCAGTCTTTAAGATCACTTACAATTGTGTCCAGAAAGATTGAAATCAAATGTGCTCATTGATATTTGCGTAAACACATTATTTTGAAGCCACTCTCTCAAACCACTCTGGACACTCCGTCAGCTTTAAACATTATGGATGCTCTGGACACCAGACATAATAGTTACAAAATAACAAGTACAGAAGTAAACCTAACCCTGTTCGATAACACTTCTACTGTACTTAACATTTTTTAAAAATGTAGCCTTATATTACTATGATAAATCCTTCACTGTGTGTTTAACAAGAATATAAATGTATGCATTATTCTGTGAGAACCAAAGCTACAAAACGTAGAAAACATTGACGTGGTAGTACAATAGTAATATCGTATATACAGCTGGAGAAGTGCTATCCTTATAGTAGACCACTGACTGACAAGACAATCCTCAATGTAAAGATCTTAACATGTGGTCAGGTATGTATACACAAATATTTTCTTTGCATCGAAGGCACTCTGTTCATCCCATTTTACGCACTTCGCACCTGATGCATAGGATGGACAAAACTCGCTGTATTGAAATTCGACCCAATATACATTCATTACCTCGGATATCGTTGTGCGCCGAACACTAAACTCGAGTACACGAATTTACCAAAAATGTATATATATTCGTTTAAAATATTCCGTGACAGAATAGTATCTCTACCTCCAGTGATTGTTTTACTAATGCTTCCGTCACCACATAAGACACACGAAATGTTATAATTATAGATATGGCTTTAAAACTATTACCACTTGTTATGCCCATTTAACCTTAAACACTTCCTTAAACCATCGACATGGTAACAACCTCTCTTGGATTTTCGACTCGTTTAATTACTTTTTTCGCAATATTTTAGAAAACTGAAATGGCTATCTATTAGTAACATTTTTGGTTCATTTTGTTGAATTATTTACTTTTTCTGATTAGTTTGTTTCTTTAAAAGTAACATTTTGCATTGCAATTCGTGATTCGTTATATTTAAGTGTGTTTTTACTCCTAAAGCATCATTAACACAACTTTTTAATGCCTTTTTGTAAAATGAAATATAATATTCTTGATATCTCTGGAAACAAAGACTTATGCCACATAATTGCTAATCAATTTGTTTAATTGTTTAATAGTATTTCATTTAAATATGTAACTAATATTTTGTGATGTTTGTGCAAATACAATACGAGTTTCTTCGTACACTTTTCCTTGCTCATATGCCCATTTCATTGGATGTGCTATGTGCATTTATTAGTTGAACACATGTATTGACAATTCACTTTACAATATAATTCGATATATAAAGATCTTAACATACTTTTGAGTGTTTTCTTTATTTGCTAATTGTATTTTTGCCATATAATTCCCTGTAAATTAACTGTGTTGATGAAATTGTTAACGAAAGTTTTATTTATGGGCGTGAAACATGCTAATCTTTCTCTTCGTACAACTGAAACACATTTTGTATTTTGTTTAGTGATTACTTTGCAAGGACCACATACAAATTCCTAATGCAATTTAAACAGCTTCATGGAAACCTGAATTGCATGTTACACAATAAACTATCATGTTTTAACATTTAAATGAATCAAAAACAGGTTGAAAAGAAATCGGATTTTTAAATATCAGCTACAAAAGAGAGATTGAATATTTCTATTCCACCATTTTCTGTAGAGACGTGCTTTCTCAAAGTGTAGCATGCGTCTTGACACAATCTCCGGGACAGGTGAGGAAATAAATGACTAGTCTAAAACGATAATGTCAGCACATGTGAATATTTGGCAGGAAAAAAAGAACAAGGGATCACATGTTGTTTAAAAACAGCAAACAAGTGAGAATATATTCAATAACGACTGTGCAAAACATGAAAACTAATGAGATCACTAGAGGCGACAAACACTGCAATCCAAATTACCTCACAACACATTTATTAGAAACATGTAAATGCATATGACTACAGAGGAATTCAATACTGTATCATACTGCCAAAACCAAACTGAAACGTGAACGACTGCAAGATGTTCCATAATAGATGTACATATGAATCAATCCAATTCGATATACATTTCAAAGAAGTCAATTGCAAATGATAGGAAGCTAATATTACAGCTAACTCCTATTTTAATTTCGTTTAATCGAGGTTGTAAACATTCGTCATATATAGTCATCCAGTGTCTCACCAATTGTATGATGACACCCAAATAGACAACTCTAGCCACCCAACTGAAGTTGATGCTACCATGAAAGGAGTAGAGAGATGTGAAATCATGGACGACATCTAACAAGCTGCAGATTAATGATGATAAAACTGAGGGTATTCTGATCATAATAGATCTAGAAATACGTTTTCATTAACATCCTTTACCTAAAACAAAACATCAACCTTAAATGTATACCATCAGAATGAAACCTAGGTGTTACCCTTAACAGAACACGAACATTGCACCAACATTTCATGAACATATGCAAAGGTTGCAATTTTTTATTTGAGACGTTTCAGTTCCATTCGCAAATATCTTTCAGTTGAGGCCACTAAACCACCTGTGTGTTTATTAGTACTTTCAAAACTGGATTATTCAAACTCAGTTCTGTCTGGTTCCTCTCAATATCAACTCATAAACGTCAAATACTTAAAAACACAGCTGCTCGGATCATCCTTAGACTATCAGAGCATACCCACAGCTGCTCTGTACTCTACACTGGTTATCCATTTGTTCCACAATCAAACCCAAAATGTGTTCTCTGTCCTACGATTCAGTGACGGACTCAAATACTACCTACCTATCTGGCCTCACCCATGTGAACACACCAGCAAGATATTTTACGAATAATATTTATCTCCTCATTTTATGCCAGATGATGAGGACAAAGCTGTAGAGAACTTACGACAAAAAGGATAAATGGTAATAACCTATGCAAGATTGAAACGAAAAGATATGATCGACAGTTTAACAATTGGGAACAAATATAGTATGTCATTAAACACAAGAAAAGATACAAGATGAACGCATTCAATTATATGAACAATGTTTGATCAACTTGAACACTTGTATTCTACTTTATGTTAAATTTTGTTTTTATCAAATTGACCAAAATTAGGTCCTATGTCGAATGGAAAACCACACGAATGAATTAAAATCAGTAACCTCTCATGATATTTACAAATACATATTGTAAATGCCATTTTTGCAGAACGTTCATTTAATAACAAAACTTGTACATCACACATACACCATTTAATCAACACTGTAATGTCTTCGATCTTGATAGAAGCAGTATTTACACGAAGTACTCTCAATAAAAAAGAGAATATATAAATGGCAAGACAGAGCAAAGCAAAATAAAAAAGATTAAGATATGTTTATTTTGTGCAAAGGCAAGGAGAGTAAAGTGTATAATAGAATAGACTATTAAACAACTACACAGAAAAATCTTGAAGGTACTACATTGTGACAACAGTAAGTATACTTGTCATTTTTCAGCACACGTAAAGCATAAACTTCCTATTTTTTGTGGCAAACACTATTAAGTTGGATATCTTTCAACTGATGTTTGGACCTGGATGGTTTCGAAATGGATAATTGTTAAAATGAATGGTGTTGAACTGCATGGTTTTGGAGTGGAACATTAGACAAAATGTACAACCGCTTGATATTATGTTACTGAGTTGGTAACCTGATATCAAGGTGTTGTGCATTTTGTCTAACTTTGGATAACAGATGAGTTCACTCGAAGAACGAGTTTCAGTCCTAAAACGGAGTGACGAGCATTGTACCTTGCGCTTCCGTACTTACAATCTACGATTATATGTAATAAAATTATAGTGAAATATATTTGGAAATGGAATTCGACATGGTGACAATCTATGTCTAAATGTTTCGTATGTCAGCCATTTAAAACGTTTCGAAAGTGCACTTGAAACAAATGACAGTGATGACAACGTACATCATTTCTATTAAAACAGACAGTTGTGAGACTTTCTAGTGGTTTATACCAACGTGTTCTTGAATTTCTCAAACCAGTTTATTAATTCCACGCAGATGTATGAATCACACTTTCTTAGATGAACACATAAATTACAATTTCCACAAAATAATATACGGATAGAGGATTAATAAACTAAAAATTCAGTGCGAACAAAGTCGCGTGGGAATTTACTAGCCTCTACAATGAACATTAATGATGTCATTAGGAATTATTGCTAATAAGTGATTGAGGTGCAAAGGTTTATGTATTGATATAAATTATGAATTCACCTCTTGTGACAAGCTTGGCTAAGGTCGCGAACGTATTATTGATATATATTATTCTAAATTATATAACGTATTTAAATTAACATTCCAGATGTCCTCTGGTTTCCATGTTATGAGTAATACTATCACTTTTGTAGCGCAAGGAATTCATAGTTTCGTTCCTGTACTGTGAGAAAGCATTCGCAGAGGTTTTGTGCTGATGTGATTTACTATAGATAAAATGTCTATTGTATATGATACAGTCTTGAAATTTAATTGTAATTATCGTTTTGTTGGAAAATATAAATCCCCAGTATATTTGTACATATTGATTAGATTGATTTTAAAAAAAAGGAATAACACAAACCATCCTCTCCCACACACACAAACACACTTTAGAATGTATTTCAAATCCTACCCACCATGCTCTCTCTCTCTCTCTCTCTCTCTCTCTCTCTCTCTCTCTCTCTCTCTCTCTCTCTCTCTCTCTCTCTCTCTGTGATGAGACGTGTCTATTTAAAGGTTTGTGTGAAAGTGGATAAACATTTTTATCATCACAAATTGACAATAGTATGATCACAAATTGTTCACACAGTCTTGTGTGAACAATTTGTGATCATAATATTTTCTCTAAAGTAAGACATGTATCTATCATAAAATACCATTTTCGTCTGTTTAAATATTCCGTACTGACTTGCTTCATTACCAGATAACTGATCAGAGTACATGTATTAAAGTTGAATTTCGTTATAAAAAAGGATTAGTTGCAGAAAGGTTTTTCATCGATCTATGACATTTCCTATAGCAAAACCGCGCAAACAATTCTGAAACATTGTGGGTGTGGATTTGTAAGCAAACTTCATCTGAAAGTCGAGTGTGTTTTGAACTTTCATTATCCGGCATGTCGTTATAACCTGATTTATGGTTTTAGTCATTCTCCAGAGTCAATTTAGTTTTTCAAATCGGGTCAATATGCGATTTGTGTTTATCCTAAACCCACTCTTTTTTTTTCATGAACAAATACAGAAGATTCTGAGCATCACATTCAACCATTCTATAGAATAAAGATAGATTTTAAAAAAGATAATTCAAATAATAAAATAATCATGATTATTCCAAGAAAAGTCATTCTTGATATCCATTTTCAGACATAATTTCTGCTTATAATAAATTCATAAATTACTAATACACAACTGTGGATAAAACAAACATATGAACAACTTCTTGATCTAGAGCTATATGTAAAGTTTTAAATGATTAGGACTGACGACAATGGCTCGATTATCTTATACATGCTTTGTTTTCTCAGATTTACCGTCACAAACACTTTCTTGTCAATTTTATGAAATTGATTTATGGTTATGAAACACTACATCGTCGCACTTTATAAGTATCATCTAAATGAGGAAGTGGCGATAGTGATGATGGTATTTAGTCCAGGTAGTATTTGGTACCACGTGAACATAGATGTATCTTTAGTGTGAGATTTTTGAAGAAAACACAAAGTGTTATACTGATTTAAAATGATGGCATGCGCTTCAAGTAGTTTCGAAATATGTTAAAAAAACTACCACTCGAAAAATCTCACATTATCAACACATGATCAATTCGTTTAAATTTAAATGAAATACATTATCATTTTTCAGTACATACAACAGTATGTCAGCACCAAGATCAATGATTGATAATATTATGCACTACTAAGATTTATCTTTTTGTTGCTTTGATTAATGCATGCCCGGTTCATCCCCTAAAATACCGATAGAATATGTTTGATGAAGTTTCCATTTTCTTACCTTTACGACATATTAAAATATGCTACTATTTATATATCTGAAGATGAAGAAAGGGTTATATTCTTTCTACAGTCATAGGTAACAGAGGATTCAGACCCAATGAGCCTCCAAGAACTGCACACTCAAACACTATGCGATCCTGCGCGCGCATATCCTTAGTGACCTGTGGAGACCCTCGCACAGGTCATGACCTGTTATCATTATCCTGTCTAATAAATAATGCAGTCCTGCTATTTCACGTCGCTGAGCATGAACTATTGGTCTCACTAGTAAATCAAATGACATAGTATGAATGGGCATATATGTGAATTAATCATTTGTTTTCACAGTTAATGATGCCAACAAATTGCAACTATGCTTATTCTCATCATTTTCAATCTCTGGACCTAGTGTGGTCGTTGAGGCACTCTTCTGATGAACATTTGACCCATTCCCTCCACTTGTTTCGATCATGTTCCAATGCCTGTGTCTGCGCTAAAATATGCCTGGATTCTTCGTTCTGATTCTGCTGTCAGGGTCATGAATACAGAAAGATTGAGATCACTTGTGCTCTCAATAGTCTGATTTTAGTTTTCAGACATATATTCTTGTCTCTCCAGATGTGTCTTAGCTTTGGCATAGCTGCCGTTGTTTATGCTGCTCCTGACAAAATGTCTGATCGTGATCCCTCTTCGGTGATTATGGAACCAAGATATTTTAATGCGCCCAATGTTTCCAGTTCCTGTCCTCTGACTTGTATCTTGGTTGAGATTTGTTCGTCCTTATTTGTCATCAGCTTTGTCTCCTCGGCCTTTATCTCAATGTCAAATCTGGACGATGTTTCATTAAGGTTCGACACTAAGGTGGCAAGCTCATCATCACTGCCTGCCAGCCCATCAATGTCGTCTGCAAAGCGTAGGTTGGTGATGCTACTCCCTCCAATGCCGACTGTACCACAGTGGTTTCCAGGGCTTCGCTCATGATGCTCTCTAAGTAGATGATGATATGCATGGGTGACAGGAGAAAGCCTTTTGACGTACTCTAAGTGTTGTCTTGAACAAATTCCCCACAGAACCTTCAGCAGTTACTGCACTGGAAGCTTTGCCGTACAACTGCTTGATGGTACTGGTCAAATTTTGTCCCATGTTGTACTTCTTCATTATGACCTACAATGCCCCATACAACACTCTGTCAATAGCTTATCTGAAATATATGAACACATTATATCTATATCTTGTTGATGATGTGAGTACTTTTCTAACTGAACCCTAAGATTCAATATTTGTTATGTTATGCTTCTTCCACTCTAGAACCCTGCCTGTTCCTCATTGATTATTTATTCTGCTTGTGGGTTCAGTCGGTTCAAGATGATCTTCAGCATCACCTTACTAGCATGACTGATCAAACTGATAGTTCTGTAATTTTGGCACAGCTGATTTCCTTTTGAGTGAGTGTTGACCATTTGCCTGTCTATCAGATCTTGTGGCAGATTTTTGTTAGTAGCTCTATCACTGATTACCCACCATTCTTGATACGTTCAGCTGGGATGTTGTCTACTCCAGCTGATTTTCCATTCTTCAGTGCTGTTATTGCTGACTCCACCTCTCCTTTGAGAATGGGGAAATCATTATCATTTGGGAAGTTTGTAACTTCAGGTACCTCTGGGTCTTCTGTGGACAGATGGTCGTAAAGTAATTTGCAATGCTTAGTCTATCTTTCTGCATTGTCACTTGCTTCTGTGAGGCATTTTCCATTTTCGTCTTGAATGATACTGACTCTTGCTTGTTTCTGTCTGGTGAGGTCTTTCGCAATTTGGAATGGCTTTTTGCTGTTATTCTTTATCAGACTGCTCTCGATTTCTGTACACTTTTGTCCAATCCAATCTTCTTTTTCTTTCTTTAAGTTATTTTCTGATATTCCTGGGGTTTTTTTCTTCTGATATTCCTGTTTATTTCTCAGTACTCCACTACTCCTGTTGTGTGTCTGGTGTCTTTAAGGTCTCTTCGGGCATAACACAGATTCAGAATCTCTTCTGTAACCCAGGTTTTTTTCTTTGGACGATGGAGGCCAATGATATCCTTGACGGCTAATGTCATGACTGTTAAAAATGTCTGTCAGCACATTAACATCAACATCCATCACAAGGAGTGTAGAAAAGTTTCCTCCAGTTGTAGCTTGGAATGACTTGCAGATGTTAGTGTCATTCATTTGTTCAAGGTTGTATTTCAGACTGATGTTCTTTGGCTTGTTAATTTTTGTCAACCTCACTCGGAAGTTCATAATGACGAGGTCATGATAACTCTCATCATCAGCACCTAGAAACGTTCTTGTTTTTGCTCTTTTGATGCCATATCGGTAACGGTTCTGAACCAGTATGTAGTCGATCTGGTTATGATGCGTTCCATTTGGTGCAAGCCATGTCCATCATCGTGAGGTTTTATTTTGGCCCAGGGTGTTGGCTAGTACCACGTTGTTGTAGCTTGCGAACTCGAGCAGCCATCTCCCTCGTTCATTCGTAGGCAAGAAGGTCCTCAATGAGAATTTTAACCAACTTTGGCATTCCAATCTCCTTGGATGATGTCTATTTTACCAACCATATTTGTTATGCCCTGGAGTTTCTTGTAAAACTATTCTATTTCTTCATCATCGTGATCAGTGGTTTGAGCTAAAATTTGGATAATTGTGATATTAAAGGGATATGCTTTCAGACGAATGGAGATGATTCTGCTAGATATGGGGCAACATTCAAGCACAGATACCTTGATGGCTTTATTTACAAGAAAGCCTACTCCAATTATTGATTTGTCCATCTCGCCACTATAGTATAATATATGTCCATCGTAGGGATTTCCATCTGACTTCACATAGTCCCATAATGTCCCATGTGTAGTGTTCCATCTAATGTGTCAACTCTTGGAGTTTTCCAGTTTGCGCCAAAGTTCTAATGTTCCAGTCGGCGATGGCAACGCTGTTTCTCGCTCTGAGTTGATGCAAAATACTAGTAGCACACTTGTCACCTCAGTCCTGGTGGTGAACGGCAGATGCAGTTCTCGTTGACCCGGGCGACGACCGATCCGGTAGGGTAATTTCAGATTTGTCCAGCATTATTAGTGTGTCTTGGGCAATAGTCGTCTTAGGCTATTTATTTTCACAAAGACAGTTCTCAGCCCAAACACATTATCGGCTGTGATGAATTAATATAATCTAGATATACACTGAATTTCACATTTAATATGTGTTACCCATGTGTAGATTCTTAGTTACTTGATGTATTGAATTGCTATAGCAAAATAAATTTGCTCATATTGTATGAAATTTGTGCTGAGTCTCATCGAATACCAGTTGAAGTACTATTTGTAATTCCCAATACGAGTACACCATTTTTCCATATATTCGATTTTGTACTGTTTCCTCTCTCATCTTTCTTTCATTGTTTATTACACATATTAGTGTTAATCAGATTTTCTCTTCATTTCTTATGATGCTTCTTCAAATACCCTTTTCAGAGCTACTTATATTGATTATACTTTCTGAGTTGTTTTATAAAAGTGTAATGGGAGGCAGTGAAGATGATATATAATCATATGTGGTCTAAGTTCCTATATATAGATTACACGTTGATATTCCATTGCTATTACCGTAGCCAAGACAGATATTGTACATCTTGTTCTTTAATTTAATTTTTATGTAGACGCAAATTATGCCTAACCGTGTCCATGTTTATTGATATAAGACTTGTAATATGTTAGTAATATTTTCAAATTTTGTAAAAGCTATTAATTTTCTTTACATCTGTTAGAAATTGGTTTCATCATAATCTCTTGTTTCTTATTTAATGTCTGCTTTAAATCATATTGAGGGGCCCCGAGTAGCCGATCACTGCCATTTCACCTCTGCCAAAGCCATTCAGTATGCTGTATCAAGAACCCCTAACGCAGCCGCTCTGCAACTCCTGTAGAATCAGCCGCTCTACAACTCCTGTAGACTCATCCGCTCTGCAACTCCTGTAGACTCAGTCGCTCTGCAACTCTTGTAGACTCTACCGCTAATGAAGCTATAATGGTTGATACTAACGAAAATATCCAATGCATTTATTATTGAAAAAAGGACAACTTAAATTATTATTTTAAACAAAATTTTTTATTGAATTTTGTTGGAGTGGATCACTGCAATACATTTAAGTTGTGGTCAATTACGTCATTCAAAGTAAACATCCAACACAAACAGTTAGGTCCAGATATTCCAGATTAAAGTAAAACAAAAGATACAAGATATGGAAACCGTGCTGGGAAATCTGCAATTATATAGGAACATTTTTGTCACGGTCACTGTATTTAAGCAGTCTATGATACACAGGATGTGCTAATACATTCTTGAGTATTTAATTGCCAAGAATTTTTGTTTCAGTAGTAATGAATTCAACACATGATGTAGTAAAGAAAGTTACACTTACGTCTAAGACAATAATGGACTGTAATGATGGCATACAGTGTACATTTAGAGAATACAATTTTAACTTCATCGTGAGTGGCGGCAATGTCACTGAATAGCATCACTATAGTTGTTTATACTGTTGAACATGACTGTCTTAAGGTACCACATACCCACACAACCAAGAATTTTCTGTAATTGTGTTTTGGGAATCGGATCGTGCAGGAACTTATCTCACCTAGAGCACAATATGTTGGGCTAGCTACTGGCGTTAGACTGATGTTAGTGAGTATGCTATTTATAGCAGCGGCGAATGCCTGACTTTCAAGCTGCTTTACTAAGTACAATTCATTATCAGGCTGTTTCCCTGTTTCTTTGATAATCATCATTGGTAATTACATAATTGTCCATATAATGAGCTAGTCGAATAATGGTCGTAGCAACGTCGACAGTATAATTCATGACTTCAGGTATCTTTCTATCGATGCGATAAAGTGTGATTTCAAACAATGCCATTATGCCATTGGTAACCAGTTTGACTTTGTCGATGGCACCATATATAGCATCATGGTTGAGGTGTACAAGTATTTGTTTTTACCTCCAATAATCGTGGCATAGAAGAACATACCAAGATTTGTCATAACTTTAAATTCTAACCAAACATTTTTTGTTTGGATCCCTAGCCTCAAGCGATTAATATTGATAATGTTGATTGTGTTGATCTCGCAACACAAATGCGCCCATGACAAATGCAGGATCAGATACATTTAGAAGTTAGCAATTGTTTAATAATTTTGGTTTTGTCTAATAATGATTAAGCTATGCCTTTTGTTAAACCTTTAGTTGTCGAGTGACTAATCGTCGTAGTCCATATTTAATAAATTCAAAGGCTCTCGATTCCTAATTTAGAGCAGTATTGTCATTTTTTCTGTAATGAGATCTGTCATGTGTTCTCTTGGTCCATAACGGTAAACAAAGTTGTGTAAACCGGATATTTTGATATGGAAGATACACAGGCGCTGTGGGACTAATTGCTATTGTTTTAGCTTCATAACTACCATGGATTAGATTTTTTTGAAAACACTGTTTGACCTAGTATCCATGAGTAACTGTAATTTGTTCTCTGGAATCTCCTTAGGACAACAACGAATTGTTATAATTGTTGACCGTGTAATGTCAACCGCTTACGATGCAAAATCGATTGAAATTTCTTAAATCAGTGTGGTCACATATTCGAATATAAAATGTTTCGATCTTCAGTCAGTGTGCAACGAATGTTTGATATCTTCATTGATTGATACTATATTACTCTCAGAGACGCCATTGTCCGACGATAAACAACACACATTGCGTCATCTGATATTAGATTAAATGTGACACTTGCTCAACGACGCTAGTGCAATATGGAGTGTACGGTAATTGATGATGAAAGCAACGTAAAATGAAATTCTGGTTTCGTTGATGAGAGTTTTTCTAGTTATATACATAATCGAGGTTTCAACATATTTTTGAATCAATGGGCGAAACGTACACAAGTCGACGATATCTTTGCTGAGAATCCGCTGGCACATGGAAGATACCTTCTTAATAACCTCTGGCGCTCAGAAGCTCATGTTATACAGGAGGTAGAACTGCTAAGATTTCACGTCGACTTAATGCACATTAATATCCTGGAACTAACTGGGATCTTCCTATTGTAAAGATGGATCTATTGTTTAAAATGTAGCGACAGATACAGACATTATCCACGCTTCTGATCGAGAATGCTCGGACAAACATGCGCTGAGGCAAATTTGCCTAGTCGAGTCAAGTATGATGTCCCATAGATGATATGATGGCGAATCGAATCAAGAAATGCATCAGTTTAAGCTGTTTCTTCTACGTCATCAGTACGTGAACAACATGATTATGTTGAAAGTAGATGCAGAGAAGACGAGCCGTTGAAGTCAAACATGGCCAGGGCTATTACTGGTCGTTCCGGGAATGAATATTCTGGAAATGGTGCTGCAGTACTTAAAACCTATATGATACAGGTTCCTTTTGGACATGTTAACATAAGTCGCAATCAAGCAATCGTAGAACAATTTAATATCACCTATTAGAAACTTTTTTCGGACATCAGAACATGGGATTTATTGAAGAGAATTCAGAGTGCTTGATCACGCGGATAGTTGTGTTAAAGTATAATGTATTTTTTCGTATTGTACTTAGGACGGTTCTCCATCTCAACTTTTGCATTGATGAACTAGATTACAAGATTTTTCGAGTAGCTACAAACCCGTGTTTACTGGGTTTAAATATGGATGAAGATGTTATTTTCTTGGCTGGTGGAGTGTCGCTTCTACGTTCAAGCCATTTGAATATATTCAAGGTGACTCTCCAACGCGCTGGAGATAAAAACAAAAGATAGATTCATCTTTCTCCAATTTGCTCACACCAACATTTCCAGTAGATATAGAGAAACAATAACATATGAGTTATATCTGATTATATTTTGTGTCCAGGCTATTGATGGTATGTGCACCTATGAAATTTTGAGAGGCTGATAAAACAAATATCAAGACATTAAAAAGTAATTGCATGTTAAGATAGTATGTACATCAAACACAACTTCACTCAGGTCATGCATCATTACTAATAATGTTAATAATTAATTTGACAGTATTCCTACCGATTTATATTCCACGAGTTCCCTAGGTAACATGAGATCTCTTATAATCTATAAGATTGGAACTATTATGTCTACTGGAAACTCTTTAAAGATCGTACCATTGATCAACCGAGAAAATCAAATTAAACGTTTGCATTAAGTCAGTTAATCAATATCATTTCCACCTGAATGTTGAACAGAGAGGTAGTGACGCCCATTTAGGAAAGTCACTTAAAAATGGGCAAGCCAATGGGCGTGTGCAACACCAATGTCTGTATTGTATTGATTCCGTCTGCTATAAAAGCGATGTGCTAAAATATATCTTGCAGGACCTACCGAGTAAAGAAAATATGGGGGTTTACTCTGCGCTATTGATCTTTCTGACCTTCGGCTTCACGATTAATGTTTGTGTTGTGACGGCCTCAGAAAGTTACTTTTGCGAAAATGTCAAGTGTTCAAACTTAGAAAACCGGATATGCACCAATTATTTGATATGGACAGTGAATGGGACTCGACAATCGCAATGCTTCTTGAAATATCTAAGTGACAAAGAAAGATGCCAGGCTGTATTCCACAATGATATAAGTATGAAATGCCAGGGTCATTCTTCAGTTTTGACCAGCCAAGATAATTGTCTTGTTGAAGAGGGTACCAAGTACTATCACAAATGCACAGGTAAGGGAACGTTCGATGTATGTATGTATGTATGTATGTATGTATGTATGTATGTATGTATGTATGTATGTATGTATGTATGTATGTATGTATGTATGTATGTATGTATGTATGTATGTATGTATGCTAGATTCGCACAACGTGGAGCCTTGGTGCACAAAGGAAGGCTTAGTGACTCGATCGCTTGA
The DNA here is from genome assembly GCA_030141615.1 of Unio pictorum. Classification (NCBI taxonomy): domain Eukaryota; kingdom Metazoa; phylum Mollusca; class Bivalvia; order Unionida; family Unionidae; genus Unio; species Unio pictorum. The sequence goes on from JARLTB010000188.1 coordinate 4,975,701, forward strand.
TGTTGGATCACACGAATCCGTGTTAAATGTTGATGCTTTCATTGCAGCTTTCAGATTGTCTTTAAAGCGTTTCTTCTGACCTCCGTGAATTCGCTGTCCACCTTGTAGCCCGCCATAGAAGAGTCTATTAGGCAATCCGTTGGTCTAGCATGATTACAGCATGTCCCTCCGAGCGTAGCTTGCACTGCATGAGAATTGTGTGGATGCTGCGGAGACCTGCTTGGACGAGTACCTCGGTGTCCTGAACCTTGTCCTGCCACTATATGTTGATGATTTGCCTGAGACTTGAGGTCTAAACGTGGTTCAGCTGGCGTTGCGTTGGTACATTGTCCACGTTTCGCATACCTGAAGTAGTACGTGATGCACAACTTCCCTGTAGACCTTTAGTTTGGTCTGGATGTTGATGCCTCTTCCATTCCAGATGCTGGCATATAATCGTCAGAAAGTAGCTCTGGCACTGGCAATGCGGAGGTTCAGCTTGTAGGTCTGCGTCCGTTAGAAATTGTTATATGTGTATACACTTTTAAATTGCACTTTGCGAATTTTGGTTTCAGTTTGTTAGTCTTGAAAAACATTCCCAAAATCGATTGGCGAAGCAGTGTCTCTACGTACTTGCAGTCTGTATAGCTCTTCGGCTGTCGGTTCTAATCTGCTTGTATTTATCATATCTAACTACACATAGCCTCACGTCACAAGTCTTAACATCTCCTGCTAGAAGACGCCGTGACTCAATGATTATGTTGCATGACTCACTATTGCAATTGTTGGAATCATATCATCGGACCAATATGGATTAGCATACATTATGTGTTTTGGGGCTATGCAGTTAACACCAGCTTCTACACTAAATAGGATAAATGCGTTGCCCACCATCAAGCACCAAAACAAGTCAATCGCCTGATAGAAAATGACATATTACATACACATTGGCTTATATGTGTTCCTCACTGGTGCACTATCCTACAATGAACTATTGTGTATGGTATAGGAATTTCTACATAGTCCACTCGTAAAATGATTGTCCGTCGCCTGTGCTATAAGAGTCTTTAAAAAAGGCTGGATTTGCAGATATGCAGCTATCTGAATCCTATTTGTCATTTATTGTCGCTATTGTCTTGTTAACATCTATTTTAGAAGATGTGTATCAAAGCAAATACAATAGGGATGTAACCGAGTAAGATACGCAGATTAAAAAACGTTAAATATAAATTAAACCATCAACCGGTGCTCGACACAACTTGAAGTTGTGAGTAGCTTGAGAGCATGGCTTGGAGTATTCGTGGAAGAAGATGTCAAACAACTGTATAAATGAGTTAGTTTATTTTACTAATCGTTAGAGTCTACAAATATGTTCGGGATTATAAAATGTCAACAATCTTTAGAGTACTAAAAATTATAACAACAACCGCAAACACTATTGTCACCACAATTATATTTATACAGCCTCGCAGCATCTTTTCAGCGGTATATTGGATTCAACAAGTTGTTCATTAATACACGAAACAATAAAGTCAACATAATATCATGAGTCTAAATGACGTGTTATAAGCATGGTAATAAAAGGTCTGGAGGACTATCGTCATCGGCGTTACAGACCTGAGAGAGTGACATTTAAATGTGACATTACGGGATGGAATAATTTAGATCTGAGCATAGATATAAAATAAAACAATACGACATGTACTGTATACAGAATATAAAACATTATAAATCTTTACAATACCAATTGTAGGATGCACCTCTAATAAACAAAAATTAACAATATATTTTATCTCAAAATTGTAACATGTAGTTGCAGTTCTGTTTTAGTGGTCTCACTTTCACGGTCACGTTATTTGCGTAATCTTTTTTCCTTTTTAGAAAAAAAATTAATGCAGCCAAATCTTTTGAAAGATTTAACAGACACTATGCTGAATATGCATTCCACTCCTGTTACTCAGATTATCCGGTATCATATTTCACAACGTACCTCTACTGTTAATTGGTTTCAGTTCGGAACCATGCATTCAAAATAACAGTGTCAATACTCTATCCCAAATAATAGACAATCAACTTAATAAAAGGAAAATGGATAATTAATATACCGATCTCTGCAAAATGTCAACTTATGACAAATATTTAAACAAGTAGGAGCACCCTAATCATCCCACCTATCGTCCGTTTGCCAATTCGCATACATCAGTGTACATGCATACATACATACATACATACATACATACATACATACATACATACATACATACATACATACATACATACATACATACATACATACATACATACATACATACTTACATACATACATACATACATACATACATACATACATACATACATACATACATACATACATACATACATACATACATACATACATACATACATACATACAGCCAAACCGAGCTGGTCTAAATTATACATGCTAATCATAATGATGAATAGAATATTAGATTCAGAATCAATGATACCTTAGTCCTCGAATTATTGTTCTTTCTTTCAAATGACATCATTTTATCTTTGTCAGATTAAAATTTGTTGCACAAATTCTTCGTCAATCTGAGGAACGTATTTTCTTCTCAACAGCTCGACGGCCAGGAAACTGTCATGAAATATTCTGCACAGGACAAACTACTACAGGAATTTACACAATTTATCCAGACGACAATTCCAATGGTGTGAGTGTTCGCTGTGACATGGACACAGACGGAGGGGGCTGGACAGTATTCCAACGAAGAGTGGATGGGTCGGTTGATTTCTTTCGTAAGTGGGCTGATTATAAGTCTGGCTTTGGCAATGCAGTAACAGAGTACTGGCTTGGTCTTGATAATATCCAAAAACTGACAGCCCAAGGAAACGTGACACTTCGTGTTGACCTAATCACCCCAGGACCACCACAACGGTCCGTATATGCATCATACTCTTCTTTCACAGTTGGTAATGAAACTAGTCAGTATATTCTGAGAGTTGATGGATACTCGGGAGATGCTGGAGACGCCATGGCGTTTCATACCGGCCAGATGTTTACCACCCAGGACAAGGATAACGATCGAGAAACGCGTTTTAATTGTGCAGTTTCGTATTTAGGAGCTTGGTGGTACAGCAACTGTCACGCAACAAATCTAAATGGTGTCTATGGGTCCGCATTATATGGCAAAGGAATTAACTGGCAATTGCTTTCAGGACTGACAGTGTCAATGACGTTTACAGAAATGAAGCTAAAGTAGCCGAGTGTACGGTAAATTTCATTATTCTTACGAAATCTACAAAATTGATGCAGAATTGTTTAGTTTTGGCCATAACTGAAAAAGCAGCCTGAAAGTTCAACGCTAACATTAGACAATGTGTTTTCAGCTCAAAACAATTGTTAGTTAAAAGTGTTGAAAAACGTTTTGTTTTTATTAGCATAAATTTATCGTAAACCGGAAAGAGGCATACGTTTAATTACCGTTCTAACGTCAGGATTGAGATAACGTATTATGCTCTCTCAATTATTTTCTGTTCTGCCAAATGTATATTATAGGCAAGAGAGCCAATTTGTGAAACAAGCTAGTGTACTATCGAATGAAAAATGTGCAGAATTTCATATTGCTTGGCACAAATATCTATATTCGTTACGCGCGTAAATTTACAAAAACATTCATCATCAAATCTTTTATGACCAAATGTTAGTTCATCAGGGCTTTTAAAAAAACATCATTACACGGTTGATTATATTTACATCGTTTGGCTTTACTTTATCTTTTTTGATGAGTTTCTACATGGGATAGTCAAAACAATTGATCTCTTAAATAGTTATGATCAACATAAATTCGTATTTTTCTTTTGTCGTAACCCACATTCTCTAACGTATACTTTATATTATATAATATTATTATACAATTTTCCAACATGTAGCTGATTATTTCGAAAATAGTATGATTATTCACAGGGAATATCTGAACGAAGTTGTTAAACATCTGACATCACAGGTGCTCGACGCGAGCTTGATGTGAAGACAAAAATAATAATCTAAACAAAAAAAAACATACAAAGTGAGAAGAATACCTTAGTGTACCCCCATGACCCATTCAGACATATGACCCCCCCTATATATTTTTATATAGTAATATAGAGGGGGGCATATGTCTGAATGGGTCATAAGGGTACTCTAAGGCATTTTTCTCACTCTGGATGTTTTGTTTTCTTTACATTATTATTTTTTATTCACATCAAGCTCGCGTCGAGCACCTGTATCTGACATTGAATAAAGTTTGTTGAGGGTTCAAGTTTAATCCGCGGAAACATACACGAGCTTGGATAGATATATATATAAAACTGAAGGCCAACCTTGACGACTGCACGGTCTGATGTCGGTTTACACCCTATGTGTCGTTCGGGTGTAACAACACTCATCCATACTTACATTGATCGACACTATATAATTTCTTAATGCATATGTATATGTAATCTGCAGGTTAATAATTTAATTAAGCATCTAAGCATTATTATATTCTTAATTAAAATTGATATAAAATATAAACATAGACTTTGAGGTGTAAAACGTATCTTCTTGATGAAATATTTAAATTCTAATACACCTTCATATTTTCCCATCCACTGCTAACTATATCCGAAACAGATGAGAAGTTTGACAAAATGTTTCAGTTAGCTGGTAAAGGACGTTGTAGTTTGTCAAAAGACCGTTGACACGTCAAGAGAATTGAACAGCTTCAACTAGAGACAGTATGAGTAAGTTACATTTGTTTGTGTCGTTGGGAATATACGAACTCAAATGGGCAGTCTAGTGTAGGTAAACAAACCTAACTACTGATCTCCAAGGAGTTATATTTTGTTGCTGCTAACAGTCTTAGCTCATTCAATGGGATGTTTTATGTTCTTGCATGTTCGTCAATTTCTAACGAATATAATTTTTTAATCTTGATCGCGATGTGTTTTTGATTTTCTTTTAAAATCTCGTTGACGGCGGTAACCTGACGACGTAGTTGTTGGTTTAGTCCCAACATGTTCTACCGTGGTTGTTTATGCTATGCCTGACACCTTGTCAACGATTCCACTTATAGGTTTGTATCTGGAAAGTAATCGTTGGCGATTTTAAATTGTCGAACTTAATGTCGCCTCTGCCTAGATCATCGTTCATTATAGCAGTTGAATGAGTTTAGTACAGTAGGAGTAGTTGACGGACACTGAATGTGCATCATTTAATGCAAGCTTAAGAGACATTATATGCCAACTACCAGACTATATCAAAACCACTCCAATTCATAATATCAGACACTATTCTCTTTCGTCTAAAAACATAACATTTTCATAACCAACTACGTTAACCATGCGTCAAAGTCTGTAAAGAGGTTATTAAGTGTCTCAATGACAGGTGCTATACCATCTTGTATAACAACAATAAATATTACTACCGAATCAAGACCACGATGTAAGTCTTTGTTCGTTGACGGTTTCATTTCCTACTCAGTTAACTTCGTCAAAATATTTGCAATTATTGTCTAACCAACATTTAGTTTTAAATTCTCTGGGAGTAGCGGATGTAACACTTGCATCATTTCATTTAAACTTAAGAGACATTATATACCAAATATCCACATTGACTACATTTAATAAAGCACAACTTGATTAATTTTGCTGTAAACATTATTTTTTCTTTAAATTCAATAGTAAATTAAACGTCACCATACATTGATAAGGATTAAATTATTTATATCATCATCGGGTTGGGGAGCTCTTCACATCGAAGACAGACTTATAGACCATATCAAAACCGTTCCACCCAATTAACAGAGGACAATATTTGCTTTTGTATAAGACACAATATTGTCTGAAACAAGCACGTGAACCACGCTTCCAAGTCCGTCCGTAATTTATTAATTGCATCAACGGCAGGTTGTATATGATCTAGTATAGCAACAATCAATGTTCACGACATACGTCTTTGTCAGTTGACGGATCCGTTTCCAACTCGATCAACGTCGTGTTAACATGGTCATGTATTTTCAAAACGTTTTAGAAGAAAAAGAAAAATCAAGAACTCTTTAGTGTCTTTTGATGTTTCTGTGTGACAAGACAAATATGCTCCAAACGTTCATCAAAGTGGGTTTACTAGCGAAAGCAGAGAATACAATGACAACATATTTCTAGTACATGCATTCCTGGTCTTTATCTGAGTTGCGTACATCAACTATCTTGTTTCCTTCCATGCTGTGCTTTCCTTGCATTATATTTCCATGTACAGACATAAAACCGTGCATTAAACGTTCGATACCCCCAGAATCCCCGGTTATATCATCCTTGCCGATCTCAACAGAATTGGCAGAAACTCTACCCAGGTCAACCTCAGTATACATTGTAACATTGATGCTTTTTTATGTGCCCAAAGTGATTTGCAAATAACACGATCTCTACCCTTTTCACATAAGCGTTGTTTATTAACGCCGATAATTCATCTTGGGTGGAAACATTTTACTTGTCCACGAATACAGCTTGTCCGCCGTTTCTCATAACTTTTGATCGCCTCTAAATATCCGTCATTATAAACTGTTCGCCGGCTTTTAGGTATGGGTGCTGTCTACAACATATAGGGTCTCAGTGATAAAAAACCTATGACTCCAGAGATTCCATACTGTATATCAGAGTTCCTGTTTTAGTTTGCGTTGACAATGGTGATGACGACACTGGAGAGGAGACTTCAATTGTCGCACATATCTGATACAACCATCTGAATAAATATGCACGTGTACTGATATGAAACGTGACTCAATGACTTCCAGTACCAGACAGAGACTAATTTTGAATTATCACAAAAGATGGTAATCGTCCATTTCCGGCTTGATTAGTCAACAGCAGTTTCTCTAATCATTCTCACTTTTCTAATATCAGCGCAAGCAAGGATGATTATTCATGTTTCTGTTCCTCAAGGCGTATCTCGCCGGTGATGTAGTATAAAAACCTCCAGTATTTGCTTACCGACTACGGCCATTTTGTCAAAAGTTGGCATGGGCAGAGCTACAGTGCTCATGGAATTGACCTTGTGCTGAGATCAATGCACGGAAATCTCTCTCTTCGAATCAGATACTGAAATTGTTCCAGAAAACCTAATGAAAACATATGAAGAAACCAATTAATATCTTAACCTACAGAATATATTTTGGAAGAGAAGACCTTAAATAGATGATTATGCATCACTGGTAAACACGAAAAGCAAAATTATAAAACCAACTCATTTTGGTTGCTTTTATACACTTACTTCCGTCAATCCTAAATAATGCGGAGCTCTCAATAGACTAACTTTTGGCAGCTATTACATGTACATTACAGACAAGACAATACTATTCTTCTTGTCTTAGAGGATGCGACCCTTTTGACCATAGCGGCAGTTAGATAAGCAGAAATAGACGATGATTACCATGGAGAAAAAGTCACTTTAGTGATAGATTTCCACTTTTTCATACCATGGGGAAACACTTGACTCAAATCAGATTTCTCCTTGGGAGGGGGGTGAAGGAGGGGCGGGAGTATAATAATTAGACGATGAAAGAGAGATGACAAGATATATCGGTTTGGTGAGAACCTCTTATTTATGAGGGGACGATTTCTACTCTATGTTTTCTTCTTCTTGGAATATAGGTTAGACTGGTGAAAATTCATTTTATTCTCTTATTGGTATTATTTGAAACTAGGATGTTGTTGGCTTTGCTTTTTTAGCTTTGGAAGCGTAATAAAGGTCGCAATGAAAACGCGAACGTATAATTACAAATCTCAAAGGTCGTTTCCTAAAAAATGAAAACGCAGATGTGCATTTTTCTGTAAGCGTCTGACGACATATAGGGCGATAGGGCGCGAATTACTTTGAATTGAACAGTAAATGTGTATGTGGCAAATGAATCACATCGATATACGTATTGTTGAAGAAACGAAAAGATGTGTTGCATCACACGTTTGAGAAATCTTATTTTGCCTACACTTTGTTCTTAATCGCCGAGCTTCTGACAACTTAATTGCATTGGTCTAACAAGTGTCAATAATCTTTTCGGAAATTTAAAACCATACTTAATGATGATCCTGTTTTTACAGATCCCAATTTCGGTTAGTCATTTAAAATTTATGTTGTTGTTCCGGATGGAGGAGTATTGGTTAAAGTTAATAAAAATGGTTCGGAAAATCCAGATCTTCGACTATATAAAATCAAGCAGAACTTAGCAAGCATTATAGACACCTCCGAGAGCAAAATCCAAATTCTAAAAATCGAAAAGGAACATTTTGTTTTTTAATTGTCTTTGCAACCTTTAGAAGTGTTAGTTCTGTTCCCTTCACAATTATTGTATTCACAGTCCCCATTTTTTTTAGGAAAATGAGAAACAAAACTCAGAACCTGATACGACAGAGTTTGATACTACAGAAATACAGTATTACCTTTATACACACAAGAGAAAAAGATAATGTGATTGCAGATATACCACGCCATTTTCCCAATTTTAGTATATTGATTTTTGTGAATATTGTACACTATTCTAAAGTTTTCGTGTGTGATATAGATTATTATAGTATTATTTTTTTTAATATATATATATATATATATATATATATATATATATATATATATATATATATATATATATGCAAATATGTGTGTGAAACTATTATTGTAAAATGAAAATACATTTTTGAGGGAACGTGTAATGTTTGTTAATTTAAAATGAGTGTTTGAGTTTTGTCCTTACCAGTTAGTGGCAATAAATATGTTTACTTACCAAGTGTTCAATGTCATTTTTTTCTGCAATAAGACTAGCTCTATTACTGTTTATTAGTGTGTGTGTGTGTGTGTGTGCGTGTGTGAGTGTGTCTGATCTTATATCACGAATGAAGTTTGTATATATGGGACTTGGAATATATAGTATTCATTCGTTCGTGATTTTAGATCAGTCTTTAAGATCACTTACAATTGTGTCCAGAAAGATTGAAATCAAATGTGCTCATTGATATTTGCGTAAACACATTATTTTGAAGCCACTCTCTCAAACCACTCTGGACACTCCGTCAGCTTTAAACATTATGGATGCTCTGGACACCAGACATAATAGTTACAAAATAACAAGTACAGAAGTAAACCTAACCCTGTTCGATAACACTTCTACTGTACTTAACATTTTTTAAAAATGTAGCCTTATATTACTATGATAAATCCTTCACTGTGTGTTTAACAAGAATATAAATGTATGCATTATTCTGTGAGAACCAAAGCTACAAAACGTAGAAAACATTGACGTGGTAGTACAATAGTAATATCGTATATACAGCTGGAGAAGTGCTATCCTTATAGTAGACCACTGACTGACAAGACAATCCTCAATGTAAAAATCTTAACATGTGGTCAGGTATGTATACACAAATATTTTCTTTGCATCGAAGGCACTCTGTTCATCCCATCTTACGCACTTCGCACCTGATGCATAGGATGGACAAAACTCGCTGTATTGAAATTCGACCCAATATACATTCATTACCTCGGATATCGTTGTGCGCCGAACACTAAACTCGAGTACACGAATTTACCAAAAATGTATATATATTCGTTTAAAATATTCCGTGACAGAATAGTATCTCTACCTCCAGTGATTGTTTTACTAATGCTTCCGTCACCACATAAGACACACGAAATGTTATAATTATAGATATGGCTTTAAAACTATTACCACTTGTTATGCCCATTTAACCTTAAACACTTCCTTAAACCATCGACATGGTAACAACCTCTCTTGGATTTTCGACTCGTTTAATTACTTTTTTCGCAATATTTTAGAAAACTGAAATGGCTATCTATTAGTAACATTTTTGGTTCATTTTGTTGAATTATTTACTTTTTCTGATTAGTTTGTTTCTTTAAAAGTAACATTTTGCATTGCAATTCGTGATTCGTTATATTTAAGTGTGTTTTTACTCCTAAAGCATCATTAACACAACTTTTTAATGCCTTTTTGTAAAATGAAATATAATATTCTTGATATCTCTGGAAACAAAGACTTATGCCACATAATTGCTAATCAATTTGTTTAATTGTTTAATAGTATTTCATTTAAATATGTAACTAATATTTTGTGATGTTTGTGCAAATACAATACGAGTTTCTTCGTACACTTTTCCTTGCTCATATGCCCATTTCATTGGATGTGCTATGTGCATTTATTAGTTGAACACATGTATTGACAATTCACTTTACAATATAATTCGATATATAAAGATCTTAACATACTTTTGAGTGTTTTCTTTATTTGCTAATTGTATTTTTGCCATATAATTCCCTGTAAATTAACTGTGTTGATGAAATTGTTAACGAAAGTTTTATTTATGGGCGTGAAACATGCTAATCTTTCTCTTCGTACAACTGAAACACATTTTGTATTTTGTTTAGTGATTACTTTGCAAGGACCACATACAAATTCCTAATGCAATTTAAACAGCTTCATGGAAACCTGAATTGCATGTTACACAATAAACTATCATGTTTTAACATTTAAATGAATCAAAAACAGGTTGAAAAGAAATCGGATTTTTAAATATCAGCTACAAAAGAGAGATTGAATATTTCTATTCCACCATTTTCTGTAGAGACGTGCTTTCTCAAAGTGTAGCATGCGTCTTGACACAATCTCCGGGACAGGTGAGGAAATAAATGACTAGTCTAAAACGATAATGTCAGCACATGTGAATATTTGGCAGGAAAAAAAGAACAAGGGATCACATGTTGTTTAAAAACAGCAAACAAGTGAGAATATATTCAATAACGACTGTGCAAAACATGAAAACTAATGAGATCACTAGAGGCGACAAACACTGCAATCCAAATTACCTCACAACACATTTATTAGAAACATGTAAATGCATATGACTACAGAGGAATTCAATACTGTATCATACTGCCAAAACCAAACTGAAACGTGAACGACTGCAAGATGTTCCATAATAGATGTACATATGAATCAATCCAATTCGATATACATTTCAAAGAAGTCAATTGCAAATGATAGGAAGCTAATATTACAGCTAACTCCTATTTTAATTTCGTTTAATCGAGGTTGTAAACATTCGTCATATATAGTCATCCAGTGTCTCACCAATTGTATGATGACACCCAAATAGACAACTCTAGCCACCCAACTGAAGTTGATGCTACCATGAAAGGAGTAGAGAGATGTGAAATCATGGACGACATCTAACAAGCTGCAGATTAATGATGATAAAACTGAGGGTATTCTGATCATAATAGATCTAGAAATACGTTTTCATTAACATCCTTTACCTAAAACAAAACATCAACCTTAAATGTATACCATCAGAATGAAACCTAGGTGTTACCCTTAACAGAACACGAACATTGCACCAACATTTCATGAACATATGCAAAGGTTGCAATTTTTTATTTGAGACGTTTCAGTTCCATTCGCAAATATCTTTCAGTTGAGGCCACTAAACGACCTGTGTGTTTATTAGTACTTTCAAAACTGGATTATTCAAACTCAGTTCTGTCTGGTTCCTCTCAATATCAACTCATAAACGTCAAATACTTAAAAACACAGCTGCTCGGATCATCCTTAGACTATCAGAGCATACCCACAGCTGCTCTGTACTCTACACTGGTTATCCATTTGTTCCACAATCAAACCCAAAATGTGTTCTCTGTCCTACGATTCAGTGACGGACTCAAATACTACCTACCTATCTGGCCTCACCCATGTGAACACACCAGCAAGATATTTTACGAATAATATTTATCTCCTCATTTTATGCCAGATGATGAGGACAAAGCTGTAGAGAACTTACGACAAAAAGGATAAATGGTAATAACCTATGCAAGATTGAAACGAAAAGATATGATCGACAGTTTAACAATTGGGAACAAATATAGTATGTCATTAAACACAAGAAAAGATACAAGATGAACGCATTCAATTATATGAACAATGTTTGATCAACTTGAACACTTGTATTCTACTTTATGTTAAATTTTGTTTTTATCAAATTGACCAAAATTAGGTCCTATGTCGAATGGAAAACCACACGAATGAATTAAAATCAGTAACCTCTCATGATATTTACAAATACATATTGTAAATGCCATTTTTGCAGAACGTTCATTTAATAACAAAACTTGTACATCACACATACACCATTTAATCAACACTGTAATGTCTTCGATCTTGATAGAAGCAGTATTTACACGAAGTACTCTCAATAAAAAAGAGAATATATAAATGGCAAGACAGAGCAAAGCAAAATAAAAAGATTAAGAGATGTTTATTTTGTGCAAAGGCAAGGAGAGTAAAGTGTATAATAGAATAGACTATTAAACAACTACACAGAAAAATCTTGAAGGTACTACATTGTGACAACAGTAAGTATACTTGTCATTTTTCAGCACACGTAAAGCATAAACTTCCTATTTTTGTGGCAAACACTATTAAGTTGGATATCTTTCAACTGATGTTTGGACCTGGATGGTTTCGAAATGGATAATTGTTAAAATGAATGGTGTTGAACTGCATGGTTTTGGAGTGGAACATTAGACAAAATGTACAACCGCTTGATATTATGTTACTGAGTTGGTAACCTGATATCAAGGTGTTGTGCATTTTGTCTAACTTTGGATAACAGATGAGTTCACTCGAAGAACGAGTTTCAGTCCTAAAACGGAGTGACGAGCATTGTACCTTGCGCTTCCGTACTTACAATCTACGATTATATGTAATAAAATTATAGTGAAATATATTTGGAAATGGAATTCGACATGGTGACAATCTATGTCTAAATGTTTCGTATGTCAGCCATTTAAAACGTTTCGAAAGTGCACTTGAAACAAATGACAGTGATGACAACGTACATCATTTCTATTAAAACAGACAGTTGTGAGACTTTCTAGTGGTTTATACCAACGTGTTCTTGAATTTCTCAAACCAGTTTATTAATTCCACGCAGATGTATGAATCACACTTTTTTAGATGAACACATAAATTACAATTTCCACAAAATAATATACGGATAGAGGATTAATAAACTAAAAATGCAGTGCGAACAAAGTCGCGTGGGAATTTACTAGCCTCTACAATGAACATTAATGATGTCATTAGGAATTATTGCTAATAAGTGATTGAGGTGCAAAGGTTTATGTATTGATATAAATTATGAATTCACCTCTTGTGACAAGCTTGGCTAAGGTCGCGAACGTATTATTGATATATATTATTCTAAATTATATAACGTATTTAAATTAACATTCCAGATGTCCTCTGGTTTCCATGTTATGAGTAATACTATCACTTTTGTAGCGCAAGGAATTCATAGTTTCGTTCCTGTACTGTGAGAAAGCATTCGCAGAGGTTTTGTGCTGATGTGATTTACTATAGATAAAATGTCTATTGTATATGATACAGTCTTGAAATTTAATTGTAATTATCGTTTTGTTGGAAAATATAAATCCCCAGTATATTTGTACATATTGATTAGATTGATTTTAAAAAAAAGGAATAACACAAACCATCCTCTCCCACACACACAAACACACTTTAGAATGTATTTCAAATCCTACCCACCATGCTCTCTCTCTCTCTCTCTCTCTCTCTCTCTCTCTCTCTCTCTCTCTCTCTCTCTCTCTCTCTGTGATGAGACGTGTCTATTTAAAGGTTTGTGTGAAAGTGGATAAACATTTTTATCATCACAAATTGACAATAGTATGATCACAAATTGTTCACACAGTCTTGTGTGAACAATTTGTGATCATAATATTTTCTCTAAAGTAAGACATGTATCTATCATAAAATACCATTTTCGTCTGTTTAAATATTCCGTACTGACTTGCTTCATTACCAGATAACTGATCAGAGTACATGTATTAAAGTTGAATTTCGTTATAAAAAAGGATTAGTTGCAGAAAGGTTTTTCATCGATCTATGACATTTCCTATAGCAAAACCGCGCAAACAATTCTGAAACATTGTGGGTGTGGATTTGTAAGCAAACTTCATCTGAAAGTCGAGTGTGTTTTGAACTTTCATTATCCGGCATGTCGTTATAACCTGATTTATGGTTTTAGTCATTCTCCAGAGTCAATTTAGTTTTTCAAATCGGGTCAATATGCGATTTGTGTTTATCCTAAACCCACTCTTTTTTTTCATGAACAAATACAGAAGATTCTGAGCATCACATTCAACCATTCTATAGAATAAAGATAGATTTTAAAAAAGATAATTCAAATAATAAAATAATCATGATTATTCCAAGAAAAGTCATTCTTGATATCCATTTTCAGACATAATTTCTGCTTATAATAAATTCATAAATTACTAATACACAACTGTGGATAAAACAAACATATGAACAACTTCTTGATCTAGAGCTATATGTAAAGTTTTAAATGATTAGGACTGACGACAATGGCTCGATTATCTTATACATGCTTTGTTTTCTCAGATTTACCGTCACAAACACTTTCTTGTCAATTTTATGAAATTGATTTATGGTTATGAAACACTACATCGTCGCACTTTATAAGTATCATCTAAATGAGGAAGTGGCGATAGTGATGATGGTATTTAGTCCAGGTAGTATTGGTACCACGTGAACATAGATGTATCTTTAGTGTGAGATTTTTGAAGAAAACACAAAGTGTTATACTGATTTAAAATGATGGCATGCGCTTCAAGTAGTTTCGAAATATGTTAAAAAAACTACCACTCGAAAAATCTCACATTATCAACACATGATCAATTCGTTTAAATTTAAATGAAATACATTATCATTTTTCAGTACATACAACAGTATGTCAGCACCAAGATCAATGATTGATAATATTATGCACTACTAAGATTTATCTTTTTGTTGCTTTGATTAATGCATGCCCGGTTCATCCCCTAAAATACCGATAGAATATGTTTGATGAAGTTTCCATTTTCTTACCTTTACGACATATTAAAATATGCTACTATTTATATATCTGAAGATGAAGAAAGGGTTATATTCTTTCTACAGTCATAGGTAACAGAGGATTCAGACCCAATGAGCCTCCAAGAACTGCACACTCAAACACTATGCGATCCTGCGCGCGCATATCCTTAGTGACCTGTGGAGACCCTCGCACAGGTCATGACCTGTTATCATTATCCTGTCTAATAAATAATGCAGTCCTGCTATTTCACGTCGCTGAGCATGAACTATTGGTCTCACTAGTAAATCAAATGACATAGTATGAATGGGCATATATGTGAATTAATCATTTGTTTTCACAGTTAATGATGCCAACAAATTGCAACTATGCTTATTCTCATCATTTTCAATCTCTGGACCTAGTGTGGTCGTTGAGGCACTCTTCTGATGAACATTTGACCCATTCCCTCCACTTGTTTCGATCATGTTCCAATGCCTGTGTCTGCGCTAAAATATGCCTGGATTCTTCGTTCTGATTCTGCTGTCAGGGTCATGAATACAGAAAGATTGAGATCACTTGTGCTCTCAATAGTCTGATTTTAGTTTTCAGACATATATTCTTGTCTCTCCAGATGTGTCTTAGCTTTGGCTTAGCTGCCGTTGTTTATGCTGCTCCTGACAAAATGTCTGATCGTGATCCCTCTTCGGTGATTATGGAACCAAGATATTTTAATGCGCCCAATGTTTCCAGTTCCTGTCCTCTGACTTGTATCTTGGTTGAGATTTGTTCGTCCTTATTTGTCATCAGCTTTGTCTCCTCGGCCTTTATCTCAATGTCAAATCTGGACGATGTTTCATTAAGGTTCGACACTAAGGTGGCAAGCTCATCATCACTGCCTGCCAGCCCATCAATGTCGTCTGCAAAGCGTAGGTTGGTGATGCTACTCCCTCCAATGCCGACTGTACCACAGTGGTTTCCAGGGCTTCGCTCATGATGCTCTCTAAGTAGATGATGATATGCATGGGTGACAGGAGAAAGCCTTTTGACGTACTCTAAGTGTTGTCTTGAACAAATTCCCCACCGAACCTTCAGCAGTTACTGCACTGGAAGCTTTGCCGTACAACTGCTTGATGGTACTGGTCAACTTTTGTCCCATGTTGTACTTCTTCATTATGACCCACAATGCCCCATACAACACTCTGTCAATAGCTTATTTGAAATATATGAACACATTATATCTATATCTTGTTGATGATGTGAGTACTTTTCTAACTGAACCCTAAGATTCAATATTTGTTATGTTATGCTTCTTCCACTCTAGAACCCTGCCTGTTCCTCATTGATTATTTATTCTGCTTGTGGGTTCAGTCGGTTCAAGATGATCTTCAGCATCACCTTACTAGCATGACTGATCAAGCTGATAGTTCTGTAATTTTGGCACAGCTGATTTCCTTTTGAGGGAGTGTTGACCATTTGCCTGTCTATCAGATCTTGTGGCAGATTTTTGTTAGTAGCTCTATCACTGATTACCCACCATTCTTGATACGTTCAGCTGGGATGTTGTCTACTCCAGCTGATTTTCCATTCTTCAGTGCTGTTATTGCTGACTCCACCTCTCCTTTGAGAATGGGGAAATCATTATCATTTGGGAAGTTTGTAACTTCAGGCACCTCTGGGTCTTCTGTGGACAGATGGTCGTAAAGTAATTTTCAATGCTTAGTCTATCTTTCTGCATTGTCACTTGCTTCTGTGAGGCATTTTCCATTTTCGTCTTGAATGATACTGACTCTTGCTTGTTTCTGTCTGGTGAGGTCTTTCGCAATTTGGAATGGCTTTTTGCTGTTATTCTTTATCAGACTGCTCTCGATTTCTGTACACTTTTGTCCAATCCAATCTTCTTTTTCTTTCTTTAAGTTATTTTCTGATATTCCTGGGGTTTTTTTCTTCTGATATTCCTGTTTATTTCTCAGTCCTCCACTACTCCTGTTGTGTGTCTGGTGTCTTTAAGGTCTCTTCGGGCATAACACAGATTCAGAATCTCTTCTGTAACCCAGGTTTTTTTCTTTGGACGATGGAGGCCAATGATATCCTTGACGGCTAATGTCATGACTGTTAAAAATGTCTGTCAGCACATTAACATCAACATCCATCACAAGGAGTGTAGAAAAGTTTCCTCCAGTTGTAGCTTGGAATGACTTGCAGATGTTAGTGTCATTCATTTGTTCAAGGTTGTATTTCAGACTGATGTTCTTTGGCTTGTTAATTTTTGTCAACCTCACTCGGAAGTTCATAATGACGAGGTCATGATAACTCTCAACATCAGCACCTAGAAACGTTCTTGTTTTTGCTCTTTTGATGCCATATCGGTAACGGTTCTGAACCAGTATGTAGTCGATCTGGTTATGATGCGTTCCATTTGGTGCAAGCCATGTCCATCATCGTGAGGTTTTATTTTGGCCCAGGGTGTTGGCTAGTACCACGTTGTTGTAGCTTGCGAACTCGAGCAGCCATCTCCCTCGTTCATTCGTAGGCAAGAAGGTCCTCAATGAGAATTTTAACCAACTTTGGCATTCCAATCTCCTTGGATGATGTCTATTTTACCAACCATATTTGTTATGCCCTGGAGTTTCTTGTAAAACTATTCTATTTCTTCATCATCGTGATCAGTGGTTTGAGCTAAAATTTGGATAATTGTGATATTAAAGGGATATGCTTTCAGACGAATGGAGATGATTCTGCTAGATATGGGGCAACATTCAAGCACAGATACCTTGATGGCTTTATTTACAAGAAAGCCTACTCCAATTATTGATTTGTCCATCTCGCCACTATAGTATAATATATGTCCATCCTCAGTTTGATGTTATCCTAGGGATTTCCATCTGACTTCACATAGTCCCAGAATGTCCCATGTGTAGTGTTCCATCTAATGTGTCAACTCTTGGAGTTTTCCAGTTTGCGCCAAAGTTCTAATGTTCCAGTCGGCGATGGCAACGCTGTTTCTCGCTCTGAGTTGATGCAAAATACTAGTAGCACACTTGTCACCTCAGTCCTGGTGGTGAACGGCAGATGCAGTTCTCGTTGACCCGGGCGACGACCGATCCGGTAGGGTAATTTCAGATTTGTCCAGCATTATTAGTGTGTCTTGGGCAATAGTCGTCTTAGGCTATTTATTTTCACAAAGACAGTTCTCAGCCCAAACACATTATCGGCTGTGATGAATTAATATAATCTAGATATACACTGAATTTCACATTTAATATGTGTTACCCATGTGTAGATTCTTAGTTACTTGATGTATTGAATTGCTATAGCAAAATAAATTTGCTCATATTGTATGAAATTTGTGCTGAGTCTCATCGAATACCAGTTGAAGTACTATTTGTAATTCCCAATACGAGTACACCATTTTTCCATATATTCGATTTTGAACTGTTTCCTCTCTCATCTTTCTTTCATTGTTTATTACACATATTAGTGTTAATCAGATTTTCTCTTCATTTCTTATGATGCTTCTTCAAATACCCTTTTCAGAGCTAATTATATTGATTATACTTTCTGAGTTGTTTTATAAAAGTGTAATGGGAGGCAGTGAAGATGATATATAATCATATGTGGTCTAAGTTCCTATATATAGATTACACGTTGATATTCCATTGCTATTACCGTAGCCAAGACAGATATTGTACATCTTGTTCTTTAATTTAATTTTTATGTAGACGCAAATTATGCCTAATCGTGTCCATGTTTATTGATATAAGACTTGTAATATGTTAGTAATATTTTCAAATTTTGTAAAAGCTATTAATTTTCTTTACATCTGTTAGAAATTGGTTTCATCATAATCTCTTGTTTCTTATTTAATGTCTGCTTTAAATCATATTGAGGGGCCCCGAGTAGCCGATCACTGCCATTTCACCTCTGCCAAAGCCATTCAGTATGCTGTATCAATAACCCCTAACGCAGCCGCTCTGCAACTCCTGTAGAATCAGCCGCTCTACAACTCCTGTAGACTCATCCGCTCTGCAACTCCTGTAGACTCAGTCGCTCTGCAACTCTTGTAGACTCTACCGCTAATGAAGCTATAATGGTTGATACTAACGAAAATATCCAATGCATTTATTATTGAAAAAAGGACAACTTAAATTATTATTTTAAACAAAATTTTTTATTGAATTTTGTTGGAGTGGATCACTGCAATACATTTAAGTTGTGGTCAATTACGTCATTCAAAGTAAACATCCAACACAAACAGTTAAGCTAGGTCCAGATATTCCAGATTAAAGAAAAACAAAAGATACAAGATATGGAAACCGTGCTGTGAAATCTGCAATTATATAGGAACATTTTTGTCACGGTCACTGTATTTAAGCAGTCTATGATACACAGGATGTGTTAATACATTCTTGAGTATTTAATTGCCAAGAGTTTTTGTTTCAGTAGTAATGAATTCAACACATGATGTAGTAAAGGAAGTTATACTTACGTCTAAGGCAATAATGGACTGTAATGATGGCATACAGTGTACATTTAGAGAATACAATTTTAACTTCATCGTGAGTGGCGGCAATGTCACTGAATAGCATCACTATGGTTGTCTATACTGTTGAACGTGACTGTTTTAAGGTACCACATACCCACACAACCAAGAACTTTATGTAAGTGTGTTTTGGGAATCGGATCGTGCAGGAACTTATCTCACCTAGAGCACAATATGTTGGGCTAGCTACTGGCGTTAGACTGATGTTAGTGAGTATGCTATTTATAGCAGCGGCGAATGCCTGACTTTCAAGCTGCTTTACTAAGTACAATACATTATCAGACTGTTTGCCTGTTTCTTTGATAATCATCATCGGTAATTACATAATTGTCCATATAATGAGCTAGTCGAATAATGGTCGTAGCAACGTCGACAGTATAATTCATGACTTCAGGTATCTTTCTATCGATGCGATAAAGTGTGATTTAAAACAATGCCATTATGCCATTTTTTACCAATTTGACTTTGTCAATGGCACCATATATAGCATCATGATTGAGTTGTACAAGTATTTGTTTTTACCTCCAATAATCGTGGCATAGAAGAACATACCAAGATTTGTCATAACTTTAAATTCTAACCAACCATTTTTTGTTTGGATCCCTAGCCTCAAGCGATTAATATTGATAATGTTGATTGTGTCGATCTCGCAACACAAATGCGCCCATGACAAATGCAGGATCAGATACATTTAGAAGTTAGCAATTGTTTAATAATTTTGGTTTTGTCTAATAATGATTAAGCTATGCCTTTTGTTAAACCTTTAGTTGTCGAGTGACTAATCGTCGTAATCCATATTTAATAAATTCAAAGGCTCTCGATTCCTAATTTAGAGCAGTATTGTCATTTTTTCTGTAATGAGATCTGTCATGTGTTCTCTTGGTACATAATGGTAAACAAAGTTGTGTAAACCGGATATTTTGATGTGGAAGATACACAGGCGCTGTGGGACTAATTGCTATTGTTTTAGCTTCATAACTACCATGGATTAGATTTTTTTGAAAACACTGTTTGGCCTAGTATCCATGTGTAATTTGTTCTCTGGTATCTCCTTAGGACAACAACGAATTGTTATAATTGATGACCGTGTAATGTCAACCGCTTACGATGCAAAACCGATTGAAATTTCTTAAATCAGTGTGGTCACATATTCGAATATAAAATGTTTCGAGGTTTAGTCAGTGTGCAACGAATGTTTGATATCTTCATTGATTGATACTATATTACTCTCAGAGACGCCATTGTTCGACGATAAACAACACACATTGCGTCATCTGATATTAGATTAAATGTGACACTTGCTCAACGACGCTAGTGCAATATGGAGAGTACGGTAATTGATGATGAAAGCAACGTAAAATGAAATTCTGGTTTCGTTGATGAGAGTTTTTCTCGTTATATACATAATCGAGGTTTCAACATATTTTGTATCAATGTGCGAAACGTACACAAGTCGACGATATCTTTGCTGAGAATCCGGTGGCGCTAGGATGATACCTCCTTAATAACCTCTGGCGCTCAGAAGCTCATGTTATACAGAAGGTAGAACTGCTAAGATTTCACGTCGACTTAATGCACATTAATATCCTGGAACTAGCTGGGATCTTCCTATTGTAAAAAGATGGATCTATTGTTTAAAATGTAGCGACAGATACAGACATTATCCACGCTTCTGATCGAGAATGCTTAGACAAACGTGCGCTGAGGCAAATTTGCCTAGTCGAGTCAAGTATGATATCCCATAGATGATATGATGGCGAATCGAATCAAGAAATGCATCAGTTTAAGCTGTTTCTTCTACGTCATCAGTACGTGAACAACATGATTATGTTGAAAGTAGATGCAGAGAAGTCGAGCCGTTGAAGTCAAACATGGCCAGGGCTGTTACTGGTCGTTCCGGGAATGAATATTCTGGAAATGGTGCTGCAGTACTTAAAACCTATATGATACAGGTTCCTTTTGGACATGTTAACATAAGTCGCAATCAAGCTATCGTAGAACAATTTAACAGGACGTATTAGAAACTTTATTCGGACATCAGAACATGGGATTTATTGAAGAGAATTCAGAGTGCTTGATCACGCGGATAGTTGTGTTAAAGTATAATGTATTTTTTCGTATTGTACTTAGGACGGTTCATCATCTCAACATTTGCATTGATGAACCAGATTACAAGATTTTTCGAGTAGCTACAAACAAGTGTTTACTGGGTTTAATTATGGATGAAGTTTTTATTTTCTTGGCTGGTGGAGTGTCGCTTCTACATTCAGGCAATTTGAATATATTCAAGGTGACTCTCCAACGCGATGGAGATAAAAACAAAAGATAGATTCATCTGTATTTTTCCAATTTGCTCACACCAACATTTCCAGTAGATATAGAGAAACAATAACATATGAGTTATATCTGATTATATTTTGTGTCCAGGCTATTTATGGTATGTGCAGCTATGAAATTTTGAGAGGCCGATAAAACAAATATCAAGACATCAAAAAGTAATTGCATGTTAAGATAGTATGTACATCAAACACAACTTCACTCAGGTCGTGCATCATTACTAATAATGTTAATAATTAATTTGACAGTATTCCTACCGCTTTATATTCCTCGAATTCCCTAGGGAACATGAGATCTCTCATAATCTATAAGATTGGAACTATTATGTCTACTGGAAACTCTTTAAAGATCGTACCATTGATCAACCGAGAAAATCAAATTAAACGTTTGCATTAAGTCAGTTAATCAATATCATTTCCACCTGAAAGTTGAACAGAGAGGTAGTCACGCCCATTTAGGAAAGTCACTTAAAAATGGGCAAGCCAATGGGCGTGTGCAACACCAATGTCTGTATTGTATTGATTCCATCTGCTATAAAAGCGATGTGCTAAAATATATCTTGCAGGACCTACCGAGTAAAGAAAATATGGGGGTTTACTCTGCGCTATTCATCTTTCTGACATTCGGCTTCACGATTAATGTTTGTGTTGTGACGGCCTCAGAAAGTTACTTTTGCGAAAATGTCAAGTGTTCAAACTTAGAAAACCGGATATGCACCAATTATTTGATATGGACAGTGAATGGGACTCGACAATCGCAATGCTTCTTGAAATGTCTAAGTGACAAAGAAAGATGCCAGGCTGTATTCTACAATGATATAAGTATGAAATGCCAGGGTCATTCTTCCGTTTTGACCAGCCAAGATAATTGTCTTGTTGAAGAGGGTACCAAGTACTATCACAAATGCACAGGTAAGGGAACGTTCGATGTATGTATGTATGTATGTATGTATGTATGTATGTATGTATGTAGGTAGGTAGGTAGGTAGGTAGGTAGGTAGGTAGGTAGGTAGGTATGTAGGTATGTATGTATGTATGTATGTATGTATGTATGTATGTATGTATGTATGTATGTATGTATGTATGTATGCTAGATTCGCACAACGTGGAGCCTTGGTGCACAAAGGAAGGCTTAGTGACTCGATCGCTTGATGTTGGATCACACGAATCCGTGTTAAATGTTGATGCTTTCATTGCAGCTTTCAGATTGTCTTTAAAGCGTTTCTTCTGACCTCCATAAATTCGCTGTCCACCTTGTAGCCCGCCATAGAAGAGTCTATCAGGCAATCCGTTGGTCTAGCATGATTACAGCATGTCCCTCTGAGCGTAGCTTGCACTGCATGAGAATTGTGTGGATGCTGCGGAGACCTGCTTGGACGAGTACCTCGGTGTCCTGAACCTTGTCCTGATACTATATGTTGATGATTTGCCTGAGACTTGAGGTGTAAACTTGTTTCAGCTGGCGTTGCGTTGGTACATTGTCCACGTTTCGCATACCTGAAGTAGTACGTGATGCACAACTTCCATGTAGACCTTAAGTTTGGTATGGATGTTGATGCCTCTTCCATTCCAGACGCTGGCATATAATCGTCAGAAAGTAGCTCTGGCACTGGCAATGCGGAGGTTCAGCTCGTCCTCAGTAGTCATGCTCTTTGACAGTGTGCTACCAAGATAAGTGAAGCTTTTCACTACATTTAGTGGCGGACGCTCTAACAACTAGGCTACCGGAGCAATGTTGGACCGAAGAAGAACCGTACATCCTCGCATATGACCTTGACAACTGTATACATGTGTCCGTTGACACTGAATAATTCCACAAACGTGAACATGCACGGTTTCAATTTAGATCCAGATTACCCGATGGCAACTCATCACTTACCATTTGCTCTGGCTGATTATTATTTCTACAATTGCTTGTAGGTCTGCATCCAATCGCAGTTCTGACTCCCTTACCTACCTAGTACATTCCATGTTCGGGTAGTTTTGGATTCAGAACGACTGATATATGTTCTCAGTCTCATTATTTCTTCCAAAATATTTGCAAAGTTGACGTTTAGTTCATCCGCTAGAAATTGTTATATGTGTATACACTTTTAAATTGCACTTTGCGAATTTTGGTTTCAGTTTGTTCGTCTTGAAAAACATTCCCAAAATCGATTGGCGAAGCAGTGTCTCTAAGTACTTGCAGTCTGTATAGCTCTTAGGCTGTCGGTTCTAATCTGCCTGTAATTATCATATCTAACTACACATGATCTCACGTCACAAGTCTTAACATCTCCTGCTAGAAGACGCCGTGACTCAATGGTTATGTTGCATGGCTCACTATTGCAAGTGTTGGAATCATATCATCGGATCAACATGGATCAGCATACATTATGTGTTTTGGGGCTATGCAGTTAACACCAGCTTCTACACTAAATAGGATAAATGCGTTGCCCACTATCATGCACCAAAACAAGTCAATCGCCTGATAGAAAATGACATATTACATACACATGGCTTATATGTGTTCCTCACTGGTGCAATATTCGTCGCCTGTGCTATAAGAGTTTCTTAAAAAAAGGCTGGATTTGCAGATATGAAGCTATCTGAATCCTATTTGTCATTTATTGTCGCTACTATGTGTATCAAAGCAAAGACAATTGTGGTGTAACCGAGTAAGATACTCAGATAAAAAAAAAACGTTAAATATAAATTAAACCATCAACCGGTGCTCGACACAACTTAAAGTTGTGAGTAGCTTGAGAGCATGGCTTGGAGTATTCGTGGAAGAAGATGTCAAACAACTGTATACATGAGTTAGTTTATTTTACTAATCGTTAGAGTCTACAAATATGTTCGGGATTATAAAATGTCAACAATCTTTAGAGTACTAAAAATTATAACAACAACCGCAAACACTATTGTCACCACAATTATATTTATACAGCCTCGCAGCATCTTTTCAGCGGTATATTGGATTCAACAAGTTGTTCATTAATACACGAAACAATAAAGTCAACATAATATCATGCGTCTAAATGACGTGTTATAAGCATGGTAATAAAAGGTCTGGAGGACTATCGTCATCGGCGTTACAGACCTGAGAGAGTGACATTTAAATGTGACATTACGGGATGGAATAATTTAGATCTGAGCATAGATATAAAATAAAACAATACATGTACTGTATACAGAATATAAAACATTATAAATCTTTACAATACCAATTGTAGGATGCACCTCTAATAAACAAAAATAAACAATATATTTTATCTCAAAATTGTAACATGTAGTTGCAGTTCTGTTTTAGTGGTCTCACTTTCACGGTTACGTTATTTGCGTAATCTATTTTCCTGATTAGAAAAAAATTAATGCAGCCAAATCTTTTGAAGGATTTCACAGACACTATGCTGAATATGCATTCCACTCCTGTTACTCAGATTATCCGGTATCATATTTCACAACATACCTCTACTGTTAATTGGTTTCAGTTCGGAACCATGCATTCAATATAACAGTGTCAATACTCTATCCCAAATAATAGACAATCAACTTAATAAAAGGAAAATGGATAATTAATATACCGATCTCTGCAAAATGTCAACTTATGACAAATATTTAAACAAGTAGGAGCACCCTAATCATCCCACCTATCGTCCGTTTGCCAATTCGCATACATCAGTGTACATACATACATACATACATACATACATACATACATACATACATACATACATACATACATACATACATACATACATACATACAGCCAAACCGAGCTGGTCTAAATTATACATGCTAATCATAATGATGAATAGAATATTAGATTCAGAATCAATTATACCTTAGTACTCGAATTGTTGTTGTTTCTCTCAAATGACACCATTTTATCTTTGTCAGATTAAAATTTGTTGCACAAATTCTTCGTCAATCTGAGGAACGTATTTTTCTTCTCAACAGCTCGACGGCCAGGAAACTGTCATGAAATATTCTGCTCAGGACAAACTACTACAGGAATTTACACAATTTATCCCGACGACAATTCCAATGGTGTGAGTGTTCGCTGTGACATGGACACAGACGGAGGGGGCTGGACAGTATTCCAACGAAGAGTGGATGGGTCGGTTGATTTCTTTCGTAAGTGGGCTGATTATAAATCCGGCTTTGGTAATGCAAACACAGAGTACTGGCTTGGTCTTGATACTATCTATAAACTGACAGCCCAAGGAAACGTGACACTTCGTGTTGACCTAATCACCCCAGGGCCACCACAACGGTCCGCATATGCAAAATACTCTTCTTTCACAGTTGGTAATGAAACTAGTCAGTATATTCTGAGAGTTGCTGGATACTCGGGAGATGCTGGAGACTCATTGAATTATCACAACAACATGATGTTTACTACCCAAGACAAGGACAACGATCTGATGAGTACTAATTGCGCAGTTAACTTCTTAGGAGCTTGGTGGTACAAAAACTGTCTCGCATCAAACTTAAATGGTGCCTATGGGTCAGCATTATATGGTAAAGGAATGATCTGGCAATTGCTTTCAGGTCTGAATTTGTCAATGACATTCACAGAAATGAAGTTAAAGTAGCTGAAAGAGTGTACGGCAAATGTCATTATTCTTACGAAATCTACAAACTTGATGCAGAATTGTATATTTTCTGCCATAACTGATAAAGCAATTTAAAAGTTTAATAATAACTTTCGACAAAGTGAACTCTGCTCAAAATAATTTCTGGTCAAAAGTGTCGAATACATTTTTTGATTTATTAGCATAAATTCATCTTAAAACTAAAAGAGACAGACGTTTATATTGCGTTATCAGGTCATGAGTGAAATAATATATTAAGCGTTCGTGCTTGTTTTCTGTTCTGACAAATGTACATTGTACTATCGAATAAAAAGTGTACAGTGTTTCATATTGCTTATCACAACAATATATAGTATACATGCAAGCGGCACAATACCAACTGATCACTGCGAATTGCTCCGCATTAAATAAGTCATTCTTCTATGTTGTATTTGATGTAGCGAAGTAACAGTTCATGCATCGGTTAAATACAATTTGAAATCACAATATGGAATGTTCCATTTAAGAAGTTTTTGTATTGTTAAAGTATTTGATATGAGTTCGGGGACATAATATATACCTCTTTGTCCAATTCATAGTAATTTTATCTATTTTATATTGTTGATCAAATACATGTACTGATCATTGTCTTGTTTGCTCAAAATAAACCACTCCGCATTCCTATAATTCAACTTATATTCTTACAGATAAACACATATTTGCCTATGTAGACAATCATTATCATACCATTCTGATTTGAACGAATGATAGAGATAGTGGATGTTTTATTTCTAATGCACACATGAACAAATTTTGTTTACACCATGTTCTATATAGAGCGATAGGTACTTTATATTCTTAGAAAACGTCATGCTTACTGAGTGAACATCTTCATGGTACAACTATTACTACACTATAGTCGTCAGCAAAAAGCAACAGAGACGTTCAACAGACCTCATAATTGAGGTGCAAATTTTGACGATCCGAGTGTGTAAAGGCAATACGTTCCATTGTGAAAGTAAACACTTTGTTAGTCGAATATACATACCTTGTGGACACTTACCTGAGGTCGAGCCTTCTCTGCTGCTGTGAATTAGATCAGTATAATATATCATAAGCTGGTTAATGAAGCTTATACATCTAGATTAGCTTGAGAGCGACTAAAAGCAATTAATAAATTTCTACCAGTCCATGATTCTGTCAGGAGAAATTTAGAAGAGCGTCAGGAGTCACATGTGGAATTTGCAGAAGGTTCAGAACAGTTATTTAGACCCGTTACAAACGTTAATAAAGGAGTTACAACTGCAATTTAGGAGGACCTTCTTCTCGTATAAAAATAAACCGCTGAGTTAATTGAAAAAGTAGCAGAAATAACTAAACAAGCAAAAATGATTTTACGAGATCTTCCAACTGAGATAGCTGGAGCTCAGCTTCAAGAGGCTATTTGATAACCAAACAAAAAAGGGAATTAGTTTTGCTTAAACATTTACTGAGAACGGTACAAAGACAATAAACGATATATTAATAAAAGCCAATAATGATATAATTGATTTGGTTCGTTTGCTGCTTCAAGTAATCGTTCAAGAAATACATATTTAAAACATGAACATGCTAAGGGTGTAAGTTGTGCAATGTGGATCGATTGGGTGTTTAAAGTAAACCAAAATATTAATCTGATAGACAAACAAGATTATCTTTATAACAGATTTTAGAAGGAGTGGAAATTCATGATAATTACAACATAAAAATATAGAACAATATCAATAAAAACAAAACCAGAAGAAAAAGATATGAACAACAACGAAAAAAAAAAGAAATGAAAACCTTCCAAGTAAGAGTCTTCCTATCAACTTCATCCACCTCTACAACAAAGTTAAGAAACAGATGAATGTCAATATGCATCTGACACTATTGCTACTGATTGTCGTATTCCAAGCACTATTTGGGAGAGGTGTCTTATTTCTTGGTTTAATAATGTTCTTTCCGATATAGCACGATTAGAATTTTTCATAGGAGGAGAACGAGCTGGAAATAACTTACCAGAAATATATTAATTAAACTGCTGATATTTGTCGTCGACGATTATTTCAAGGTGATATCATGGATATTATCATTTACCGGGAAATTATCGATGAAAAAACTCATTGATAACTATCCGAGTGCCTAATTGTCTGATTAGGTATATAGATAACAAATAAGATTACAAACAATCAACGACACCGTGTACCTGTAATGGTCTGAGTGATACATTCTGTCTATAGAACAACTTACGGTGATGGTCTTGGTAACGCTATTCGATTGTTATTGCATGAATAGCTCCCAAAATAGCTCCAAAAAGATACTGGTGATATTGATAGTATCGCCGGAAAGGCGTTTTCTGCAGCCAAGGATAAACGAGCACAATTAATACGACAAAAAGCACAGTCAGTAAAATTACCATCTACTGAAATTATGCCCGCGAATGTCAGTAAAATATGAAACAAAGACGCGGATCACAACTTAGCATCCTTGATGAATCAGGAAGCAGAACAAAGTATAAATACTAGCTTTATCGGAGGCAGACTTCGTAGGCGACGTTGATTTAGATCGAGAAATATATCATAAAATGTTAAAACGTGTGTCTGACCCAGCATTCAACATAGACTCATCGGTTCTCAAAGATGAATCCGTGCGCGATTATCAGTATTATTCGTATGATGCAAGACAGCCAAATCAACGAGGCAGAATTTATCTTCAAGTTCAGGATACAAGTAGATATTTATATCCGCTGAAGCATTTATCGAAGTAGAAACTGAAATTATAAAAGCAGATTATACAGAATATGGGGGTGCTGTCAGAGTCGGTTTTGTTAAAACCGGGATTGTGCTACTGTTTGATAACCCTACATGTATGATTGATGGAAGAAATATTGAATCGATTAAAAAAAATGTTGATGTTGCTACAACAATAATTGCAATATATTCTGATGATTATACATGTATAATGTATTTATGTATGTATGTATGTATGTATGTATGTATGTATGTATGTATGTATGTATGTATGTATGTATGTATGTATGTGTGTGTGTGTGTGTGTGTGTGTGTGTGTGTGTGTGTGTGTGTGTGTGTGTGTGTGTGTGTGTGTGTGTGTATGTAGGCATGTAGGTATGTATGTATGTATGTATGTATGTATGTATTTGTCCCTGCCATTTTGTCTGTGCCTATTTGTCCGTGCCATTATGTCCACTGACATTTTGTCCATATGACATTTTGTCCTTGCACCCAAACAATAAATATATGCAACACCAACATTAAATTCACAAAGTCAGTATGAAACCTAGATGTTACACTAGATAGTACTCTCACATTGCACCAACATGTCATGAACATATGCAAAGCTGCATATCTTGAGTTGACACGCATCAGCTCCATTCGCCAATATATTTCAGTTGATGCCACCAAAACACTTGTGTGTTCATTAGTACTTTCATGCCTGGAGTATTGTAACACATATCCGTCTGATTCGTATCAATATCAACTCCAGAAACTTCAAAAGTTCAAACAGCTGATCGGATCATCCTTAAAGTACCACGATCAGAGCACACCTCCCAACTGATATGTACCCTACACTGGATATCCATTAGGGCCCGAATCAAACACAAACCTTGTTCGCTGCGCTACGTTTCACTGACAGACTCCAGTTCAAAATACCTATCTGGCCTCACCCATGTGTATACACCAGCTAGATACTTATGATCTATGACAATCGTATACTCATTGTTCCCACTATGAAAATACTTTTTTCGACTGGAAGAACAAACTTAAAGACCTAATAATGTTTCCTACCTTAATCATTTTCAGCATATTTTTTGTGTTTTCCAATTCCATGGTTCTTGTTTGGTATTTGGTTTTTTGTAGTCTTATCATTACAGATGTTGTAAAGTGCTTAGAGCTTCTAATAATTGGGCGTTATGCAAAGTCCTAATCAATATTATCATTATTACTATTAGTAGTAGTAGTAGTAATAGTAGTAGTAGTAGTAGTAGTAGTAGCAGTAGTAGTAGTAGTATCTAAACAAGTAATGAAGCACTCGCACGGAGACAATCCAACTACGTGTTGGTGGTTGAATTTGATCACCACGATTTATTAAAGGGGTGATTGTTGTTAATAGCCAATCAATAAACATTTCCTTGGAATTTATGTCGCACCAATCTTTCAGGAGTCCATTTATCTCCTGCTCATCGAAACAAACTCAGATAAGTTGACCTTTTAACTCCTCGTTCACCGCATTTCTCTTGCAAGTCAGTGTGTAGATGTTAACACAACCCTATCCGAACAATTGCCAATTTAATAACTGGTACGTATAGATAAAGAGTCATAAATAGATACTGGATCATACATAGAATGCGCCGATTTTAATTGGGATAAAAAAATGTTTTTATTTATACACTAAATATAATTATCGGGAACATCAGCGGATTCAATATAACTTTGTAACGTTTGTTGCTTTCTTCTGTTTTCACCCCATGAATACTTAAAAATTGAGTCGTTAATTCTGAATATTTTTTTTATATAAAATGAATCTGTGGCAACTTTAACGGCAAGCTTAGCAAATCTATTTATCATCGATAAGAAATTAATCGAAAAATACATAAGCTTTGAAAGTCTTAAATTGCGGTGACTCACCATCAGTATAAATTAATTTTGTACCTAATTTCCTTCCATTTCACAAACAAAGCTGTCTCTTGTCTTCTAAATATATTCCTGCGTGAAATATCATCAATCATAAAATCGAGTTCAACATCATTTACAATTAATATTGTACAATGTCGTTAATGATCACATGATCCACCATGAGTACATTTACCGATATTTTTTCTGCCAAGATCTTTCATGACTTTTTCTTCCCTTTCATATCTGACCATAGATATATTCTTACACATTTCAGTAATTTCATCCTGGTTCAGATAAGGAAACTTTTCTCTGATATTTTCTATGTTAAACGTATCTGCTTTGGTAACCAAACTTCTTTCTGAGTACGGTATGATAAAATTGATTCACTGAATGACAACGATGATAGTATTTTTGCATCAAGCATATATCGTCATAAGACTAATGGAGCCTTAATTTTCTCTGAAAAATGTTTACCAAACCAGACCTAACAAATCGGGTGCAAATTCACAGCAAACGCAACTGACTATATACAGGTGAATCCAGTTAGGTTAACTGATGAGGGTAGGGGTGCATTTGCCGATGCTCTGGGCATCATGTGTGGGATGTCAAAATGGTTTAAAATACCCAGAACACTCTCCCATACCAAGAAACTTCCAGGATAACACGCCACCATGTCAACAGAGATAGCATCATGGTGGTCATACGTATAATTCCACAATCCGCCGTGTTCATATTTAACACAAATGTGCAAGAAAATCCAATCGTGTTTGCCTCCTGGAATTTTTTTTTTCTCATACAAAGTACGCAAAAACTGATGGAATGGTAAAACAAATATTCAGTAATTGTTCAAAAGTATCAGTCTGGGATCAAACTTTCTGCACCAGATTTTTTATTTCTTCGTGGAGAGATTCTAAACGATATATTTTGCCGTTAGGTTTTACAAATTGATCATATTTTTTAATCATCGCATGAACTTCAAAAAAATCATACTGACACAGGAGTACTTTTAATTGTTTCGTTAGCAAAATCAAAGATATCACCATTATAAATCTTCCACTTCGAATTCGTGGAAATATAAAGAAACATAACTCTTAGCATAACCAGCGAACTCTCACTCAGTCAGAATTATGCATGTGGAATTACTTGGAGATGTATAACGATGGCAAGGATGACGATTACGTCAATAAATACAGATAATGGTGAAGAAATAATACTTCCATCGATAAATACAGCTGGCAGACACTGAATATTATCCCGCGTTCAGTACAACGAGTAGCAGAAAATATTAATAGATTGTCGTTTCCGCAGAAGTATAAACACACACAAAAATTGTGAATGGAAATAATCTCTTAAAGATGCGTAACGCGGTTATAGTTATCACGCCAGGTGAATAACTTAGAGTCTGAAATTTTATAAAATAACTTTAATTTATTGATGCACAATTTATTCTTTGTTATTGTTAAACAAATTTATAAACTTTTTTTCTTAATCTGTCAGAATCATGCCTCATCTAGATTTTGTCATGATAATAAATTTTAAGAAACATAGAACAGCAAATAAGTCACACTTATTGAGTGAGCTATTTTTTTATTTCAAAGTATGTGTTGCCTTAGGACGCATTTTATCATTAGATCTTATCCTAAATTGCTCGAACTTCAGCAAACATATGAAATAAGTAAAATGTAGCTCCCTAACGCAAGACTAGCCTACCATATTTCAAAATTAAAAAGAAACTACACATATGAACAATCATTAAAGACACGAGGAACGCTTATTATTTTTATTTAGTTTTATATGAAATGGAGTATAACACACCCTAAATTGTAACTAATAAAGACACATTTACCGAATATAAAGTCCAAATAAAATAAGATAAGACAACTGGGATAAATGGGATACAAATTTGACACAACAAGCCGTCCCTACATAAAAATATATAGCACATACACTATATAGCAGAACAGATAGAGCATGCATGGGACTTAGGAGACCAAGGTCACAATGAAATAGCATGAAATAGCAATGGAAGAGTTCGCCAACTAGGATTCAACGTAGCATGGATGATAACTCTAGGTCATAAATACCCGCACAAAATAAATTCTTTTTGGGGGGTACAATTTCTTCTATAAAAGATACAGACAGCCATACATTTAGACGTAACATATACAAGTAAAACACCCTTTATTTGGGGGGGGGGGGGGGGAATAGCATATGTCTGGTGCCCACGTCGCAGCCCCCACCAAACAAAAAGAACGTCAGCAGACCAGAACACACTCCCGGTATGTCACCACGTGGTGGATGTCCTTTTGCGCTCTATCGGCGTTGATTTTAGGGTGAGTGTATTCAAAAATGTTGAACGTAGAGAGGACCCGTAAATGTGTGTGCTATCTTTAGATTTAAGCTTGTTAAAATTGTATGTTGTGCCGTCCTTCCTTTTAAAAAAATATATGTACACTGAGCCGGCTCGATATCGTTTGGCAATCTAGAGGTGTAAAAATGTTTTATTTAAAGGGTCAATGACTCTCATTTCTACACAATCAACTTAGAGTAAACTTGATTTATAATTGAATAGAAGAGCTATAGCACTGTAACCAGCTGGTACGTCGTTTACGTTGGCTTGAAAATTTATATTAACGACGGTTTGTCATGTTAATCAAGATGCTCTAGCGAAAGGTAATAGATGGGATATAATTTTGTACAATCTAATTGTGATATTTGTAAACTAATGTCTTTATTTTGATCACGTCCTTGAAATGTCATCAAAAGATGATAACCATGAGAAAAATGGTTCGTGGTATAATCTAACGATATATCCTCAGCTGTTTCTTGTTGAACATTTATTTTTAAAGAAACCTCTGTAACTCTGAGTTGGTCAAATAACATTTGACAATGTTCTTGATTGTTTAATCGGCTCATATTCCACAAAGCAATATAAATAGGTCGTGGCGCTGAAACACCTTGTTTTGATACTTTATGGCAGGTATATACACATTGAACGCTGCTTTGAACACTATGTGTGGTCACTGTTAACCATAACAAAATTGATTTACCACCATGATACATAAAAGTAAGTCATTACGGGCATTCACAGTGAGAGTTTTGTTATATTTACTCTACCAGAATTAGCAGTATCAACGCTCTGCCAGATCGCGTCATTATCATCTACTTTTTCCTACAAGTACAACTCTATGTTTAGCCCCGAAAATAACTTTTCGAACATTTCGACAAAATCCAAAAATATGAGACTGTGGAATTACACAAGACAATATTATACGTCCTCCTACAAACATTGATTCACGGGTTGCCAAATCGTACATTGTAAATTACATTAACGCTTCCTATATTATCAAAATCAGAAGCTAGTCTAGCTTCATGTTCAAAATCATCTTGTTGTACAATTGCAGTACCTGCAGATGTCCGTAATTTAATATGCTGAATATGATCAGCATTGTTAGTAATATATTTTGCACACATTATAGATGTACAAGCTGATCTTATGTTATAATCACAGTATCTCGATAGTCTTATTACTGTTCTACCAACATCGCCGTGTTTATGAATTGATTTAATATTTCTTCCATTAATAATATAGGTAGCGCTATAAAACAATGTCATTATTCCATTGTTAACAAAGCCAATGCGCAAATTATCTGCATATGGCGTATCAGCTGCAACATGTGTTACAAGTTCGCCTTCTATTTCAATAAAAGTCTCAGCGGGTAAGAAATATATACTTGTGTCCAGAACGTGTAGTTCGATCCTTCAACGATGATTTGGTTATCTTGCTTCATACGAATAATACTTCATACATCTAACACGACGACCACATCCTGCTATTAAATTTGCAGTTATATTAGACTGTGCTTCGTCAGCCAATTCTGCTATTTTTTATTATTTGCGGCTTGATTTATTATTTTACTGACATTTGCAGGCGTAACTTCAGTGCTGGCCAGTTTCAGTGGATGATTTTGCTTGGACTACGTGTGGTAAACGTCTTTGAGGTTTACGTATTAATCGTGCAAGTCTATCTTAGATTGCTGATAATGCTTTAACGTCAACATTACCAATAGCACCAGGAGCCTTTTGAACAACGTCACGTGCTTTTGGGGCACTCCTTCAAATAAACCCTGGCTAACATCACCAAGTTCATCACCGTAAATTGTTTTATAGATTAGCAATTTTGAATTTATCACCCTGCCCATTACTGGTCCACGTTGGGAATTATGTACGATCATCTAATTTATTATTAATGTATATAATCACTATGATAGCCATCAATGATTTCATCAATAAGAGATCAGTACATGTTTACATCCATGATACCACCTATAAATAATCGTCGACAAATATCAGCTGCTTCATAAATTATTTTTGGAGAGTTATTTCCAGCTCGTTTTCCTCCAAGCAGAATTGCCAGTCGATCTACGCTAGAAAGAGTATTGTTGGGAAAATACATACGACCACTTCCTCTTAACGAAATAATGCATCCAGTAGCGAGAGAAACAAAGTATAGCTTTGTTATTAATACAATGTGAATGAAAAATAATATAATTGTCGCCCTCTGCTTATAATAGTCAATGACCATACATCGTTTAGATATGGCTACGAAGTGGTAAGAGTAAGTCTTTACCTTGGATAAATAAACTCTTCCAATTTGGTTGTCTGTCAGTCACTGGTCTTCTTATGAGTAGAAAGCAGTTACCATAAAAAAGATGTGTGTGTGTGTGTGTGTGTGTGTGTGTGTGTGTGTGTGTGTGTGTTTGTAATGCCGAGGAGGGGGTGGGAGATCGCCAGAGGAGATCTGCCTACAGTGAACATAACAAATGTGATTTCAAGGATTTGAGAATACAAGATTCCTTTGTTTATGTTCCGACTTGTTTTTATTTTCTTCTTTTATTGATCAGATTAAAAATGAATTTGGTGTTTGGAAAGTGTATTAACTACTGAAAATCATTACAATATTTTTAGATACACGATGTCAGGATGATTCGTAGATCCAGGTATTAGTTCGGAAAAATGAGAGGTTACCGAATAGACGCTTCTTTGTTCAAGATAACTGGAGTTACCTACCTTACCATACGCTTTTTATTGTTACTATTAACTAATGAATGTCATGGATCCATTATTACTAAACCGAATTTCTCTGGTTAAATTATCAAACTTTAAATACATACATGAATGTTACAAAATATATAAACGTAATTGGTCTCTAATCTAGTCATCGTTTTAGAGTATTGAATCATACTTTAATCTTAGATAACATCAGTTAATCTATGTGCTTTAATCCAGTCAAATTTGAAATAAAATTCAAGAATTTATGAACATCTTATATTTATTTATTCTCCTCAGTAAGAAGTAAAAAAGAATTTGACGGTCAGCGTAAACTGTATCATTATGACATATCTCATTTAAAATACCAGCTTATGCTCTTAGAGAGATTTAATTGCCTCGTTTCGCCATATTTCTTAATTTCCTTCATGTTGACGACATAAGACACCCTGAAACTTTAGCTGTGTGATAAACATATGATATGTCCAAATGTGAGTTATTGTACAATGCCTTTATTTATACCCACCTGTAATATATACAGGTAACCAATACGGCTTGCATTGATGTACATGTACATCCAATGGAGTCATTAAATTTAACAGTTTGTTATCATTTAAAGGCTCTATTTCACATTTTGAATTCTAACAAGCAGATATCCAATATATATTGACGTCTATATCCAGATTAGGCTAAACATACATCGACAACTGTATTCAGGTTAGGCTATCCATTAAATCTTCTCTAAGTACAAAGACATTATGGTTTCAAGCTTTTTGATGTATTTCTGGTGCTACAGAGGTTGAATCAGCTGCAGGTTTTCCTTTTTCTGATTGTAACACAGTCTCCTTAGGAAAGAAGCCGCCTGACAGGGTTACGACAAAAGCTTCTTTGGACAATAGCCACTTAAAAGAAAAAAAATTGATATTGTCAGTGCCATTTTTTTATTGTTCATTTTTGTTGAACTGTTTATGTCTTTGATTGGGATTTATTTTTTTATTTATTTATTTATTTATTTATTTATTTATTTATTATTGCAACTCTGTTTACTGCGATGTACAATCTTCTTACTTGCACCAATTAATAATATGACAGCGTATAATGTAATATGTATTTTGTGTAATGACCACGAAACAATTTATGGAAAGAATTTTATTATTATTTTTCTTTTGGTGCCATATTGAGATATTTTTACAATTATAAATCAAAATAATGAAATTGATTGAACCCATCTGTGTATCTCACACTAGCCTGTCACTACAACACAAAATAATCCAAAATTGCAAAATATATTAAAACGCATTCTTATAAATATTGTAACGTGCTTAATCATATGATTAAAAAAATCATACATGTAACAATATATAATTTTTAAAACTAAATTAATTGCAGACAAAAGATATAAATATTTACTTTAATCAAACACTCGCTGTGTGCGTGTTAAATTTGCTGTGATTGATAGCAAATACTTAAAGCCGAGAAAAATAACATACACGTATTCATCTCAAGAAGTCGGAATTTTGTATCCTCCCCTATGTGACTTTTACAGAGAAGTGAGATTAAATGACAGATATGTGCTCCATTAGTACTCGATATAAAAACACCAAAATAAATAACAGCAACTACAAAATCAAAACATAATTTTGAACTTAATCCACAAAAAAAGATAAACTCTAGATTATCATCACTTAACTATTTTCAGGATGAGTGAAAAATACTCCAAACATTTGAACACACACACACACACACACACACACACACACACACACACACACACACACACACACACACACATACATACATACATACATACATACATACATACATACATACATACATACATACATACATACATACATACATACATACATACTGGTTCCACCAATGACTGATATTATTTTTCTACGATATTTCATTAGAAAATATCTTTTTGTGTTCGATATGACAAAATGTTGCAAATAAAATGTATTCGATCGAGAAATAAACACAAAATGCGGTCTCTGTTCTACGTTTCACTGGCGGACTCCAGTCCATCATAACTATCTGGCCTCACCCATGTGTACACGCCAGCAAGATACGTAAGCTCCTCTTCTGACATCATCATTATTTACTCTATGAAAACGAAGTAATATGGTAAACGTTCTTTTACATACCAGGGCCCAGCAATTTGGAATGAATTACCCATTGAACTTAGACACGAAGACAGTGATCCCCTTCAGGAATGCTCTTAAAACTCACCTTTCTCGACTGCAAGAACAAACTTAAAGACCTAATAATAATTTATACCTTAAATATGGTCAGCAATTTTCATTTTTTTTTTTTTATTTTGTTTGTAGTCATAGCATTATATATGTTGTAAAGCTCATAGAGCTTCTAAAGATTAGGCGCTATACAAATCCCTCATTATTATTACTGTGGACGTCATGACCCAAATACCGAAGGTAACTTATTTAGACATCTTCGTCTGTATGAACTAACTATAAACTTTTAAGAATAGCACATGGAAAGAATAATGTAAGCAATACTTGTGTAATGAAAGGTTTAGGTACATACAGTACATATATTACAAAAGATTCGATTAAAAGGACGAACAAATTTTATCAATAAATGATGAAATACGATTTTAGTACTTGTTACGTAATTTACTTCAGAACTTTGTGCGCTGTTCTTTTGTTCTTCTGTCTTTATCATGTTTGTCTGATTGGTGGTACATTGACAGTCTGATTTGAATTACATTATAGTGAATGATGTGTGTAGTTCATGGTTTTTTTTTTTTGCTGAATTACCTAGCAGAGTCTCGTTTTTATTTTTTTTGTTTTTTTTTGTATTACATGAATGCTTATTAGGATGTTATTAGGAGTATTGTATAAGAGATTAATTTTATAAACTTCTAAGTCATGACAATGTAATTATCCGTCCGTCGTTTAAATAAAAACTATATTTATATCATTTTCGTGTCATAACCAGTGTGTATCATATTAGTGTTACGAGTTTAGGATCTAATAAACAGAAAGCAAGACAGAGTGAAAACATAAAGCATTGTAAAATTTAACAAATACTTTATTTCCCGGGAAAAAGAATGGAAAAATGGTAAAGAATTTACAGTTTTAATAATGAAATACAAAAATAGCCCAAGAATAATCCACGAATTAAATTACAAAAGTCAGAGTAATGCAGTGTTCTAACAGATTCAAGTTCTAGTCCTTTTCAAAAACCAAGATGAAAGACGATGACGTAATTCGAGTCTTTTCATGGAAAATCCAAGATGGAAGACGATGACGGTGTCTTTATTTGTTGTTCCTTGTAGAATCACAAGATTTTACACTCCAATATTGGAAATCCGAATAATATTTTAATAAACAAACTGTCTTTGTCCGAAAATTATTTATGAACACATCAAATATTTCCCGAGATAG
Organism: Unio pictorum; assembly: GCA_030141615.1. Lineage (NCBI taxonomy): Eukaryota > Metazoa > Mollusca > Bivalvia > Unionida > Unionidae > Unio > Unio pictorum. The sequence goes on from JARLTB010000188.1 coordinate 5,015,172, forward strand.
GAATTAATCTTCTAAAATTCAAATGAACTCAAGGATTGTTAACATGGATTCAAAAACTTTGCTGCAACAAAATTAAATGACTTAACGTCATTTGTAAAAGCCCATAACTGGATATATTTCACTAAACAAAGTTTTTATCGTATTATAATATGCAGGTAAGAAACATATTCCCAAATTACAACGACCGGGGGGTTTGGTGAGGAGTCACGTGATCGTTTTATATCTCGTATACCTAATATCACGGTGCTGAGATTCAATCATTTTTACTTTAAGAATAATTACCTCTTCACTAGTCCCATATTGACATTCACAACAACCATTCATTTTAAAATAAAGATGAAACCTGTTTACGCGAATGTCACTAACCTTGAATTAAGGTTGGGATCTAGATCAACATTAATTGCTTACCGAAAAATAGTGAATGAATTTACATTACAATATCATGCACTGTAAACTAAAAACGAATGAATTTAAAACTGACAAACAATATAAAATTAAAACAAATATATAGTAACGTATTCAGTGTGTCCGATTTTAGTACCATATTCAGTGTGTATGATATATATATATATATATATATATATATATATATATATATATATATATATATAGAGAGAGAGAGAGAGAGAGAGAGAGAGAGAGAGAGAGAGAGAGAGAAAGAGAGAGAGAGTGAGAGAGAGAGAGAGACACAGAGAGAGAGACAGAGAGAGAGACAGAGAGAGAGACAGAGAGAGAGAGAGAGAGAGAGAGAGAGAGAGAGAGAGAGAGAGGGGGGACGTGGGAGGGGGAAATACGCATATTGATAATGACGCCATATTACTGGAAAGAAGTTCCACTGTATAAAGAGGTAAAGATATTGATGTTACTATGTTGCTAGATTGCTAATTCCTGTAATCTTCAGATGAAAACATATGTATGTATTGATTATGGTCCCCTATTGTATACCAAGGAAAACATACTGACAATGTTATGCTGTTACTTGATGGTTGTGCCCGTCTCTACAGAGGAAAATATTGATAATGTTACCATATTATTGGAACGTAGTCATCTCCTATGTACAGGAGAAAACATATTGATTATGTTACCCTATTACAATAAATAGTCCCATCCTGAGTATGGAGGCAAACGTTAAATTGCCATATTACTGGAAAGTAGTCCCTTAATCATTTTGGCCATGTACATATTTTCCGTATAATGCACGTGATATTTTCGTATACCACCACTCATTAAAATATAACGAGTTTGGTATCACATGATGAAATATATCCTCTATTAGTGTAGGAAAATACGATTTGTATTTATTATATACCAAACTGGTTCCAAAAATCGAAGATCAGAGGACTAAACTCACTCTTCGGCACAACGGACCCACCCCTGTCTCGTACATCCACCATAATTCTTAGGATGAAAAATATCCGTATATATGTGAATAAAAAAGTGGTATGACTACGTTTTCGCAGTAAACTACATTTTATTGATTTTAACAGCTACTTGACCATATATGCAAACAATGCAAATCGGATTCGCCTTAACGACACAGCTGGTTTTATCGTTCTAGTCAAAGTAACTGGAAATAGCTTCAGAGAGACGAAACGGTGTCTGGTCAAATTTAATTATCCAATATGTATTCCCATGTGTGAAATGTAAGTCAGTATCTATTTTTTTTTTGTTTGTTCTAGCTTACAAAATACTCGTCTTTTCAGTTTTGGCTGCGGGTAGAACTTTTATTGGCACACAAAAATCTACCCTTGCAAAATATGAGATATATTTTCATTTTTGAAAATATAAGGATATTTTTCAGGTATTTTGATTATGATTGGATTGGTTCTTTGTCTTTTATATAGTATGTTTTTCTTGGAATATGTATTGTTTAAATCAGTTTAAATGAGTCACGATACCTGTAACTGCAAAACAAAATCTATGAAATACATTCCTTTGTATTCGAGCTGAGAAATTAATTTGTAATTACTAAAGTGTTAGCTGCTTGGTCAAAGAAAACCCATTTTATAAAACAATAACGTGTTTCATACGCACACAACTGTATTATGTCACAAACACAAAAAGACGTTATTTACATTGTCATTTGTCATTCTCAGTAGCAGATTTCCATTTATCTTCTTCCTTGGATTGAGAACATGTCACTAAAAGGGTAACTGTAATTTATTTATAGTCCTTAAAACGACTATATTTGGTGATCGCAGTGTATATTTATTTTATTAAATACTAGAAAAATTATTAAAAGCCAATTTACTTTGGTTGAAACGGTCCAAGATGGCACATTCCATTTAATGATGAATAAGCCATGACAATAAAATAAAAAATATTCAGATTGGTAAGAACTTTAACTTATTGTTTCTTCACATAATGTACGATGACATTTTCATTTGCCCACGTGGTTGTCTTACTCGTTTGATTATTTTACGTGAAAGTAGATTTGAGAAACAACGCTGTTATGTCTGAGTGAGTCTCAATACAACCACTATCGACCATGTTCCAGGAAAATATTTGGCTCTATACCAACCTTTCTCACTCAGTCTGAAATTCAATGACTAAGTGTCCGTTAAACAGGTTAGAATTAAAATTAAACACACAGCGAAGTCGAAATAATGTATTCATTTTTGATGAAGGGGTCGGTAGTTCTTTACAGGGTTTTCCGCGTTCTTCCTCCACCATTAATATTGGCCGCCATGTATAGCCTATTTTGTGCTGAAAAATGGCATTAAACCATAAAAAAAATTCCACGAAAACCTGATTCGTGCAAATTTCACGCAGACAAGGTTATAGAACTTAGAACTTAGCAAGGGTAAAAGTCTTTACGATAAGAATGAATGCACTAAATACGCGGGTAAATGTACTATCATACAAGATAAGTGTACGGTGTTCTCTATCTGGCGTTGTTGCTACCAAATTTATACCGTTGTAGCAACGTCACTATACTACCAAATTTGATAAGCCACAATTCAAACCTCTTATGACGAATGGATTAACCGTCCTCATAACACCTATGAAGAATGGGGGTAACCCATTACTCAGATGGATAAATATTATAAAAACTCCACTCTCAGGCTACTTTCAAGTGTCATCATAGTATATATTAGAAGCACTTCGGCGTTGCTACGGAATTCTCGTTTTAACATCAAGAAACGACTCCATCTCTGTAGCGAGAGGGGAAAAGAACAAATATGGCGGAATAGGCCGAACATTGATCTGCCATGTCCTTTCTTGATTGCTTTTTTTGTTACTAGATGAAATCGAGTTGTTAGATCAAGAACATTTGATAACAACCGAGAACTTATGCTGGGGCGTAATCCAAGAAAAGTTTTGGGCCTATTGCACATTCGATGTTCAAAAATATTGTCCGAAGTTACTCCGAGTGAAGAAAACCGGAATACCAACTGTGCGTGTCCCAATTCACAAAAAGAAACACCGAAATTTACGACATATAAACACAGAATGTTATGATAATATTGACTAGATCACTGCCTGTGGAAAACTTTCAATACGTCAAATATGCTGACTTTAGATTTTTCTGTAATGTAAACAATTCACTCATATATTGATCGTGAAAGAATATGGAAGGTTTAGAAGTTTCATAATTCCTCATGAGAGCCACTCTCTCTCTCTCTCTCTCTCTCTCTCTCTCTCTCTCTCGATCGATCGATCGATCGATCGAATCGAGGCCATACGTGTAGTACGTCACCAATAACATGCATAAGTTAGATTTTTCCAGAGGAATGACACACATTTTGGTATCTGTTTTGCGTTCTGGCTAGATTTATTGTTTACGTTTTGATAAATAATACTTATTCTTGGCTTGACACTGGAGAAGTCCATGTGTTTTATGTTGTGACCAGTTTTTGGACTAATGATTTTATTTTATTTTAAAGAAAAGTAATACTAGTGCTCTAAAGTAATTCTTTATTCATTTATTGAAATTTACACAGAATTAAAAAACTCGAATATTATTTTCTGTGATTCAACAAAGAACTGTTGGCACATAAGTGCGCAGCTGACCACAGCATACGTTATCGCCTTCCAGTTTTGATTTCATAGGGATTGCGAACTCAGCTTCATTAGGACTTGTTATTACTTTCATATTTTAATACTTGGATTATTTTTGGATTTTATTCGTAAAGTTCTTATTCTCATTTTTACCATGGTTTTTTTTTCTAGCGAAAAAAATTAATAGTTAAATTTTTACAAATTATGTCTTGACATTTTTCTTGTTACGTTTTGTAAGAGCCTAAGCACGTATATATATATATATATATATATATATATATATATATATATATATATATATATATATATATATATATATATATATATATACACGCTGACAACAAACGTAGCAAAACTAGTTTCTAGCTATGGTACAAGTCACATAGATCATGTACGCGCTCTGAGTCACTTTTTTCAGGTACGGGTGTCAGTTTGGGAGAATTTCATTACCCATGCATTTGAATGGCGTTTACTCACTCTATTTCGCGCCATTTTGTCCATGAACATTTTATTGAAGATGATCTTATAAATTCCTTGAAGAATGCTTCCTGGCAAATTCATTGATAGTGTACTTCGACGTTTATAGGCATAGTTAAGCAAGCGGTGTGATCCCGTTTAAATCGGTTATTGGCGCGCTCTATAATCTATGAAAAGTTGAACTACAAATATAAACAGAGACCTGACAATGTCATTTTTTATAATCTAAAAAGAGCTTGGGAAAACAATGGCAGGAGAAAAGCAAGCAAGCGGAAAGTCCAATAAATTGGAGGCAATTATGTAACTTCGCATATATCTTCTGTATGATATGTCATGTCTTTTATTTCGAATCGTGTATGATACAAATGTCAATTTCCCAAACAACTATATTCTTTTATACATGTATAAGACAGTAGAAAGACGTCTGTCAATTCAAATTTAAGTTAAACTTTACATTATTCTAAAATATCACTTTGAATAAACATAATAGGTTCAAGTTAAGAACAAACATAATGTATGTTTTTCCTCCATCCCATTCATAGAAAAGATGTTTGAAAATTCAAGCGACTTCTTGTTCACACGATCATACCTGGATTCCCACCGCACTAGTATTAGTTCAATTTAATATAAACGTTTTTGACCGAGTCTAAAGCCAAACTGCCATTGTCAGGGAAATTTTGATTCCTTTTCTTTCCTTGGTTCTGAATTCAATGTGTGGTTTTGAGCAACTGCAATAAGTGTTACATCATAGAATTATATGGCCACGGGAAAAGAAGTTGTCTGCAACGGCACTTCTGTACAACTTTTTTGTTATCTAATCAGATCTGTATAGATTAATAATTTCGTGTCACTTTTCAGTTCTCCGACATATTAAAGGTTACAGAACTTACACGTCATGAGATAAATAAAGGCTTCCTATCCCTCTACGTTAAGTAAATATCAGCATCGCGCTTTCGACATATATAATTGATTTTATTTTTTTTCTGGGTTCAAATCGATTAGCCAGTCATCGAATGTTTCAATGTTCGAATTAAGAATTCGACTAACCTTATTGTGATATTATATAATCGATATCGAGTAGTCTTGTTGCAGGACATGTCTATGCTTTAATAGTTATTTGATACTTTTCTTCCCACAACAGTACATGACACTTAATGTCAATATTTTTAAAATAATAATCAATATCGAATTCTAAATGAATCGAACTCTGTACTTATCAAGCAAACAGTTCTGGCTTCCTATCCATGATCGGGAGTGAAGCAAAATATTTTATAAATAAAAAGCAAATCGTGTTATAAATACAAACCAAATCATGTTATAATAAAAAGTAAATAGTGTTTATAATATACAAAAGAAAAAATGTTATATAGGACGATGATTTGAAGCATTTATTCTATACACGTTTATGTATCACGAGGACATATTTGAATGTTGTAACAAACATAGAAATTGCAAGAGGATATTAAATATGTAGCACAGATGAAGCTTGATTGAACTTGCGAATCTTTTGAAGAAGCAGGGATGCAATACGTCCGGACCACATTTCGTGTATTGGTTTAAGCAGATTATGACGTAGTAAGCGTCGTCTTCGCTGGTATTAATGCCAGAAACTATGGAATAAGGCAATTCATGTATATCTGGTTACACAACTTGACTTGGGTTATTATCAGTATCGATTCTAGACTGTTAAAAAAAATAATTAAATATTTAGAAGTAATTCAATATTTTAACTTTGCCTCTATCATCTATTACTATGGCTACATTGACCATACAATTTTCTCTTAGGCTTTCCCTGGTTGACTTTAATACGTTTCCGCTATTCCTCAGGGCAGCCAGTGGAAGTTTGAAGTTTGATTATCAGCCGCTAATTATGAGAACATTTTTGTTTTATAGTTACTAATATTTTTATTTCTTTTCTGATGATATAAATTGTTATATTGAATTTGTGTGTACGTAAAGAGCTTTCTTTGTTTAAATGCATCATCTGTATTTAAGATGCATGTTTGGGGTATTGTTAGCACGTATGCCATGGCTTCTGTTTTGAGTATACATTTAATTCCTGTATCAAACATACGGCTTATGAATTTAGCAACGCTCACATTAAAAATATTTTTTTTAAAAATAAAAAATAATAAGAATATATAGTAATGAGAAAATAATATAAAATATGTCTTATTAAGTTATTTTATAATTAAATATATTAATATTTTATATTATTATGCATTAGATTTTATTTTATTTGATATAATAGTACATTTTATTTCAATATATTCAAATTATTAAAATAAGATAATACAAATATATTTAGTTGTTTTTCATTTTTAAAAAGATGATGATGATGATGGTAATAATAATAATAATAATAATAATAATGTTAAAACATTTTACTTTATAAAATCTTAAAATAGAGTGATAAAGAGAATTTATCAAATTGTAATAACCTTTATTGTATAACTATATGACCGTTTTATAGCACTTTAATTTCGCGTAGTGAATTTTATGGCATCATATCTCGTACAAAGGTATGGATCTGCACTAGAATGAAATGGATTCAGAACACTAATAATTAAGAACCCGGGCCTGGCACCACTGTTATGTATATCAACGTTTCAGAATACTCGGTAATATTTGTTGTTTTTTGTATAATTTACAATAGATAACAAGACCAGCACAGATGTAGCACTTTATTAATTAGTACTAATTAATGTGGTTTAAGTTTCTGGGATCTCTCGAAGCAAACTCCAATAATACATCGTACAAACGATTTTATGATATGTGTAGCCCTGCAAGCAGTAAATTCATTTCTTCCAAACAAATCTTAAATACGGTTGATTACGAATAGATCATAGAATTGCCGGAATGTAACTTGTCATACGGATAGCAACGTTTTCCTATCTTTGGAAAAAGGTTCACAACAATCAAATATATTCGTTAAGCCACGTTTCAGTTAGACCTGGTACATACATATTGGCATAATACAAGTCGATTTTAGATTTATTGCGATGCCGTATATATCAACCCTTGACTTGATGCATAGTGTCAAGCTGGGGATTTGGGATCTGTGTCTCCCATCATTAAATGCATAACCAGTTGTCTCCCATCAGTAAATGCATAACCAGTTGTCTCCCATGATTAAATGCATAACCAGTTGTCTCCCATCAGTAAATGCATAACCAGTTGTCTCCCATCATTAAATGCATAACCAGTTGTCTCCCATCAGTAAATGCATAACCAGTTGTCTCCCATGATTAAATGCATAACCAGTTGTCTCCCATCAGTAAATGCATAACCAGTTGTCTCCCATCATTAAATGCATAACCAGTTGTCTCCCATCAGTAAATGCATAACCAGTTGTCTCCCATCATTAAATGCATAACCAGTTGTCTCCCATCAGTAAATGCATAACCAGTTGTCTCCCATCATTAAATGCATAACCAGAGGAATAATTTAAAGAATAATGATGGTAAGACATTTTGATGTTGAATCTGGCATGCGTAGTACTGGGCCACTGGGGCCCAATGATTTTACTAAGTATTCAAGACACTCACTATGGCCCGTAGCTCAGATTCCTAGATGTTAATATTAATGTAATTAAATATATTTTATTACAACTGTTCTCAGATTCCTAGATGTTAATATTAATGTAATTAAATATCTTTTATTACAACTGTTCTCAGATTCCTAGATGTTAATATTAATGTAATTAAATATCTTTTATTACAACTGTTCTCAGATTCCTAGATGTTAATATTAATGTAATTAAATATCTTTTATTGCAACTGTTCTCAGATTCCTAGATGTTAATATTAATGTAATTAAATATCTTTTATTACAACTGTTCTCAGATTCCTAGATGTTAATATTAATGTAATTAAATATCTTTTATTACAACTGTTCTCAGATTCCTAGATGTTAATATTAATGTAATTAAATATCTTTTATTACAACTGTTCTCAGATTCCTAGATGTTAATATTAATGTAATTAAATATCTTTTATTACAACTGTTCTCAGATTCCTAGATGTTAATATTAATGGAATTAAATATCTTTTATTGCAACTGTTCTCAGATTCCTAGATGTTAATATTAATGGAATTAAATATCTTTTATTGCAACTGTTCTCAGATTCCTAGATGTTAATATTAATGGAATTAAATATCTTTTATTACAACTGTTCTCAGATTCCTAGATGTTAATATTAATGGAATTAAATATCTTTTATTACAACTGTTCTCAGATTCCTAGATGTTAATATTAATGGAATTAAATATCTTTTATTACAACTGTTCTCAGATTCCTAGATGTTAATATTAATGGAATTAAATATCTTTTATTACAACTGTTCTCAGATTCCTAGATGTTAATATTAATGGAATTAAATATCTTTTATTACAACTGTTCTCAGATTCCTAGATGTTAATATTAATGGAATTAAATATCTTTTATTACAACTGTTCTCAGATTCCTAGATGTTAATATTAATGGAATTAAATATCTTTTATTACAACTGTTCTCAGATTCCTAGATGTTAATATTAATGGAATTAAATATCTTTTATTACAACTGTTCTTCGCCATCCTTTTTATCTCTCTGTTTTCCTAGTATCATCTTCTAAACCATTTAAGGTTAGAATATGCTTCCTTTTTGAATTAGCTTTCGTGGTGGCAACTAATTTTCACTGGACATTAAGCTGATCCATTTTCCCAAATGTAAAATCGGAGCTAGGTTAATAGCTTTCAAATAAATAAATTGAAAAAGCAAACTTAAATAATCCTTGCTTGAGCTATGAAATCAAAGATTCCTGTTTGGAAATATTTTATACACAAATCATTCCCACCAGGATGTTACTAATCCAAAAACACTGGTTCGGTGAGACGAAAGGGATATCTAAATGTGAGGGCGGCAAATGTCAATAACATTTGATCTAATGAAACCAGCATTGACCTGTAACAAAGGATACCTGGTCAAATTGTATGGAACTGTTGATGCGACATTTGCCAATGAACGGGATAAAATAACAATTGTCGCTGAAAATTACTGGAACTATATCAATTAAGTTTAGATAGAATGGACATTGCTCTCTCTCTCTCTCTCTCTCTCTCTCTCTCTCGATCGATCGATCGATCGATTGATTGATTGATTTATATTTTAAAGGGGACTAAAACCCGGACCTGCATACTTTTATTGTAACTAGAAGAATATTTAGTAGTATGTGTGTATAATCTATCCCGGCTATTTTTGTATTCGCATCTATTGTATATGCACTTACATTTCATAAAAAATGCTGTCCTGTATTCTGAGATCAAACAGAAAGACCCGGCTGCGACTTTGTTAGCTCCATTCCATAAAAACTTCTTTTTCGTTAAGTACAGAAGCGGAGTTGATCAAATGAAAAAGTTGAACAGTTGCAAATTTTATAAATTTAATAAGTTATTAAGTTGAATAAAGACAGAATTAAATAAATCCTTAACAACACTGTGACGACATCTCAGAATAAGTATATATGATCCTTCTCCCGGTGCGAATTCTCTATGGGGCGATTCTCCATAATTGATTATCAACAATGCCGGTGTGTACAGTGTCTCAAATCACGTCACACCCACTATGTGTCAAGGGGAGGGAAGACAGATAGTGAGAGATGATCGGTTTTTCATACATTTCTGCTTAACGAGTAAGAATGCAATGTACAAATTTTCAGAAAATGAATCATATACATATAGCAAGTTATATATAAAGTTACCGCGAATTTCAGTTTTTCATGTTTTTCTCCTTAAGAATCTGATCGGTGTCTTGACAACTGCAGAATATGTAAAGCTAAAGTAAAACTATTAATATTATTATTCGAATAAATGCCTGATACCCTCAATTGTTAAACGTGACATATTTTGAATGTTTGGTAGTTTTTGTATACATGTAAAAGTTTATAATGTTAACGGTTGCTAGGGGCCTGATTTGAACATTCCTGTTCAAGGAGAAATTCAAACTTTTGTCACAATTCAGGAGTTATTTTCTTCCAAATATATATAGGTTTACGATGCCATTGCAATCGGCATAATTGGAATGAGTAAGGGCCAGAACGCTCCAAAATGAAAGGGGACCGAAAACTTCCGATGCCATTGCAATCGGCATAATTGGAATGAGTAAGGGCCAGAACGCTCCAAAATGAGAGGGGACTGAACACTTCCAAGCCTCGTTCCTTCTAAGTGATAAAGTGGTGTTCTAACACTTTAAAAGAGACGGCAATTCTCACAGAATATAAAGCTGTTTCTTTTCTTCAGTTGTTGCCAATGGTCGCACTGACTCTTTTTGATTAGTCTTCCCCCAACATGGTGAACATTAACACACCTTTATATAATCGATTAGCTAATCGTATTGACCGAAAAGAAGATATAATGCGTGTATAGGTTTGTCAAAAAATAAATCAGTCTGTCTCAGGATACTCAAGGATTCAGATTATTTGAATCTTGCACTGTTCGGCAAATTTTGGCAGAAAACGGAGTCTTCGGGACTGAAGGTTTGTCGTGTTCAGTCGATCAGCTGGCAGCTTCAACATGACCCTCTCGCTAGTGTCTATATGTATGTATATCTCACTCACTCACACTCACACAACACAACACACGCAAACATGTACACACCACACACTCTCAGCACACACAGTACTAGTCTCTGCCTGTTTTTGGTTGGTAACAGCAATTATCTATTCTTCATACTAGAATTATAAATAACTTAACTTGTACATAATTATTCCAATTATGTGCCATATAATCCATTATGTGCTTTAGGTCATGATCTAGAAAAGGGGCATCTTTATATATTTCCTTGCAAGTACTTTACCGAACAACAGAGGTAACTGTATCAAGCTCTAAAGTATGTATGTATGTATGTATGTATGTATGTATGTATGTATGTATGTATGTATGTATGTATGTATGTATGTATGTATGTATGTATGTATTTACCAGCGACTACAAATATTTTGTTGCATGGGTCATCTGATCATCTGATTTTACGGCGAAAGTTACTACTCACTTAATTGTCCATTGTTCGAAACATATATTTAAGACACAGAATGATTTATGTAATTAAGAAGTATTCCAGATTTGTGTTTTACCCTCTACTAAATCTGTTACAGCCATTTTGAATTATAACGGCACGATCTTATTCGTTGTTAGATATGATATTCATTTTTTTGTATGTGTTCTTGGCCATCTTCTGCTCCAAACATGAATATCTCTCTCTCTCTCTCTCTCTCTCTCTCTCTCTCTCTCTCACTCTCTCTCTCTCTCTCTTGAATCGTGCGTGCTTGCATATAACTATATAACATCGCATTACTTTAGTTCCGCTATCGATGTAAATTTCAATTGTAGGCGAGGGGCTTATTCTAAGTTGTGAGAACTTATAACCAAACCCTTATGTTAACATACAAAAATACAAGGTCTAAACAAATTCTCCGTGGAAATATTATGTCCGTACATATGGTAATTCTTAGAGTTTCGTAGTAAGTACTAAGCAGCGCTGCTTTTGATTTCGCAGTGCCGGACTCAGAGCAATGTACGATATGCCATGCAAAGTCTTCAGTACACTTTTCGTACGATTTTTCATCTGGAAGGGAAGAGGGCGAGCACAATTTAAACTTTACATATGATTGCTTTTAATTATTTACAGAAAGAGGAATGTATGTATTCCAATATCAAACAGGTATTTTTTTTTTACATATTCAGTTTTAATACGTGCCGGAAATTTAGCCTGAAAAATTTAAAGTTTAGAAATTTCAGACCATGAGGTGAATCACCAATTTCATCAAATTCTGCGAGTATTCCTACAGCTGCTTCCAATGTCATTTCTCAACCTGAAGGTAATGGCTGGACGATATTCCAGTTGGTAGTAAATCATGAGTGAAAACGGAATTAGTTGGCTGGTACCAACCAAATGAGAAGCCAATATTATAAGGCAGGAACTTTTTTTTCCAACTAGGCCTCTGTGCAAAACATGGTGAGCGGAGCCCTCTGGCTCAATCGCTGTTGGCTATAAACATAGATTATGTCTATTAAATAAGAAAATTGCTCATAAGTTCATGTAACAAAATAATAATAATTTTCTGTGAAAGTATTAGCATATCATGTAGTACGTATTGATAACCTCTACTCTAATCAAAAGCTTAGAATCACTAGAATGTATGGGTAAGAGTCTGGAATGCTTTCATAGTGTAATGATATCGGCATTTACTAAAGTCTTCGTTATTGCCAGAGAAAAAGGCTAAACCTTTTTTTTTATTCTGAACATCTCGGTTAATCCAACGGTCAATCCAATCGTGGAAATTCACGAAGTTATATTAATAGATTTTCTTGTATTATTTCCTGGCGAGCAAAATGTATCATTTTCTGTAAATTGATGCACCGACTTATGTTTCAGGAATCTTTTGTTTTTGTCTGGCAGAAAAAATAGCTGAATTTTAAAGAATGACTCCAGGGTTTAAAATTGATAAGAAAAAACATGTCAACAAACAAGAACAAATTTATTCACATTTGCTGACTTTAAAACTGTTTTAAAGTAAATAAAGTTGAATCATTATACACAAAGTTCAATCAAGTTATAAAAATATATCCCTAACAGCAAAACAAAGTGATAACGTTCTCTTTGGTTTTTTTTGTATATAGTAAGACAGTTTTTCTCGTGTTCAAAATGGTGACCTAAGATAATGAAATTTAGTTTTTTGTTGTTATTGTGGGCTTAACGCCATTTTCAGCACATGATAGGCCACACATGGAGGTCAGTATAACGAATGGAGGAAGAAATTGGGAAAATTCCGGGAAGAACCACCGACCCACGGAACGTTACTGGCAAGCTTTCTCTTATAACTAACCTACTAGACGGGTTAGCATACGACTCCCATCGAGTCCGTGTAAATGGCAATTACAAACTTTCAAGCAAGATAAATAATTAACACAAGAGAAAAAAGCTTTAACTTTACAAAAGCTTACATCACTACCGGATATTTCTGTTTAAGGATGACCTATCCAGGCTGGCCTGGGTCAACTGTTGTCATGGGTCATATATATCAGAGTACTGTCGTTGTAAACTGTATTTTATGTACCGGTGTGCTGTTCAATAACATTCAATCAAGCTCGAATTATTTAAGCCTAGCTCCTGATTATACAGTGTATAGACCTCAAATGAAATTTTTCAAACCCAAAGGTGATGTACCGAAATGCTTGTATGTACCATCGTAATGACATTACAACCATTTATAAGTATTTTCATTCAAATCAATAATACAAATGACTTTTAGTCGAAAATCAGTTTTATATTCCTTCTAAATCATACAATCTAAAAGATATTTTCCGATTTACTGAAATATTTGATCGCTGGCAGTGATGTATATGTCATTTAGGAACACCTTTGTTCATGTGGTGTACAAGTTAAATATATCTACCAAATGAACGTGTGCTGCTGCATGAAGAATCCTGAGCAAGTCTCTGTTGAGTACTTCATTTGTGCCATAATACAAACCCTTCAAGGTTTCAAATTATGTTGTGAAGTATCAAACGTTTTCCTACTGAATTGGGATGGGATACAATTTCACAGTCAAATCTACTGCATTGCTGGTAGTTATGGAGGTCTATATAATTAGTACTGTGATCACTTCCTGATAGTGATGATATCCACAGCAGCACATTTACGCGGGATCCCTGTGTTAACATAGCCTGCGGTGTGACACAACATAGTGACGGGCGATATAACTGAGTGGGTAGATTGGGCTCGTTAGCCTTGTCAGGCAGTTCGTCTAGGAGAAGGAAACTCTGATTCCAAATAAAGCTAGTCCCAGCTATTCGATGTTGGCGCCGCTGCCTTGTGTATATTGTTACGTATATTTGATTTAAATCATTTATTTTTAATTGTCAGATCCAAATTTGTCATTTTGGGTTTAAAATTCATTAATTGGGAGATTATTCTAGAAAAATCTCTATGACCATACTTTATCTGTAAACATGTTTTTGACCTTGACTTGTTAACCTCATTTCTGGCCTTGCTTCAGAGTGATAAACAGGCCTTGGAAACGATTGGCTAAATCCAAGGACATCTTTTTTTTTTTTAGTTCTTAGGGGGTGAACAGTTGCTGATTGTACTTCTGGATCATTCTATTCGTACGTGTTTTTATGATCGTACGTTCTTTCTGTGGCCTTCTGGAAAATCACGTGATCCTTTGTTTACGTAAAATCAGGTATTTAAATTATTGTTTGGGAGAGAACAATTCAGGAGAATTTCTGGGCTTTAAAGTACTAGTTGTGTTTTGAGTTATATTGGAAATTGTGTCAGTTCGTTGAAGCAAGAGGAATTATTTTATTTATCTGGAAAAGAATATGTGCTCATAGATTTTAATTTGGGTTATTATAAGAACAAGAACTGCATCACGTGACATCGTCAGCCATTTTGGATTACATCATCAAGATTCGAACCTGGAACTATTAGAACATTTATTTATCAGGACTCTTGCAATTCCATTAGTGGATTATTTTTGTGAATTCTATATTGGATTAATGTTGGATTTGATTCTCTAAAACCGTAAGTTTAAATATTTTCTTTTATGAAAATAATTGTACTTAATAAAATCGTTTGTTAAAGTTTTACAAGCTTGTTAGTTGTTCACTCTTTCTGTGTTGCTGCTTATTCGAGCCTAAGCACGTAACAATATATTCGGGAGATAAAAAAAACTATGGGAGTAAACCCAGGCAGAAATCTGGAGTGAAACCCCTAAAGCGGCAGGGTGTAAACTATGTCTTCTTTACAGCATCTCCTGCATCCTAACTGGTGCCAAATGTCATGCTCAGCATTCCTTTAGACCATATGCTTGTGTCCTGAGTGAGAAAAAAGCACTGAAGATGGCAATGTACGGGTTATAAGTCCCATCTGATTGGCGTAGGGAAGGGCGGGGGGAGGGGGCAAATGTCAGCTTCGACGGTGGGAGTGATAATCGTGTCCCACTGTCCGACTACAGCCCTCCTCAAGCCGGCTAGCCACTGGTCAGGAAGGTGTTCACCCGCCAAAGTCTTCCTGTTCCAGTGGGTGTCTGGAGTTCAGTGGCTTGCTCAGCATGACAAGCAGACTGCAATGTCACACTAGATAAAGAAACAAGAAACCAACAAAGAAGAATCAAGCTCTTCGATTCTCATTTTGGAACGAGCGCACCATGTGTACAGGCATCTATGACGACCTCAGAGAAGTTTACTATACCATGAAGATGGCCATCATCCATAGAGAGCTTACCAGTCTAAATTTCAGCATAGCTGCCCTCCAGGAAAACAGGCTAACCTATAGCGGCTCCTTCATAGAGGAAAACTACACCTTCTTTTGAAGAGCGCCGAAATCACGAAGTGAGCTTTGCCATCAAAACTACCTTCCTGGCCTCGGTTGAACTTTACTCAGGGGGCACTGAGAGGCTCTTGTCCATCCACCACGCCATTGTTGCATGTTCTGTCAAAATCCTCAGTGTCCCCCACTACCACCCCCACTCTCACGCCTTCAGAAGACACAACAGATCAGTCCTATGGGCTTCTGGACGAACAGATCAATGAATGCCACAAAGATAAACCATTATTCCTAATTGGCAACATTAATGCCATTGTCAGTGCGGGCCACAAGTATTGATCTACCGATTGCCCACCAAACCTCCTCAGCATGATAATCTTTTTCCATGCCGATATGAGTTGAACAGTCATGTATGATGGATCTTCATCAGAGTCTTTCCCAATCAACAACGGTGTGAAGCAGGGCTGAGTGCAGGCGCCGCCCATTTTCGGGATCTTATTCTTCCTGCTCCTGTTCTATGCATTTGACTCGTCCACATATGGCGTATATCTGCACATGATGTCCGAAGAGAGGTTGTTCCACCTGGCAAGACTACGCTCGAAGACCAAAGTGAGGTCGGAGCTCATCAGGGAGATGCTTTTTGCGGATGACGCGGCTCTAGTGACCCACAATGAGCCTGGGAGACCGTTTCTGATATCTGCAAGCAGTTTGGGTTCACCATCAGACTGAAATAGACAAATGTCAGCGTGCAAGATACCACTATTGCAAATTCCATACAAATTTATATGTGTCACCAATGAAGTAGTCAACAACTTTACTTACCTGGGTTCAACTATCAGCCACGCTCTCGAGCTCGATATGGATCTGGACCGAAGGCTTGGAAAGGTAAACACCTAATGATGGGGTGGGTGGGAACACAACGCGCTGACAGAGCACACCAAGATCTCAGTCTGCCAGGCCTGCTTTCTCAGTACCCTTCTATATGGAAGTGAGACCTGGAGCACCTATATGAGGCAAGAGCTCCGGCTCAACTCCTTCCTCATACAGTGCATAAAATGCATTCTGAAAATCAGTTGTCAAGACCGCGTCCCACACAGTGAGTTTAATCAGCATGCAGGTATCTCCAGCATGTACCCACTGCTGTGCAAACACCGCCTTCAATGGCTAAGACACGCCCGACGCATTGAGGATGTGAGGCTGCCAAAGGACATATATGGACAGCTGGTCACTGGCAACAGATGAGTCGCTCATCCCTCACTCCGTTTCAAGGATGAGTGCAAGAGGGAAATAAAGGCATGTGACTTTTCACCCGACGGTAGGGAAGTGCCAGGCCGATGACCGAGCCACCAGGAGAATGACATTAAGCAAGGGCATATTATTCCTGATGTGAGGAAAGGACAGCTGGCGGCAGAGAAGCGTGAGAGAACGAAGAGCTCAGCAGCAACCTCAGCAACTCAGACTTCCAATTATGTCTGCACAAACTGCAGTAGTGACTGTCACTTGCACATACGCCTGCACAACCACAGCAAAGTATGTAAAACACTCAGAGACAAACAACAATCCAAGAGCTCAATTTCGCATGGTGTCTTGAGACTGGCCACCAATGATGATAACTGATGGTAATGATTAAGATGACAATCATGCATCAACACATATTAAAGCTTTTAAGGAATCCAGGAAAAATGTATAATCTTTGGAATACGCAGCATGTGAACATGGATAAATGCAACTCTAACCATGAAGATTCCAAAACCGTAATTTAATGTGCATCATTTAGAGCCGCAATTTATCAATTAAATAAATTCGTTTATTTCGTTCAGTATTCCTTCACTCGCCCATAATGAATTACAAATGTTTTATGATGCAACTGACTGCATAAAGAGTTTGACCATTGATGTCGATCAGATAAACTAAAATACGCTAGTATTAACTATACATTCGTTTGTTAAACTAAAAATAAACAAGTATTACTTTTCATTCCATTAGTTAAAATATTATTAATAAAGTAGTATTAACTTGCATTCCAATAATTAAACTGAAGAAGAAACAAAAGTGTTAACATAATATCAATAGAAAACTATATTCATAAGACTATGAAATTTGTGTAATGACTGGTCAAGAATGGTTGACTTTTATAGGATAATTCATAAGCTTGCAGTCCAGTCAGGCGAATGGTTTACTACCAGTGTATTACATAATCATCATCATCATCTCTCTCTCTCTCTCTCTCTCTCTCTCTCTCTCTCTCTCTCTCTCTCTCTCTCTCTCAACCATACACTTTCAAGTTAGTGCATACTTTAATACTAGAAACGTGCAACGTAAGTTTGAATCATTTAGACATACAATCATCTATATGGACAATATAAACTTCGTGTTTTATTTGCTTCGGAATTTATCTCAATACGAAAAATCGGAAAATCAATTCGCAAACAGTGGGAAAAGCGAATTATATTGGTAGCAATTATATTACATTTATATATTTCAGAGGTCGATTGAATCCATAATTCAAACATTTATCTTTTCACATTTTGAAACAATATACAAAACATGCGCTAATGCTGGGCTATTGACGTATTGCTGTTAAATACGTCAGATATCAATTGAAAAGTTAGCCGCATATATGCAGTGATGTTTTCTATCTTAAGTGTGACAGGATATATTGACTAGTTGAGAATTCTTTTGTTCTCTATAGATTTACGGTTAACACAATGAGTGGTTCGGACAAATCAATGGTGGCAGGTTTGAATTTATATAATTTATATAACCGAACATTTTCTGTAATACCTCGAGGTGTTTACTGCTATTAATCACTTTCCAAGGAAAATTATATATCATGACCGTCACCTTTTGTCTGTGTAACTTCCAAATTATTACTTCTCTTTTATCCTTGATTTTCCCAGAGAGACTACATGCCCATGCAATATTAGTCCAATAATATTGCAATTGTTGAGAGAAGACGTAAAGACGTTAATAAAATATCACCAAAATCTTTTGCATTTGTAAGTGAACAAGGTGAATGACTTCTGGAACCGACTAGTTTATAAGAAAACATGGTTTTTGACTTATGGAATAGACTAGTATATAAGCAAATATGGTGGTTGATTTCTGGGACCGATTAATCTTTCAGTAAACATGGTGGTTGACTTCTGGGACAGACTAAGAAAACAGGGTGGTTGACTTCTGAGACAGACTAGTCTATATACAAACAGGGGGTTGTCTTCGGGGATAGACTAATATGACATGTCAATATTGTAAATGCCTTGATCACAAACGTACATTTGAAAACTAGAATATATATATATATATATATATATATATATATATATATATATATATATATATATATATATATATATATATATATATATATATATATATATCATATTTAATTATTACAGAAAACCCAACCTGGCTCGTTTTTGTCAGAAATTGAAGTAGAGATAGAGAGATGCAAAGCTCTGAATCCCCGGTCAGCGGTGCCAACAGTTAAATTACTGATTACACAAAATGTGAAATTCAAATAAATAAAACTAATTTAATATCATTAAATAACAGATAGTCATTTCTCAAATAACATTAAAGTTGTAAACCCTATCACTCGTCTTTCACTCGACCAAGTGACGGGCTATTTCATCATCTGACTTAGTGTGATAGATTTTCCTCTTTCCTGTGTTCCTACTCATCTGTATTATGCTTCTCTGGACTGGTACTCCAGTTTCCCTCCAGACCGTCTACTTCTGACTCCGTTCTCTACTTTCTCGTCTCCCAGATACTCGGGACTAACTGAACTAGAATATTTCCCTCTGACTTCTACAGATTCTCTGGTCCCTAAAAGCTTCCTGTACGAATACACAAGGACATTAGCATGGCATATTCCTCTAGACTCACACTAAACAACAATATCATTAGATAAGCCATTACTTTCCTTGTTTGCGCATTCGTGCACATCGAAATACCCATACTCTCTGATATGGTGGTGTACACGGTATATAAAGATTCTCAGTCTTAATATACAGAACAATATCACATAATCAGACGCATTTATATACATTGCACTTCTACATAGTGTATACAGATATCCACATATCCATGCCCTGATATATCCTTACATAGGATACTCCTACAATGTATACACAAATAGTCAAATCCCTATTAACTAATGTTGCACACTGCAACCATTATACAAAGTTATAATTCAACTCAACATTTGCAAACCTAGGATATCACATGAATAGATGCACAAAACTACTACGAATTAATCAAATAGCGAATTACGATAATATGTATTTAGATAAGCATTGCTCATATCTCAATATATGCATGTAGATCAAACACTACAAACAAATCAAAGTCTACATACTAACGATTCTAGTAATAATGTACACATACTGCACATAATTGAAAGTACAGTTAATTTGCCGTAATGTATTACAACATTCGAGCAAATAAGTCACTGACTCTTTGAAGCTTCTTTGTAATTCCCAGAATAACAAAGTTTCCCTTCCAATTTCGAAAGACGTCTTAGTAGCTTATATTCCCTTATAATTCCCACAAGATGGTTTAGTGACTTCTCACATTTAGTTCTCACGAAACCAGATTTAAGCTTGCGATTCCATGTTATATAACTGGCTTTGTGAAAACAAGGAGCCAATCACTAGTTTCTATGGCAATGTTACATAGCTGGCTTGACACCTCACTATTCGCAAGACTGACCTTCGTACATTTATGACGCTGAATTGTTAGCCCCCGGTCTAGCATATGCATGTTTCAGTTTGGTTATTGTTACTTACAACGTATTATTTCTCAAACTACGTAAGAACTATCGTGCAATTTTTCAAACTACATACCGGAGGTCGTGAATTGTTTTTAAAAATAACTACTTAACAAATAGAGTGTCATTATTCACACTAAGTATACCTTTTTAAACTATGTATCGAATATCGAGCAACTTTATAAACAACGTAACGAATATCGAGCAACTTTTCAAACTATGTATCGAATATCGAGCAACTTTTCAAACTACGTAACGAATATTAAGCAATTATTCAAACTACATCCCAAATATCGAACAACTTTCAAACTACGTACCAAATATCGTGCAACTTTCCAAAATACATTCCGAATATCATGCTACTATGCAAACTAATAACAAGCTAGTACACATCAAGACCAAACAATGCTACATTTCGTTAATTATTTCACAGAGATCATTGGAGCTATCGACATACATGCCAATTTGTTTTAATGATTGCTGACCTAGCTTCTTTAAAGCTAATCTTTAGTTAGTTGTTCTGTGCATTTATCATTGTTTGTTTTTGCTAGTATAATGTAAATTTCTGAAATAGTCAGATTTGTTGCATACCTTAGATTTGTCATATATTCCGGATTTGTAAATGTCCCTAAATATTAAAACCAAGATTAGTCATATACCCTTTATTTGTCACATATCGTAGATTTGTCACACACATCATACTCGTCACATACCTTATGGTGTATAATATTTCCTAGATTTGTGACATATCCAAATTAATGGCATACCCAGACGTGTCATATACCCAAGACTTGTCACTTGCCCTAGATTTGGTACGTGCCCTAGATTTAGCATATGCCCCAGATCTGAAAAAGCGACGTTAAAAGCTTAAAACAAGAGGGCAATATGGCTGTCGTTTAAATCACCTTGCAGATGGGCAGTTAACATTCATTTCTCGCGAGCTGTACGAGGCGAAATTGCTTATAATTAATGTGTTGAAGGTGATCAATAATTGTAATAGATTTAAATTTTTAAAAAAATAAAATTTAGATCAGTGAAAGAAAAAAGTAAGATAATTATATACAACGTGAACGTAAAGACCTCTTAATAATATGCGATGATTTTTGAAATCTTTGATACTTGAGGATATTGAAATAGTAGAAAACCAGATTATTCGTTTTGAGAAGGACTTAAATATCACCGAAAATGTAAAATACAATATGCCAATCCGAGTTTAATGTTGTATAAACAAACGTTAAAAACAAAACACACATCTCTCTATGACATATCAATGTCAGGCTTGATTTATTTATGAATGTCACATTTATGAGTGCCTTTAAATCAATTCAGCGAGGTGTCAATCGATTTGATAGATAGTTCAGTTCAGTTATCGTTTTCTACTTCTTATAGGAGCCCCAAGTAACCGAGTGGTCTAAAGCGCTCTCCGTTACGGATCACTGCAATCTCACCTCTGTCTGCGTGGGTTAGAGTCTCGGATTCGGCTAATGTAGTTATGTGATAAACCTTGCCAGTAACTTCTCGTGAGTCAGTGGTTACCTCCGGGGGTTTTCCCGGGTTCTACCTCCACCAATAATACTGGCCGCCATGTATAGCCTATCATGTGCTGAAAAATGGCGTTAAACCCTACAAACTACTTCTTATAGGTTCTATCGTTTAACCTGAATCATAGGTTCTCTGTTACTAGCCACCTCACACACACACCAACCTTCTCCCCTACATCATTGCTAGGTGGCTCGTGGATACGACTAAATAACCTTTTGCACATTGTTAGAGGCAACTTATGGAATCATCTTGCCCTGTAATGCTTCCAGTGATGATTTTCCATCTGAATCGCTTTCAAATGATAACGTTGCACACGAGGAGTTCATGTGCACTATTTTACAATACAATGCATATCTAAAGACTTACTTCATTCTTTAAAAATTTAGCCTGCTATAATTTATCTATCCTTTGTTTGCGTTTGTTTTGATATTTAAATATACTTGACACTGTATAACCAGGAGTGTGCTGATATGCCGTTAAACACCACACATAAATACACATACATACATACATACATACATACATACATACATACATACATACATACATACATACATACATACATACATACATACATACATACATACATACATACAAGGTTTCAAGAGCTGACCTTATTTTCGTCATGTTTCGCAATAGTTTTAACTTTTCATCCATTTTTTTTATGATCATGAGTTAACGTTGATATCAAAATGAAGACGTCTCTCAGCACTGTCAACATGGAACATAATTTCTGTAACAATAACTGATAATTGTCGTCATCGAGTCAATAGAAACGTATTCTGGTTCAAACTTTAGACAATCGATATTACCATTCTATCAGGGAATGAATTGCATTTGTCACTGGCGTGGTAGCTGAACCGGATATTTTCTTGCTTCGGCATAAATCAATAGCAGTCCTGCAGCTGAAAACTGAGCTGTCGTTAGCTTGTAAACTACCTCACCTGTGACAATTATAGTTTGTGTTGCGTTTCACACTTACATGAGATAGTAATAGACGAAGCAAAGTATACGATCTGAATAGTGATTTCGATTATCATTCGAATTTACATCAGGGACATATCGTTCCGATTTTGTGGATTTACAATCGTAGGTAAGCATGGAGATCACTACTTGTTTCGAAATGATTTTTGCTGATTAGTCATGCAAGCATATATGTCCATTATAAAATAACAATTTTCATATTATAGAAAAAAAAAACTTTTTTATATTTTCAAAAGCTGGACTTTCTCAAAATATGGATAAATAGCTTCGTATGACAAACAAGATAAAACATCGTTTATCGAATTGGCAACATTCTTTACAATATCACATACTTCGAAAATCGTTCTCCGATTGCAGTATGTAGAAACTTTGCAGTTCAAGTCGGGACATTACACTATCTGTCTTCACTTAGCTTCTTAGACTTGCTGTAAAGATTTACCTTCGACAAAATGATATACTTATTACAAGCAGCAAGACATTATAATCATAGTATTAATAATTGTAGCAAGAGAGTGCAATATAATTAAGATAATATTAAATGTGACAAGACATTGTAATCGTCTATTATTAAATATAACAAGACACTGTAATCATATTAACATTAAATGTAGCAAGACATCATTATCTTATTAACGTTAAGTGTAGCAGGACACTGTAATCATATTAAAAATTCACACACTCAGTACTAAACTTAGGAACCGCTCCGGTGGCCTAGTGGTTAGAGCGTCCGCCCCGGAAGCGGGAGGTCGTCGTTTCGATCCCCGGCCGAGTCATACCAAAGACTTACAAAAATGGTACTAACAGCTGCCTCGCTTGACGCTCAGCATTAAGAGGTTAGTGTTAGGACTGGTCGGCCTGGTGTCAGGATAATGTGACTGGGTGAGACATCATGCTACATGTCTGCGGCATGATGTCTCAGTGATAGACATCACTATAAACTGCCTCACTGCAGACATGGTAGCGATATGACTGAAAAATTGTTAAAGCTACGTTAAAAATCCTAATCAAAAAACAAAAAAAAACTAAACTTAGGTCTAACTCTAGACATTACTATCACATTGCACCAACATGTCATGAACATATACATGGCTGCGTATCTTGAGCTTAGACGCATCAGCTTCGTAAATCTTTCAGTTGATGCCACTAAAACACTTGTGTGTTCATTAGTACTTTCAAGAATGGACAATTATAACTCAATTCTTTCTGGTTCGTCTCAATAACTACTCCAGAAATTTCAAAAAAGTTCAAAACACAGCTGCTCTGATCATTCTTAGAGTACCACGATCAGAGCACACCTCCCCTCTGCTCTGTACCCTACACTGGATACACATTCGATCCAGAGTCAAGCACAAAAAATGTATCTGTTCTCTTTTTCACTAAAGGACTCCAGTTCAACATACTTACGCTCCTCCTCTGACAATCGTATACTCATTATTACCACTATGAAAACAAAGTCATATGGACAGCGTTTTTTTTGCATACCAGGGTCCAGCCACGTGGACTGACTTGTCCATTGAAATTAGACACAAAGACACGGTGATCCCTTTCAAGAGTGCTCTTTAAGCACCTTTTTTCGACTGCAAGAACAAAATTAAAGACCTAATAATGTTTCCACCTTAAATATTTTCAGCATTATGTTTTCTAATTTCATGGTGTTAGTTTTATTTTATTTTTATTTTTATTTTTGGGGTGTTGTCATATGTTGTAAAACGCTTGGAGCTTCTAAAGATTAGACGCTATACAAATTCCTCATTATTATTATTATTATTATTATTATTATTATTATTATTATTATTATTATTATATAGGTCTCGCATGATACTAAAGGTAAGAGTTTAAACAAAGGAAACTAAATTATTCAATACCATGAACATTGACTTTGATACATGACGGTACAGAATGATTTATAGATTTCAGATCATTAACATGTTATCATGTACACAATTTCATATAACTTTAATCAGTATGTCTCTGTATCCACATAGTTGAGGCCCTGCAGTTGGACGAATGGTCCAAAACGCTCGGCATTATCCGATCACGGTCATCTCATTTCTCTCTGCGTGGGCTCCAATGTCGGACTTTGCCAATGAGGGTATGTGAGAAAACTTTCAGTGGTTTCCATGTGGTTCTTACAGGGGTTTTCCCGGCTTCTTCCTTGATCAGTTTATACTGGCCGCCATATAAAGTGATAAGAGCGTTAAACTCCAAAACCACATGCAAACTATCAACATTGTTGAGTCGTTTGCAATACGAACGATCTGGGTTCATATTTGGTGATTACAGCCTATACAGTAATTAGGTGCTTACAGTCCAAGCATTAATGAGCTGTTTACAGTTTAAACATTAATAGGCTGTTTACGGTCTAAAATTAATTAGCTGTTTATGATCAACATATTAACGAGCAGTTTAGAGTCTATAAATTAATGAGCTGTTTACAGTCTAAACATTATACACACACACACACACACACACACACACACACACATATATATATATATATATATATATATATATATATATATATATATATATATATATATAGACTAAACATTAACGAGCTGTTTAACGTCTACTCTTTAATGAGCTCTTTACAGTATAAAAGTTAATTAGCTGTTTACAGTCTAAAAATTATGAGCTGTTTAAAGTTTACAAATAAATGAAATGTTTACGGTATACACATCAAGGAGGTGTTTAAATTTTAAACATGTTTTAGCTGTTTAAATTCTAAAAATTAATGAGCTGTTTAAGGTCTACACATTAGTGAACTGTTTACAGTCTAAAAATTAAAGAGCAGTGTACAGCCTAAATGTTAATGAGATGGTTACCGGTCTACACATTACTAGATGTTTAGTCTACACATTGATGAGCTGTGTACCGTATAAAATAATGAGCTGTTTACAATCTAAACATTATGAGCTGTTTACAGTCTAAATTAATGAGCTGTTTACGGTTTACAATTAAGGAGCTGCTTGTGGTCTACAATTAACTATCTATTTACAGTTTACAAAAGAATGAACAGTTTACAGTCGAAATATTAATGAGATTATTACAGTCTAAACATTAATGGGTTGTTTAAGGTCTACACGTTAATGAGCTGTGTACAGTCTCAACATCGAAAAATTCTGAGCTGTTTAAAGTCTGAAAATACATTGCATGTTTACTGTATAACATCAAGAAGCTGTTTACAGGCTAAACATTGTTTAGCTCTTTACGCTTACAAAAGTAATGAGCTGTTTAAGATCTACACATTAGTGAACTGTTTACGGTATAAAACAGTGTACAGTCTAAACATTAATGAGATGTGTACACGTTAATTAAATGTTTGCAGACTACACATTGATGAGTTGTTTACAGTATAAATATTAATGATCTGTTTACGGTCTACACGTTAATGAGCTGTTTACTCTCAACATTAATGCAGCCTTTACAGTCTAAATATTCTGAGCTGTTTAAAGTCTGAAAATACATTACATGTTTACGGTATAAACATTAAGGATGTGTTTACAGTCTAAACATTATTTAACTTTTTACGCTTAAAAACAGTAATGAGCTGTTAAAGGTATACACGTTAGTGAACTGTTTACAGTCTAAAAATTAATGAGCTGATTGCAGTTAGACAGTATGAACTGTTTACAGTCTACAAGTTAATGATCTGTTTTAGTCTAAAAGCTATGATTTATTTACAGTCTAATATATAATGAGCTGTTTACAGTCTAAAACTTGTGAGCTGTTTACAGTCTAAAAATATAATGAGCTTTTCACATTTTATAAAGCAAGGAGCTGTTTAAGGTCCACACGATAGTGAACTGTCTATAGTCTAAACAATAATGGGCAGTTTCCAGCCTAAACAATAATGAACATACAAATCATTTGCTGTCTAAACATGAACGATTAATGTTTGAATTTGTGACGAGTCGTTTACGATTTAATATTAACGATCTGGTTTCAGTTTTCGGAAGCGTTGTTTAAGGTCTAAGCATGCGTAATTGAGGTTTAAATGTTTTAAAAGTGTTTCCTCCTAGACATAAGATATTACGTCAAAATTTAAAAAGACCTGCTTACAATCATTACATGATCGATCTGAAGTCCTCATATGCTTCAAACTTCTAAAGAGTTGTTTGTAATCTAAATCTAAACTACGTGGGTTTACACTTTTACGTAGAATTGTTCACCTTTTCGAAGAGGTGTTTATAGACTGAACATGAACCGTTGAGGTTCAAATGTATGATGATCTGTTTAAGTTTAAAGCATAAACAATATGAAATGTTACGTTTAATTCATAAAATGTTTTTGATTTTTGTTTAACTTGTACATTTGTGATGCACATTTGTAATGAGATGCTTGATTTGTAAGCATATTCTATCAGGGTTTAAATTTACAAAAAGTATGCACGGTTTAAATATGATTGATCGGGGTTCACATTCTGTGAAGTGGTGTTTTTAAGGTTCACATATATAATATACTGAGCCGGTGGCCTAGTAGTTTGAACGTCCGCCTCATATGGTGGAGGTCATGGGTTCGACCCCCGGCCATGTCATACGATAGCCATAAAAAGGTACCAACAGTTGGCTCTCTTGGCGTTCAGCATTAAAAGTTAGTGTTAGGACAGGTCTGCCTGGTGTCAGGATAATGTGATTGGGTGGGACATCATGCTACATGTCTGCGGCATGATGCCCCAGTTCTAGACATCACTATAAACTGCACACTGCAGACATTGTAGCGATGTGACTGAAAATTGTTAAAGCTATGTTAAAACTCCAAATCAGAGAGAGAGAGAGAGAGGGGGGGGGGGGGGCAATATGTGCTACCGTTTAACACGTAGTTATGTCGTACAACATGAAACGTAAAATCTAAAACGTTTGTGCTTAATTTAGTTTGATAATCAATATAACAGGTGTATGTGGATGAACTGAATTTCCGATGAAATGATTAGGCTCTTTGTTACCTATACATGGAGATTTTGAATTTCCTATGAAATGATGTTTCCTGTTGCCAATACATTTTGTGTTAGTCGATGCTTCTATTACCAAGTATTGTCCAGATCGAGAGAGAACAGTGGATATCAGGGATCACTGAACTATTATGTAGTTCAAGTTTTGTTTCTTCTTTTTCTGCTGCCAAATTATATTTCCGTTCACATTAACTTCACTTCTCTTATTACATTTACACAAAACATTGTCAAATACGTAAGCAGACTTAAAAATAAGTTTCATATTATAGCACCTTTCTGTGAAGACACCAAAGACGTATTGTTGAGACATTAATATCAGTCTTTCGCAGTAGCGGGTGTGGATCACGTGGAAATTTCATAGTTCCTTAGGAGATGTGATTATATAATATTATTTACCTTTTAAGAGCGAAGATTCCCATCAAGAGGGCGGCAAAGACTATGTATTAACAAGCTTGTTAAGAGCTTCTTTTAAAAAGTGGCCTAATAATTTATTTATTGTCTGCAAAGATTTGTAATATTTGCCTAAAGTTATGTGGGTAGACTAGAAATTAAAATATGGATATTAATGAAAAAAATTAAGTAAAGTACTAAAATATTGGCAATCATAGATTGAAAATTGGTTATTGAAATGATATTTAAGTATGAATGTCGCCGTTAAATGCTTTCTGTACCTAAATTTTGAAGCTCTTAAATACAGTGGCTTTCCTTTTTTAATAGCTAGACCTAGAGCTTTGAAGTCCATTAAGTGATTTTATTTGTGAAGTCCATTAAGTGATTTTATTTGTGAAGTCCATTAAGTGATTTTATTTGTGAAGTCCATTAAGTGATTTTATTTGTATTTTTCTTGTGGACACAAACTGAACTGTCATGGCTCTTGCCTTTGTTAAATTGCTTTTTTGCAAACTTTGTACAAAATATAACTTTAAAACATTTAGTATTTTAAAAAGATATTGAGTTGAAGCGAATAGGCTAAGGACGTCACGTCGGAAATACATGGACAACACCATATCCCCTTAGAAAGAGATATGGCCGAGAAATAAAATTATTGTTGCACTAGAATTAAAGTTTCGTGAAAGCAGGACCGTGACTTAGGTTTTCAAAAAGTCTGTTTATGATATTACCAAACAGTTGCAGATTCTTATAATTGTTTAAT
Organism: Unio pictorum; assembly: GCA_030141615.1. Classification (NCBI taxonomy): domain Eukaryota; kingdom Metazoa; phylum Mollusca; class Bivalvia; order Unionida; family Unionidae; genus Unio; species Unio pictorum. The sequence goes on from JARLTB010000188.1 coordinate 5,044,359, forward strand.
ATGACCGATACAATATAACGAGCATGACATTTAATGTACAGGTACCGAAAAACATTCCAAGCCTTAATACCTGTAAATGTACACTGTAATAAACGTTTGAATATGTAAATCTTCTGAAATCTCTATGTCAAACAAATTTCAGCAAAGAAATAAAACTCGTTTTTGTTGGTTTTCATTTACACGTGTATGTGGCAATGAATGTGATCAAACTTTAATATATGCAAGTTTGACACTCTAGCTAAACATAGTCCGATGTAATACCCAAATTTAAAATAAAGAAATGCTCACTGCTATTACGTTACACATGCAACAAATATAAGTAGTTCAAAGACATGTTGAATTCAAAAAGAAGTATTCGGAGTTCGTTTTTGCACGTTAACCATACACAATATCCTATGTGTGTATAACACAGACTGTAACTAGACCGCTCCGGTGTCCTAGTGGTTAGAGCGTCCGCCGCTGATGCCGGGTTCGATCCCCGGTAGAGTCTTACCAAAGACTTGCAATAATATACCGTCCAACAATGGATATGAAACAGAAATATTCAAGAGACATATAAATCTAAAAGAATATACCTTCCACAAGTTGATATAAGTTGATGTTAAAAAAAAATATGAATATAAAAGAATATTCAAGTGAACATACCTTCCAACAACGAATATGATTCGGAAATGTTCAAGAGACTTGAATATAAAGAATATAACTATCAACAAGAGACAAGAATCGAAAAGGTTCAAGTGACATATGATTATAAAAGAATATACCTTACAACAATTGATATGAATTTGAAATGTTTCAGAGACTATACCGAACAACAACGGATATCATGTTGAATGCTTATAAGACATGAAAAAAATTATACCGCCCAAGAACGTTATACATTTTGAAATGTTCAAGAGATATATGCATATGTGAATTAAATCAACACATCGTTTAACCAGCGAATGGTAAGTTGAAATCTTCAAAAAATATAAATATAAAATAATATAACGTACAAAAAAGCTATGAATTTGAAATAGAGACATATGAATATTTTACTATTTTAATATATAAGAATATACGCCTATATTCTAAGATTTTTTTATCGAATAATTTGAACCGTTTGTTTGTAAAGAAAACTTGATTTGGACATGTTCCTGTAGTTTCTCATTCACTTTTTGAAAAATTATTTTTATATTTGTTTTTATCGCCGTTACTGAGTGGATTGTAAAAGCTGACCTCAAAAACACACATTGGAACACTTTGTAAGTGTTTGGCATTTATCGGAATTTTAATACTGGTCCGCGTTACGCGTTTTTACACCAATACATTATACTACCCCTAAAGTATCTTATACTATAAATTAAAATAGTTTTCATACCGAAAGAGTAACACCATAATTGTACAATCAGTTGTATAGACTTGTATTCTCCTAATCGGCGTCAATCGATACATCACTCGGCCATTTTTAATAACTCTAGAACATATCTCTGACGTACTTGTATGAAGACATGTACATATAACTGATATGGGTGGTAGGCTAAGAGAGATAGCGGACCTTCAAAACGCCCACCAGTATCAGTACAGACTGGTTTAAAGTTTTCATAGTGCTTTTGTTGATTTTTATATTTTATGGAGTTTTAACGTTGAACCGCGCTACAGGCACGCATTACACGTTTTCACACCATTACATTATACAAACTCTAAAATAGATTACCCAATTAACTGCATTTTTTTCCTTACTGTACTCATAGGCATCAAACACTATATCATTCAGCCATTAACGTCAAAACAAGAAATAACCTCTGTTGTGCGTGGAGAAAAATCTACATAAATAAGATGGATTTGGTGATTTTTCTCTCGACACCGGATATGTTGGAAGAAAACCGGCCGATACTGTTTTAATTGTGACTTTGTCTCTTTTTATCCCTATAGTGCACAGTGATAAACTTTGTACAGAATATCGGTTAAATTGTGGCGAATTACATCCGTGGTTTCTTATTTGGTTTGACGAAAAAGGCCGATCATGTTCCGATTGGACCGGCGTGGATAACATTGTGTCTGGAGACCCTCGACAACCTGGTTGAACGAAACTAAGTATTATCTTAATTGTAAACTCAAGAACTCGAGCCATCCAAACGCCTACAGACGTTTTTGGACCCTCAGCACCCCAAGTTTTCCTTGTCTTGCTAATATCATGTTTACTGTTTGTCTTTTCAGATAGAAGTACAGGAATGATAGGATGTTCAGCCCTAAAGATGATCCTGTCGCTGTGTGGTAAAGGAAGTTATGAAGCCATGTATTTCGGTTTGTTAATGGGACTAGCTTTCACACAAACAGCAGGTAGGCATAACACTCGTTAATTTGCTAACATTATTGGTATGTATAATTAGATTCGACTTAATGTACTTTATGCAAACTAGTATTAAGGAAACTACATATATTGTTAACCAAAAACAGAACTTGCTCCCAGATCTCTACTTTGGTACCACTGGGAATGACGAACGACTAATGGATAAGATATTTTAAACTGCTGATCGCATGTGTGTTTTATTCAATATAGGTTTCAATATTTCATACAGTGAAGGATTCGGGACATGTTTTTACTTTATTCATTAAATTTTAATTTGCGTTTCAGCGTTTAAATCGGATCACTGCATTTAAAACTAAATGCAAGAGTTAAATATTTAATGCAGCTGCACGGCAAGATGGGTCTAAATTTAATTAACACTAGTGTCACAGCTACTACTACTACTACTACTACTACTACTACTAATAATAATAATAATAATACTTGTTTGATTGAACTCTTGATGACTTTAGTTGTGCCAAGCCTATGTGATGTTTTCGTATTGCTTATTACATAGATGTGACCGCTCCGGTGGCCTAGTGATTAAAGCGTCCGCCGCAGGAGCGGGAGATCGTGGGTTCGATCTCCGGCCGAGTCATACCAAAGACTTACAAAAATGGTACTAACAGCTACCTAACTTGGCGCTCAGCATTATGAGGTTAGTGTTAGGACTGGTCGGCCTGGTGTCAGGATAATGTGATCTGTGGGACATCATGCTACATGTACGCGGCATGATGCCCCAGTGCTAGACATCACTATAAACTGCCTCACTGCAGACATCGTAGCGATATGACTGAAAAATTGGTAAACCGAAATTAAAAATCCTAATAAAAACAAACAAACAATTGCCTAGCTGTGTAAAAGACAATTTTAGTTGTACCTAGCAGAGTAAATTTTAACTCTCATTTAATAAATATAATAAGTACAAAATGAGCTAGTATTGATTTTGTTTTCTTCAGAATATCATCAGCCGTAATGGGATGCTTATTTTAACTTGAGCTATTGCTTAACATGTCCCTTTTGAAGTTGATCAAATGTTTACACTCTCCAAAACAACCACCCTAACCCCACCCCCTACGAGACAAGACTAAATAACTAACTGTTGTGAACCCTACCTAGGTCAGTGCTCAATCGCACTTTTTCAAAATCCAGCACACACACTCCAACAAGATAAGTTTATATGCAACCCGGACCAACCGCATAACACATATTTTTCACTATTCAAAAACCCTCACCTTATTCTCAGCAACAAAAATAAAGTATCAAACGCCATGAACCGAATGTCACTTCCAAATCTGTTTGATGTTTGAAGATCAACAAGATAGAATACATAATACTGAGACTAACGCAAATGGTGCTATGCTCTCTACATACATTATTAAGTCCTAACGCTTTTATGTCTCTCCCTAGTGAAGATACTACTATGGTTTTAGCGAATTAAGCAGAATTGATGTTTATAAATGTATTTGTCACCATCTCGGGGGTAATAACTATTTTCTATAATTAGCACATAAAACATGTTTTGACGATAACACACACATATATATATATATATATATATATATATATATATATATATATATATATATATATATAATATATATATATATATATATATATATATATATATATATATATATATATATATATATATATATATATATATATATATATATATATATATATATATAGTAGATAAGAACAACCCACTTTCATATCGCTACTTAACTACCTATTAAATAAATCGTATATTCCAGCTTAACGAGCAGCTTAATTCTTTTTTTTTTGTTGTCATTTTTAATTATTCTGTTTTTCATTATCTTCCTCAAATACATTTTATATTGACCTTGTTTTACTTTTTATTAAAAGACTAATTTAAACCACGATCTCATCACTGCGATCGTTTATGAATGGTGAGGTCTTTTGTCCACCATCGACCATATATATATTTCATAATGCCTACAATTGTTTCCTTTGTTGAAGTTGTTACTTGTTTATATTTGCAATATTGGCAAAATGGTGTCTTAAAAAGGAAAATATTGATTTCCTGGTGTTAACTACTAACTTCTGACCGTTTGCTTAGTTTATTACCAGAATCAATTATAATTGCATTTTTATCTCTAAAAGTTCATTTGTGTGGGGTCATATTGTAATACATGTTAGATAATGACAAGAAAGTAAAAATGGTTCCTATAATCCGTATCAATCAAACCTATTGCAAGATTTCTTTCCATAATTTGTAACACTACATACAATCATGTTGTGAGGTACACTCAATTACACACCGCATGGTTTAATGTACATTCAATTACACACCGCCTGTTATGAGGTGCACTCAGTTACACACCGCATGTTATGAAGTATATTCAATTCCATACCGCATGTAATGAAGTATATTCAATCACACCCCATGTTATGAAGTATATTCAATTACATACCGCATGAAATGAAGTATACTCATTTACATACCGCGTGTAATGAAGTATACTCAATTACATACCGCATGTTATGAAGTATATTCAATTACACTGCATCTTATGAAGCATATTCAAGTACACTGCATGTTATGAAGTATATTCAATTACACACCGCATGTTATGAAGTATATTCAATTACACTGCATGAAATGATGTATACTCAATTACATACCGCGTGTAATGAAGTATACTCAATTACATACCGCATGTTATGAAGTATATTCAATTACACTGCATGAAATGAAGTATACTCAATTACATACCGCGTGTAATGAAGTATACTCAATTACATACAGCATGTTATGAAGTATATTCAATTACATACCGCCTACTATAAGTGCTAGATACAATTTAATCATTGCATATGTAATATACTATATTATTTCATAAGGGCACATCTTAGTTGCTGTTGACTTTAACTTGTGTAATTTGTACCACATGTCTATTCGACTAATTGTTTCAAAAAAGAGTTAGTGAATATTTTTTTATATTTTGTAAGTGGGTGTGTTATGTATACTAATTTGTATTCGTTAGCTTTTCTCCGTGATTAATGGTTATATATGATCGCATTTTGGAGTTGACATTGTCCATAATCAAATTCCATTTGTATCTGACCAGGGAAATTAATGTTGCTTTTATTTTTTTTTATTATAAAGAATTCATAGTTAATATTTGTCAATTCTGGTTAATTAAATTTCATTATCAAGAAAGGTAAACATGTTTGTTTGAGTCTGGGTCTAGGATACTGGAGTTCCCCCATGATGAACATGCAATACTAGATGCTTCACATTTTTTTAAATTAAATTTTAGTAATTTATTTTCTATGTTTACAACTTAGACGCTTCTAGAAATGAACTTTGGATCTAGCTCTAGGTTTGTGTCTTAGTTTCTTTTTTATTTAAACTTGTTTCTTTGAAACGTTTTTCATTCTTGTGTTAAATGTTGTAACATAATTATTTGTATTGTTGTGTTCGATTTTTTTTCTTCTGCATGGACCGAAACATTCATTTGGAACTAGAGTGAATTTAAAACAAATCGACATCATGGATTCACTTATTGTCATTAATTGTGAGACTGTCAGCAAATCATTAAATTTCAGGCTACTAGTACACTACGTCTTACACGACTAAAAGCACATCAACACCTTCAGTGATGAATCTTACTTTGAACACCTTTACAATTTAATTATAACTTTATTCATTAATAAAGGTGATATCATTTTTGTAACTATCTGTAATTAATTTCGCAATACTGTAAGTGCTTGTTAAATTTTCATACTGATATTCTTGGAAAATAAATTATTTGTTGAAGTTTAAAACTTTCTTTAGTTTCGCTCTTTTCAGTTTTTTTATTTTGAAACCGTACAGTCATAGTCTTAAAAATATTGCTAAGTTTAAACGATCTAGTCACAATCAAAATTCAGAATGTATGTATAAACGATTTTTAATGTTCTGTCCGTAGAATAGTTATTTTCTGCGTAATATAAATTCAGTGCGTTTGACATGTCAACCTGGACAGGGTTGGTCTGTCCATTTTGTGTGTTAAACATAGGTGCTAGATATGGGTAAGACGGTGCCTGCAAGTTTGTTTTAAATCTTCAGTCCATAGTTTGTTTTTCTTAAGGTATAATTGTATTTTTATTATGTAAATGCTAGTAATGTGAAAACAAAATAAATCGGTGGTAGCCATTCATAACCAAAACATTTATATTGTGATGACTTATATCTTACTAGCAAAATGAATTTTAAATTAAAGAGTAACCAGAGCAAATCAGCCTCACACTTGCTCGTTCATGATGCTTAGATGGTAGCAGGACTTTAGCTTTATAAAGTTTTAACCTCGGAGGACGTTGTTATTTATTGATTATAGTGTATTGATTAGAACCTTAACTAGAGATCAAATAGGGCTTGCGACATGCATACTAGATGGGAAAGAAGACAATATAAGATGGCACGATGTCAAGGTCATCCCAGCGGAAGTAGCGGCGACAAGATATTACCAGCGTTACGTCTACACATTGCCAATACCTTGACTCGTGAATGGAAGCCCTAATGCCCACTTATTATAAATAACACTCTGAATGTCATCAAGAACGCACGGGCGCTGGGGTCGATATTTTCGTGAGATCCTAATCGACCTTAACCGAAGGTTGGTGACTCAGTTGTTGATGATTTTAACATCAGGGTATTCACCAGCTGCAAAACATCTCCATTCAACCGTTTACCGAAATTGAGTTGTACAAAGCTGTTCGCAAGCTCAAGATAGAAGGTTGACTGATGTTAAGAATATCCCTGCAAAAATGCTAAAAGCAGGTGGCGAATGTTGATGACTTAGTTATCACCACTTGACATCCGTGTCTGGCGTAGTTAGGTTATTAATGACTGGACAAGGGGCATCAATGTTCGGTTTTCAAAGAAAGGTTTCCTTCAAGATTGCGACAACTGTTTCGGTATCACTCTCATCTCAATGACGACCAGGGTCATTGCTCTTTGTATTCTGGAGCTCACCATGGTTGCCTGGACCGCAGGAAAAGAGACAATCGAGCTGTTTTGAGTCCCAAACACACCTGCTCAAACAGGATTTTCACGCTACGAATAATCACGGAGAGGTCATTGGAGCTTAGGAAGCCTTTTAACCTTCTCAACTTCATCTATATATTCAGTCTTCTTCAATGAAAGAAGATCGAGCGACAACCTGTTCCGTGGCGATATAATTGTATTACAGTTTTGATCAATATAGGACAAAATATTGAACGTAAAGCGTAAATTGGCATGAAAATCATCATTCAAAGCCCATTGTACAATGCATAACCTATCACAGCAATATATCATTCAGAAATCTATTTTCCATGATATGGAAAAAATAAATTAGTGATAAGTTTTCTAGCGTTTTTCCCATTCCATGTAAATGTGTGACTCCGTTACCTTCTGTGATCAATAAAATTCTAAAGCAGCACAACTTAGAACATTTGTCATGAAAAGAAACCTTGATATTAATGCCCATTTTATAAGAATGTTTTTCTAAAGAATCACTAAATGTTTATGGACAAGATTCTAACTCGTGACTGATAGACACACACACACACACACACACACACACACACAAAACAACAAAGGATTAAAGAAATCAGTGCTTTGAAAATATCAAAAAATTAAAACATTAAAAAGAGCAATACATCTGAATATTAATATTTTGTATTCAGTACTTGAAACCGTGCGGCTTTATCATGGATTGCATTTATGGGCATTTAAGTATGAACAAACTGATTATACTGGTTAATTGTTTGAACAGATTTCCATGCTTAAATCTGCAAAGTACATAATAATTAAGACAGGTGCTCATGAAGCTATTCTGAAGACTGACATAAATGAGAACCATGATCGCATTTGACTGACAGATGGACAAAGGTAACAATATGTATCACTGACGGACGGACAAATATGTGCCCTAGAGATAGTTTGGGTTGAATTAAACCCCGGCTTGGTTTGGAGTGTGCCAACTATACAATCAAAACTGAAATGTGCACATATATTAATATAATTCTTTTTTCATTCTTTATTACGAAATCTAGCCACGTGCATATCAAAATATAGATCTTAGCAAATACATACATGCATAAATATATACATACATACATACATACATACATACATACATACATACATACATACATACATACATACATACATACATACATACATACATACATGCATGCATGCATGCATGCATGCATGCATGCATGCATGCATGCATACATACAGGCAGACACGCATACATACATACATACATACATACATACATACATACATACATACATACATACATACATACATACATGCATGCATGCATGCATGCGTGCGTGCGTGCGTGCGTGCGTGCGTACGTACAGACAGACAGACAGACAACTATTTCGAAAGAAAAAAAACAGAAGTATAAAACTCTCTCTCTCTCTCTCTCTCTCTCTCTCTCTCTCTCTCTCTCTCTCTCTCTCTCTCTTTGTCTACATTTCAGGCTACATCGTAGAAAGCCATGGCTCATGTTGGTAACGGCAAAAAGCATAACCTCATTTTACTATAAAATGCATGCCCTACTCTCAACCAACATGTCATAATATAACAGCAATAATAAGTAGTTAATCTAGATAAATAAATTAATTAATTTAAAACAAAACAAACATAAACAAATATTCTGCTGTTGTCAAATTCCGCAATTTTGATGTATTACAGATCACGGAGATATAATGCTCTCTGGCTCATATAATATACGAGTGTCACCTTTTGCTATCTTTATTCCTTTGAGAAGGATTTCATGCTGTTCATCATATATATGTATAAATGTGTGTATATGTGTGTATATATGTATGTGTAAATATGTGTTTGGGTGTGTAAATATATATGTATGTGTGTGTACATTTATATGTATGTGTGTGTATGTGTATGTATGTATGCATAAACATATATGTCATGTAGAAAGAACTACATTGATAATTACACTGGTATACGTTTCCAATTTGTTTCATTTATATTCTTTTGTGTTGTATTTCATGATTTTGTATTATCCTGAATTTGATTAATCTGATGTAATCTCTATTGAAGAGGAAATAAAGTCAGTCAGTCAGTCAGTCAGTCATACATACATACATACATACATACATGCATGCATGCATGCATGCATACATACATACATGCATACATGCATACATACATACATACATACATACATAGGAATACAGATATTGAACTAAGGAGCGATTTAATTCACTTCAGAAACATTCATTTGGACTTTAAACCAAGCAGTATATGGTTTCTTGGACGTAAATTTCCATCTATGTTATGGCCTCTCTCTGAAATAGTGAAACTATATATCATGCCTGTTGGAAAAGTTATGATATGTAAACTCTGTGGAAAAGAGACTGACGACAGAGCGAAACATCTTATCTTAGGTTGTGAAAAGCTCCTTGAAGAACGAAACGTCTTCTTTGAGAGGGTGATTGACACTTTAGAGGTGAGAGACGGGGTTAATTTATTTAATCAAGAAGACTATATACAATTGGAGACACTTCTTGGAAGCAGAGTAGATTGATTGTCGTCTATCGACGATGATGTATGGGATAAACTCATGTTGGTAACGGCAAAAAGCATAACCTCATTTTACAATAAAATGCATTCCCTACTCTCAACCAACATGTCATAGCATAACAGCAATAATAAGTAGTTAATTTAGATAAATAAATAAATTAATTTAAAAAAAACAAACAAAAACAAATATTCTGCTGTTGTCAAATTCCGCAATTTTGATGTATTACAGATCACGGAGATATAATGCTCTCTGGCTCATATAATATACGAGTGTCACCTTTTGCTATCTTTATTCCTTTGAGAAGGATTTCATGCTGTTCCTCATATATATGTATAAATGTGTGTATATGTGTGTATATATGTATGTGTAAATATGTGTTTGGGTGTGTAAATATATATGTATGTGTATGTGTGTACATTTATATATATATGTGTGTGTGTGTGTGTATGTATGTATGCATAAACATATATGTCATGTAGAAAGAACTACATTGATAATTACACTGGTATACGTTTCCAATTTGTTTCAATTATATTCTTTTGTGTTGTATTTCATGATTTTGTATTATCCTGAATTTGATTAATCTGATGTAATCTCTATTGAAGAGGAAATAAAGTCAGTCAGTCAGTCATACATGCATGCATGCATGCATACATACATACAGGCAGACACGCATACATACATACATACATACATACATACATACATATATACATACATACATGCATGCATGCATGCATGCGTGCGTGCGTGCGTGCGTGCGTGCGTACGTACGTTTTCGAAAAAAAAAACAGAAGTATAAAACTCTCTCTCTCTCTCTCTCTCTCTCTCTCTCTCTTCACTTATAAAATTAAAAAAAAACTTAAGTACCGTATTTGAAAATATTCTGCATCATTTTAGTTATGTTTTTCTTTGTCTACATTTCAGGCTACATCGTAGAAAGCCATGGCGACGCAAAGGGAGACGTGATAGACATGCAGGGAAAGCTAAAAGTCCCTTTGGATCATTATTACCTTGAATCAGTCTCAATGCAGGATGAGAATGCAGGAGATAAACTGTCTCGCCATAAACGAGATTTAGCATGGAGTGACATTGAAAAGTTTTATGAAGACAAGAACAATTTTGCTATGTATCTTGTGCTCCCATTAATTGTTCTTGTATACGGCGGATGTGCTGTCATTTACTGCATTGCACGGCTCAGACGATTTCTAAAAAAAAAGAAGAAGAAGCATGACCAAGATGACTTCTCTGATGATGCCATGAATTCACCAAAAAATGACGCAGTTCCAGCAATTGACCAGCAGCCGGTCATCAGTACAATAAGCAACAACAATAATACTAGTAAACCGAACTCCGTGCAGCGTGAGGGAGCGAAGACGTCGTCAGAAGTAAACCTATCTTTGGATCATTCGGAGACACCACTGCCTTGGCAAGTCCCAGATGAAAAGGAACCACTTTTCGCCAAAGGAACCACGACGAGTGCAACAGAGATGAGTGCAGCGGTCTTAATGAAAACGAAGAAAGAAGATCAACAACCTTTACCGCAGAACGAATACACCAATAAAGGCTTTGATGAGGATAGCATGCACTCACGATTGAGTCCACCTCCTTACGAGGCTCGACCAATCTCTAAGCCCCCACCATACAGACGGGAGTCCGTGGATGAGATCATAACACTGGATGAATCTGAGCCACATAACAAGGATCGAAAGCGGAAACGTCCCAGTTCGCGCTCTGATAAAGTCAGCACCCCCATTGAGGATGATGCAAGAGAACGCGCAAGACGCCTCGTGCGTGGTGATACTTCGAAGTACTTGCCTCCAGCATCAAACTCCGGACTTCAAAATCGAAAATCCCCAACATCATCCTTGATCCTTCAAACTAGGGCACTGAGCCCTAAATACCAGCCGCATAAGGACGACACTAGCTTCGATTCTGTGGCGATGGCCAAACAAGCTGCTCAACTACTCCGATTGGATCACAACGTGAATCAAGGAGGTAGCAAGAAAACCAAGCGGCTCGTTTTTGTAGCTGAATAGTTATCTGATCAACAAAGGACGTCAAACCAGACTGGAAGTGGAATCAACGGATTATTTTTACCTGATCTCACGACTGTCCATGTGTACCAAGAGTTGTTGATGCTTTTCATCTTCTTATTCTACGTTTGTTATGCGTGATGATATTCTTTTTTCGGTTAAGGCTTGTAAATAAAGTCAGAAGAACTAATAATAATAATAATAATAATAATAATAATAATAATAATACATGAAGGCCGTTCGGGCTCGAACTCTCTACCGTCTGATACAGATATATTTATTGGTGAAGTCGTGCCAAACGAACATCCTTCTAACGCATCCTTAATTCAACTTGGTTCAAAATATTATATCGACTGACTGCATAAACAATTTGCCTTGTATTGTCATTTCTTGAAATCTGAGTCTTTTTATAAGAAAAAAATCTCATTTATTATTTTATCGATTGACTCATATGAAAATTATTATATCAGTCCGTCCAATACCGACAGTGAAAAATGAAGAGTGTGTGTAATCAGAAAACGTAAGTTGTTTCAGATTATGACAGAATAACGTAATGATTCAGAATCCTTTTTGCATTCTTTCGCCAATTGATTTTTGCATGGGTTTACATATGTGTTTGTTCTTTTAAAAATAACTACTTATTTGTCTTTGCTTAAAGTATTAGACTGTAGAAGGGATCTCCGAGTTTCCACAGTAAAATGATTCGCGTTAGGAGTTTTTAATTGTTGTAGCACTACATTCACATAAATTAGTGAACTCACAGTATTTACAATAATGAATAATAAAAAAGATAATATTTTTCAGCATGGCTTTTACTTTTCGGCAGGATCGTAAGGCAAAATGAAAAAGGTTTAGCCTAATTTCTCGGATTACACATGTCATCAAATCAAACTCAATACCTCCCACAATCTCCTACGCCTTCTCCACAATCAAAGGTGTACAATTGATCGGAATAAAGTATTGCTGGAAATACCCATTTAATATTCTAAATAGAGTGGGTGCACTATAAACATCAAATTATATATTTATCTAATCTGAATGGTTTTTAAAAAAATCAGACAGCATGTTCTTTTGTATTTATAGTTTTAATTGAAATTAAATGTATTACCGTTATATGTCTCTTTCCAGTAACCTGTGTGATGTACATTACTCAAACCTAAAATTGTAATTATAAAAGATCTTGTTTGGATTTCTATTTTAGTAAACTCCTCTGATTCCTTATTAGCTAACAAAGTGTGACATTTCAGGTTGCAAAATATTTTTAGTATGTATGTATTTATTAGATGTATCTATTTCTTGACATTCGAAGTATCTGAGATTTTCGCCTATCTGTCCTTCGGTTAATGTCGGATTATGAACAATTGTTGCTTATTCACGTTGGTTTCCATTTATAGAATATGTTTCTCTTGTGATAACGACACAATTATATATGTGATATTCAAATAAAGTCTTTTAACTAAACAACATATTAGTCAATAATTAAACTTTTCTAGCCATATTCAGCGAAACCAAGTAGCTATACACACAACTTTATAAGTATCAAGCGTGACTAAAGTGTTCGAATGTCTTCTTCACACGGAGTTAACACAAATGAAATATCGTGAGCAGTTAAAAAGTGAATAGTCATGTCTTAGCTATATATATTGAATAGTCCACAATGAATCAAAAGGTGAAATAAATCAGCAGAAGCACATCCCTCGCACTCGAGCTCGTGATCGAACTTAAATCTGCGATGGACCACTCACTCGAAAGTGTGCTTGCCTAATGCACATGGAGTTAATAACGGGTCCCTGACCTGGTTGCTGTGTCAAATTATTCTTCCTTTCTCAGTTGGCATTTGTACCCACAATGAAGTGGTGTTGGTCTTGGATCTGTCCTCTATATCATGATGGAGCTGGGAGTGTCAGATCGGTAGTTTATGGAACGAATGTTCCGCTCATTTGTGATATACAGGATGATAGGTGTTTACTAAATGGCGACTGATGATTTGGTTGTGTTGCAATCATACCATTACATGTGAATCCAGTGTTGTCACGAGAAAGTCTTGATATTGTCATGATTGTAAAGCGTCTTGAATGTTGGCTCGATCAATAGTGTCAGTCCTTTGACTTTGCATTTGAATTTCTCACTGACTGTCGGTCTCGGTTTTGGTGCCTTCTGTGTACTCGTCTATCCCGCAACTGAACGGTCCCCTTTGAGAACTGGTTGACTTTTATGATGCAATGGATATGCATAAAACTGGGGGTGTCAAAGTAAAAAATGTTTAAAGGCATCTTGCAAGTTCAAACGAGCATTGTCTGTCAGGACGCTGCAATGATGACATTTCCAAACAGTCTCGCTTCTTTGTAATGGAACAATATAAAATTTTCACTGACAATCTCGACGTGTTTCTTGAATTTTCCATTGTCTTAAACCAGTTTGAAAGTAACGGCTTGGCTCTGTCACGTATTGCATCCTGGCTAATATAGGACGTTGCACCAACTTTCCCACAAACAATTTAACAGTAATTTGTGCAAAACTATTGGTATTCTTCGCCCTTTTCCGCGTGTTCAATGTGATTGCTTCTCCAGATCGGTTCAATTTGTTGATGTCTCTTTGTCTTCTGGACAGTACATTAACCAGATAAATTAGGCGATTACTGCGATTTTAAAAAATGATAATCAGAATGGTCTAGCTGGTTTTGCGCTTGCAGGTTTTAGTAATAAAGCAAGATACTTAAAACCCGAACATAATAGACCTGTAGGCAGAAATACCTGGTATAGGTGGATATATCGCATAAAATATGACAACGATCGAATTCTAAATAAAGGAACAACATTTATGACATACATGCACACACAAGAAAAAAAATTGAAAAAGGTGTTCAGATTGAGCAGCAACGCAGCTCACAATATCAGCTTCCTCCACCTCAGCAGCAACAAATAGAACAACAGAAAGAAAAAAAATCTTCTAGAAACGAGAAAGAAGAATTTTATTATGCGCCTGATACTGATACTACTGGTCGTGCTTTTTCAACTAGAAGTGGTCTTGTTGCTCGTCTTGATAATATCCTTTCCAATATATCACGATCAGAAGTTCTCATAGAAGGTAAAAAGCTGAAAATAATTCACCAGAAATAATTAATGAAGCCGCTTATATTTGTCAACGATTATTTCGCGGCGGTATCATGGATATCGGCGTATATCGGGAACTTATCGATGAACTCGTTAATAACCATTACAGCGATTAGATATAACGACAATAAATAAGATGACCATACGTCAAAGACACCGTAGACCTGTAATGGTCTGAGTAACAAATTCACGATTGCCAACCTATAAGCCACTTACGATGATGGTCTGCGTAATGTTATTCTAGCCAATTACGATGATGGTCTGCGTAATGTTATTCTAGCCACTTACGATGATGGTCTTCGTAATGTTATTCTAGCCACTTACGATGATGGTCTGCGTAATGTTATTCTAGCCAATTACGATGATGGTCTGCGTAATGTTATTCTAGCCACTTACGATGATGGTCTTCGTAATGTTATTCTAGGCACTTACGATGATGGTCTGCGTAATGTTATTCTAGCCACTTACGATGATGGTCTGCGTAATGTTATTCTAGCCAATTACGATGATGGTCTGCGTAATGTTATTCTAGGCACTTACGATGATGGTCTGCGTAATGTTATTCTAGGCACTTACGATGATGGTCTTCGTAATGTTATTCTAGGCACTTACGATGATGGTCTGCGTAATGTTATTCTAGCCACTTACGATGATGGTCTTCGTAATGTTATTCTAGGCACTTACGATGATGGTCTTCGTAATGTTATTCTAGCCACTTACGATGATGGTCTGCGTAATGTTATTCTAGGCACTTACGATGATGGTCTGCGTAATGTTATTCTAGGCACTTACGATGATGGTCTTCGTAATGTTATTCTAGGCACTTACGATGATGGTCTGCGTAATGTTATTCTAGGCACTTACGATGATGGTCTGCGTAATGTTATTCTAGGCACTTACGATGATGGTCTGCGTAATGTTATTCTAGGCACTTACGATGATGGTCTGCGTAATGTTATTCTAGGCACTTACGATGATGGTCTGCGTAATGTTATTCTAGGCACTTACGATGATGGTCTGCGTAATGTTATTCTAGCCACTTACGATGATGGTCTGCGTAATGTTATTCTAGGCACTTACGATGATGGTCTGCGTAATGTTATTCTAGGCACTTACGATGATGGTCTGCGTAATGTTATTCTAGGCACTTACGATGATGGTCTGCGTAATGTTATTCTAGGCACTTACGATGATGGTCTGCGTAATGTTATTCTAGGCACTTACGATGATGGTCTGCGTAATGTTATTCTAGGCACTTACGATGATGGTCTGCGTAATGTTATTCTAGGCACTTACGATGATGGTCTGCGTAATGTTATTCTAGGCACTTACGATGATGGTCTGCGTAATGTTATTCTAGCCACTTACGATGATGGTCTGCGTAATGTTATTCTAGCCACTTACGATGATGGTCTGCGTAATGTTATTCTAGGCACTTACGATGATGGTCTGCGTAATGTTATTCTAGCCACTTACGATGATGGTCTGCGTAATGTTATTCTAGGCACTTACGATGATGGTCTGCGTAATGTTATTCTAGGCACTTACGATGATGGTCTGCGTAATGTTATTCTAGGCACTTACGATGATGGTCTGCGTAATGTTATTCTAGGCACTTACGATGATGGTCTGCGTAATGTTATTCTAGGCACTTACGATGATGGTCTGCGTAATGTTATTCTAGGCACTTACGATGATGGTCTGCGTAATGTTATTCTAGGCACTTACGATGATGGTCTGCGTAATGTTATTCTAGGCACTTACGATGATGGTTTGCGTAATGTTATTCTAGCCACTTACGATGATGGTCTGCGTAATGTTATTCTAGCCACTTACGATGATGGTCTGCGTAATGTTATTCTAGGCACTTACGATGATGGTCTGCGTAATGTTATTCTAGGCACTTACGATGATGGTTTGCGTAATGTTATTCTAGCCACTTACGATGATGGTCTGCGTAATGTTATTCTAGCCACTTACGATGATGGTCTGCGTAATGTTATTCTAGGCACTTACGATGATGGTCTGCGTAATGTTATTCTAGGCACTTACGATGATGGTCTGCGTAATGTTATTCTAGGCACTTACGATGATGGTCTGCGTAATGTTATTCTAGGCACTTACGATGATGGTCTGCGTAATGTTATTCTAGGCATTTACGATGATGGTCTGCGTAATGTTATTCTAGGCACTTACGATGATGGTCTGCGTAATGTTATTCTAGGCACTTACGATGATTGTCTGCGTAATGTTATTCTAGCACTTACGATGATGGTCTGCGTAATGTTATTCTAGGCACTTACGATGATGGTCTGCGTAATGTTATTCTAGGCACTTACGATGATGGTCTTCGTAATGTTATTCTAGCCAATTACGATGATGGTCTTCCTAATGTTATTCTATGGTTATTTGCAAGAATGGCTCCCCTAATAGCACCAATTGCAAAACAATTATCGATGAAATATATTAATGTTATTGGTGATAAAGCTCCTGGTGTTATTGGTCATATTGCCAGTAAGGCTTTTACTGCAGCCAAGGAAAGATTATCACGATTAATGCAACGAAAACCACCGCCGCCAGTGAGACTGGCAAATGCTGATATTATGCCAGCGAATGTCAGTAAAATAATAAACCAAGCCGCAAGTCAGATATTAGTAGCCTTGACTGTAGACGCACATCGTCCAGAAGTAAAACAAAATATAAATACAAGTCCGATAGGAGGAAGTGGTTTTCGTGTTCCCTGGACAAAGTCAAGACGATCATGATTTTGATCAACCGATTATAATACAGCTTTTCAAACGTGTATCCGACACAGCATTTTACATGGATGCACCGGATCAATACGTGATTATCAAGTGTGTTTTTATGATGCAAGACAGCCAAATCAGCGAGGCGGAATTGAACTAAACGTTCAGGATACAAGTAGATATTTCTCATGTGCTGAAGCAATTATCGAAGTAGCAGGCGAAAAGTATACAAAGGGGACCCCGAGTGGCCGAGTGGTCTAAAGCGCTCTCCATTACGGATCACTGCCATCTCACCCCTGTCTGCATGGGTTCGAGTCTAAGATTTGGCTAATGTAGTTATGTGAGAAAGCTTGCCACTAGCTGCTTGTGGGTCGGTGGTTCTTTTCGGGGGTTTGCCATGTTCTTCCTCCACCATTAATACTAGCCGCCAAGTATAGCCTATATTGTGCTGAAAAATGGCGTTAAACCATAAAAAAGTATAAAACTAATGATGCAGCATCTAATGATGATGTTATGGTTGGTTTTGTTAACAGCATAATTTTGGCTTTGTTTGATAGCGCTATGGAAGAAATATCAAATCGATTCAAAAAGATGTTGATGTTGCTACAAGTATATTAGGCCTAGCTAGATATTCCGATGATTATACAAGATCAGCTGGTCCATCAATGATGTTTGTCAAAGATACTTTTAATAATCCTGATAGTAAATACTTAACTATCAGTAATGTAAGAAATGCTGCTGGAGCTGCTGATGCAACCTGAAGTAAAATCAATGAATGATTTCAACTTTGGATTCTTTACATGCCGATCAATGTTAAATGGTAATCGTGGCAATTTGTCATGTGTAATTCCACTATCTCAAATTTTCGGTTTTTTGTAGAAATGTTAGAAAGGTTATTTTTGGAGCCAAGCATACAGTTGTACTCGTACGAAAAGGTGATGATGATGCTGCTATATGGCAACATGGAGGCGATCCTGATACAGTAGTATTATCAAAGTTCTCATTCTGGATTCCAGTAATGACTCCATCATTCGCCGAATAAGATAAATTAGTATCATTTATGGATACAGGTGGTAAATCATTACTATCATGGCTAACAACAACAGCAACAGGATTTTAAAACGAGTAAACGGTCTAAGACTTCTAAGGACACCGGACTGGTATAGAAGAGGTCTGAGACCACCAGGGACGATTTAATAACGCTGACGTCAAATTTCAATTTAATCGATGTTGCTAAAATAAATTAAAAATAAAAAAATTAGAGGTCTTTTTATGCGAAAACAGTTACCTTCCAGACCAAACAGCGTTGAAATCGGTATCATTTTCACCTGGTCTTGATTTTCAAGTCGGATATCAAGTCGAGCACCAGGAAATTATTTTTCTCCTGGGTATTTAGCCTACGGAGTCCCCGGCAATTTTGTTAATTTTGCTGAAATATCACATCTGTGTTCTTGTTTCTTTTAATAATGTTTGGTATAAATTTAAATTTCTTTACTTACTTGTAAATGCTTATCTGCTTTTTGTTGTTGTTGTAATAGTGATTGATTCGCCTGTAGGATACACGCCCTGCATTTAACACAATATAAATCCATATCATTTATTATACATCATGGATATGATTGATTGTTCGGCGAAAAGAGCGCGAGAATCGGTTAAACACCATGCAGCGCTACCAAATTCTCTCCGGATGATCATAATATGTCCATCTGGGAGTGGTGAAATGCATCTGCTACTTAATTTGAAAACGAGGTGGTTAAAACGGGACAAGTTGTATTTAGTTGCACCATCTGTAGACGATCAACGATGCCATGATTTTAACGAAGAAACAAAAACGATATATAAAGACGGTGATGATGTTATCGAGTCTATCACTGACATCAATAAAGCTAAATCTGTATGTGATCTTGATGGTTGTGTACGATGATGTTATACTGGACGAACAGTCCAATCCAGCTAAAATATTTTCTCGAGGTAGACATAACAACACTGATGTGATTTATGTTACTCAACAGTATACACAAATACCAAACGTGATCAGGAATAACTTTAATATTCTTGCTTTGTTAAACGAGGTCGACACACACACACACACACACACACACTGAGAAATATTCATCATACCTGGTGTAGCGGATATATGGATATAATTAAGTTTAGAAATTTGTTTAGTCATGTTCAGTCAACCCCACACTGATTTATAAATAAATTTACATAATCCGCGGTGGAGATACAGAAATGGTCTTGGCAACATTTTTTTTATAGCAGCAACGAAGGTGTGACCACGATAAGAGGTAAACTGGGAAACATCACGCGAAAACCTTTCTGAAAAATACCAAGACACCGGCTACTACTAACAACAACAAAAACAAATCCCAAGAGAGACTCTTGGAGAGATTCTCTCGAAAGTTAGAGGCTACGGTTTGGCGTTATTAGCGTTATTTTTGTTTCGTGTTTATAAGAAGCCTTAATTAAATGGGACCTTATAAAATTAGGCCACCCTCTCTGCTGCTATATTTTTAATCACTGTGAAATAAATTAATTCTTTTCACAACAATATTCAATATTAGTTGGTAACGAGACGCTGCATAGGCGAGAATTAGATTTGATTTATCGTTTAGTTTAATAAATTGCACGTATTATACACATATTTAAAAACAAAAACAATATGTTAGAAAAGGAATGAAAAGTTCAGAAAATGTCGGAATGACAAGGCACAATGCCTGGAGTATAAAATCACACGATGCATGTTTACGTCATTAATGACAGGACACCAAGGCTTTGGTTATTAAATCACAACATGTCTTTTTACATCATCAATGACAGGACACCAAGGCGCGCGCATGTGTGTGTGTGTGTGTGTGTGTGTGTGTGTGTTTACAAATATTCCTTATTATCTCGTATTTATGCATATAACATATAGCGTCTATGTAGACAAGTTTATATTTATGACCGAGTTACGCTCTTTAAATACAATTATTATTAATTATCTTTATTATTATTATTATTATTATTATTATTATTATTATTATTATAGTAGTAGTAGTAGTAGCATTGTTGTTGTTATTATTATTATTATTATTATTATTATTATTATTATTATTATTATTAAAATTAATAATATTAAAAGATTTTATTTCCTTGTCATTAATATATTTTTATAGCATACTTTCATAAATTTTAATTTGCGTTATAACTGCTTTTCCCATTTAAATACATAAGTTCTATTAACTGTATTTATTCGTGTCTCCGTGTTATTTTTGTAGCAGATTAATAAAAACATTTTTTGTCTTCTGAATACATGTTTTAACGTGTTTGTACCATCCGATTTAAGAAAGTCATTTATCTATATTTATTTTACCTTATCTTTACAATCCACACCAAGGCAAAAAATTTATTGAGAGGCTGCAGTATTGTCCTGTCAGATTTTGCACGTGCGCTGTACAACCCTCTCGTACTAATCTTTCCATGGAGAACACGGTTTGCAACGGTTCTCCATTATTATTATAGGGGATCAATATCATCATAACCATACGAGTTTTATCCAATCAAAATTTTGCCGGATCGTCAGCTCGAAGAATGCGCGGGTTTTCCTTGCTTAAAGTTGTACTTAATCGAATAATAGTATCAGTGTAAACAGAAAACTTACCAGGATTCAGAGTGGACCTTTATATGCATATAAATGTTCAAATACTAACTTAAAAATCCGAAAACAGGGTAAGTTTCAGTTATGAAACGTTTTAATGGAAAAGAAACGTTTCCCTAGTTATTGGGATTGGGAACATATCTTCGTATAGTCAAACTGCAAGTGTCAAGACGTTGACGTTGACACCTCATCTTTATGATGAGTCCATCATAACTATCAGGGTGGACATCTTATATATAGCTGAATGAGAAATGTACATAGTAACCCCATCCCATTTATTTCTAACTCACACCCATCTCCCATTTTAATAAAGAAAAAGCACGAAGAAAATGAAAAGTGCCAAAAACTTAGTCATTTCATGCATGTGTTCAAAGTTATGTAACTCTTAAATTTTAAACAATTATCATTATGAAAGATGACGTTGCTTGAACTGATGAAATCCAGAATATTTGTAAAATAATTAATAATGCAAATGTTTCTTCACAGCCAGTCAGTTTTGAAAAACAAAATAATTGTTACATTATTTCAAACATTTCAATTGACTAGCTGGTTTTTGTAAAAAAATATTTGTTAAAAAAAATAGGAAGAACTTGTGCTTGTACCTATGATGAACATATTACTAAAGGTCATTTGGTTTGAGATGCCAATAACTGGTCCTCCTGGTGTCAGGATAATATGATTGTGTGGGACAAAGTGCTGCATGTCTGTGGCATGATACCAAAGTGCTAGACATCATTATTAACTACCAGCCTGCACACATCATATTGATATGACTGAATAATTGTTAAAGCTGGTAAAAATCCAAGTCACACACACACAATTTCATATACATATTATTCAGCCATTAGTCAATGAAAATGTATGATTACATGTATTTTTATTTTCTTTGTTCTGTGTCATATTGTACTATAATATAATATATGATTCTTTTGATCATATTAGTTTGACCAAAGGAACTTTCAAGAAAGACCACCAGTCTCTAATTATAAGAGTACCTTTTTTCTTTTGGATATTGAGATCTACATAGGATCAAATCCATGGTTAACATTGGGGAGAACATTTAAGCAAAAAGGTCAACCAGATATTTATCAATTTGCATGAACACACCCAAAGGAGGTTTTCGATTTGCCCATGCTTGATTGCATACTGTTCCACCCCCACTACCCTTTTATTTCAGTCTTAGGCGGGGGCCTCCAAGTGGCCGAGTGGTCTAAAGTGCTCTCTGTGACGGATCATTCTCATCTCACCTGTCAGATTGGGATCAAGTGTCCTATTCAGCCAATGTGAGAAACCTTGCCAGTAGCTTCGCGTGGGTTGGTAGTCCGAGTTTCCTCTGACCCTTGCCACCCCATTTTTTTATATTTGGACATTCATGTTTGGGTTTAGGGTCAGAGCGCATTCCCATTCAAAAAGTTGGAATTCGCTGACGCCATCTGGTGTTGGCATGGGGTAGCCACTTACTTGCCGGCCCAGCAAACTTAAACGCTCTTTCATTGAGATATACCTGATTGAAATCAATAGGAATAGGATTTATTTTCTAAAAAAATCGTGAACATAGCATTTGTTATGTCTTTAATCTGCTGATAGACGAGACAAAAGTACATCGTTGCTGAAATTTGACCTGGATCTGGCCATTTGTATTCTTAGTCATGTGACTACACAAATCTCGCAACCTACATGTCAGTGACATCAGAGGTCATACTGTCACTTGCTATCGACAATAAACAAAGTTGTTGTACATATTAATAAGTAGCCACTTAATATTCAAAAATAAATATAATGCACACTTGATTCTAAGCATATTGATTCTGTGAACAACGACCAGAAACCTGCTAGTATTGCAGATGGGTGGAGAAAACTATTTTCAAGAAGTACCAAGCACGTGTCAGCCATGTTTTTGTTTGTAGCATGTAACACCTTGTACCTTGCCGTGCTCTCTGCCTAATGAATTGGTTTTCCTCAAATTGCTGTAACATTTACATTTATTTTTACATTTTTCGGTCGTTGTTTTTGCAATAAATAGTTTGGGAACTTTAGTTTTCTTCATTTTTCTTAACAAAAACTATCTGCCACTCAGTTTTATGTTGGATTTGTTTTCCTACAGCAACACTAGGCATGGTGTATTGTTGATATCACTTGACAGTATGACCTCTGATGTCATTGACATGTAGGTTGCGAGATTTGTGCAGTCACGTGACTAAGAATCATATACATGTATATTGTATCCTTTCCATTTTTTTGTGTTGAATGGACATGCCTTGTGCAAACAGCCTGGAGTGATAGTCACTGTATGCTTTCCTTATTGTCAAGTTGATATTTTAATTAGAGTTGAAGATAATGCTCCCTTGTAATATATTCTCGAATTATTACACTAAAGCAATAGTACCAAAACTTTTTACTGTACAGTCCTACCCGTTTATCTCGACATTCTCGGGCCCGAGGAAATATTGTCGACATAGGCGGATGTTGAGATAAGTGTTGAGGGGGGGGGGGAGCTGAAAGAAGATAAAATTTAAATAAAATTCGTCAGCAAAGGGTGACCCGTGTCGTCAGTGAATAGCATTTACACTTTGAGAAAAAAAATTGGAAATTTTGAGTACATGAAGACAGAATCAGTGTGACTGTGAAATAAACTTGTATATTGACAAATTACATTTTGGTTACCTTTGTGTAATAAAATCCAAATAAAAATATTGCATTGATCACATCCTGATACGAACAACATTACGATATTCAACGTCGGTATTAACACATGGCTGAGAAGTTGTCAGTTACATGCTTCATGTACATGTACTTAAATTGGCCTCGATTTTGGTCAGTCTGTTCCCATCTTATTGAGGCTACCAAGGGGATTTGGCTATTCACAGGGAAATGAAAAACTGTCAACAGTACATGTATTCTCTACAAATACTTTTGTATCCGATGTTATGATGAACATTAAAGCGACTGCACCAACCACTTGTTGCAGCGAAGTTATCCACACTAAGCTTTTTCGATAATGCTTCATTGAACCGTTTACATGCTTCCTCTACGTCTTCAAATTTCTTGCTTCTCCCTTTGGGGAGCACAGTTACCTTCAACTTAGTCTTTCTTTATAGACTGCAGCTTTCATCCTTCCTGGACATGTTATTTTTAAATGAAAACATTTCACAGACCTCTTTGCGAGATGTTCATCCCTTAACTTCATTAACAGCCAGATATTTAGTTTCCAAAGACTGTAAATTTAATTTGCGTTTTACCCTTCTGTCAGTAACCATCGTAAATGGAAATAAAGTTAAAAACGAAAAACTTTCACAGCGAAAATCACCGATCACTTTCAAAGGTCTCGGAAACGCGTAATCCGTATTTTCACGCAATTTTTATATATGGGATTCAGAAAATCATGTATACAGGAGTCCTCTGTACGCATCAATTTCCTGGACGGCAAATTTAAGGGCTTGCTAGTCCTGCTGATTGGGAAATTGTGTTCATCAATTGATCCTTTTCGCTGTGCTGATATATTTACAATCAGAAAATTCAGTGGCTGAAAGACCCACAGATGTACATGCTGTCATTGTAAGAGTACATTTGAAGAACATGACCCACAAGCTAGGCGGCAAGATCAAAGACTTAACTAGCTGCAGAGTGGTGAGAAAATGTGCTGCTATGGTTTTTTTTTTTTTTTTATCCGACCGCTACATTAAAGCCTGGCGGCAAGATCAACTAATTGTTGAACAAAGTATTGGTCTTAATTGGCAGCTTGTTGACATAAACGTTTTGAAAACAAAGGATTTGTTCAAGCTGGGACCAAGGGCTTCTGTCGACATATACATTTTTCTTTTATCTCGACGTCGACATAGGCATGATAGTAATAGTAGACCATGGGACTGGTACTTTGCTTTTTTGTCGACATAGGCGGCTTGTCCAGATAAGCAATATCGATATAAATGGGTAGGACTGTATATTCTATGTTAACATACCATATAATTTACAAATAATTTCTGCTAGATACTGAATTTTGTGCTGAATTCACATTTTGGAAACAAAAGTTTCCATAAAATATTGCTGGACTAAAATTTGTCTTTCAGAGGAACAAATATGTCTAACTGTACACCTTTTGGCTCAAGTACACCCAAATCCGTTGATGATATTGACTTTGAGCGGTTCTGTCATGATCTTGGTCTTGTAGATGATGTCAAGAAGAGGGCACAGATTTTGTTTGCAGCCTTAACAAATATAGAAGAATACAAGGTAAGAATAGTTGATGAGAAGGAGTCCAATTGTTTGTAAGACTACCAGTGTGAATTGTGCTTTCTATTTGTAAGAATGAAATGGAAAAATATATTAATGTATTAGCATATTAGCATGGAATCTAGATAAAGAAACCTAAAAATATTGTGAGCAATTTGTCGTAGTTGTAATGAGCATTCTTTTCCTAACAACACCATGTACATTGACCAGACAGATTGGAAGTTGAACTAGTTCATGAAAGGGAAATGTAGATATAAATTCCAAGTTGTATTAGTCTCTTCATTGGGAAGGTAGGTGAAAATTCTAGACCCCAGATCTGGGTCTCGGTGACCTGATCTTTTGGGTCAAGTACACTCGGAATTTCAAAGGATACGCCCTTTATGGACACTCCCTTTTTTATATTTCGGTCAGCTATGGCTGATCTGTGGAATAGTTTAATGCTAGACTTAAGTAAATAAACATAAAGCCAGTGTGACTAATTAACAGTTAATCCGTATGTATAATTATTTTGTGAAAAGGACCGTCTCTCTGAAGGCTGGACCTTAGATTTATGGTGTATGTATGTACAGTGGGACCCCGCTATAACACAGTAGTTGGGAGCCATAGAATCCGACTGTATTATGAACCGAACCGTGTTATAAGCAACCATGTACAATACCAACACATTTTTGGATTTAATGGGGGGGGGGAGGGGTACATAAAGACGGGTGCGAAAATGCATGGCACAATTACCATTCTTGATCAATATATATTAAATGAGAAAAACATTTGCTGTGGTAACAGAAATTGCAGATATAATATATTACTTTATTCAGAGAACCATACATTGGTACATACACGTGTCTAATTTATATATACATGTATAATCTATTGCATGAAAAGAGTATCAACACCGTGTACTCGCCAGCGAATCTTGTAACATACATTGAATCCATAATACAAATATTTCCATCAAAAATATCCACACACGGATGTAAAATATTCAATAATTTTGTCACAGATCATTATGTGACTGAATTCAATGAAAAGAAAATAACAAAAATTACGTAACGGGTATACGTAATGAATTATGAAATAGTACATGTCCCTAGATTAAATAGTGGAAGCTAAAGTGTATTCTTATATTAACTACATGTACATCTCAGGATCTTTCTGTCTCTGAATTCAGTCATTGTAAATTTCAGCACATTTTCCCACCCAAGCTGCTAGTCAAAGTCCTTTGAACTTGCCGCCCAGTTATTGCATCATGTTCTTTTGATGTACTCTAATAAATACAGCAAGCAGAACTGGCTGTATTTTAACCACTGAATTTGTCACTGTAAATATCAGCACAGCTAAAATGATAAAGTAATCAACACTAACTTTTTCTCCCAGCTATTTGCATGCGTACGGAGGACTCCTGTATGGAGTGATTTATGTGTCCCAGATCAAATTTGCATTCAAATACACGTAATTAAGCGTTTCCGAGAGCTCTGTGTCGTATACATTTTATACCATTACATTTCTCATCTGTCAATAGTTATTATTTTTTTAAAAACTCTGATTTTTAGCTGCTTTCTGCTAATGTCACGTTTGCTCTTGGCAAAGTCAATTATAGTTCTCAGTTGCAGAATTCGAATTTACTAGTCAACAGATTGCATAAAACAACACCGCCAAGCCACGCACACATGTTGGCGGCTTTTTGTTTCTTTGATGCTGTATAAATCGTTTCCCCCTGATTTGAACAAGTTTAGCTCGGCAGTTCACTTTGATGATAAACAATGTACTTAAATTAATTGATTTATACATTCTGGTGAGAATCTTTTATCAACCCCCACATTGACTGTTGCTTAGTTGTGTATGAAATTAAGAGAACATATATCGGAGATTATTAGAGCAACGATTGTATTCGGAATGCATTCAAGACAAACACAAAGTAGACACGATGGCTTCATTGCTCAGGGATCAGTAATAATAATATTAACACTTATGAGTTGTCATTTTTCAACAATAAACAAAGATCAAAGTTCTCAGTAGGCCCAGCAATTGGTTCATATTTCCGATGTTTATTCTGGCACAAAACTAGAAGAAATTTGTTAATTTTTTAAGTTTTAGGAGCCATACAATTATTATTTTATATTTGATTTTGTGTGCGATTTCCTCCCCAAAATGATAATACATTTTCTACACGTTTTTTTTCTTCACACTTTTTAGACGAGTATGAGAATGATAATTAAACTCTTGATGTATTTTATTTTTCATACTTAAAAGATTATTTTTTTTTGGTCTTTGAGAAAAATACCTGTAATAAATTACCTGAAATTTCGGGAGCCATGCCACGACCGTGTTATATCTGAATTCGTGTTATAACAGGGCGTGCTATAGCGGGGTCCCACTGTATCTACAGTTTTTAGGAAAGTAAACAATGCTGTTTTTAGTGTAATGGTATTTAAATCAGTGACAATGCATATGAAAAAATGCTGAAAGTATTCAAAGCTATTGCTGAGTTTGATTTTGGAGACAGTGTTACACATAGGATCCCAGCTGGGCGACAAATTCAGAGATTTGCCAGCCCTGCTTCAACAACCTACTAAGTGAGAATATGTTGATAACTTTATCATTTTAGCCGTGCATCAAAAGAATATGTTGCAATAGCTGTGGGCGGCAAGTTCAAAGACTTCGACTAGCAGCTTGGGTGGGAAAATGTGCTGAAATGTACGATGACTGAATTCAGAGATGGAAAGATCCACAGATGTACATGTGGTTATTGTAATATTATACGAGTACACCAGAACTGTAGCTTCCATTATTGTGTTTTTTTCTGATAGTGGCCAAATAAATAGTGCATGCGACCTCAAAATCAAGACATATCAAGAGTTGGACAAAATGTTGTTTGCAAATCTGGTATTTGGGGTTAAATGGCAAACTGAAAAAGATTTTAATGAGATTCAGAAGAGTGCTGAAGTTTTTAGAACGGACAGTTTGGATGGAATAGTAGCCAAGTGTAAGAAAGTGTGTGATGCCTGGCATAGTGTTTGGAATACGACCAGTCATTGGATTGACAAAAATCAATCTCACCCTGAAGAACTAACAAGAGTTACACCACTGTCAGGCTATTCTGTGCATCTAAAGTCACCAGTTGTGACGCATAACCCATACCAAATTCAGTTGATGAAAATATAATTCTGCAATGCTTATTAGTTGAAAAGCTGCAATTATCACCAGGATATTATATTCAAAATAATACAAGGTATGGACAAATGGGAAATCACCCCTATAATTCCACGACTCAAGATATGGCTGCCTATTCTGCGCATAGCTTTCAAAAGATATAATGCTTATGCATCAGGCTATGGAAACGAAATACATTACTTTGGACTCTTTCTGGCATTTCAGCCAAAATTTGAATTTTCAACCAAAACATGTGATCCATTGTTTACAGAAATATCCTTGTGCAGAATTACCAGACACACATAATACGCCGACACAGTTATACATGTCAGTATTATAAAAAATGGAAATTAAACGCAATGGCAGCCATCAGTTCTTCTAATCTGCAAAGTTCAACATTGTCTGGGATGGGACTGCAACTTTTGCTGTTGGGACTCCAATTATTACCAAAATGGAAGTCCTGGACTCCTAGTTTTAAAATCCTGGCGAGACCTCAGGATCCCATGCAAATGACAATGTATGCTCCTCCCTCCAGATCAGGGGGTCATACATTGTTTTAGAGGAAGAAATGAAAATATTACATCAAGGACTGCTTGTGTTATACAGGGGAGATAATCCTGTTTGCTATGACAGTGTTGCCTCCATATCTTTGTGAACTGCACTGTACTATCACATTTGCCTTGAACACTTACATTGTTGCAATGAAAGTGTTATCATATGCTGTAGTAACTCATAAGGATAAATTTGAACCTAAAATCAGCTGCACGATGGGATTATCCATTCTAGATAATGTTCTTACGATGCACACATTATCTGCCATCATTTATTTTGATAATTATCTACATTTTCTGATATTTCTTATTAACTAACAAATCAGTACAGTATTTAAATGATAAATTGTGTATCTGTATCAATGTAGTCTCAGTAATAATTATTTCAGCTTTAACAAAAGTTAGATCTTTCTTGCTGTAGGAGTTACTTAAATCCTCAAAAATTATGTTACACTAACAGCTGTCAAACACATTACTTTGCACCTTGACATTCTAGCACAAATTTTTGGATGCTTTCATTGTCTGATACATTGTTTTAAAATAAATTGTAATTACCTTGCAACAAGTTTTGTCCGCTTATGTGAATGGAAAATACTTGTGCCAACAGAGACATGGGTGCTGGTGGTCATCCAATTTGTGAAAGTATGAAGGCTGATATTTTTTTCAGTACTTTTTGTGACAAAAAATTGTGCTAGGCCGTGTGCACAGTGTGAAATTTTGGAAGTCCTAAGACCAGAGATTGACCAGTTCTAAGAACAGAGATTGACCAGTCCTAAGACCAGAGATTGCCTCTTAAACAGTTCACATGATTTGATTTGGTCACTACAGTCTCAGTTGACACGTATGAGTAGCAGCAATTGTGATGAACCTTTTTTGAAATTTTTAAGGGTTCATTTTTAAAATCAAGGCCTTAAAAAAATGTTAAGATATTATATTAAAAATGCTGATCTGAGCCTTGTTTCCACTGCAGATACATTGAGTGTGATGTCTGCTGGTGCAAAAGACTGGGTGCCGAGGGGCAAGCCCCATGATTAGAGTATTTCTAGAAATATATAATTCAGTTGCTCAGACGTGTCGCTATGTTTATTGACATTTTGATGGTTTCATGTAGTACATTTTAGTATATACCGGTAATCTATGTTTTGATGGGTGATGTGTAATTAAATCATTGACAGAGATCTCAGAAATGCTTAATCACTCATATTTGAATTATTTTTTTATATCTGGGACACAGAAAATCACTGTCACAGGAGTCCTCTTTACACACCAATTTGCTGGACGGCAAATTCAAGGGCTTGCTTTGTCTTGCTTCAACCACTTGTTGAGTGGAAAATGTGTTGATCAATTGATCATTTTAGCTGTGCTGATATTTACAATCAGAAAATCCAGTGGCTGAAAGACCCCCAGATCTACATGTCATTGTAAGAGTAGATCTGAAGAACATGACCCAAAAGCTTGGCAGCAAGTTCAAAGACGACAAGACTAGGTGGTAATGTAATCCCATAATTGCTGCAAATTCACAGTTACCTTTGCCTCAATAACAGCCTCGCTGATGTTTAGATTAGATATTCTCTTTGATGGAAGATGAACTGGCAAAAATTTCCCCCAAATCATCAATGAAGCAACTGATTTGTCAGCGTTTTTTCAGAGGTGGTGTCATGGACAGTTTTTTTTTATTGGGCACTTAACAATAATTGATCATTTAGATTGATGGTAAACAATGCACAACAAGGATCTGTAATGGTAATGATGGTATATTCATGATTACCTGTATATAAAGTTATTTACAGAGATGGAGTCATTAATGTTGTTCAAGGTCTATTCAGAGGTGTAACTCCAAAGGCAGGTAAAGCAATGAATGAAGCTGGTATTGCATCATACATGAATTGTATAATGTTATTCCTAGAGGTCATGGATAATACAAAATAATTAAGCTTACATTACTCTGCTAAATAATATAAGCTCTAGAAATCAGTTTTGTGGTCTCTTATTTGTTAGTATTTGCAGAGGGACACATTTCTGTTTAACCAACTTAAGCAGAGATGCCTTGTACTTGTGTGAACAATGCAAATAACTTTTGCTGTGTTTGTGATGTTACGGCTATTGGATTTAATTTTTTTTTTTTTTTAATTGTTAAATCCAAATTTATCATTTAGGGTTTAATATCCATTAATTGGGAAATTATTCTAGAAAGTTTAGGCTGACCATCCTTTAATTGTAAACAAGTTTTTGACCTTGGCTTGTTGACCCAATTCCTGACCTTGCTTTGGACATTGTCAACAAGTCTCTAACACTATTGGTTAATTTCAAGGACAACTTTTTAGTTTTAGTAATTAGTAGCTTATTTTCTTCTGGATCATTCTATTATTACGTGACTAGGTGAAGGTAGACTCTTCCTCTGACCTTCTATCAATTTCTAGAAAAGCGCGTGATCACTTGTTTACTTCAGAAGAATAGTTATATATAGCTGTTTTTTGGAAGCTAACATTAGTAGAATCTCTGGGCTTTAAGATATTAGTTGTGTATATTTATTTGAGTTATAATTATTATGGATTTTGTGTCAATTCATTGAAGAAAGGATTTATTATTTATTTGGAGGAGAAAACATGTGCTCATAAATCATTTGGATGATAAATTAAACAAGAACTGCATCACATGACATTGTCAGCCATTTTGGATTTGTATCGTCAAGATTCGAACCGGGAACTATTAGAACATTTATTTATCAGGACTCTTACAATTCCATTAGTGGATTATTTTTGTGAATTCTATATTGGAATTATGTTGGATTTGATTCTTTAAAACTGTAAGTTTATTTATTTTATGAAAATAATTGTACTTAATAAAAATCATTGTTAAAGTTATACAAGCTTGTTAGTTTTCACTCTTTCTGTGTTGCTGCTTATTCGAGCCTAAGCACGTAACAGTGAATTGAATTTTGCATCACAGAAGCATAGAAAATCACTATGATTAAAAAAGCATATCACCTTTATTCGCTGCAAAATTGGAGATTATGACAACTGCAACACTTGAACAACAAATCTTACCAGGGGCCAAACAGGAAAAGGAAGTCTCTGCCTTTTGCAGTGTCAATGATTTGGAGAGAGCCAACAGATTTTTACAGCAATTGTTGCTTCTGCATGGTACCTCCAAGGTGTGTCAAAGAATAAAAATTGTACTGTTCATTATCCAAAACATTCCATCAGTTATATGCCCAGTACCCCATATAGAAAGACTGCTGTTTCCTGATGCACCAGAATCATTGAGTCAGAAGAGGATGAAACTTCTAGCCCTGAACCAAAAATGTCACATGACCCATATTTTCTCCCATCCTCCTCAGAAGAACACCTCTTAACACAGGGTGAACTGAATGACGATATCATAGATTTGGATCTATCCAAGAGCAAGGTAGAGGTGTTGGACTCCAGACTACAGCAGGAGAATTTCCTCGCAGGTGATGTAAGGGTTAACATGTACCATGACTGTCAAAAAAAAAATGTCCCATGCTTTTTTATGGAGGGCGATCTTGTGGTCTGCATAAAACATTGATATGATGGCAGCCCTCATCATTGTTCATGATCCAGATGAGTCGAGACTGTTCATTTCTTCATTAAAGACAAGTCTTAAATCTATTTTGCTACATATTGGCAGTGTTTTGCTGTCAATTCCAGTTGGTCATGCAGTCCATATGAAGGAAACCTATGAAAACATGAAACAACTTTTGAGTTGCATTAACTAAGACCAATATCAGTGGCAGCTTTGTGGTGATTTGTGATGGCAGCACTCAACATCTCTCATGATCCAGATGAGTGTAGCCTGTTCGTTGATTCATTGAAGACGAGTCTTACATCTGTTTTCGTGCATAATGGCAATGTTTTGCCATCATTTCCAGTTGGTCATGTATTGTAAGCCTTAATATAATTAGCTTTGAAATATCACTTGACAGTAGAAGTAATAAGATATTCCACACTGGATTAGAACTGGTACATGCCAGTTGTATGTTATACATTCTCTAGGGTTTATGTTCCATGGGAAATATACTTTTAGGGCAGTTTTTACTCTCCTTCCTAGCTGTATTGATGTCTTATATTTAATAAATAGTATAGAATGTCTTGTTATTCTTCAATAACAAATAACATTACAGTTCATGCATGCCATATGAAGGAAACCTATGAAGACATGAAACAACTTTTGAGGTGCTTAAACTATGACCAACATCAGTCACATCAGTGTGGCAATTTGAAGGTTCTTGTTTGGTCTGCAGACTGGATACACAAATTACTGCTGTTTTCTCTGTGATTGCTTAATTTATGCGATCAATTCCCAGTACATTCAGATAATTGGCCACTCCAACTATCTTTGGAGAATGTTTCCAAAAGTGTTCAGCATCGACCACTTGTTGAATGAAGGAAGATTTTCTTAGCACTCTTGAACATCAAGCTGGGTCTGATGAAAAACTTTGTCAAGGAAATGGACAGATCACAGTCAGTCCATGGTTAAGTGAAGCTAAGATAAAGGAAGGTGTTTTTGTTAGTCCTCAGATTCTTGGACTTCTTCGAAATGATGCATTTGACCGTGCACATCGTGGCAAGAAAAAGATGACATGGAAAGTCTTCCAGTTAGTGGCAACACATTTTCTCAGAAACAAGGCAGACAACTACATTTAGTTGGTGGAAAACCTGAAGGCATGGATGCAATATGTCACTAAAGATACATTTTTTGCAACCTCGTCTTTATGTTTTCCAAAGAACTGCTGAGCATTGATTGATGAACATGACAAGTGATTTCACAAGGACTTTGCGACAGTGGAGAAATGCATTCAGGAAATAAAACCTCTTCTATCTACATAATATACATAAACGTATAATCTGAAAACATAAATGTCTTGGAAACAGTAGCCAATCCTGACTGTGTGGGGCATGTCTATGGTGCTGTGTGTGGTGCCATGTTGTAGTGCCCATGTGTGCCTGTGTGTGGTGCAGTGTTGTTGACCATGTTTTTGATTATATGTTGTGGTGTCCATGTTGTGTATGGTACCTTGTGTATGTTGTGTTATATATATGTATTATATATAACTGGGTGATGTGAAGTTGCAGAACTGTGGGGTTTCTTGTGGCGTATACACTATGTCTGGTAACGTTGTTTCGGAAGAGTGTACTGGCGCTCTTGAAGCGAGTTACCAAGGCTTTGCGACCATTGGGTCTGTGTTGAATGTAAGGGCTCGCAAGGGATCCTTCAAACAGACAGGGAGGAGTGGACCATGCGTGACGACTTGGTGACCATTGACTAGAGCGGTTGGAACTGGGGATACATCTTGGACATTATAAAATACGTGTTCCATATTATTGCTATTACCATCTGAGCAAGTATTTCACATTTATGTATCAACTTTGTTATTTGAATGATAAATTCATGATTTCATATTTACATTGCAGTCTCGTTGTTTGAACGACAAGTTCATAAACTCATAATTTCAGCTTTACATTGCTAAATCCTTACATGAACGATAAGATCATAACATACATGCCTTTACTTTGGTAAGTATCTTAATTCAAACAGTCTTATACTTGTATTTGTTGATCGGGTGATAAGACGTTATTCACGACAGTTTCAAATGCCTTTCGTTGAAATCATCCTGTGAGGTTTTTGTCATTGAGTTACTTGTTGTTGATAGTTCCATGTTAGGAACTTTATAATTTTTCCTTATCGTTTGTTTATAATGGTGTCAGATTTGTTTACATGTACATGTTGTTTATAAATAAACATCATGTTTATGCAGTTGCTGTCAGTGTCTTCACTAATCCAATCCCAACCTGACTTCATCCTGTGACAAATCAGTTTTATCATCATCATATTTGAATTCAGCACATAAAAATCCATACTAAATAGCACATTTTATCTCTGAAGCAGACTACTTTTAAAATTTTTAGAATATGTCAAATGATTTAAAGACCAGACTAATCATGGCATTTTTTGATTATATTGCACAGTTTGAGTATGCCTTTTTGAACATGTCAGACGGTTTAGTGACCAGACTTATTCAGGGTATGTTTGATTATATTGCACTGTTTGAATATGCCATTTTCAATGTCAAATGGCTTAGTGACCAGGCTTTGATTATATTGCTCTGCTTGAGTATGCCATTTTTAATGTGTCAAATGGCTTAGTGACCAGACTTATTCAGGGTATGTTGATTATATTGCTCTGCTTGAGTGTGCCATTTTTAATGTGTCAAATGGCTTAGTGACCAGACTTATTCAGGGTATGTTGATTATATTGCTCTGCTTGAGTGTGCCATTTTTAATGTGTCAAATGGCTTAGTGACCAGACTTATTCAGGATGTGTTTGATTCTATTGCTCTAATTGATTGTACTGATAGTGATCGAGTGTGTCATTATGAAATATTGACTGTGCTAATGGCTTGAACAATATGCTAATAGCTATTGGCTAATTGCTTCAGTTTAAAAAAATTATAATTTAAAAACAGAAAGAATTTGTTTGCATTTTGAATCAGAATGGAAATGTAAAATATGATGATGCACTGCAAATAAATGTAGAGATCCTTTTTCCCCTCATTTCAATGGAGAAGTGAACAGCATGTGGCTTCTAAATCATCTGATCCCAGTTTTTGCCCCAAAATATGTTATTGTATAGCTTTGTTCTGATGTAAACAAATTTTCTGTTGTTTCAGATTGAAGGTTCCAAATCAGAATTGCTAACATGTATGGTGTTTACAGCTATCATAGATAACAGGTAATATATTTTTGATTGCCTGAGCTGAAATATTGACAGCCTGTCTTATTGTTAGTAGACGGAAAAGTAATGGTCTGATACAGTACAGCTGTTTATGCAAAACTAGCCTGGATAAATACTTCTGGTCCAGAAATGTTTCATGTGGCTGGTTTCTGAGTGTCAGGAAAATAATGGTGTTTGCTCACTGTATTCTTTAATTTTATAATCATCACATATTTGTAATTAAAGAAAAACAGTTAATGTATATGTTAACACGTTAACCCCTGGAGGTTTTTGCTGTTTTCGCATCAAATGCGAGTAGGAATTTTGGGGACTATTTCTGAATACATTCTAATACATTGACCTCCAAACAATATTCCATTAGACAAATGGCTACCGTAGTTGTGCTAAAGAAAATGTTTTTCATTGGTTAATCCTACTTTTTGCACAGGTTCACCTATCTGTGTGCACTTCAGGCTGGTCTGCTGTAGATTTGAGGCCATAAAGTCTAAAATCTAGAAATAAATTTGGATTCCGACCATGGGTGAAAAGAAGATGGGTCCAAAAGCTTAGGTTCTTCCCTCTGTATTTTGTAGTGCAACTAAAATGACCAGATTCTTTGGTATCATTGTAGAGCTAAAATTGTCTGCTTTTCTATAATACCACCACTTTAGTGTGTCCTGCATGACCTTGATGCTACAGACCTTAGAAGTAGGCTACTACCTCATGCCTCATCGCTAGGGGTTAATGTGTTAACTGTTTAAAGTATTCTCTTAATTGTGTCACGTATTGTCTGGCTTTCCAATTCATGTAACAGTCACATAACATTCCTATGGGCACCCATAAACTGATAAAATTGTAAACAACCTCTGACTGGCTGCATGTCTTTTTGCAACAGGATAGCAAGTGTGCTGTGTGCAAAGTTAATGTCATGTGCATCTTTTTGGATTTTTTGCAAAATAAGAACGCCAAATTTTACTAAAGTAACTTTGAAAGTGGATGGACAGTTTGTCTTTAAATTCATAAATTTGTCAAATGTTGAATATATATAAAAAATTCTCTATTCAGAGGCAATATAAATGACTCCACAATGCACATTATACTATTTTATTTACTAAGTGTATTATAACAGGGCAAGACATTGAACATCATATGACTGGTTGGACAGACGCATCTCATATAACAGTGGGGGGGGGGGAATAAAAATTACATTTTTCTGTATTATTTTACCAACCACCATAGCAATTTTTACACTTTAAAAATCAGAATACTCGAGTTTGTATCAAACTATAGATTTATATACTTGCAATGAAAAAAAATCTATTTAAATTTTTTGTTGTTGACCAGTAATGTCACATTTTTTTATCTGTTTACAATATATTGTTTTCATAAATGACAGGATATGAAGAATTAACATACATATATTTATGTTTAGTGTTATGTATTACTCTAAGCGTCCAGGTCATTCTCAATACTTGGATTATTTTTCTTTCATTTTTTTTTTGTTTAGAATGCCTTATGGACCCAAGGATCCACATTTACAAAATGGAAACCTGACTCCTCCAGTTATCACTGTAACCGAGCTTTTGAAGCATGGAAAGTTAAAGTAAGAATAGAATTTAAAACGTACTGCGTGTTATAATCTTCTGTCACATTTCTCTTATTGGGACATGAAAAGTGTATTTTAAAAAAAGTCCCAAGACTTGTATGCATGTAAAACATTTAGCATTTTCTGTGCCCTAACACTTATAAACATATAAAATGTCAAGACAGAACAGCAGTGACCAGCTTTTTAAAATACCAATGCACTAAAATGTTATGAACTATTATTTTTCATGTGGATATTTTCTGATCTTTCCAACATAAAATAAACTGAAGGTAAATAAAGACTTCATAATTCATGGGCCAATTAGAGTTTACCATAAAGTTCAGTACTTACACAGTGCAAATCATGATTATTTTAACTTATATCCTTGTTTATTCCCAAAAATACAGATTTGCTCTTGTTCAATCGTTTTACCAGACTGCATTTTTTCAGATGACATTTCAGGTTGTCATACATAGCAGTTTCATGACATTTCAGGTTGTCATACATAGCAGTTTCATGACATTTCAGGTTGTCATATGTAGCAGTTTCATGACATTTCAGGTTGTCATACATAGCAGTTTCATGACATTTCAGGTTGTCATACATAGCAGTTTCATGACATTTCAGGTTGTCATACATAGCAGTTTCATATACTATGATCCATACTCACAAATTACTGTTTTTCAGTGATACAGTAGTCCCCCTCTTGTACGGCCCCCCTGACCAGCAGCCACCCGCTCCAAACGGCCAGAATTCGTTGGCACCGACGAGTTTCTGTTCAAAAGTACCCCTCAAGAGAGGCCACCCGGCTAACGCGACGAGCGGCCAGCATTTTTGTGCAATATTATAAAATTTTCCCCCTCACGAGCGGCCTCATTTTATTTTTAAATATATCCAGAACCAATAATTAATTCAAATCTTGACGTCAGGTAAGTAATTTTGATTATCTCTATTGTAGATACACGTCTCCGAGTGTCAAGTCGCCGTTAAAAGTGTCGACTAAAGATTTAAAGTATATCGTTATCTATGAAAGTCGATGTTTACAGGAAATGGGCTCAATAATGTTTTGATAGAGTTTGGGGTTTAACACCTATGTTGAGTTCTTCTCGTTAATGATTATAACCAGACGTAATTGTTATAATCATAACAAGGTCAGCATAGGCTAAAAATAGATTTTGTACATTGGCACACAGAGAACCTTAAAAAGAGACAATAGGGTACCAGACAAAGACTGGAAAAATTACGCGACCAAACAATATGGCTTCCTTTACGAAGACTGCATTTCGTAGACTTGACACAAGTTTTGTCTGCATAATTAAATCGCATACAGTCAGCAATAACCGAATAAATCATTACCAAACACTAAAATGTCATCACGTTAACGGATACATTATTTTCGAAGAAAGTCAGTTATTCTACTCGACGACATCGGGGGGGGATGCCGTATGTACAAAAGACTCGTAAAAACAAGTTTATGTTGAAATAATTTGAATAAACAAAGTAATAACCGATAAGAAGGTTATTCAGCAGCAGTGGGAAAATGGAAGAAATGGAAAGATAATTATGTATGTACCAAGATGTAAATGACGTTTTTGAATCCATTTGCAATGTGCATGACAACAATACCCGCTCGCATATCAAACTTACGCCAAGAAAGCAAAAATAGTAACGTATATTCAGTTGAAATAAATTTGTTATTATGACAAAAAAAACTTTTATTGATTAATGTTTCATTTAGACGAAGATATTTAATGTTTTGAAGTATGTAGCTTTCTTACTACGTACATTACATATACATGTAATGATGTACTTCTCATAATAAATTTAGCCCCCCTCTGGAACGGCCACCCGCCTTATAAGGCCACTTTCCCGGCCGTATAAGAGGGGGACTACTGTATGTGAAAAGGCACACACATTTAATTGTATTAGGCACGGAAGTAACATATGACATAAACTATATGCTCTTCATCCAATCTGATGTGATAGATACCCACACATTTTTAATGTTTCATTTTCACATCAGATTAGTTATGAATCAATGATCTTGTATCCTATCTTCAAAAAAAAAAAATAATTGTTGGAAGTTAATTGTTCATTTTCCTTTTAAAATGTTGTTATTATAGGGTTTAACACCATTTTTGAGCACAAGATAGGCTATACATGGCAGCTAGTATTAATGGTGGAGGAAGAACCTGGAAAACCCCAGAAAGAATCATTGACCCATGAGAAGCTGCTGGCCAACTTTCTCACGTACCCACTTTGGTTTGAATCTGAGACTAAAACCCACGCAGACAGAGGTTGATTTCAGTGCTCAGCCAGACTTTTCATGAAGATAAATAATTTTTTGGGTCAAATAAAGATCAGTATTTTCTTTGAGTTTTGAGGAACTCTTGAAAGTGCATTTTCAGAGTTTTAGAGAATTCTAAAGCTTTATGTCTTACAACTCTATTTGTTTTTCAGTGTGATCACCTTCTTTGAGCGGATGAGAGTGATCAGGGACACCATTCCTCTCAGTGAAGCTGTTAAATGCTGTCTGATCAACCTAGAGAGAAAATTTTGTATTGTCTCACCACTTTTTAATCGCTTCGAAAGGTGGGTCGAACAAATAGACTTAGAAATTTGACCATGTGTGTGTTTCTGTGTGGGGTTGTTTGCTTTCATTTGATAAACAGAAATACATGTTCATATGTGCAGAAAAGGTTTTCTGTTGTATCCCCATCATTCATTGTGATTACAGTATGTCGATGATTCATGGTAAGTTTAAAATTTTCTCTTGTTAAAAATGGGGAGGGGACATTAACTAAAGTGGATGTGTTAAAGATTAATTATGGAATTTACAGTTTGTTTTTTATGGTTTAACGCCATTTTTCAGCACAGTATAGGCTATACATGGCAGCCAGTATTAATGATGGAGGAAGACCCCCCCCGGAAAGAACCACCGACCCACGAGAAGCTAATGGCAAGCTTTCTCACATAATTACATTAGCTGAATCTTAAGACTCAAACCCGCGCAAACAAGTGAGATGGCAGTGATCTGTAACGAACAGCACTTTAGACCACTTGGCCACAGAATTTACAGTATGTTATCTGTACATTCTGTGTTAATTATTTACACTAGCTCAGGATTTATAAATGTTGTTATATGTGGAATTGTGAAACGGGGTGAATGGATACATGCTAGTGATTAATTACTACACCCAGCTAACATAAGTAGTCACAGTGACCCATATTAAATGTTTCAGAGAGGTTTGTTGAATATCTTGAGATTGAAGCTTATATTTGAAGCACTGCAAATGGAAGAATCAGCAGTCACAGTGACATACATTTCATATTTTGACTTGTGCAGGCTGTTGCATTTACATACCTGTCAGCTTGTACTTATTACCTGTAATTTGTATGTTTTTTTTTCTTCTTCATTTTTGTCAGTGAACAGCTGTACAAGTCTTGTATTTTTTATATATAAAACGTCACGTTTTAAAAAACAAAACTGACAGATTGTGTTTGTTAATCCCGTGAGTCGGGATGTAATTTTTAAAAAAAATCTAG
The DNA here is from genome assembly GCA_030141615.1 of Unio pictorum. Lineage (NCBI taxonomy): Eukaryota > Metazoa > Mollusca > Bivalvia > Unionida > Unionidae > Unio > Unio pictorum. The sequence continues at coordinate 5,085,580 of JARLTB010000188.1, forward strand.
CACAATCCAGATATCTATAGCCATTCACAAGCAACATGGGTTAAATCTAATATGCTTTAGAAAGTTTTGGAAATCAGGAATACCAAAATCTGGTTAAGTTTTATCCTTCTTTAATGAAACGAATAAAAAATGTATTAAAATATTAAAGAAAAAAAGTACTTAGATAGTTGCATTTTGTTCAAGATTCTGATGATCTTTTTAAAAAAATTTGGTTTTCTCAGCTTCCATCGCATTCCAGCTAACTGAAATGTAGGCCAATGGAACTTCAAAACATGTCCATTTAATTTTGTGGGAATTCGAATTAGTGAGGAAAAAGTCATCAGTGTAAGTAAAGTCTGACGAAAACTTTAATTTGTAGAAAATCGCCAATATGGGATGAAAGTGTGTGAGATATTGCTGAAGATTTGACTTCTCGTTCTGAAGTTAATCAACATTCGAACTTGCTACACAGCACCGTCGTTGGACAGTAATACCTTGACATAAACAAAAAATAAATATCAGGTCGAGGTCTTACATTGTAGGTCTAAGGGTTTATGGGGTAAGAATATAAATATGTAATAATAAGACCATGTTAAATCGAAAGAAGTTAATATTGCACCATGAAAATTCATTTTTCAAAAATACCTTGCACATATCTCTTCTTTTTTTACTAATAGCGACACTTTTAGTTTTGATTTGCTCCACACCTGGATCATGAAGCCCTTGAAAATGAGTTTGAGGATTATTGCATGCTGCCTGATGAGTGTATTTACAGACAATTGCCAGCAAAGGAGCTTTTGTAGCTACGGGCTGGATGTTATCAGCTAGACATTTAGTACTGGTGGCATCCGATTCCCAAATCTGAAATGAGTTATTTAGCAGCTACTTACCTTGCCTAACAACAATGCAGACTGGGAGAGATCTTATTAAATGATGAAGAAAATACATAAATTGTATGAAGTCCCTGAATGCAGACACACTAACAACATTTTTACAGTGTAAAATCAACACTGACACCTGCTGGTTAGACTTTAAAACCCCTGATTACATTTTGAAAAGTGCAAAGGGTGCATGTAATAATGTGTGTGTGTGTGTGTATGTGTTACATCACACTCAAAATAAAAAGAATAAAATAAAAAAAATCAGAGATGTAAATTATTATGGAAATGTGTTTAAAAGTAGTTCATTTATTGCAGTTGTTGTTTCAAAGCTGTTAATCTTCTAATATATAAGCACATTTTGTTGTGTAAGGTCTTTTTTGCTTCTTTGCAAGATTTTTATTGGTCTGGCATTTTTCATCTCGAGTATGCATCTAGGTCATGATTAAATTGTTCTGTTTATAACTTGTATATGTGTTTCATACACATATATACATGTAGTATATATATATATATATATATATATATATATATATATATATATATATATATATGTAAATATATATATATATTCTTCAGACCTTTTGTGTAATGTTTCATCATCAGAACAAATTCTATGTATCCTGTATATATGGGATGTTCCGATATGTACTAGTTTTTGCACTGTTTATTGTCAGTTTATTGCATTTATCTTAATCCCTGGCACACATTATCCCATGCTGGATTAATTATGAAGATAAATTATTTCATTTATATATTTGGTGCGTGATTGTGTGTGCTGGAAAAGAATCAGTTGGCTATTTGTTTACCCTGGTTTAAGCAATAATTGAACAAGGATGCATTAAAGACTTTATTGCTCACACTAAGAAGATTTGATTGCTGTATTGTTAGTTTAGTATTAATTATACTGACATTATTAAACTGTGTAACAAAGTGACCGACAGACTAATGACAATGGAAATTAAATTTCACAGAAAATGTGGTAATTCAAGAAACGGCATAATTAATGGTGTGACATTTTGGGAGACATGTTATATCAAAATTCTTGTTACAGGGAAGTGTGTTATATAAACATTTTATTATTCTGTCCTGCCTAGAACCATTAAATTTGGTGAGGAAATATTTGTGCTTGATGTTTTTTTCTCAGTGATAGTGCCACTCTGGTACATAAAATGGTGTTAATTGCTACCAATAGTTTTTTTTATTTAATCATAGATACACAAAAGCATCTGGCATGCTTTCTAGAATCACGAAACTTGATGAGTGGACACATCTTGATATCTATTACAATCTTATTGCAGAAAGAGCTCAATGTGTCCTACATTTCCAGTCTTGGTGTTTTTATTGAAATTTATTATGTATAAAGTTTAGTTATTGGATGAATTTTATGTTTGGTAATTGAGTACACCTGTTAGTGCTATACCATTACAACCAAAGAAGGTCTATGTGACAAACATTTTATGCCTTACCAGCATGGATTAATTATTTATATTTATGTCTATATAGATTCTTCCATGTTGTACACATCCTAACCTACTTAGATAGTTCTTCATGACCAGTGCAGTTGAAAATAGGAGTAAATATGTTTATTTAATAGTGAGTTTTGCAGATAAATGTCTGTACATTGTATATTGATAGGTTATCATCAGCAGATAAATTTGTAATATTGGAGATGTGAGTCAGTATAGGAATTAGATAAGAGGATTGCGTGATCCATGCTTTTCATGTGAGGCTTTACTTGTTTTTGGTAATCAACATCTGGGTAATAGCTGATGCATAAATTGGTGTGATTTAGTGTTTGCCATCCAAAAGTTTCACAAAACTGAGTTTCACCCAATAAAACCAGATTTATTTGGGTTTAGCTTTGTCAGCAGTAGTCAAGAACAATGATTTTAAAAAAAATGTACAAATAATTATTTTCCTTTTTATTAACTCTGGTTGTTCTTCTATATTGATATAGAAATATGAAAAGAATGTTCGTTTTTTTTTTGTTCTTGTGTCTATTTGCCCTGTCTAACTAGCTAGTTATGTAGGTAGTTTGGTTGCTTTGCTCGTTAGGGATGTATATTTGTACTTTAGCTACTTACTTGGTTGCCGATGTTAGCACATGTTACATAGTCACATTTAAAAGTTTCACTTATTGTATTTTTAAAAATAAGAATTTAATATAAAACGAGTTGAAATTTCCGAAAATACAGAGACTATGTGCTGAAGCGTCTATTTAAAGTTGATACAGCATGTACTGAATTTGAAACTATGGTGTAAGCAGGGCGTTCCATTAGATTTCAAGTTGGAGGGTGAGTTACCGAAGTGAGTGGATTTTTTGGGGGGACCTACCAAAATGGGGGTAGTTTTTTCTCTTTCAGAGTAGCTGAGTGTCAAGTAAATGTAGCCAGCTAAATCACGGGGCTCCTAATATGGAAATTTGGATTCATGATGGAATGCTGCTAGTGTTATTATTAGAAATGTGATGAAGATGCAGTCATCAGATCTGTGGAAGGCAATTTAAATGATGAATTTAGAATATCCTAATTTCATTATAAAACCAGAGATCTTAACATTGCTGCATTTACCAGACATATCTGACAGATGAGCTCATAGCTGTGAAATGACCATAGGCCAGTGTCTAGTGTCAGACACTTTAATGTCACATAAATGGGTTTTAGAGACAGAAATATAACAATATTCATTGATTTCTAAATTCAACACATTGACAGTTATTCCAACATGTTGATATCTGCCATACATACTCGAATGATGAATCCAACTCAGAACTGCACAGATCCAGATCTGCCATCATATAATGCATGGACAGATCTAAATCTGTGCAAGTAATAATGTACAACATAGACTCAGATCGTCCATCATATAATGCATGGACAGATCTAAATCTGTGCAAGTTATCGGGACAATGTACAACATAGACTCAGATCTGCAGGTCTGGATCATTGTTGTTTGCAATTTCAGTCTGCTTAGTTGACAATGTATGGTAACTATAATACATGCAGAGAGATAGGTAATCTGACTATCCTGACTAATATGTGCTTGTTAGATGTTAGGTTTTGGCTAATTACTGGCTTATTATGACCACTTTAATTACCAAAATGACAAAAGCTAACTGCTTTGATAAAGTGCAGCATTGTCCTGCTTAAATCAGCATGGCATTCGGTCATGATAAAGTAAAAATGATATCTTAGCCATTGTTGATTATTTCTCATAGACTAAAAAATGTACTTGAAAGTGTACAAGACTAAAAAAAACTAGTTGATCATGTGACAAGCTCTTTTTGTAGATAGTGAACATTGTATATAATTGATTACAAGTTGCTAAAGAAAGCATGAGTTGCTGCATATTGTACAAAATGTCCTCAGACATTCTCAATTAAGAAGGAAAGCAAAAATAACTTGACTAAAAGAAAAGAGAGTCCTTTGATCACTGCTGTGAAATATAGTTGACAGACACATGCAGTTTTGACGCCTTATTTAGATATGGGAAAGTTGGATCGGTCGAAAAGTGATAATTATTGAAAGATGCTTGTGCCCAGATTTTATTGACAAGGTGGTTTTGAATTACAGTTGTTCATTATTCATTTTGATTTTAAATAAAATCTTTTTATGTACTTTCACACTTAATCCATGTCTTTTTAAAAAAAAATGATGATATTAATCATTTAAATTTATTTCATATCTTTTTATATGTAATTATTGCTTACAATTGTGACAAGGCAAGGCCACCCATCTTTTAAGGCCACTTTTCTGCTGTAAAGAGGGTGGCCATATAAAAGGGAGACCACTGTATCAAATCATTGTTGAATGTGTACTTTGGTTGTTTAATGTTGGTTTGTTGAAAGTTATACAAATTTTTTTTCAGAGAATGGAACAAGATATTCAGAGAAGAAAGGATGAGTGGAGTTGAAATGTATGTATTTGTCCCTTTTCTTACCAATGATTGACACAAAATGGTGAATTTAAAGAGTACACTAGAATTTGATAAGGCAATGTATTGTAACTCTTATAGATGCATAATCTATCTAAATAGGTACAATATGTGCCTGCTCAAAGACATAATGTTTTGCTGTCCATCCATCCATATGTAGACCCATCTGTTTCCTTTTTCTTAAAACAGAGACTTTAATTTTACACTCAACCATTGCCAAACCTTGTAGTTGGCTTTCATTTGGGTAATAAAGAAGTTGATTGATTTTGGGGTCAGGAGGTTCAAAGTCAAGCCAGTGACTTAAAAAGGAGAGACGGTTTCCTCTTGATATCAGTAAGCTGTACATTTCAGATCTGAACAAAGCTTTTTGGATGGTTTGCACTTGGGGTCTGGACAAAGTCTGTTGATTTAGGAGTTGAAAGCAAGCTTGCATACCCTTTTGCCTTAAGTCTTATGAAAATGACCCTTAAATTACTGATTTGTGAAGAAAAAGAGCAAAAACTGTGGAAAATTGATTGTTGCCAAAATAAATTCACATAATTCATTCACCCATGCTTGATTTGGATCTGGCTTTCATATTAAAATTTAAAGATCTTGTTATTGAACCAGACAACTAACATTATAGTAGTACCTCATGTTTTAAACTGCATATATTCTTTTATGCAAAGTGTCTGCATAATCAAACTGTTGAGTATAGAATGTTTAAACAATGGCATCCAGCAAACGATGCATATTGAAGATGAAAGGGAAAGTAAGGCTCTTAAAAAGTTTTAGTGATCACAGAAGAATAATACTAGTAGTAAATGAGGTCTACATGTACTTTACAAACTTTTCAGTTGAATCACTGTTTAGTGTTGCTGCATGTTTCAAAAAAAGAACTTTTAAATATATTTTCCAGTTTTGTAATAGTTTATGATATTTTGTTAGATCTTCCTGAAAAAAATGAACTTTCATACTGAGAGGGTCTCGTCATGGTGAAATTTACTTGAACTCAAAGATGAAAGCAGTTTATGCTCTTGACCATTTACCAGGACAAGAGATTTTTAATCTTTGAAGAAGAAGCCTATTGATTATGAGGTCAGAGGTAAATGCTACTGACAGAAAAATGTTTGTTGCAGAAGTTTAGTTCTAAACCAGATATCTTGGCTAAAGTTTGTAGACTTCTTGCACTAAACATGGAAGAGGACTATTGATTTAGCGTTCAGAGGTCAAAGTCATTGTGACTCAAAGAAAAATTGGTTTTTCACAATAACATTTGTTTTACATTAAGTTTCTTGACCAAAGTATATTGATTGTTGGCACCTAGGGTTGAAAAGAACTATTTTTGGGGATACAAAGGACAAGGTCATGTTAAGTATTAAGGTCAAGGACATAGAGACCCTTCAGTCATTGTTCTCAGTCAACCATGCTCTATCAGTGTCATAGAAGACATAGTACTTATTAGGGCATAACCGATTAGCATTTTTCTACCGATTTCCGATTCCGGATTTTGGGCATGAAATTTTTCCGATTCCGGATACGATTCAATTAATCGGAAATGCTAAATTCGTATTTTTTTTTCTAAAAAAATTCATCTTCTTCATCTTTTCTGGTATCTGGTTTTGCCGTGTCTAGTTTGTTACTTAGTGACACGCAGTGTTAGACACGGTGCTATAGTAATTCAACTTTATTATTTTTATTATCCGAATCGGTCGTTCCTGCCTTGTCCGACTCCGATTAATCGGAAGTTCCTACTATCCGGTGGAATCCGATTTCCGGATCAAAAGTCGGTTATGCCCTAGTACTTATATTTCCTTGCATGTTGTTTACTGCTGTTATTCATCATGATGCAGTTCAGCTAAATAATAGTGACCCTAACCTGAAATATATTTAAAATAATAGTGACCCTAACCTGAAATATATTTAAAATAATAGTGACCCTAACCTGAAATATATTTAAAATAATAGTGACCCTAACCTGAAATATATTTAAAATAATAGTGACCCTAACCTGAAATATATTTAAAATAATAGTGACCCTAACCTGAAATATATTTAAAATAATAGTGACCCTAACCTGAAATATATTTAAAATAATAGTGACCCTAACCTGAAATATATTTAAAATAATAGTGACCCTAACCTGAAATATATTTAAAATAATAGTGACCCTAACCTGAAATATATTTAAAATAATAGTGACCCTAACCTGAAATATATTTATGTCTGAGTCAGGAAGTATCTTAATTCTGTAATTATGCTAGGTTTGATTTAATTGTGATTAGTTAACTGCAGCCATTTGCTGCTTTATTTTTTAAAATTTGTTTTGAATTTCTTGTAGAAAATACAGACCTAATCAGGTTATTGATTTCAGAAACAGAGAACACGGTAGTCTTTTCCATCCATTGTCTTATCTGAATCAGTAAAGAGTTCTTAAGCAAATGATATTACTAACTTGTGTGTGGCATTTAAACATTAAAGTCAAATGTCAATGTCACTATGGTAGGGAGAGAAAAAAATAATAGTTTCTGAACCATTGCATTAGTTCCACATCATAATCTGGGAACCAAACGTTCTGGATGGCCTGCATTTGGGGTAAGGAAGAAGCAATTTGGTTTTTTGGCTTGAAAGGTAAAAGTCTCTGTCTGAAAGAAGAATAGTGGTTTCTGCATAAATATTTCAGTTGTATACTTTCATGATTATTTAACACTGATTATACATTCATGATTATTTAACACTGAGTATACATTCATGATTATTTAACACCGAGTATACATTCATGATTATTTAACACTGAGTATACATTCATGATTATTTAACACTGAGTATACATTCATGATTATTTAACACTGAGTATACATTCATGATTATTTAACACTGAGTATGCATTGAATTTGTCGGTTATGATAATCTAGGTCGTCAGCTGCAATTTTGCGAGATCATACAAATATATGTCTAAAGGTTATCTCCCATTTCCTGAACCTTGACAAAGCTAAATTGATGATTAGGCAAATATAATCTTTGTTAAGTAGTACAGAAAAAAAAGTGCCAAGAGAGTCCATCCTATCTTCCAGCAAATAATGGAGACAAGTATTCTCCATGAAGGATTTCCTGAGATAACATGATTGGTTAATATATTTGTTACATGTTTCATCAGGATAGCTTTCTCTGGTACCTCCAAATCCAACCCTCCCAGAAAGATGAAAAAACAATGATGGTATATTATGTTGATTAAGGGAAGCAACTCTTACAGGTTAACTCCCCTTTCTACCGTATAATTGGTTACTGTTATACACTAATGTATCAGTTTTTATTTTCACTTTCATGCTGTAAAAATATCTGAGTTTGAAACCATGTTAACTTATACTTAAATTCCATCTTTTATTTCAATGGCATAATAAGTCAAAATGTTTATATTGTTTCTACAACATTTTAATTACAGTGAATTTATTAATAATTCTTCAATTATTGGACACTTCATGAGTGATTTTGATAATTAACATTAGTTTCATTGGCAAAATCTTTGGGTACTGTATTGATAAACTAATGTACTTCTAATTTGTTTTGATAACAAAAAGACTTTCTTATTCACATTTTTTTTATCTCGAACAATAAATATCAGCAACACCAATATTAAATTCAGTCAGTACGAAAACTAGGTGTTACTGTGGACAGTACCCTCACATTGAAACAACATATCATGAACATATACAATACTGCATATTTTGAGGTGAGATGCATCAACTCCATTTGCAAATACCTTTCAGTTGATGCCACTAAAACACTTGTATGTTCATTAGTACTTGCAATACTGGACTACTGTAACTCAATTCTGTCTGGTTGACCAATTAACTTAACTGACCATTTCTATGTAATTCATAGTGAGCTGGCATTATATTACTCATGTAGCCGTTCAATCGAACCAAAGTCATTGTGCTAGACCGGCAATCGAGAATATGACTACTGCTGATATTGTATTCAATGGACAACATGATGATGCATGCCGATGATACATCATCATCATTTCCATATGGAATTTGGTACCCATGTACAGGGGTGGGGGAGGCACAGGCAGAGGACAATCCCTATGTTAATAAAATGGAAATGCCTGAAATTGCTGATCCATCACTGGTACAGATGGAATGTAGTTCGTGACAGTGATAGTGGAACTCAATAAGAACATTACATGACTTTCCAGGCTGGTCTTAGAGTATTAATAAACCCTGTTAAGCAAGAGCTGCTTTATGGTGAGTCATTTGCAAACCATTTTCTAAAAGCAAAAAAGCATGTACAGAGATATTTTTTTTAGACATGTATCTTGTCTAAATGTTGATATTGATTTACACAAACAAGTCTTTCTGTCACATCAGAGTTAGTTAGGAACATTGTGCTGACTTCCTCCCTTCCTGACATAATGCATGATTTTTTTAATTTATTCAGAAAGGCTACTCATGACCAGTTCTTTCTTTTTCTTTATGCGTCTTCTCTTTTGAATCACCACTTCTCTTACAGCTTCCAAGTAAAGACACTAGAAAGCAAGATGCACAAGTGTTGCCCTTTAACTTTCAGCACAGTCTTCTATTTCTGCACAACTGATTAGGGAATGTACAAGAGAAGGGGCAATTTTGTCAGAAAATTTGCATTGTTGGTTATCAGATTTTTGTTTCTTTTGATGGACAAGCAAATTAAAGGCAGTCACATGCTTCCTTGTGTTGCACGAAGGCAGTTAGGGGACAAAGAGGAACACATTTTCTTCTTTTTCAACCCTTCTGTTAATATTCAGTGATAAACTGTCACTCGCGCCCTCTGGCAGCCTAACTAAGGGGTTATCAATATTACATTACAATATCATGTAATAGAATTTAAAAAAATTGAAAAGTAACAAACAATTAAAATAGGTGTTGAATATTTGATCTTGACCAGTCTAATGCATACTTCCATGACCCCAATGTAAGTCTTGGACCTTCACTTTAAGTTCAGGACATTCTCTGAAGAGATGGGGATGTTCCAGTTTGACACCAAAGAAACGTTTGGTACGTTTGGTGTCTGGTTCATGAACAACATACTTTTGTCATTGTGAGCTGGACAAACTATATAGAGAAGTTTGAACATCTCGATGTAGATATTGGGTATTAACTTGCCAAAAAAAAAAAATCATAGAAAGTATTGCTTATGCATTGGAGAAAGCATCAGACTAAGTGCTAGGTTTCTTACAGCTCGTAAGGATAGTCTTTGCTCCGTGTTGGCCTTTTACAGTGCCAGATCATCTGATTGGTAAACACACTACTGTACTTGTGATGATCTTTGGCATGAGGACACTTCAAGAGCAGGCTCTTCATATCATCCTGTTGCAAATGAGAGCCATTCTCAGTGCATTCCACATGATGGAACATATCCATGGAAACATAGTACTGATAATGTTGGACAAATCTGTTGTGGTGACGTAGTTCTGCAAGGGGCGGGGGGGGGGGGCAATCATATGACAGGCACTGGCAGAATCAGGTAATTTTCAAGTCTGTCACATTCCTGGTTGACTCGTTTTCGTGGTTGGATAACTGCTTCATATAGAATTGTCCCTCCAGGAACCTTTCATTGGGTCTGTGCCCTTTGGGTCTTTCAGGTGCTTGAAAGTTCCATTTAATTGTTCCCTGCGTGATCTTTTATTCAGTTAGAGGTTGTGGGAGCATATATACCCTTACTCCATTGGTTTTGATTATGAAAATAATTTGGAGATGGGGGGGTGGGTAGCACTGTAGTATAGACTAGAGCATAACCGATTTTTGATCCGGAAATCGGATTCCACCAGATAGTATGAACTTCCAATTAATCGGAGTCGGACAAGGCAGGAACGACCGATTCGGATAATAAAAATAATAAAGTTGAATTTCTATTGCACCGTGTCTAACACTGCGTGTCTTTCGATAGTGTGTTAATAAAGTTAAATAAGAAGTCAGAAAAGTCCAATATGGTGAACACAACCACGCTGTGAGACAATCTATTTGAACTGGCGGGTGAAAACCGGAAATGAAGCCGGATATGGTAAAGTACTAAGTAACATGCTAGACACGGCAAAACCTGATACCAGAAACCCGGAAACGGAAGATTAAATTTTTTAGAAAAAAAAAATAAGGATTTAGCATTTCCGATTAATTGAATCGTATCCGGAATCGGAAAATTTTCATGCCCAAAATCCGGAATCGGAAATCAGTAGAAAAATGCTAATCGGTTATGCCCTAGTATAGACCCTAGATAAACATTCTGCTTGATGTAGGAACTGGCATGCGGCAATGAGAAATAGCGATGTCTGCTTTGCTGAAGTAGATGAGATCGCCACTAATCCATCCATATCTGGAGAAATTCTTCTTTCGCTCATGGCTCATTTCAGAGATGTCCTGATTGAAAAAGACTTTCGAGCTTTGAATATTGGAAGGATCACAACAACTGAAGATCCTTCATTATGATGAGCTCAAGTCCTTTTATCAATGAATAGTATCACATCATTGATATCACACCAATCTCAGCACCTATTCGCAGACAGTGAATACCCTGGACTTGCCAAGAAAAGAAATGAATCTTGTTGGATTAGTGGTCTTTGCACAGATAGTGAACACGCCCCATTCATAAAAGTCCCCCAGCGGGTTCGGGGTTGTAGAATTGGTCTGACGTGCCTCGCCACGTGTCGTAAAAGGCGACTAAGTAGAGGCGACCTGTTTGCCGTGGGTTGCGACCCGTGTCGGAGGAGGAAAGGATCCTGGTAGTTGAGCGGAGGCTTTTCCGATGCAATACACTACCTTGGCCTCTATTTCTCTTAGACGGGTGGTCGAGATGGGCCCGGTCTCGACAAATCGGCTGGTCACGCCGAGCACTAGGAGCTCTTTCTTTACTGGCTCACCTTCTATATCTTTATTGTATCTCTCTTGATACCACCGTTGCCCCTTCATTCTATCATTCTAGCTTTCATTTTCCAAAGTACTAGAGGACCTTCCAGATAGCGGTGGCTTAACGGGTCAATCGGGAGGTAATTTTGCCGATCCTAGGTAATTTTATCTAACGAGTATGGCATCTGTGTATCCCTGGCACTTGAAAAGTGTCCCCTTGTTGGGCTCCATGGTGGGCGGGGAGCATGGGTGCTGAAACTTTTAAACAAAATCATGGAAAATTAAAAAAAAAATCAAAACAAACGAACGAAACCACTATCCGACTCTGATGAAGAACCATGTGGTGTGGAGTCATTCCCACGCTTCATGGTCATACAGTCAACAGATACTGAAAAACCAATTACAGCACTATCTCCTTTTGTAATTGAGAAAACTTTGATGGGGTTAATCGGCACACCAAAAGGTGTCAAGAAATTGAAATCTGGCTGTCTTCTCGTTGAATGTGAGCGAAGGGTTCAATCAGAAAATCTCAAAAAAAATGAAAACATTCTTTGACATTCCAGTGACCTCATTCGCTCACACTTCCTTAAATACGTCCAAAGGCGTGATGCGGTGTTGTGACTTGGCTGGAGTCAACGACGCATATATCATCGAAGGGGTGAAACATGAAGGTGTCACTGCAGTGCGTAGAATACGTATTAAACATAATAACACCCTGCAGGACACCAACACATTTGTACTCACCTTTAATAAACCAATTGTGCCCAAAGTGGTCAAGGTTGGGTTTTTGCAAGTAAATTTTGAGATCTATATTCCAAACCCCCTTCGATGCTATAAGTGTCAAAAATATGGCCATCACGAAGACCGATGCTCCAGAGTCAAGTTCTGTGGCCGATGTGGAGACCACTCTCATCTGGAAGCTGATTGTAGAGCAACTCCGCATTGTGTCAACTGTGGCAAAGAACATCACGCCAATTCTAAGGATTGTGATACTTGGAAACTGGAGAAGGAAATTCAGAGGGTAAAGTTTACCTCCAACATACCCTACCCAGAGGCCAGAAAACTTGTCCAGGCAAAAACATCCCTTCCTGGCCCATCCTTCTCCACAGTTGTGAAACACAACCCAAAAATCATGAAGGACGCTCAAACACAGACAGATCAGCCCGATTCAAGAACAAGTGCCAACATCCCTCATTACCAACCACAGCAAAGCACAGCATCAACTCAGACGACATTTAATACCAACCCACCACCAAAAGCTCCAAGAAATCAAAAACCACAAACAAATAAGCAGCAAAAGGGGTCATCTGACCCCATTAAACTTTACAATATGTTTGGAGAACTTGAGAGCATGGATGCAGAAGAAACTACTCCATGTACTGAAGGCTCCTTCAAACCTAGTAAAACCAGATATACTCCCGTACTTCCTCCAGACAAATAACAACACACATTTTCGCCGCGAATAGTCTTACCTAGATCCAGAATCTCCAGCATAATTTTATAATGAAGAACACCATCATACAATGGAACTGTCGAGGACTTAAATCAAACTACAATGATATTCTTCTGCTTTTAAATGAACATGATCCTGTTGTACTATGTTTACAGGAAACATTCCTGAAAGACAGATAAAATTACATTTAAAAACTTTTCCCTGTTCAACAAGTACTTTCAAAACGCTGACAGGGCCTCAGGAGGAGTCTCTGTTGTTGTGAACAATAGAGCCCCTCACAGAGTCATTCCCTTAAATACAAATTTACAAGCTATTGCTGTAAGCGTCACTTTTCATTGAGTGATTACTTTTTGTTCCATTTACTTACCACCAACCACCAAACTAGTACCAAATGATTTAGACAATATTGTTCAACAACTTCCCACACCCGCCGTTTTACTCGGGGATTTTAATGCCCATAACATTCTATGGGGATCGAATCACATAAACGACAGAGGCCATAAAATAGAAGATTTCATTTCTAGACACGATCTGTGTCTATATAATACCAACTCACTGACATATTTACACCCAGGAACGGGTACGTACACGTCCATTGATTTGACAATTTGCTCTCCTTCATTGCTTTTGGACTATGAATGGAAGGTCGCTGATGACCTTCACAGCAGTGATCATTTTCCAATCACTCTTGAAAATAACTCTAAAATTGATGACCCAATTCCACAATGGAATATAACGAAAGCCGACTGGGCTTCCTTTGAAACACTATGTCAAACTAGACTAAATAATGATACAATATTCAGCACTGTTAATCCTATACAGCATTTTACTTCAATTCTAATTTCAATTGCAGATGAATCTATTCCTAAGTCCTCACCGAACAGTAAAAAAACCCGCCAAAACCTTGGGTAACCAAGGAATGCAAAGAAGCCATTAGACAACGCCGAGAAGCATTAAAACAATTCAACACTCGTCCTACGCCTGAAAATTTAAACAAATATCGTATTGCGCGGGCTAAAACACGACGCACAATCAAAGAATGTAAACGTAAATATGCTTCTTCTATAAACTCTCGTTCATCAATGAAACAAGTTTGGGATACTGTTCGCAAAATAAATGGAAAGAGGAAACAAAATTCTATTCGACAACTGAAAACAAACAATAACATTTTTAGTTCGAAACGTGAAATAGCAAATATTCTTGCCGATAGTTTCTCAAAAAACTCATCATCATCTAATTATTCAGAAACCTTTCGAAGATTAAAATCTCAAAAAGAAAAGTCCCGTTTAAAGTTCACATCTAACAACTCTGAAAGCTTTAACCAGCTGTTTACTTTATTGGAGCTTAGGGAGGCTTTAGACAAGGCCCATGATACATCAGCTGGGCCTGACGAAGTCCATTACCAGTTTTTGAAACACCTCCCAGAATCTTCACTGACATTACTTCTGAAAATCTTCAATGATTTATGGATTGCTGGTAATGTACCTAAGAGCTGGAAAGAAGCAATAGTAATACCGATTCCCAAACCAGGCAAAGATAACGAAGATCCTAACAGCTATCGGCCTATTGCATTGACAAGCTGCGTATGCAAAACAATGGAACGAATGATTAATTCTCGGCTTGTATGGTACTTGGAAAGTAACAATTTAATATCTCCTTTCCAAAGTGGCTTCCGTTCTGGTTGTAGTACAACCGATCATCTGGTTAGACTGGAAACATTTATTCGGGATGCATTTATCAAGAAGGAACATTTAGTAGCACTCTTCTTTGATTTAGAAAAGGCCTATGACACAACATGGAAGTACGGGATACTAAATGACCTGCACGATCTAGGTCTAAAAGGCCATCTGCCTTCTTTTATCTACAGTTTTCTCTTCGACAGAGAATTCAAAGTACGAGTGGGCTCTATACCCTCTCCGATATGCACCAGCAAGAGATGGGTGTGCCCCAGGGCAGTATTTTATCTGTGACGCTATTTACTATCAAAATCAATAGCATCACCAAATGCTTAGCTCCTGGTGTGGATTGCTCATTATATGTAGACGATTTTTTAATTTGTTATCGATCAAAGCACATGCATTTAAGACATCTCCATGTGAAAGCCTTCTCACGGAAGCAAATGAACCACCTTTATCACATCGCAGAGAAATGCTTTCTGCACAATATGCGCTCAAATTAAGATCAAACCCTCGGAACCCTGCTTTTTCGGCTGTTTTTCAACCAAAATACAAAACTTTATATGGTAATAAACCAAATGCCATACCTTCATTTGGCATTAGAATATCATCCAGCCTTGACAATATCAAAAGTAACCTTTCTACAGTTCAGAAAACGTTTGTCTCAAAAGCACCACCTTGGCTCCTTAAGCAACCCAAAGTTATTTTTACGTTACACGATGGGAATAAATCTGAGACAAACCCTTCCATATTCCTGAACTCTTATCATGAACTTTTCAACGATTGTACAAATTACACTAAATTTTATACTGATGGATCAAAGGTTGATGAAAAGGCTGCTGCAGCCTTTGTTAGTGGCAAGCACATAACCAAAGTGCGCTTGCCAAATGATGCATCCATATTTTCAGCGGAAATCAGAGCAGTAGATCTAGCTCTGAAATTTATCAAAGAGAAACGCATTTTAAATAGCATTATCTTCTGTGACTCTTTATCAGTGCTTCAGTCACTACACAATAAAAAACTGGATAATCCATTATTAGTCAATATACTCGTCAAAAACTCGGAGCTTAGTACCTCCTACAATATAGTATACTGTTGGATACCTAGCCATATTGGTATTAGAGGTAATGAAGAAGCAGACCGGGCTGCTAAGATGGCTCTATCCCAAAAACCATCAGATTTTAAATTACCGTTTACTGATTTTAAACCTTGTATCAAAAGTTACCTGCGTCAGAAGTGGCAGACGTTATGGGATCATGCAGTCAACAACAAACTTCATGCCATCAAACCAACCCTGGGGGAATGGACTCCTTCCTACAGAACTATCTGAGGGAGGAGGTTGTCATTGCAAGAATCAGAATCGGTCATTCATACATAACCCACTCCCACATACTAAAAGGTGAAGATCCACCAGAGTGCGTCTCTTGCAGTGAACCATTCACTGATAAACACTTTATGACCGAGTGTTCCGACCTGCAACCTACACGTGATAAGTACTATAATGTACATGACATGAAGGAACTTTTTGATACTGTATCTATCACTTGTATTTTAGATTTCCTGAAGGAAGTAAATCTTTATCTTAAACTTTAACTTATATGTCATCACCTAGTGCATTTTTGTTTAATGCAAATACCGCCCATTATTTTGCAACATCTTTTCATCAGCATACACCATTTACATCTCCCGTTGATTGGAAAGCTTCATATTTTACTGTTACCAACAACTTATCATTTTATATTGAACTATCTGGTTTTTTATATCGCTGGTCGATATTAAACCTTTAGTTTTTTAACCATGTTTAAATACACACTGTTGTATGGCGCTAAATAGCCTAACAGTGCTGATGCGCCGTTAAATATCAATCAGTCAATCAATCAATCATTCATAAAAATAGTCTTTGGCCCAGATATGAATTATGCCGCTTTTCCAGGGAAGCTTTTAATAAAGATACAATAATCAAGTGCACAATTCCACTGAGATCTCCCTCACATGTTTATACACAAATTGTCTCTTGTTTTGCTAAACAAACCCCATGAAAAGTTCGTCCTTTTAGTAGAGAAATTATTCTAGTAGTAGTAGGAAACTCAGCATTTATTTTTCACCGTACCTATTCTCCTAATGCAATGTGATTAGGTAATGTCTTTGATGGAGAAAGGTAAGTTTTTAATAAATTAAGTTGCTTGTATCATATTTAAAATAATCCTTCCTTTGAGGTTTTGTTTTGGTACTTCCAGTCATAATGGGAATTACTGGGGTGTGTAGAAAGGGGAGTTAACTGGTAAAAATGGTTTCCCTTTATATATATATATATATATATATATATATATATATATATATATATATATATATATATATATATATATATATATATATATATAATAAGAGAAAAGCCTTTTTCGTCATTCCAGAATGGCTAGATTCCAAGGTAGGAGAGAATGTTATCCTATTCTAATGTGATCAGGTAAACATTATTGAAGATTTACTTTAAAATTTGCTTTCTTACTGTTATTATGTTTTTTCAGGCCTGATGAATCTGTGCCTTTCTCTCAAAAAGAAAGTACTGATGTTAAGAAAGAACTTTGCTGGATTCTTTTTATTTATGCTAAAGGTACAGTTTTAGTTTTATTTTAAATGTTTTTATGAATTTGGTATTTGTGCCACAAAATGGGGGGGGGGTAGTTTGTTGTTAGATACACCTCTCCATGGACAACTTGCATATAACAGAAACCAAAAGCAAACTTTTAATAACTATGACATACAATAAAAACAGACTGCAACATCAGAAAATGTGCCAGTTACCTCTGAAGGAAAAAAGTAGAAATTCATATCAACAGCGTGAAGAGGAAGACGATTATTGGGAGTGTAGTTTATAATTGTCATAGGAAATTTTTTAAATAAACAGCTGTTTTTCTAATGAAGTTGTTAACCTTTATGTGTATATTTTATTTTCAAGACGACCAATCTTTGAAAAGTTGTTAACAACATGACTCCAAACCACGATCAAGGTAGACTTGAATTTTAGGGAGAAATGAAATGTGTTTGAAAATTATTAACATATAAAGTGTACTTTTGCAATATGACTTTAAAAGAGCACAGTAGAGGCTATATATTTTGTTGAATTCTAACTGAGGAGTACACCACTCCCTCGATAACTTGCACCCAGACAACTCCTAGACCCACCAATAATGCAGGTATGGTGTTAATTCCATTTTTTAAACCAGAAAATTCAAACAAATTGATCTCTATTTGTTGAACTTGAAGAATATTGTGATCAAAGTTGGTACTGGAAACTTTTATATCTCTCATTTTATCTTTGAAAATGGTAGATAGGACCTGGAAATTTTAATTATGAAATATCAACTTTTATTTTCTTTCCAACTGACATTCTTTGTACACTGTAAATAATGTTTTGAGTAATGAAAATGCATGCCTGGCAGAAGCACTGTAATAAATAAATACTAATTAAATAATTTTTTATCAAATATGCATTTTAGTTTTTCTTTTATTTCCTTTTAAGTGTAATCATCATAAATGCAATTTGTCCTTCTGTAAATAAACCTAATGTGTTGATCTACCATAACTGCAATGCCCATAAGCATTTTTCTGAGAACCTAATTAAGTGCGGATTGTATTTGGATATCTGACTAGCAGAAACATTTGTTTTATTGTAGCATTGAACTAAAAGCAGGTCTCATTTGAATTATCATGTTAATTAAATTTTTTGAATCACATAAAGAAGGTGGAATTAAAAAATGTTAAAAATCATGCAAATTCTACAGTCTTAAGATCTAGCTGCCTCTGTTATATGTCGGGTGAACTAATTTTAATAGATCGATTGAACAGTTATAAATGTTAATGTGTATGTAATGATAGTACCTAAATTAACCTACTCAATCATAGCTGTGATCAATGATAACAACGCAATCAAGCAAAATGAATGCTTCATTCAGTAAAGAGCTTCTTTTCTTAGATACTGGCCATTGTGGGAAAATGAGTTTCAGAGAATTCCTGTAATAGCACTAAGAGATATCCTAAAAGATGATAAGAAGTTTTACTATTACTTTCAGTGAAATCATGGCATCACTAATTGAAAAATACCCAAATTAAGTTTTGATGTAGACAAATGTTTCTGAAAGAAAGTAATCATCTTCGGTCATGTATCAACAGTTAATCTGGTTCCCTCCTTTGTAGACACTGTTTTACATAATACTATAACATACCATTCCTGGGAACCAGACTAATCAGGAAAACAAAAAGCCGTGATGTGATAATACACATTTTTGCATATACATGGTGGTTGCTGAGACCAGTTGGAATAATGTTAACAATCTTTCAAAATTTGGACAGTTTGAAAATAATTTTTTTACAGAATAACTTCATTAGATAAATTGCTTTACTGATAGTTAAATATAAAACGATCCAGTTATTAAAAAGCCAAGCTCCCACTCTACCCCCAACCCCCATGGTTTTCTAGATATTGATCAGATTTTGTTTAGGTCCCTCTGTAACTCACACCCCTGCTTATTGTGTGAATGATTTGAAATTTTTCTTAAAAATATTTGCACAATGCTTTGTGAGAAAAGATGATGAAGTAAAATGGTACTTTCCAGTGATGTCATCATCCCCATGACAAGTTCACTTATGTTTTCAAAGTGATTGTATGAAGAAAAAATGCATACATTGCACTTAAATTGTAACTTAATTGGGAATGGGTTAATGGTTAATGGACTATAAATTCACATGCCTGTGAATGTGTAAGAGTTTGTTAGCACAGTTGATAGCAACACCATTTGATGGTTTGGTGCCTACATTTTGCCACAAGCTACAACACAGCCAGAATGAGGGATGGTCTTGAAAGCAGTTAACTCATTGTACATCTAAAAAGTCTCAGGGCAAAGTTGTTTTCACTTTCTTAACAAAAGACAGTTTTTAAAATGTTTACACAACTTTGCTTTTCACTTCAGTTGGTAGTGTGACCTTTTCTGCACGACTTTCAATACATATCACATTTTCATCAGTTACACAATTCGTTGATTTAAAGCAGATCTATTTTTAATATTGCAACAAACACTTATGCTAATAGCAGATAAAAACATTGACTTTTAATTTTGGTTGCCATGGAAATAGTTGCTGTCATTGCCTTGATGATTAATTTCACACTTGAATATTAGAAAACATATAACATTTATGATCACTGCACTGAAACTGAATTTAAAGATAAAACTGAAACAATAATTTGATGTGACAAGACTTATTATTTCTTAAACTGTTGACACCAGTAGTTACTTTAATGTTTTCATAGTTTTATATATTGTTTACAGTGTAATGAGACTTATTTTATTAAAGGAAAATATAACAAAATATGTGACTTTAACACTTTCATGATGCTGATTCCAGATTCCCTGGTATTTTATGATTTTTTTTGACAACAAAACAAGTGATATATCAAGTTTTCATTTACTATATTTGATTTTAATTTTGTTCTTGTTCAGTAAATATGGGTGTATAAGAAATTTTTTGATCCGCACCTGTTTTAAAGCATGTTCCTTTGAGTTGTCGGAACATTCTAAATTTAGAGAGCAGTGTACATTAGCTGATCATCATATGTAAGAAGAACACCCACATCCTCACAAATCCAACCCTTTTAAGCTAAAAAATTAGGTTTTAAGGTCTTTCATTTCATGTCTTGGCATCTTTTATTTTAAATTCTTTTTACAGAATTTATTCATCAGTGAATAACTTTAGGAGAAAGGATTTTGAGAAAAGATGTCAGACAGAAAGCACCCAGATAATGGTGTTTGTGTGTGTGATTATGATTTTTAACATAGCTTTAACAATTTTTCAGTCATATTGCTACTATTGTCTGCAGTATGGCAGTTTATAGTGATGTCTAGCACTGGGGCATCATGCCGCAGACATGTAGCAAGATGTCCCACCCAGTCACATTATCCTGACACCAGGCAGACCAGTCCTAACACTAACTACTTAATGCTGAGCACCAAGCAATGCAGCTGTTAGTACCAATTTTTAAAGTGTTTGGTATGACTCAGCCTGGGATCGAACCCACGACCTCCTGCATTTGACACGGATGCTCTAACCACAAGGCCACCAGAGCGGTATTCCTAGATAATGGAATGAAAGTTCAGAGAAAAATTTAGAGCAAGAAATGAAATGAAAAATTGCTTGAATATATTCAACTTTAGATGCACCAAATGTTTTTCATAGGCAAGATTTAGCGACTATTGAGAAAATATTGTAAATGAAGAAATTCATATGTGCAGATTGGAAATGAAACCACTTAAATAAAGGAAATAACAATTTTTATTTTTGTTGCAGACAAGTTACTTTCAGACAACCAGATGTTAGTGTGTGCCATTCATTTGTTGTTGTGCTGTATGGAATATATTTTGAGATCTACACCCTCTTTCCAGCTGCAGCCTCCATTTGGTAAGTAAAGAATGGATGATTTTACTTCTACTATGTGGCTGGATTACAAAGGCTACATTGTGGCTTATTTCTTTAGTCAGCATTTTGGACTTGCTATATCTACTTGTTTTACTGTAAGTCTTTAGTTTTCTTTGAAGAGCATTATCTCTGTCTGTTGATGTTGAATTTTAATGTCTTTGTGTACATGGATCTTTTGGATTCCTGTGACCTAGTCATGGTATTGGACATCTGGAGTTTTGCATCTTTCATTTAAATTTCTTTTGTTGCTGTGCTATTGGAATACTGGTAAAGATTATAATTTCTGTTTAAAACTGACATCTATACTTAGTAGTAGATGTTTTTATGCTCTTATCCTGTGATTTCCTATACCACTCCATGCTGTGCTGTTTTCATTATTTCCTGTGCTGTCCCATACCATTCCATCCAGTGCTGTCCCTTCCATCTCACGCTATGTCATCCCATTTTGTGTTATCCCAACCAATTCCATTCTTCCTGTGATATCCCATACCATTCCATCCAGTGCTGTCCCTCCCATCTCAACCTGTGCTATCCCATTTTGTGTTATCCCAACAAATTCCATTCCTTCCTGTGATATCCCATACCATTCCATCCTTCTTGTGATATCCCATACCTTTCCATCCTTCCTGTGATATCCCATACCATTTCATCCTTCCTGTGATATCCCATACCATTCCATCCTTTCTGTGATATCCCATACCTTTCCATCCTTCCTGTGATATCCCATACCATTCCATCCTTTCTGTGATATCCCATACCTATCCATCCTTCCTGTGATATCCCATACCATTCCATCCTTCCTGTGATATCCCATACCATTCCATCCAGTACTAATCACATCCTATCATATCTTGTGTTATCTCATCCTATACCCTCCTATTCCATTCCATCCATCATGTGCTGTCTCATTCCATCCTGTCCTTTTGTAAATTTCTATTTTTGCATGACTTTTCAAGGATTAATTTGTTGTACAGCATAACATTAGGAAGACCTAGTACTAGATCTTTTTCCCCATTATTTGTGCAAAATGTTAATTTGCATCATATTTGCAGTGGCATCTGTCTTGTATCTAAACATCTGTAGTTTAAGATGTTTTGTAGTTTCTTCAATTGTCATGTAGTTTCAATTGTCTTGGACTAATATCTCAATTGATAACATTATAGTAAATAGGCAGTTTTGGTTTTCTTCTCTCTGCTTTGCTTGACACCTAATTTGGGCTAGGTTTTTTATACTTGGCAGTATCTACTGTAAGCCAAGGTTTTTTATTACATCTTGCATTTGTTGTTGGTGAAATATGCAAGAGTCACATTTTGCCAACATAAAGGATACAGTTGGGTTTCCCATAAAGATTTGATATTTGTGATCAGTAAAACTTTTATTATTTGAAATTTTATTGACATAAAAGCTGAAAAATATTGTTGAAACTGTAGTCATAAGGACATTTGAAATTTCTGTTTTAAAAGAATTTTATTATGATTATTTATTGGTATTAATTTAAATTTTTATTTTGCTATATGAGTTTCATAAAAAAAAATGTATAGTATGGAATGCCAGGCCTGTTCTAGTCAGCATATTCCAGAAGTCTCACATTGAGAATTTCGGTCCACATATTCCATTATATCTCACATTGAGAACTCAAGTCAATATATTCCATTATGTCTTACTTTGATAATTCCAGTCAATATTTTCCATTATTTTTCACTGACAACTCTAGTCAACATATTCCAAAATTTCTCACATTTAGGATCCTTTAACTCATTTAATGATGATTTCTATTATTTAACTCGATTAAAAATAAAAATATATTTTTTGCATGCAGTTGTGAAAGATGGATCCAAGCAATGAGTAAAAATATTAAATAAATATGAACATTGTACATTTGTATGTGCTAGAGTCACTGCAGACCTGCCAACCCCACTAATAAAATCTGGAAAATCCCTATATATGGACTTATTTTTCAATTGCCCGACTTTTGAGAAAAAAATCTTGATTTTTCAACTTCCTTTATTATGATATATACACCTTACTCTTGTACCTCCAGATATTTTATCCTGCCTCCTGATTTTTAATAGTGATTTCCTTATTGTAAATTTTTAATGTTGGCAGGTTTCACTGAAAGATATCAGATAGAAACAATGTTATATCGTCACAGGTCACTAAAATGATGACCCAAGAAATGACAACTTTTAAAAAATTATTAACAGTGGTTAAAGGTCATTGAAGTCTTTAGGATACATCGAGAAAAGCATAATGCAAACATCTTCATAATATTCTTGTTCCTACAGAAACATATTTTGCTTATTTAATATGGGAAAAAGTATTTGGTGCGGTTGGGTGTTGGTCGTAATGGTATTGTGGCAGTGAAAGGGCAAATAAAGTAGCCAAAGCTTCACACCAGCCAAATGCTTATGATTAGAAAATTCCATATAACAACTTTTTATTATTTTATATGAGGTTAGTTTTGTATACTTTGCAAAACATAGGGTATAAAACCTCCCGACACGCCAGCTTCAGGACATCAGACTAGTTTAGATAGGCATCTTCCATGTGTAACAGATGAATTGTATGTTCTGCATTTCACATATAGGATACATACTGATCCAATCATACATCCTAAAGGGTGAGCTGTGGTCAGGGTGCATACTTTGCCAGTGTCTATTGATGCCAGAACACCTTCTTATTGAGTTTGTCTTCCACCCTGTTCAATAGAATTTCGTCTGTTGTGGACTAAAGGAAGAATCAGTCTGGCACTTTTAAAAAGTATTTGGTTTATATATATAATGATTTTGGTGTTACATATTAAAGAGTTTACCTTAGCATATTTTCCTTTTTATCATGTAGGACAATATTTTCATTTATTTTGAAGGGTTCATCTTCTAAGTGTTTGTTTGTTTGTTTGATTAGGATTTTTAACGTAGCTTTAACAATTTTTCAGTCATATCGCTACGATGTCTGCTGTGAGGCAGTTTATAGTGATGTCTAGCACTGAGGCATCATGCCGCAGACATGTAGCATGATGTCCCACCCAGTCACATTATCCTGACACCAGGCCGACCAGTCCTAACACTAACCTCTTAATGCTGAGCGTCAAGCGAGGCAGCTGTTAGTACCATTTTTGTAAGTCTTTGGTATGACTCGGCCGGGGATCGAACCCACGACCTCCCGCTTCCGCGGCGAACGCTCTAACCTCTAAGTGTTTGAAATGTTTGCATTTATAGAACTTACTATTTAGCCAGGATTGTGCTGGTGTGCCTTTAAGTTACATACAGACATAGATATGTACGTACCTACTTACCTACCTTGAACCTTTGTCACTGCCTTTTGCTTCAGATGTTCTTCACTTGAAGTTAACCGAAAACTTGGACCAGAATGGAATGAATGTGGCAGTCCTACAAAAACTGGCTGAAATGTTTCATACAGATGTTGATGAGGTAATTTTTAACAGTGTAGTATTCCTTCTCGCAGCAGTTATTCGTTTACCATTCCAACTGCTATGAGTTGGTAACTTTAACAAAGAAATCATTGCAACTACCTCTGTTTGTTAATTTCAACACAGAAATTATTGCAGGTACATGTGATTGGTAACAACAACACAGAAATCAACACAACTACATGGATTTCATAATTTTGTCACAATAATTTACTGGAACTTTTTGGGTTTAAAAGTTTCAGCACAGAAATCATTGCAGCTACTTGGGTTTGGTTATAGAAATCGCTATTTGGGTTTGTAAGTTCGCAGAAATCATTAGAGTTTCTGGGGTTGGTAGTTTCAACACAGACATGCAGATTTGCTCGTAGTTGCATGTTTTGCGTTCCTACTGACCCTGAAACATTGAAGTACCTCTTTAAAATGTAATCTGAATAATGAACTAATGGTAAAGGAATGCAGAACTATCAATGAATTAAGAATAGTATATGTCAAAAGCTCTTTGTTGCAGGCAACAAATGCTGGAACAAATGAAAACCGATGAACAATGAACCTTGATAATTGTGATTTTGTTTAGAGTTACTTCCTTTGTGTGGTTTCTGAGAGACACTTGCAAATGCATTGTTATAGGCACATGAAAATGCATAGAATGAGAAACAATACACAGTAAAGATAATAAAGAGCTACTGGGGCACATAAGTGTTTCAAGAACCAATAGATTGCAGAAACTCTCACTCATGAAGCAAAGCATGAAAAATAATAATGTTGATCCAGCAGCAAACATGGTAGCCATTTCTGAAATCTTTGAATAGCAGAAATGTTGATAGGACTTTTTGTGGCTAGGGTATAATATATTACATTTGTCTGTACAATCTGTTTACCATATTTTCCGGGGTATAAGTCGCTACTTTTTTTGTTTTTTTTTCTTTAAAATGACGTGTGCAACTTATACGCAGGAGCGACTTATACGATAAATAAATTTTTGAACGACTGATATGACTGATGCGCAGTGATGCTGTGTTATAGCGAAATGCATCTACGGTATACCGGCAAGCCAATTGCTCGAAACTTACATACACGTAAGTATTAGACTACAAGAATATCAAATTAAATAATTAAATAATATTTAGTTATAATATATATGTGTTAAAATTTGTTGATATTAATTTTAAAAAATATTGAAATTACGATTGCCATTGTTTTTCTTTTATTATTCACCACGTGCTTCAAGCAAAGTGTTGGTCAGATGTCGCTACAATATATGTATTTAAATGTACCGGTAGCGCTTCATAATTTACTTCAATAGTTTATAAAAACTCAGGATTAACCCGAGACTGGCTTCATGGAGAGAACTCCAAAGTAATTAATAAAAATAACTGGAAGGCTGGCGAACAATTTCAATTGTCGTATAAAATGCCTTTGAAGTTCGCTCTGGGTGTGGAATTGACCGGAATACCGAGACTGGCTTCATGGAGAGAACTCCAAAGTAATTAATAAAAATAACTAGAAGGCTGGCGAACAATTTCAATTGTCGTATAAAATGCCTTTGAAGTTCGCTCTGGGTGTGGAATTGACCGGAATACCGAGACTGGCTTCATTGAGAGAACTTTAAAGTAATTAATAAAAAAAAACTGGAAGGCTGGCGAACAACTTCAATTGTTTTATAAAGTGCCTTTGAAGTTCGCTCGGGTTGTGGAAATTGACCGGAATACCGAGACTGGCTTCATTGAGAGAACTTGAGAGAACTTTAGTAATTAATAAAAAAAACTGGAAGGCTGGCGAACAACTTCAATTGTTTTATAAAGTGCCTTTGAAGTTCGCTCGGGTTGTGGAAATTGACCGGAATACCGAGACTGGCTTCATTGAGAGAACTTTAGTAATTAATAAAAAAAACTGGAAGGCTGGCGAACAACTTCAATTGTTTTATAAAGTGCCTTTGAAGTTCGCTTGGGTTGTGGAATTGACCGGTATATAAATACGGACCTTTCATACCATGGAGCATTAAGAAAAGATAGTTTCACAATAACGTTGTGTGATTTAAAATTTTTATATTAGCGCAAGTCAATACAGTTTAATCATGGCACCAAAAACTACCACGCGAAAAAGTTGTGATGCAGAATTTAAGTTAAAAGTCGTAGCATTTGCGAAAGAAAACGGAAATCGTGCAGCAGAAAGAAAATTCAATGTAAGCGAGAAGATTGTGCGTGACTGGCGTAAAAAAGAAGACGAGTTAAGGTCAACCAAAAAAACCAAGAAGGCCAATCGTAGTGGCAAAGCAAGTTGGCCAGTTCTCGAGGAGAATCTACGACAATGGATTGTGGAACAGCGTGCTGCAGGTCATGGACTTTCAACAGTTCAAGTACGACTCAAGGCACAGTCAATGGCGAAGGAGAGCGAGATTCCTGATTTCGCCGGTGGACCAAGTTGGTGCTTTCGATTTATGCGTCGACATCAACTGTCTATCCGGGCTCGAACAACCATGAGCCAAAATTAGAAAACTTTCGCAGTTACGTTAGAACAGCGATTGATGAACATGCAGTCCGTGCAGACCATCTGATCAACATGGATGAAGTGCCACTCACATTCGACATACCGATGAGCAGAAGCGTAGAAGAAAAAGGAGATAAGACAGTAAACATCCGAACAACGGGACACGAAAAGTCACATTTCACCGTCGTGCTGGCATGCTGTGCAAGTGGAGCTAAACTACCGCCAATGATCATCTTTAAACGCAAGACAAAACCAAAGGATGCATTTCCACCAAATGTTGTCATAAAGTATAACACGAAGGGATGGATGGATGAAGAGATGATGATCGATTGGCTTCAGCAATGCTACAGCAAAAGAACAGATGGATTTTTTAAGAAAGAAAAAGCAATGCTTATCATGGACAGTATGCGAGCCCACATAACAGAAGGCGTTAAAAAAAAAAATGAAATCAATGAATACCATCCCGATAATTATCCCTGGTGGAATGACGAAACTGCTCCAACCTCTTGATATATCAGTGAACAGAAGTTTCAAGGCAGTCTTATGAAACATTTGGGAGTCATGGATGACAGACGGGAAGCACAGCTTCACAGCGACTGGCAGGATGAGGTGCGCTACATTTGGAAAAGTAGCAGAATGGGTAGCTACTGCTTGGAAGGCTGTCACTGTGCAAACAATTGTGGCGGGTTTTGTAAAAGCGGAAATCATTCAGAAAACTGGTGAAGCAGACGACAGTGAAATCGAAGAAGACAGCCACGAAAACGAAGAAACCAGCGGTGAAATTCCTGAACACATTTATCAGATCTTCAACAGCGATACGGAAGACGAAGATTTTGAGGGTTTTTCTGACCCAGAATAGCGACAATGTAAAGAAATAACAGTGGCTCTATTATTTACTTAATAAACATTATTTATAAATCTTATTGGCTTATATTTCTATTTTTAAAATTTCAAACAAGAATATACTTGCACGTTGTTGGAAATTACTAAGTCGTATGCAATGGCCAGCGGTATCAAAAACGTGTTTACGGTAAGTGCGCAGGAGCGACTTATACGCAGGAGCGACTTATCTGTTGAATTTTCTAAAATTATCTGGATTTCCCCCTCCCGCGACTTATACCCAGGAGCGACTTATAGGGCGGAAAATACGGTAATATATTTAGGTTAATACATAGCTCCCATGGCTTCTGGCATGTTTAATTAAGGCACCCCATGAGCCTTCTTGACCTTCCTGTAAGACAAGCATCCCAGTCACCTCACAGCAAGCAAAACCTGTGAAAGCATAAGCCTAGCTGGTCAGCCTGAATTTTTCTGCCATAGCAGTTTGATTACTCTCATGACAACCCTATCATTGCTCATGTTCATGCTGAATTGACCATCTGTTTTGACAGTAGACGTTTTTTACCTGTGAAATGAGCTTGTCAGAATAAGTAGAACTTGCTTGTTCATACAGTAGAACCTGTCTTGAGAGACCACCTCTTTTGGCAAAAAGATATGGCCTCTCAAGACAGGTGGTCTCTCAGAACAGGTCATACTGCTATATAATCATTAAATTTGTGCATTGAGTGTGGTCTCTCAAGACAGGTGGTCTCATATAGCAGTAGTCTTTCAAGACAGGTTTTACTGTACCACTCAAAGAAAGGATAATGTTTATGCTCATGCTTTGTCATCCAAGACCTCAGCTTCCAAGGACCAAACCCAAGTTTGTTGAATATCTTAGAAATAATATTGGCTTAAAAGGTTAGGGAAGTTGTAATGGTTCTCTAACTGACATCATGTGAGTCATAGCACTCACAGACCTGTACTGCAGAGGCCTATCATTCTAAAGGGCTGAGCTTACCAGCTATACATCAGGCTACATTCCCAGGTCTTTTCAGCAGCTTCATAATTATGTGGTTCCTTTACTTCCTCTGGATTTACTTGAGTGAAAATGCTTTTTGAAACAATGTCCATGCATGAACCAAGTATTAACCCCAGCCCGTATATCACAAGATTTTTTTGTTGTTGTTTTAGGGGTTTAACACCATTTTTCAGCACACGATAGGCTATATATGGCTTCCAGTATTATTGGTGGAGGAAGAACCCGGTAGAAACCCCAGGAAAGAACCGCCGACCCTCGAGAAGCTGCTGACAAGCTTTTTCACATAACTACATTAGCCGAATCTTAGACTCAAACCCACGCAAAGGTGAGACAATAGTGATCCGTAACGGAAAGTGCTTTGGACCACTTGGCTACTCGAGGACCCTTTGTATATTACAAGAGATTTTAAGCAGATTTATGTGTTAGGAAACAAAGACAGTGACAATGTATGCTTAAGGGGATGTACGCTTTATTTGTTTAAATATATTATGATCAGAGAGAAAAATGTGTTGTTGTTTGTTTTTTCAAAATACCTGGCTATAATATGGACACAAGTCAACCATGTTGATACATCCATGGGAAAAATACACATCCACTCCAGCATTAACTGACAATGGGATTCAGTAACTATCCCTTTGTCATCGAGAGCGACCACTCTAGTATAAATTCCACCTTGGCAAGCATATAACCTTTTGGTATAGCTGTTGCTTCAACAAGCTGAAAGAAAGTGCAAATGTTGTTTTTTAAACCTTCAGAAGGCAGAGGTAATAGACGTTACTCTTACTGTTAAGATTTTCCTTATAAGATGGAAGCTGGATGATTTACCTGGCTGTTTTTACTTTACACTCTGTTGTTTTTTTTTAAATAATAAAGTTCCCGGTTGGAGTAGGTCCCCCATAGCCCCGTTTAATTTGGCAACACACCCTCCTACTTTAAATGTAATGAAATGCTAGGCAAGTGTTATTGAAGAAACAGATTTTACTCTACAACTTTTTATAGTTCATTAATAATAGAGATGAAGTTTCCAATGTCATTAATTTTCTCAAGTGACTAATGGATTGTTTGATTTTTGAGGTATCAGCTTTTTGTTTCCTGATTTGCACATAGTTTCCTTTTGGTTGAATTTATTTGTTTGTTTGCTTGAATTTTAACGGCGCACCAGCACTTTTAGGCTATTTAGCGCCATACAATAGGTTAGATGTTCAAAAATGAGAAAGGTTTAACATCGACCAGCGATATGAAAAACAATATAAAATGGTAAGATGTTGGTGACAGGAAAATATGAAGCTTCCCAATCAACGGGAGATGTAAATGGTGTTATGTTGATGATAAGATGTTGTAAATAAAAGGTGATATTTGCATTAGATAAAAATATTCTACGTGATGGCATACAAGTTATAGTTTAAAATAGAGATTTACTTCCTTTAGGAAATCTAAAATACAAGTGATTTGTATTGTATCAAAAAGTTCCTTCATGTCATGTACATTATAGTATTTAACACGCGTAGGTTGCAGGTCGGAACACTCGGTCATAAAGTGTTTAACAGTGAATGGCTCATTGCAAGAAACGCACTCTGGTGGATCTTCACCTTTCAGTATGTTGAATTTAGTCTAAGGATATATTAAACAAAAATCCTTTTATTTCTGTGGGTTAATTCATGTTTAAATGACATATCTTCTCTATTCCCATTATAGCTTCGCTGTATGCAAAATGCCACAGAGCCTTTCTTCCAGGGACTTCCACATATTGGATCTGAGATGGATGTAAGTATTAAGTAAGACAATTATATAGTTAACATCATTTGCAGATTTAGCTTTGATAATTATTGTACCAAAGAAGAGATGATTGCAAAAGGAATACAGCCTATAACTGTAGGTCAGTTTTACATTTTGTGAAGTTTTGGAGTGAGAAGGGGGGGGGGGGTCAAGTTGTTTTTACAAGTATATGTTCATGCCCATTAAAGCACAGGAGAAAAGTTGGTGATTTGTTTTCTCTTTTCTACTTAACAACATTGAATACAAACGTTTTTGTTCAATACTTAATGATATTGAATACAATTTGTTTGGTTCAGTCACTTGCTGGTGTTTCATTGAGGTTTTGGAGACTTGGTTTACCACACAGTCATTTTGTTTCAGTACAAGTTCCAAATTAGAAGAAAAAAAAACAACTTCATTTGCAAGCAGTTTGGAAAGGCAACTGAAAGAAAACAAATTTAAAGCACAGATTATTTGCTTATGATCCAAATATCCTGGTTACAGTTATAATATCATCTAAGATCTGTGAGTGCAAAGTACTTTGCGTGACCTCTTATACATGTTGGTAAACTCTTAAGAACAAATGCATCATGCAAGTTTGGTAGCATTTGGTATGTCTTAGCTTTCTTCTTCCACAACATTTTCACATGCAATCACAAAATTTACCAAGTTTTTTAAATCTCTTTTTTTTTTTTTTTTAAAGGGCATGAACAGGTGCAAAATGGTATCATTATTGGAGGGGAGGTATATAAATATCGGAGTTTTAAATTCAAGCATAACAAAAGACTTATATTTGTGATTTTTCTCATTTTGTCCATGAATGTGATAGTTTGCCTCATCTACTTTTGGAGGTTACTTTTATATTTTTCTGTCGGCTGATTTCTCTTTTTGTAGTCCAAGCTTTTAATAAATACTGTTTATAAACGCAAACAACCATACAGGACATGTCTAGAAAAAGAAAGTGTATTGACAAAACAAATATACAGAGCATTACTGGAAAATTAAAATTTATAGGCACAACAACTTTGTGAACAGTACCATAACAGTCTAATTTATAGACACAAGCACCTAGAAATAAACCATTGCTTTAACACTAAAATTTATTGACACAGTAACTACACAGAATATTATGGTATCAAAATTTATAAGAGACGAGCAACTATGCAAACATTACTAGAGCATTAAAATGTATAGATACAAGCTACTTTCCAACATTACTAGAGCATTAAAATGTATAGACACAAGCAACTATGCAAACATTACTAGAGCATTAATATGTATAGACACAAGCAACTATGCAAACATTGCCAGAGCATTAAAAATTGAAATGTATAGACAGAAGCAACTATGCAAACATTATTAGAGCATTAAAATGTATAGACACAAGCAACTATGCAAACATTACTAGAATAATTTATAGACAAAACTTTAAATAAAGCTACTAGAAAACAAAAATGTATAAACACGAATGACTATACACAAACTTTACTTCAGTGCTAAAATTTATAGACAACTATACAAAAGATCATTAAGGCTATTCTAGTAAAATATGCTTGGGACTCGGGAAAGGTACATTTAAGAAAGAATAGTTACCTATAGATGCATTTATAATTTTGTATTGTTTTCTCAAGAACTAAGAACTTCTTCTAGCATATATTGTTTAAAACGTGTCTTTCCTGACTACCATGTATGCCAAAATGGAATAGCCATTAGAAAATTAAAACTGAATTTAAAGAAATTATATTAACTGCTGAATCTGACTATAATGTAAACTTGCTTTGAAAATGTTACAGAGTTTTGAGTTGAAGTTTTTAGACCAAGTTGTGAGTCGCATATTTTAAATACATATTAAAGATGTTAGTAAAATTATCTTCTTTTACTGAAAATGTTAAAGTTTGGATTTAGTAAAGAACTTGTACAGTAATCATGTGATGGCTTATTTTGGATGAATAAATATGTCTTTGTTGAAATAAAAAAAAGTTTGAATTTCATAGTTTTTGTAATGATGTCTTTTCATCACATGGTTATATGGGTGAATATATCTTTACTGTTTGACATGGATAAATTTCATCGTATTATAAACTCCAAATGTCGTTATAAAACTTTGTACACATATTGAAATTGTAGTCCAGATTTGCATTTTGTTCAAGGTATCATTATAAAAATTCATACAGACATTGGACTTGTAGTCCAAATGTACATTCTGTTCCAGCATTTACTAAGAAGTTTATAAACATATTAGAATTGCTGCTTGTATACCCATGAAATGTTTTGTTTCCAGAGCCTAAATCTCAAACTTAGTAGAGGTATCTTTGGCTATTTGCAATTTATTTATCGTGTATCTTGTAAAGGATAAGTAGTATATAAATTGAGATTGTCATAACATAGGGTAATGGAATAATTAAAATATAAATTGAGTGAGTCATAACATAGGGTAATGGAATAATTAATATATAAATTGAGAGAGTCGTAACATAGGGTAATGGAATAATTAATATATGAATTGAGAGAGTCGTAACATAGGGTAATGGAATAATTAATATATAAATTGAGAGAGTCATAACATAGGGTAATGGAATAATTAATATATAAATTGAGTGAGTCATAACATAGGGTAATGGAATAATTAATATATAAATTGAGTGAGTCATAACATAGGGTAATGGAATAATTAATATATAAATTGAGTGAGTCATAATATAGGGTAATGGAATAATTAATATATATATTGAGTGAGTCATAACATAGGGTAATGGAATAGTTAATATATAAATTGAGAGAGTCGTAACATAGGGTAATGGAATAATTAATATATAAATTGAGAGAGTCGTAACATAGGGTAATGGAGTAATTAGTATATAAATTGATGGTGGTGGACCATTAATCAATTCAGTATGAATCTTGACCTAGGTGTTGGATTAGGATGGGTAACATGATAAAAGATAAAGTCTTAGTAGAGGTATCTTTGGCTATTTGCAATTTATTTATCGAGTATCTTGTAAAGGATAAATAGTATATAAATTGAGTGAGTCATAACATAGGGTAATGGAATAATTAATATATAAATTGAGAGAGTCGTAACATAGGGTAATGGAATAGTTAATATATAAATTGATAGAGTCATAACATAGGGTAATGGAATAGTTAATATATAAATTGAGAGAGTCGTAACATAGGGTAATGGAATAATTAATATATAAATTGAGAGAGTCGTAACATAGGGTAATGGAATAATTAATATATAAATTGAGAGAGTCGTAACATAGGGTAATGGAATAATTAATATATAAATTGAGAGAGTCGTAACATAGGGTAATGGAATAATTAATATATAAATTAAGTAGATCGTAACATAGGGTAATGGAATAATTAATATATAAATTGAGAGAGTCGTAACATAAGCTAATGGATTAATTAATATATAAATTGAGAGAGTCGTAACATAGGGTAATGGAATAGTTAATATATAAATTGATAGAGTCATAACATTGGGTAATGGAATAATTAATATATAAATTGAGTGAGTCGTAACATAGGGTAATGGAATAATTAATATATAAATTGAGAGAGTCGTAACATAGGGTAATGGAATAATTAATATATAAATTGAGAGAGTCGTAACATGGGGTATTTGGTATATAAACTGAGAAAGTCATAACATAGGGTAATGGAGTAATTAATATATAAATTGAGACAGTCATAACATAGTGTAATGGAGTAATTAGTATATAAATTGAGAGAGTCATAATACATGGTAATTGGGTATTTAGTATATAAATTGATGGTGATGGACCATTACTTAATTCAGTATGAATCTTGACCTAGGTGTTGGATTAGATGGGTAACATTATAAAAGATAAAGTCTGTAAACAACTGACAGACCAAATCATCAATAGGCTGAAATAATGTGTTGATTTGCTGTTCCATTGCAGTTGGTTAAATTAAAGCAGTTGTATCAAGTGCAGTACAGGGCAGAGGGGGAATTGGATGAATCTCTTTTACTGTCTCATGATGTTCAACTCTTACCAGAAAAAAACAGGTACAGTCTGGACTCTTTAACTATTAAGCTCTTTAGCATTTTACACACATAATGTACACATTATAGCATTAGAAAGTGCGGCCAATGACTTTTAGTAGTTGAAAGGGGATGGCTGGGTGCAAATACCCTTACTCTTAATTGTTTTATTAGGAAATTTAAATTCATATTATCAGAGGCACTTGCTTCATGTATTTATTAATTTGGCAATAAATACTCAGTTTTCCAGCAGTATATGTACAGAATTAGTCTATTGGATTCAGACTAACTGCAAGGTTTTCCAGTTTCCTTGTCTGTTGAAATAATTCTCTTCATTTTTAAGGATACAAACTAGCAAGTCATTTTTTTAGTTTTACTCAACTATGATTGAAAGTGTATAATGATGGAAATGTGAATATTGCAGAAATTCCTAAATACATCATTATTAGCCTCCCCTGTTGTGAGCCTTCCACATTGGGATTTCGAATTCTACATACATGATTAACTATTCTCCTTAAAATATTTTGGAACATTTCATTTTTTTTTTTTTTTAAATGTATGCACTACTTTAGAAATAAACATGGACACTGTTTTTTGCATAATCTGTCAGTGATCAGTTATGTACTTTAAATTTGCACCCAAGCTAATAAAAATTAATATGAACCGTTTAATTTAAACATACATGGCATGCAGTGAAGTGACCATTTTAAAAATGTGAAAATAGTACCAAATTCTAAATTGCATCTATGGGCGCCTTTTCTACAGTAAAAGTGCCTTCCCTGGGTCCCAAGTATATTTTACTGGAACAGTCCTAACATATTTCAGTTGGCCAATCAGATTATCTTATAATTCTTTGTCAGTAAGACTACAGTTATGTTTTCCAATCATATTTTAGTACATTTATAGCCTTGGTTTTTGTACATGTAGATGTGGTGGCTATACAGGAATCTTCATGTCTGTTTGCCTGTCCGTGACACATTATTGTAAATGCAACTAGTCCGTCTGGTTCTTTATGGATTCTCACTGGTACATCTTATAGTCACTTATTGTTTACTTTGCTCTCTGAATTTGTAAGTGTAATTGCCCTTTTTGCCATGTAGCTGGATGTAGGGCCTAACAGGAAATCGCCTTGGACATTCGCTTCGGCCAAATATCAGGTTTTTCGGTACTATTCGTAAGTATTCGCCTCGGCAAATAAGACGCGCACAAATGGTTACAAGTAAAATAATTCAGTAAATATCAAACTTTTAGTTTTTTATTACATAATAATTTTAGTGAATAATAAAAATTTTCATCTTATAGGCGATATATATGGTATATGGTACCTGAAAAGTTGAAGCTTCGCATACGATAATGAAACAAACGGTATTCTTTGGAGTCGCACCTACTACTCTGTTTGTGCCCGGATCCGGCAAATAGTACATCGAAATACTTGGATTCGGTACTCTGCAAAAATTATCTACTTGGTTAGGCCCTAGCTGGATGTAGTGTACAATTGAATCTTGTTAATTGAGTCTCGAATCACCATGAAACTTCATATAGTGTATGATTGAATCTTGTTAATGCATCTATCTTGAATCACCATGAAACTTCGTATATGTTATGGTCATCATGTGAAGATGTGCATTTCAACAAACAACTGTCAAACTGTGATTTTTAGCTAACCTGACTGAAAGGCAGATGGATTTATGGCATGGACTTTTGTCTGTTATATATCACGAATCAACACATTTTTTATCTTCTGATAAATTCAATGGAACCAAATTTCACAGGTAGCATTATTGCACTCGTCTCTCACTTCTGTACAGATTACGACAATCTGTAATAAAAAAAAAACAACTGACATTACCAAATGATTACAGTTTGCCACACAATACAACTGACATTACCAGATATGATTTACAGCACTTGACATCATGTATAAAAATGATGTAACCTGTAAACATGTCAGTATTTGTAGGACAAAACATGAGAATTATGATCAGGAAGCAGTTGGAAATCTTTGTTGATTGGGAAGAACATTGGGGTGATCGTGTTCCTCATAACACATGTTGTACACTATTACAAAAAAGTAATATATTCAACTTCTCAGAAACTCTTCCAACAGAATTATACCAACTATGACAAATCATTCATCAGGGTTCCCATGCTACCAGGAAATAGTTGCAAAAGTTTTTTTTCCTGACTGTGAAAAGTACTTGAATTTTGCAAATATTAATGAAATTCAGGAAAAGTCCATGAATTTTCTACCACCACTTGACGCTATAAAGAATTAAAGGTTAGAAAGGAAACAAAACTAATTTATCTTTATTATGTTGTTCCCACTTGGCAACATAATGCAGGTCAGCAAATTAATCTTAGAATTTTTATTCTGTACATTGAAATGACTTTACATGCCAATTTTACAGGAGGAATATAATCAAACTTATTTAATGTGATACATTTTGTGGTTTTGTACATGATCATCTTTTCCGACTTAGAAGATGCATATTTTCTAAAATGTTCTTTAATTCCATTCATTAATGGTCATATGTCAATCTTGAAAAAATTAATTTTATCCTGAAAATTTACCTTTAGAAAGGCAAGGGAACCATGATTCAGGCTTAAAGCCAATCTACATGAAAATATGGGTTCCATTATTAATAAATAAAGCTGATGTGCTGTCACCTATGTCATCCATATAAAAAAAAAAAAATTGAAGCAACACAGCTCAATAAAACTTTACCAAATTTGAAATAATGCATCCTGGCATAAATTTTTTGTTTTTGAAACATTTTTTAAATATGTTTTATCTATCATCAAATAATGCCACTATTACTAATAATTGGGAAATCATTAAATGGCTTCTCTTTTATAACAGTTCATCAGAATTTAACTAAAATGTGACAGAAAGGATCCAGCAGGGTTTGCACAGATATGAAAAGTGCTTGAATCATCAACTGCTGGATAAAAAGTGCTAAGGTTTTGAAAATCCTTCTTGAAAAGTGTTTATTTGTAATGCCTGGGTTAAACCATGCTTATAAAGAGCTTGAAAATGA
Organism: Unio pictorum; assembly: GCA_030141615.1. Taxonomy (NCBI): domain Eukaryota; kingdom Metazoa; phylum Mollusca; class Bivalvia; order Unionida; family Unionidae; genus Unio; species Unio pictorum. The sequence continues at coordinate 5,123,413 of JARLTB010000188.1, forward strand.
GCAAAAATCCTCAACAGGTGCTTGAATTTTAAGAAAATAAAAGAGAAATAGTTGTAAAAAGGAAAAGTACAGAAAATATCCAATTGGCTCTATGTCCTTTTTTTAGTTTTATGTTTTGGTTAGTATCTAAGGAAAGGGAGATTACTTAGTATTTTCATGTAGCAACATTGCAGGAAGAACAGTATGGTGGCTTTCTCTGACATACTTACCTTGCCTTATTTTTGAAGAAAAACATATGATGGAACAGAAAGGTGATTGTTTTTTATCGTGAATCGATATCTACTGTGACTTAAGGAAACCCAGGATAGACATTAAGATTTATGTTGTGTGTGCAGTAGTTATATACATTCAGGCTTGCCGAAGAGAAATTGAAGGTATTTGCTTTAAGCTGGATGTTTACATCAAGGAGCTGAAGAGAAATTAAGTACAGAGGTTGAACATGTAAATAAACATTTTGTTACTTTGATCTTTGTTTAGTATATCTATGTTAGTGAACTTTATTGGGAGATGAAAATGCAGTTACATGAGCTACAGTTCAATCTGATGGTTCTTCCGCATGTAGATATATCTATGGCAAGTTCAGATATAAGACTTTTGAAAATCAGTCATTGAAAGGTACTTGGAAAGTCCATGAATTTTGTTGTATTTTACCTGTATGAACTCTGACAAGGCATACGGAATTTTCAAACTGTACAAATGATGGCAGTTCATCATGTTAATGAGGCCATTTTTACTAAATCTTCATGATAATGAGGCCATTTTTACTAAATCATCATGATAATGAGGCCTGTTACTAAATCATCATGATAATGAGACCATTGCTACTAAATCATGATGATGAGGCCTTTGTTACTAAATCATGATGATGATGAGGCCTTTGTTACTAAATCATGATAATGAGACCTTTGTTACTAAATCATCATGATAATAAGGCTTTTGTTACTAAATCATTATGATAATGAGGCCTTTGTTACTAAATCATCATAATAATGAGGTCTTTTAACATGTTTATCTCAACAAGTGCTGAACAGAATTGGATGAAATTTGGAGGACTTTTCATTTGGTACAGATGATGCAATTCAGGCATCAGAAATTGATTCCATTACAAAAGTAGAGAAGAAAAACATTAATCTTGAAAGATGGCTAAACAGAATGTTGCCAGTTCTAACAAAAAATCAAAACTGAAATAAAGGCCTTTAAATATTGCTGATTTACTGTCAAAATATGCATGAAGATGATAAAATTAGAGAGAACTTTAATATGCTGGTTTCATTACATAGGCAATCCAAAGAATTATATAAATTATTTACAGAATGCACCCTACTGATCAAGATTTCTTGGCAAATTGCTCTTCTATTTAACTGTTAGGATGATGTCACCCAGGTGAGTGATCTCAGGCCCACTTGGAACTCCTATTAAGTTATTGGATCAGCACTGTTCCTTAACTTTTGATATCTTGGAAAGAATGTTTTTATTGTTGGGTTACGTTTATGAATTGTCATGGTCAAGATAACTGTTGATTAATTTTACCTTCAGGAATGGAAACTTTCAATAATAATTTTATTTTTATGAAACTATACATGAGAGAAAATTACCAAATGAAACATTTGAATTCTTTGATTTTTACATATGTTATTTTCTTTCAGGACTCCATCTTCACTCTCTTCAGGGAATTCACATGCCCCTCACACACCGGTCAGGTAACGCTGAACCTTCTTTATGGATCGATTGGTTCAACTTTATTCTTGGTGGGGTGGGCGATAGTGCGACAGCAAACCAAATTTCTCTGTCCAGTTATGCTTTAATTTATCCATTTTTCCATCTCTCCATCAATATGTTTGTCCAGTGTTTGATCCATCCACAAAAAGTAACTAGTATATGTAACCAGGCAACAGTATATTTCTTTAAGGCTATTACAAGATCTGCCCTTTTTTAAATTACCTTCAGTTTTACTTTATTTGGCACAATTGTGGCCCTTTTCAACAAGTGCTGCATCGTTATTAATAGTTATTTTAAATTCACAAAATTCCTTAACTATTCAACATTTATGTTGCTTTTGCTTTTAAAACTTTTACAGTGTTTATTGTAAATGGTAAAATATTTTTAGAAAATTAACAGTATGTATTTTAGTTATTACCTTGAAAAGTACTCTATATTGGATGTAAATGTTTTGTTAAAGTGTTTGAAACACTCATTGTTCCTTAAAAAGTGCTTGAATTTGGAAACATTTCATTTGTAAGCATTAATTTACTTACTATGAAGGAAAGAATAAAGATAACTTTATAAAGTCTGAAATTTTATCATCCTGGAATTATGCTTTCATGTTGGGTTGTTTACATATTTAGTCAGACTTCCTGATTAGTCCTCAGTCTTGTTTAAGATTGTAACCCACTCTTTATGTTCAAAGGAATCAATACTTTGTTGATGTGATTGTAACAATTTTCTATTTATCAAATTAATGATTTTTTGCTGTTGATTGAGTTGCAACAGTGTCCTAATGTTTAAATTGATTTCATTGTTTACTGGGTTGTAACTGTCTCCTAATGTTCAAATGACAGATTCATTGTTTATTGGGTTTTAACTGTCTCCTCATGTTTGAGTGGATACTTTGTTGACTGGGTTGTTTAAGCAATCAAAAATTGTCAGGTACTCAGCAATTGGAATATATTCAAGTGTAAATGTCATGAGAGCTATATATAGGTAAACAGCTGTCTTGTTTCAAGATGAGTGCTCTCTTTCTTTAGCAAGTCATTTTTGGGTGTACTCTGTTCAGTTTAAAATCATCTGTAATTATATGTTACCTATATTTTCTGGGGTTTTCTTCATGCATACTACAGGTGCAATAGAGGCAACATAATTGCATGAGAAACGAAACATATTGTCATTAAAGCAGTGAGGCAGCCAAAAATAAACTCTAATAATAACTCAAAAACAGCTGTGAAATTTAAAGAAACAAAAAGTTATGTTTTTGTGTTTGCAAAGAATATGACATTGTTGTTGTCCTCTAACTTCATTGATAAGTAATTCCTATTAGTTTCACAGATGGATCATTGATTATTGGACATTTGAGTTCCTAAATTGTAGACACAAAATTTTGCTGAAAATCGATACCTAACAAATTATAGTGAACTCATTCTGTATGAATGACATGACTGCAACATGTTTTAATTAGATTTATATGTTTTTAGAAATTCTATTTTATATTTTCTACTTTTAGGGCTGCCTTGAAAACCATTCAGCAGTTACAAAACATATTATCTGTCTCAAGTGATGAACCAAGTTCTGTGTTGAAGAGCTTCTTTGAGGTACTCTAGTAAATTGTCTTTGTTATTTTAGCCATAGTGATATAACACATCTACAATGTGATTTAAATATGTCAACTTTAGCAAGGTCATTTTGTGATGTCATTTAAAGGTTGGATTACCTAATGTTCCTACTTTTTGCTTGTATATGGAATTAAGTTTAGTTCTAGTTTTGTTCCTACAGTGTGGTTGTAGAAAAGATTAGGATCAGTTCTGATTAGGGCCTAATGATTTGATTGTATTAGAGATTAAGATCAGATCTAATTAGGACCCAATGATTTGATTGTATTAGAGATTAAGATCAGATCTAATTAGGACCCAATGATTTGCTTGTATTAGAGATTAAGATCAGATCTAATTAGGGCCTAATGATTTGCTTGTATTAGAGATTAAGATCAGATCTAATTAGGGCCTAATGATTTGATTGTATTAGAGATTAAGATCAGATCTAATTAGGGCCTAATGATTTGCTTGTATTAGAGATTAAGATCAGATCTAATTAGGGCCTAATGATTTGCTTGTATTAGAGATTAAGATCAGATCTAATTAGGGCCTAATGATTTGCTTGTATTAGAGATTAAGATCAGATCTAATTAGGGCCTAATGATTTGCTTGTATTAGAGATTAAGGTCAGATCTAATTAGGGCCTAATGATTTGCTTGTATTAGAGATTAAGATCAGATCTAATTAGGGCCTAATGATTTGCTTGTATTAGAGTTTAAGATCAGATCTAATTAGGGCCTAATGATTTGCTTGTATTAGAGATTAAGATCAGATCTAATTAGGGCCTAATGATTTGCTTGTATTAGAGATTAAGATCAGATCTAATTAGGGCCTAATGATTTGCTTGTATTAGAGATTAAGATTGATTCTGATTAGGGTCCCATGATTTGCTTGCACAAGAGATTAAGATAAGATCTAATTAGGGCCTAATGATTTGCTTGTATTAGAGATTAAGATTGATTCTGATTAGGGTCCCATGATTTGCTTGCACAAGAGATTAAGATAAGATCTAATTAGGGTCAATGATTTGCTTGTATTAGGTCTAATTCGGTCTTAACGGTTTGATTGCATAAGAGATTAAAAATCAGTTCTAATTAGGGATCAAGGTTTTAATTGCAGAAGAGATTAATTTCAGTTCTAATTTGGATCTGTCTTTTGATTCTAGTAAAGATTAAGATCATTTCTAATTAGGGTACAACACTTTGCTTGTATAAGAGATTAAAATCAGTTCTAATTAGGGAGCAATGTTTTGATTTTAGAAGATATGGATATTAGTTCTAATTAGTGACCAGTGTTTTGATTGTAGAAGATATTGATATCAGTTCTAATTAGTGACCAGTGTTTTGATTGTAGAAGAGATTAAGTTGAGTTCTATTAAGGGCCCTTTTGCTTTTCTTGTAGACGAGATTAACCCTTAAAGTGCTGCATTGTTTTGCAGTACAAGGTCCCTCAGTGCTGAATTGTTTCAGGGGAGAAAAGAAGAAAACTGTACAGTCTTTAAATTGCATGTATTTCATTAAATATACACAATTGATAGACAAACCATATATGAAAAATGATGGTGCATATCTATACTTTAAGATTAGCATCAAGACACGTGTAAGTTTAACATATTTGCATGTACAGGTGTAAATACAGGTAAAATGACAAGTTACAATTGTATTTCATCAGTATTTTTGTTTGTTTTTGATGGAAAAGTTCAAATATATCTAAGAAATGTTATATTCTTTAGTAGTCCAACCATGCACATGTCTGTCACAATGTTATATATAAATTGTGAAAGTCACAGGTAAAGGAAGGGTGACAGTTTTGCAAAAATTCACTCCATGAATGTCAGAGGTAAGTTTAAACCCTCCAGTCAGTAATTAATGTTCATGAAAAACTAGCACCTGTTATTTATTATAATATCATCAAACCGAGGTCCATATCTGGTGATTAAACCTCAGCAAAGGCTTTATTTTTGTTCAATCATTGGGCCGATTTTGTGTAAAGAGTCACATTAATTGTTCTCATTGTCTGACAGTTGTAAATTGCTTGGAATAGCTTGAAGTCTATCCCATACTTATCTTTTGCTGAAGTATGCGGTTGATATCACATCATCAATAGCCCATTAGGAATTGAGATCAGACATATGTACCAAACACATTGTTTTAATCGATGTGAAAACGTTTTAGATGCTCAGGTGTGACAGGCCACCATTTCTTCATGTGACTTTTTTCCTTCAAGTCTGCCCCATGAACTTTCTGATCTGCATTACGATTTGTGTGATCTACTATCAGATACAATAACTCGTCATCTAAGAAAAAGTCTTCAATAGTCCGTAGGTTCATTATTCACCATCTCGACATTTAATTTTGAATTACCAGTGAATGGGGGTTGACAGGCGCTCCATCTTTTCACATCAAGCAAGCATGTACATCCGACTCCAGTTCCACGTAAATTCCTGGCTCAAAATCACAGGGTTGCATCTAGGATGCGCGATCGTGCAAATCCCCCCCCCCCCCCCCACCAAATTTAAAATTTCCCGCAAGATTTGTATACCTATGTGGGCAAAATTGCGCCAAAAATAAGAATTGTGTGCATTTTTTTTAGAAGAATGCGCTATTTTTTGTTATTTGCTGAAAAAGTTCCGGTCGGCGAACATGTTGTACTTGCATAGTTGTAAATACATCACATATTTCTGTGTCATGTGCTCAATTTTGATTGGTTAATAAGAAAGGTCTGTAGAGCGCGTTTGATACAGATGCTGGCTTGTCAAGGCAACGTGTTAAATGGCAAAATCAGTTAAAATTCGGACCTGGCAGCTATCAGCAAGAAATCTGAATCAATCATTCATGCTATGTCAGTTGCCTGTTACTTGGCGAAGGAGAATATTGCTTCTCTAAAATATGGCTCACTGTTGGATTTTGTGGACTTTCTGGGTGTTGGTGTTGGCAGCATGCGAGTAGGAGGAAACGTAACATGTTTGTCATGGCTTCTGTAGAGGAATTTCCGGTAAGTTATTTTATTTTATTTTCCTTTTTTTTCTATGAAATTTAGATGAAAAAATGGTGTATACTAACAAGCAACCAAAAAATGATAGGTTACGATCAGTGCATATCTTGAGGAATCCATGTGTTACTGAAAATAGCATCGTGATTGGCCAATGAAATTGCATTCGTTAGGCTCATTGTCATAACTTCCTGTCAATTTTTAATAGTAGATAACGTTTTTCTTTTATAACTAATTTGGATTATTGGTACTGTTTTTTTTTTTGTCCTGAAATTATTTCCTGTCTAGATAGGTCACATTAAAGCATCACTGTAACGAGTTTTCGTGTGTTTGAAATGATACAGTTGCTGTTGTTTGAATAATTTACTGAGCATGTAAGTAGTTGCTGTCGACATTATGATGCAGTATAGTAGTCGGAGAAATCCTACCAATGGAAACTAATATATTGCTTTGGTAAATAAGTTATTATTATTTACTCTGATGATCATTGCAGCAAATGACATTGACCCTGGTCTGCTTATATCACAACTGTGCACATGTAGGGACCAATCGATGATGTATATAATACCAGTTTTTTGTTTTTAAAATCGTCGTATACAGACAGGCATAATCACTTCCTTCATTACTATAATTGAATGACTTTAATTAACAGAGAGAGAGAGACTGTAGTGCCATATTAGTTTAGCATTTAAAAATTTTGATGGGATTTCTTAAAATGACTGAATTATCTCGCAACATCCTTAGAAACTCCATGGTCTTAGGTTCTTGCACAATATGCATCTGATTTTGGTCATTTTACTTTGTTTTTTTTAAAAAGATATTTGTTTTACATTTCACAAATACTTTAATAGTAATAATAATAATAATGATAAAATACTTTTAAACTTTGATTTATCATCAAGCTTTATTTTTTTCCAGGATTGCATAGCAACAGTGATCGAATCTGAGTTAATGCAGAAAGTACAATCTAGTCCATTCATCAGCATCTTAATTGATGAGAGTACAGACATTTCAAATACCAAAATTGTACCAAAACTGCAGGAAGAAGCCGTCTAGATGAAAGGGATCTCAACAGAATCATGATGATTTCAATTGAAGGACCTGCTCTGAGAGACTTCAACTTTAACAAGGCATTGGTAGAGTGGAGGATAAGGAAGGACAGGAGGCTGTTTAGGAAATAGTGATCATATTTGCAGAATAATGTATTCACAATTACAGTCGGTCTGAATGCAGATGTATATATGTTCCAGTTAAGAGTTGACTGTAATAGAAACTATATATATACTTTCCCGAATTCATTTTGAGCTTTTGACTTTTCCTTAAAAAAATTTTTGGGTCATCCATGAAAGGAAAATATGTGCTCTTCTGATCATTCTTAGCATGGATTTGTAACCCAATCAGTATTGAGCATGTGACACGAAGAAAGTACATGACACTTTTTTTTTAAAGATTGGCCAGAGGAGTGACCCTATTAGCAGTCTATGGTTTGATTCTTTAATAGTTATTGTGAAGATAGAATATTGTTATTAGAAAACATAAGACTTTGATTTCAGTTTTAAGTGTTATACTGTAATATATAGAAGACATGATATGCATTTAATGCACTTATTATACTTGCTATTGCCCTTTTTGAATACATTGAGTTTCTTTTACACCATATTGGAAACCCCTCCCCCTCCTTATGGCTGCATGTGCCCCCCCCCCTTTTTTTTTTTTCAGATCCAGTGGGGGCAAGTACCCACATTTATCAAATCCTAGATGCAACCCTGAAATCATTCATGAGTATTTCCATCAATACCTCGCTTGCTCCAATAATGTCATTTTTCTCAAATTATTCAAAATCATTATTAGCATCACTATCAGAAAAGAATATTTGTTGCAAGTAATCGCCTTCGTATTCAGCATCAGCCATTTTAGGTTTACACAAGTACCATGTGTTTAAAAGTGAGCATTTGTAAAATTTCATCATTAATAGTATAGTAATGTACTGCAGAATGCTTGTTCTGGGCCTTTTCAAACCAATCAAATATAGTTTTACGGGCATTTATGGCAAGATGAAGTTATAGAATGCGATCATTGTTGCTCACCTCGAAAACGACTATAGTCGCGACAAGCACTATGGGACCAAAAAAAACAGTGCGACTAGCACTTTAAGGGTTAAGATGAGTTCAATTAAGGGCCATTTTGCTTTTCTTGTAGAAGAGATTAAGATTAGTCTTTATTAAGGCCCTATGATTTGCTTTGTAAAAGATATTACATTCAGTTCTAATTATGGCTCACATCTTTGCCTCTTTAAGATATTGAGATCACTTCTAACTTGGGCTTAATGATGTTATCTTATAATCGTTTTGTTCTGCTGTCCATCAGTCAACAGTTTGGTTTCCACAAGACAGTTTTATTGGAAATTGTTGGATTTAGACCAATTTTGTGGTGTCCCTTTATTTTGATAAGGCCTTTCCAGCATTGTGTCCTTGTTTAGGTCTAGCATTGTGACCTTATTTAGGTCTAGCATTGTGACCTTATTTAGGTCTAGCATTGTGACTTTATTTAGGTCCAGCATTGTGACCTTATTTAGGTCAAGCATTGTGACCTTATTTAGGTCTAGCATTGTGACCTTATTTAGGTCTAGCATTGTGACCTTATTTAGGTCTAGCATTGTGACCTTATTTAGAGAAGTTTTTTATCTGCCTAATTTTGTCTCAGCATTTTCACTTTGCTAAGGATTATTTGATTTCAAATGTAGATCCATGTTAATGAGATCTTGGATGAGACTTTAAATGTTTGACCATTGATGCCTCACATAACTATATTGACGAGATCTTGGACATGTTTGATTAGCATCATTTATAGGGGTTATGCATCCTAATTCAGTGATTAATCTACCCCTGCGTCCCACATGCGGCATACACAAAAAATGGCAGGGACTCGTTAGTTGTTCATATGTGCATTCCTTTAAAGGAACAAAAACATGTTGACCGTGATTTTTGTTTAACAGGACTTTCTTTACACTTGGCAAATACTATCTCTGCACTGGTCATGTGGTACCACTCTGTAACAGTGTACTAATATGGGATGTCATCAGTTCCCCTCATGTTTCCGGTTAAAATGCCCCTAAAGATGATAATAAAATTTGACCCTAAACAAAGGACATTGGATATTTTGTTTCATGATTCAAATTCCACTGATCATCAGCGTGTGGTTTTTTCATCTGATATTTAGGATGCTCAGCTGTCAGCATAAGGCATAAATTACCAAACGTTCAACAGTTTCAACCGAAGTGGCTAAAACATACTCGTGGCTGTGAAATGAAAATGGCTGTGCAAATAAAAATGAGGACTTTATATATTGAGATATGCACAGACAATAAAAGGGTAAATGGTATGAACAAGATTGCTAGGAACAGAAATTTTCAAACTTTAACGTTAACTAGACATGCAGATTTTGCTGACCACAAATTATGTCTAACAGTTATGAAATAACTTTAAAAAATGTAGTTCAAAGGTCATGTCAGATCAAGATAAAACTATAACTGCCTTACTAAAAGTTGTTAAACGGATGGAAGATGAAGACATACCATTGAACAAATTAAGTCTTGTGAATCTTTTACATGAATTGGTAATTCAAGATTTTGGCGTTCTCAGAATTACTAATCTTCAGTGACTGCCAGTGAGCTGCCGGAGTCATTAGTGTAGTTTGCTAACAATGCTGTAACTGTTGAAATTAAGAAATCTCCTTGCAGATGAAAGCACTGGCATTTCCAACAGGAAAAAGCTGGTCTTGTATGCCCAGACACTGAATTAAGACTTTATTCCAGAGTGTCATTATGTGTACAGTGTTGAATGCTTTGATGATACTCAGAAAGGAATTGCTGCATCCATTATGAAAGAAATGTCAGAAAGGGGTATTCCAATAGCAAAATTAACGAGTTTGGGGTCAGATGGAGCATCTGCTATAATGGGCAAGGGAAAAGGAGCAGCAGCAATATTGAGAAGGGAAAATTTTTATATGCATAATGTTCATTGTGTTGCCTCCACAGGTTGGCAATATGTTAAGAAAAAAATAGAACCGTTAAAATAGCATCAGCAAATATTGACAGACAGTGAACATATTATGGAGAACCAAAATCTGTACAATGGGAAATTAACAGAAGTATTGAGAAAAACATCAGAACCTGTTATTGACTCTGTTTAAGCAAACATAGAGTGGACATTCCTTAAGGAAGTAGTACCACAAGATGTGTTAACTATGACAATTAATTGACCACCACCACAGAGAGAATTTTGCAAACTTGCTCAAGTTAGCAGCACTTGCACTAACTGCAGCAATTCATGCTGCTGGATGTGATCATGGGTTTTCCATACATGCCAACCATTACACTTTTGGCGTAATCATTATGCTTTTTTTCACTAAATTACTCTTTAACATATATGGATTACACTTTTTCGGTACATCCACCTTACACAAAAATCAACTTTTTGTTTTCTTGTGTTTATTAACATTCCATTAATCCCACAGACTGTATTTTAGAACAGACTGTTTTTACATAACTACAATATAAGAGTACGCTTGACCATGGAATTTCCTAACAGTATCATGTTCTATTTATAGCTATTCTGGATCTACATTAGACCTCAAATTCAATTTATAGCATCTGTATGCTTAGTGAGGAGAGAGAGCAGACTGGTTTTCTAATTTTAATCTTTACTCACAGATTCTTTGTTCTAATTCATATTTACTGAGAACCAGTCATACATATATGACTAGGTTAGGTAGGTACGGTTTTCTCTTTTTATATATATATATATATATATATATATATATATATATATACAAAAAGAGAAAACCCGTACCTACCTAACCTAGTTTTAAAACTAGTGCAATAGGACGCACACACAAATTATGGGTTGAGGGGAATTGCCTTATCATTTACAAGGTTTGTTTCTCAGATTGACAGTCCTACTGACTTTGCTTTCTACAACAGTACTTTACCAGTGACATCTGGATTTCAGCAAGATTTGATACGCAACATTTATTTGACAAAACCTTGAATGCATTCACTGTATTCCACATCATTGCTTAGAGCAGTTATGGACCCTGAATGTCCATTCTTCAAACTTTTCCCAACACAGTTTTCTATCTTAAAGACCAAGTTAAATTGAAGCTATCACCTAATTGCTATACGTCTAGTGTCTGATAAGCCTATATCCATGGGAAGTGAGTTTATGGCAGTTGTATGTTTTTTGTAGCAAGTACAGCAGTAGCATCAGTAGTGTCAAACATGTGTTATGACTTTGGTTCAAATTTTGTATTGGCTTACATGTCCTAAACCCTGTGATAGATTCTTATCATACCTTGCATCAACCATTATGGGGCTTTCTATGACATGCATACATGCCACTTTTTCCTTGGGGTCAAGGTCATCAATCATTAGAAATTTGCATTAATGTTTTATAATTTAAAAAAAATTCATGTGCAAATATTTCTAAAACCACTTGATGGATTCTTATATGTCATAAATCATTATCAAGCTAAGTCAATTCATTCTGTTACTTGCTTGCTGCAGTGACCTTGGAGCTTGTGGTTACATTGATAGTAAATCTGTGTAAAGGTTTGACTAGTATTGCTGTTTCCACACATACCAACTATTTAAGTTAGTGATTTTCTTATCATTTCTTCAATTCCACTCATATAAATTTGAGAATATTCTTAAAAATTTAAAAAGACTGCTGCATGCGAATAGCACAATAATACTTTTCTTATTTCTTATTTATTTGACCAATTTCCAAGAAAATAGAGTTTTTTTTTCTTCAAAGATGAACTGTTCCCCACAGATTCATGACATTCACCAGCTAGTTAGCAGACAAGTCTTTACTTTTAAAATGGTGCCTGATGTTATGTGAAACATGTGGCATTGTGAATTATGGATATTATATTGTGGAACATTTTAGAGCAAATGGATTCTTTCAAACTTTGAGAGTAATGTTCTACAGCGTATTGCAGATTTCCAGTTCAAGAATCATTCAGTGAAAGTTACATATGTAGACTAGCTAAAGCAAATGCTGAATATAAATAATTTTTCAGTATATTTTTGTAAAAAAATTTTAATCTTTTTTTTTATTCAATCCATATGAATCATACTATTTCGTGACAATAATTTTAACCAGCTGCAGAACCAGGTTGGTAGCAAAACTGAATATATTTTTCATACATGTAATTTTGGCATGTAATGTACAGATTTGCCCAGATTGTGCTTTATTTTGACGCATATGAAATGTAGGTATTTCCTTAACACCTTGATAGATATTTTTACTTCAGTAAAACATTATGAGCTAATACAATTGATCCTGCAACATAAGTTTTTATCTCCATTGATCTCAGAGACAGAGAAAATGTACCTCAGTGGTTTGGTTATTTTTTTTCTTCAGTTTGCCTTTATTCTTCCTAAGCCTTATGTTGGCTTGCATTATATTTGGAAAATCTTCATTATGAAGCTGAGACAGTTCATTCTGCAATATATTCACTTTACCTTTTGATCTTTGAGTCAAGATTACATACTGCATAGCAATCCTTTTATCATGTGCTTGACATGCTGGCCCGTGTGTTCTTGTTTATAAAGCAGAGTTGCATGATAGCTTACTTATCATTGCTGAAATGTTGCCTTTTGATTTTAGAGATGTTCCCGCAGTCCAGAGGCCTCTATTAGCTCTCACTTAGCCAGCTATAGGGTTAATTTTGTGGATGAATTTGTGAAATTGGCAGGAAGTAGTCTCAAGTCTACTGGTGAGCAGAGATACAAGCAGGCAACAAGATTGTACTACAGAGTTATGGAAGGGCTCCTCAACATGGTGAGTGCGAGTATTTTGTTATTTGATAAGACTGTTGAGTTTACAGTGCCACACGTTTCTGCATGGATTAAATATAGTCTGTTCTATTGATATTTGGGTTTGGGGGAGTGCATCAAACATACATGTACGCAGTTGGGTGTGTGTAAAACAATATGCATGTGTTTGGGGTAAAGCTTTGCCAGATTTTGTGTACATACTAAATGGATGGACCTTTATATAATGTGCACCCTGATTGTATGTCAACAATTCTTGCTTCCTAGTTATGATAAATAGCATTCTATGGCTGCATTTTCCACAACATAGTTACAATTGTTAAATATACCTTTAGCATATTTAAAAGTAAGACTGTTTTGTTAGACTGGGACACAGAAACATGAAATTTCAGTTGTATGTCATTAGAGACTTAAACAGGTACATCTTGGTTTTCTTGAGATGTTTAGATATGCAGTGGACTTTATAGAAATGACATGCAAATTATTTGCTTTTGTTTTCCTTTTGGTTAATTTTAGGTTCTAAAGTAAATGGTAAGGGATTAGGGTAGCTTATTTAAATGTACAGGAATCATTTTGTTTTTGTTTTCACATTTTTCATATAGAATATGTTTACATTTTGCTTGACACACACACAAACACACACATTTATGATCACCTGACCTAAATGTAGACTTTACTTGCTTTGGTTTACTTTTGCATACAGTAGCTAATTATATTTTCATTTTAGGAGAAAGAAAGACTTGGTATAAGTGACTTCAGTAATCTTCTGAACAATGACACATTTCACAGATCCCTTTTAGCCTGCTCTACCGAAGTTATCCTAATGACTTACGGGGTTTCATGTAAGTATTCTTAAAGTGAAGGGGTCATGATGTTGATCTTTCATGTATTGTCCATTGCCTTTATTAAAATGCACAGAGAACATGGGACTTGCAATATGGACATGCATCACAATTTATTTTTCCGGTGGCCTAGTGGTTAGAGTGTGCGGAAGCAGCAAGTTGTGGGTTCGATCTCCGGCTGAGTCATACCAAAGACTTACAAAAATGGTACTAACAGCTGCCTTGCTTGATGCTCAGCATTAAGAGGTTAGTGTTACAACTGGTCGGCCTGGTATCAGTATAATGTGACTGGGTGGGACACCATGCTACATGTCTGCGGCATGATGCCCCATTGCTAGACATCACTATAAATTGCCTTACTGCAGACATCGTAGCGATATGACTGAAACATTGTTAAAGCTACATTAAAAATACTAATAAATCAAACAAACAAACAAACAATTAATTTTACTATATGTTCTCTACATATATTTATCAGTACTGACCTTTCCACGGTTTGACAGAATACAGATTTTTTCTTCATCATACTATTAGCTTTTATATATAAAAAGGTCACTGTGAACAAAAGAGAATACTTGTTTCTGCGCCGTAACATACACTTAACATTACATATTTAGACCAGAGCATGGGGAAGGTTTTCACTTGGTGTAAGGGAAAACATATTGATTGGAGGATCATAGTGAGAGTCATTATAACTATCAAATCCAAGTGGATTCAGCACACAAATTTTTAGTTATCTACGTACTTGACAATTATATATTGAATGGGGGACACATTATATAATACTCTTGGTATTTTGAGTAAGATCTATACATAAATTTCAGGCGATCTTGTATACCATTTGGAGATTGTTGTAGCTCTCTAGAGACTGCATTTATCTCAGGGTTTTTAAATCATATTTAGTAAGCCTTTATCATCAACCTCTTGATTGGGTATGGTTATGAATGAAATTCATGTATACTAATGACATGACCTTGACTGATTTGCAGAGCTTTTCATTATCCAGAAACAATATTTTTGATCCGATTGTGATAAGACTTGTGTAATAGCCTTATTTTTTCAAGATGATTTGAAGATGTTAATTATTAGCAAGATATTTATTAGGTGATTGTGCATCTGATTGGCAGAGTTTGGTACCACCCACTCAGAATTTTTTCACCGTAAGCATATATTATCATACATTGTTTCTATAATAAGAGAGGCTCGTATATTATTGAGACACTTTGCATCTGATTAGTTGAGTTTGTCATCTTTCTAAATCTAAGTCTGCATTCCTTATCTAATTTTATAAATTGTATTTATCATTTCTTACAGGGAACTCTGCAAATGGTTCTGTGGGAACTGAAGTGAATAGTTTCTCATTTCCATGGGTTCTGAAAGTTTTTAATTTGTCTGCATATGATTTCTTCAAAGTTCTGGAGAGTTTTGTTAAAGCAGAACTAATGCTGACAAGGGATATTGTCCATGTAAGATCTTTTTCAATCTTCACAACACAACATTGTTTGGTTGACTACATAATGTTATTGTTATGATTTAGCTACTGCATTTCAAGTATTGCTTCAGTTTTTAATCTGCAACTTTTAAAATCTGCCATTTATTGACATTTGTACATGTATACCTATATTAGTTTCCTGTGTATACACCAGCAATTTGTGCTCCTCTTCTGACAATCGTATACTCATTGTTCCCACTATGAAAATGAAGTCATATGGACAATGTTCTTTTGCATACCAGGGCCCAGTGATCCAGAATGAATTGCGCATTGAAATTAAACACAGTGGTCCTTTTTTAAAGTGCTCATAAAACTCACATTTTTTGACTGCAGGAACAAACTTAGAGACCTAATAGCGTTTTGTACCTTTTATGCTTTCAGCATGTTTTTTTTTATGTTTTCTAATTTCATGGTTTTTTTTGTTTGTTTTTCTGTAGTGTAGTCATATCATTATAGATATTGTATATCACTTAGAGCTTCTAAAGATTAGGCGCTATACAAAGTCCTCATTATTATTATTATTTATTATTATTCTTATTATTTATTATTATTATTATTATTATTATTATTATTTATTATTCTACTGGCTTTGTCACTGAATACTCTGACCCTTTATGTCCATTGAAACTTCTCCAATGGCCTAGTGATTAGAGCATCCACCATGGGTGCGGGTGGTCATGGGTTTGATTCCCGTCAAGGTCATATCAAAATCTTATAAAAATGGTTCTAACTGCTGCCATGGTTGGTCGCGCAACATTAAGAGGTTAGTGGTAGGACTGCTCAGGCTGGTGTCAGGATAATGTGACTGGTTTGGACATGATGCTACTTGTCTGCGGCATGATACCCCAATGCTAGACATCACTATAAACAGCCACACTGCAGACATTGTAGTGATATGACTAAAATAAAATGTTAAAGTTACATTAAAAATCAAAATCACACACACACACACATTATGTTCATTGAACTTTTCCTATTCTGCATGATTATTTCAGTTAAACATCACATGCCTATACAAAACTTTATGAGTAGCTTACATACAGAGTAATTAAGAACTCTCTCAATTTTGGGGTTAACAATTTTAAGATCCAGGCCACTGTGACTTAAAGAAAAACAAAATGGTTTTTGAAGAGGAAAAAAAAAATTTTTTTGTCCTCCACCCAGAGCTTGCAGATTTGGTAGGTGTCTTCTTTACTTGGGGAAATAAAGAACCTTGTTGATTTTGGGGTAAAGGTCATTGTTACTGAAAGTAGAAAAATGGGTTCTGCACAATAACTCAACTTCCCCACTGTCAACAGTAACAAATTAAATGGCTTGCACTTGGGGTAAGGTAGAACCAAGTTGATTTAATGGTCAAAGAATGAGGTCACTCTGACTTCTGCATAATATCTTGCATTCCCCATAGTCCACAGATACCAAAATTTATGGATGGCTTGCATTTGCAGTAAGGCATAAGCCTATTGATTTGGGTTCAGAAATTATGGTCATTGATAAAAGAAGAAAAATGGTTTTGGGATAGTAAATTTACACCTGTACCATTCAACCATTCTATATTTAGTACTGAATTTCCACTTCAGGCATGAAAGAGGTCATTGGCACTCAAAGACAAAGGGATTTTGCAGATTTACCTTTATTCTAGAGCAGGTTCCTTGACCAGTGCTCGAAAAATCTGATAGCCTGAAGCCAGGGGCCCTACTGATTTCAGATCAGGCTTCTATTGTATTCTAAATGAGGTGTCCATTAGGTTTCTTGAACAAAACTCTAATTTTCTGAAAACACTTTGATGTGCTGATGAAATGTAGAAATTTATTTTCAAGATGAAGTTGACTAGCAAAATTTAAATATTTATCCCCATGTGTGCCCTTTACCCTATGAAGATCATCTACTTATCATACTTTAGAAAGTTGCTAAATTTGTGTAAAAGTGAATTATGTGATTTATGGACGCTGAACAAATTGCCTATTTTATTATAATTGTGTTCATTTGGCTTTAACATACACGTAATTCTAAAATATTTTGGATAATTATGTGTCTGTGACCAGCCAGAACCAGTCTTGTGGGTACCTGTTCCTGTAATAGGTGCAATGATTAGTGGCCACATAATGTGGCTGAGGTTAACATGTATGGACAAGATGTTATTGTATTGGAGGGGGGCCCCGAGTGGCCAAGTGGTCTAAAGGGCTTTCCGTTACAGATCACTAACATTTCTCCTGTCTGCATGGGTTCAAGTCTTAAGATTTGGCTAATATAGTTATGTGAGAAAGCTTGCCAGAAGCTTCTCGTAGGTCGTTGGTTCTTTCCGGGGGTTTTCCCGGGTTCTTCCTCCACCAATAATACTGGCTGCCATGTATAGCCTATCATGTGCAGAAAAATGGTGTTAAACCATACAACAACAACTTTATTGGAGAGTTTAGGTCAAATGCTGGATGTTTTAAGAGGTATTATAAGTAATAAATGGATCAAATGTGGTCATGGTCACTTCTGAGTCATTGATTAAAATCAACCATCCTTCATCAGAGTTGAGGTAAAAAGGAAGCCCATCTAAAAGTGATATCTGCAAAGCACTTGAATAAATATTTTTTAGGGTCTTGTTTAATTGCTATCATGTTAATCAAGCTGTTTAATGAAAAATAATTCATCTTTTTCTTGCTCCTGCTTTCACTAGTGTAATGAAACATTTATTAAGTGGCACCTATGAACAACAGAAGTAAAAACAGAAACTATAAATCAAGATATTATTCAGATGCTGATGAACTTAAACACTGTTGAGCCATTGCTTTACATGAAATTTTTGGGAGATCGAAATAAAAACTTGTCAATTTAATATAATTTTATTATTATCTTTTCATATTTGAAGTGTAGCAATCAGAACATTTTGTGACAAATAATATAAAAAAAGCGCAATTTTGGGCATATGGAAATTGGAGTCCTATCTTGTGGAATTTGAATCGGGGCTTGTGATTCTTTTTATAGACACCAGCCCCGGGCCTCTGTCTAGAAGTTTTTCCTTGAGTACTGTTAGTCATATATGAAAATAATGGTTTGGTTGCAGTAACTTGAATTCAAGACTGCATACATTGAACAAAGGTTCCGATCATTAAGTCAATATTCATTCAGTCAGGCATGCCCTTCTAATTCCTGCTTAGAGGACAATTATACATCAGTGGATGTATAATGTACCATTTAAAGTACTCTAGCATTGTCACCTTAATTTGATAATAACTCTTGGAAAATGGACGTACTTTCTTTGTTGCATTTATATATTTCCATGCTAATTTTCCAATGTGTCATGTGGTCATTAAGTGAAAGAAAGAGTTCATAAAGAAAGAAATAGAAACGGTATTTATTGTTCAACTGTCTATATTGAATTCTGATGATTTATGGAAACTTATTTAATTTGAGACAAATATGTACCAGTTGACAATATGCTACAGAAAGATAAAAACATGGCAACTTAAGCAAGCCTTGCTAAAATAAAATTACTGTGTTTGAGCTTGTTCTTTCAAACTTCATTTATGAGATGGCAGAAGCTGTTTGTTGTTTGAAGCTGGACTCTACGTATAAGTCAGTATACATTTAATTTAATGAATTGTGATCAGAATTTGTATATTACCTTCATAACAAGAGAAAACATTTTTGTTTTTCATATTCTTTAGGATACTAAAGCCAAAAATGGGACTCAATGGCTCTACTAGTCAGTTGAATGCAAACACTTTAAGTTGTGTAGCAGATATAATAAAGTCTTTTTGTGTTCAATATGTGTCAGTTGTCGTGGCTCTTAGAGTACATTTTGTTTTCTCCTCTTTCAGCATCTTCAGTTAGCAGAGAACCAAATTCTTGACAGCCTAGCTTGGAAAGAGGTAGGGAGTGAACCAGGCTTCATAATCTGGAAACGTTTTATATACAACATGTTTAGACTCCAGCCCAAACCCGTTATGAGATATAATCCATGGAGCATATCTGTCACTTAAATTTAGTATGCTATCAAAGGAAATTTGAATGTTTCATGAGTCTAACTATAATCAATAATTAACAGAATGTTAGAATTTTAGAATTTTGGGTAATGGCTTGAGTTTGGTTTCAATAAACTATTGCAAAATAAGACCTATACTATGCTTTTACTGCTCAAGGTCATCTCACCTCTGTGTGTGTATATTTGAGTCTTGGGTATGTGAGAAAGCTGCCAGAAGCCTCCCTTGGGTCTGTGGTTCTCACCAGGGTATTCCTAGTTACACTGGCTGCCTTGCATGGCATATCTTGCACTGAGAAATAGCATTAAACCCAAAACAGCGACAATCCATAATAAAGATTCTAATAGGGTGAGTTTTATGTTACATCATGACATCGGTAGCCTGGACATATGGTGCTAAATGTGTGTATCACAACGTGGTTAAAATTTTACAACTTGGTCATACAGTTTGTTTGGATTTATAGTACAAGTCAGATAGGGCATATATGCACTTTTACTCATTTTAAATTAAATATAATTATTGTTCTTTTAAAAATTATACACTAATTTTCTTAACCAAAGTCTATTCAGTCTTGAGTATTGAATGCTCACCAAGCAACTTCCAGGCAAAAATTATATATTGCTATGGACATGTACTAAACTTGAGTCAAAATAAGAGCTTGTGGAGTGGAATCATCACAGTTGAGGGTAGTAAAATTTTTTTAAAATCAAAATGCATAGTTTTCATTGCGACATCACATTGTGCAACATTAAATTCGGATTGTACTATATGACACCTTCAGGTTCATTTTGTCCTAAAATGTATACATATTTTAGCATTGATTTTGCCATTTGCATCTCTCGGGCATCTAAATAATGACCTTCCATGGAATATGCATATATATGAATCCAAATAATGTGAATACTTGCCACTTAATGGTATGTATAATCAAATTCTACAAAATTACTCCCATTACTGAAATAGTCTGTGTTGAATGCCTACATGCCAATAGTCTGTGTTGAATGCCTACATGCCAATAGTCTGTGTTGAATGCCTACATGCCCTGTGGGGTCCCAAATACCAAGTGGTCTAAAGCTCTGTCCGTTATGGATGACTGCTATCTCACCTCTCTCGGTTAAAGTCTCAGATTTGGTCAATGTGGGTATGTGAGAAAGCTTGCCAGTAGCTGCTTGTGGGTCAATGGTTCTTCCAGGTTCTTCCTTCACCACTAATACTGACCACCATGTATAACCTATCATGTGCTGAAAAATGGTGTTAAACCCTACAACAACAACAACAACAACAGCATGACCTGTGTGACTAGTACTATGAAGCTTAATTCTGTTTTCATTTTGGTTAAAATATGTAACATTTGTAGGTGAATTGATGGTTATACATACAGACTTTTCTCTATTTTAGGGCTCTCCTTTATTTGAGGCTCTGTCTAGATCCGATGTAGTCCCACAAGGCCTTCTTTCCGATGTAGTCCCACAAGGCCTTCTTTCACCTACAAGAAAAAATTCCCCAAACTCACAGTCAACTGTTCCTACTGCTGAATTGTAAGTAATTAGGAAAATGTTTTCATTAGATCTCGTGTATTACATAATTAAGGGGAATTGTTACAAGCAGTAGTATATTCAAATATTCCATTAGTTCAATACATTTTTATGAGATTCTATTTATTACATAACTACATAATATAGGTACAATTACTATACAATATTTTCAGATATTCTGTGATAGGAATTTTTAAAACTTGTTATATCATGGTACATTATGCAACATTCATAGATGTTACAGTACATGCATCACAATTTGTGGACTGTGAACTCAATTAGGTGGATGTGGACATAGGGACATGGGCTTTTGTGCCCACTATGATTAGTGATGTCCGCTCAGTTTGGTGGATTTATCCCCAGTCTATTACTATAATTAAACTTTGTATATGTTGTGGAACACCTACATAGTTGCAGCATTGTTTGCTCCAAAATCTTTCATGTAACAATATATGTATGTGATTGCATTTTAGTGTGAGAATTTTTGAATATTAGACAGCATTTTGTACAACTTAAAATGACCATTCTGCACTCTGTACTGCAGCTGAGCCAACAGGTAAGTTACATGCAATGTTGTGGACGTCTACGATGACATAACTGTGTCTTCTGTCTGGTATAATACAATTTAATCTGTCCACTGCAAGCCATGATCTGGACAATCCACAACGAGCACTATGCCCTGTCCATGATTGATCCAACATGAGAAGAATTAAGGTCCACTGTAGAACATGAATTTCAATTTGCAGTTGACCAATATCTTCTAATTTATCAGCAGCCATTCATACAGCAAGGTGCATCAAATGACAAGGGACATCAGTTATTGAGATGTTTTCAAAATATAGGATGCAATTCCTTTATCAATTCCAGTCATCATTGATACATTAATTATTATCTGAAATCCCCATACAGTTTTGCCAAATTATATAAAGTTGTTTTAAAGCATTATCACACAAATAAAAACTGTTTTCTCCAGTTTAATCATCTGTTAATTGTGGTAATGAAAGAACACTTTTAACTTTGCCTTTCCAATGTCTAATCATGTGACACAGAAGGGGTGTGTACAACTTTTTGTTGTCATAATCAATACAGCCATCTGTGGCAGTACTAAATGGCCAAAATTTCATGGCTTCTGTTAATTTATGTGAAGTTATCCTTAGCAATGTTAGATGCTTTTGCACATGCATATCTTTTTGTTATTTTGGGAATCTGGATGCATCCGTTTGATCAAAGAACCAACAAGATCTGCAGTTACGAACTTTGTAAATAATACCTCTACATTTATCATGCATGTCCGTACTTGAGTTCAACTGTTAAATAGAAGTTACCTTAGGTTTGGAGATATTGAGATGAGCTAAGCATTTATCCTATCAAATTTACCACCATGATCAAAATTAAAGTCTCTTCCATGCAGCCTGTAATAGGTGTGATGCTTCCCTATACTGGAATGCTGTATTATGTCGTTCATGTATTGATGTTTGAATCTATTATTTAAATTCTCCTCTTAGATACACATTGACTAAAATCCATTCGACTTGGCTTTTAATGCTGAATAAATACAGACTGGTTCTGAAGCAAATATGAATCAGAACAGTGAATCAGCAAGATTCAAAAATAGAAAACCAGTCTCTTTTCTTTGAAATATCCCATATAGCTGCTATAAATCAAATGCCATGATTATTGATAGTGTTTGGAAAGCATATATACATGCAGGTATATTGTACTCTTGTACAAAAGTCATTAGACATGACATTTACTGCTCTGTAGACTAATTCTCTAAGAAATATGAATCATAACATTGAATCTGTGGTCAAAGGTTTGAATGTTGAAAACCAGTGTGTTTCTTGGAAATAGGATGGCTGCTGTAAATAGAACATATTAATACTGTTAGGAAAGTGCATGTGTTCTTGTATGCTGTAGTTATGTAGAACCCATCTTTTCTAGAATATGAACTGAGGGATTAATGGGATGTTAATAAAAATGAGAAAACAAGTTTTTATTGATTTTGTTTGTATGAGTGGGTATTTCCGAAAAAGACAAATCCATATATGGTCCAGCATAAAATGTAATTTAGAGAAAACTAGCATAATGATTACACCAGAACCTAATGGTTAGCATTTAGGAGTATGGTTAATTTTCCAAAACTTGCCAGCTTTAATAATAGTCAATAGATCCAAGACACTAATGAAATTATACATATTTTAGTCAGATATTAGCTGCTGTCACAATATTATCGAGAAAAATAGACCTCAATCACTGGGACATAAAGATTTTTATTTTAAAAGGCACACTAACTAGAATAGACCTCAGTCACTGGGACATAAAGATTTGTATTTTATAAGGCACAATATCTAGAATAGACCTCAATCACTGGGACATAAAGATTTTTATTTTATAAGGCACAATAGCTAGAATTGACCTCAATCACTGGGACATAAAGATTTTTATTTTAAAAGGCACAATATCTAGAATAGACCTCAATCACTGGGACATAAAGATTTTTATTTTATAAGGCACAATAGCTAGAATTGACCTCAATCACTGGGACATAAAGATTTTTATTTTAAAAGGCACAATATCTAGAATAGACCTCAATCACTGGGACATAAAGATTTTTATTTTAAAAGGCACAATAGCTAGAATAGACCTCAATCATTGGGACATAAAGATTTGTATTTTATAAGGCACCATAGCTAACATTGACATCTATCACAGGGGATATAAACCCCAGAGACAAATACATAATTTAATAATAAGGCTTTCCATTGGAGGAAATTGCAAACATCCAGTCTCTATATAAATATTTAGCCAATGAAAATAGTCGTTACATAAGATTTTGAAAGTAGTTTTTCATCTTGTAAAGATGGAATTACAATTGAAAATGAGGTCATTTTAAGAACGTAAACAAATTGTAAATGTATATGCTGATGACATTGACTTTAATAATCAGATTCAAGATGAAGGATCAGACATTTGTTTAAATCCTTTTTTTTTACACCAGACATTTCTTCAGAGTAACCTGAACCTGTGGATGAAACCCAATGACCTTTTCAGTAGATTTTACATATCATGTAGCTGAAAATGCCTGAGATTTCTATTTACAATTTTTGCCCCCCCCCCCCCCCCCCAAATAGTCATTGGTAGCTTAAACAAATATATTTATCAAAAACCGAATTAGTGAGAAGCCTGATCCCCCCAAAAAATACGTGAATATCATAAACATTAATTCTTAAGGATTACATGTATTTTTTGTTGGAATTGAGTGGCACAAAACTTGCTTTGTGTTTTAAATTTTAGTTCTCATTAAATAAGATAGTTTTCTGTCGATAAGATTAATATACAAATGTAGACAGCATGTGCAGTAACTCAAGTAGTGTTCTCTCAGGCAGCCATTAAATTGATCTGGGTTTCAGCCTAACAACAGTTGCTTAGCAGGCTTAATAACCAGGCCACTCAGTCCCTTCAGAAGGTGAAGAGTTAAAGACAGAATTGCTGGAATAGACCTCTATCACAAGTACAAAAATATTTTCTTTTGAGGACACATTAGAAAAAATAAACCTCTTTGACAATGACATAGATTTTTGTTTTAAAGGCACTATAACTGTCAGTCTATTGCCATATTGAGGGCAAAGAAATTTCAGTTTTTAATGATTCCAGATGAATGTCAAATAAAGGCAAAGTGGTAAATTTTCTATTAGTGTTGACAGTGTTTTTATCTATTTTGTCTAAGTTTTGGTTAAGTTTTGTTTAGATTTACACATAGACATTGTTCTTTGTCTTCTAGTTGAAAGATGGCTGGTTTGTTTGAGTAGCACAATTGACACATTTTAATCCAGTTGATTAAAGGGAGATAACTTATGAAGCTTATATCTCACCTGAATAAATATTCATTACACAAGCAGGATTTTTATCTGGATTATTGCAGGTACTTGTCTCCTAAGCCAGGAAGTGGTGTGAACAGCAATGCCAGTATCTCCTCATCACAAGTTTCAGCCATTTCAAGGCCTAGATCACAGTCTCTCAATATGTTTCTCAATAAAGGTCAGTATCATTGCTGTGATAAACAATTCCAGTAGCCACGTCAGTGAGCTTTTCGATTCCAAGGACTAGATATTGGTCTGTCCATGTGAGCCATCGTTTTGCAAACAAGATGACAGGAAGTAAATATACCTGGAACTAAGGCTGCAGTGTAGACACACGTAAATGGCATAGTTTTGTAACTGCCTGTTAACAATAAAATAAATTACTAAAAGTTTAAATGAAGATCTGTGTAGCTCTTGGGGATGCAGGAACTCGACAGTGTAAATGAAGATCTATGTAGCTCTTGGGGATGTATGAAGATGTAGGAAATTTTTGCTCATTCTTTTCTTTAAGCGGTTATAATTTTCACATCAAATGTGGCATAGTTACGATTTTTGCATCAATTGTGGTATCGGTAGGAAAAGATAAAAGTTGCTAAAACAAATTGGTTGTGACTCATTATGCAACATGGCTCAACAAGTTGATTTACTAATATAGCTGATACAAATGATCTAAGTTACATTTTTTACCTTTGAAAAAGATGTTTTGTTAAAGAAGTATTGATTTTATATTGAAGAAAGTGTTTGAAATCTGTAAGTCACCATATGGCTTCTTGATCATGATTGATGATACAAAATGATCCCAAATGCATGTCTGCAAAGTATATCTGTATTTATAAATTTTTCAACATATTGAATCATGTGATAATGAGAGGTACATAAGATGGAACAGTCAGAAGTTAAGCAAGGCACTGTGTGAACATTACATTAGCAGTTAGGTACCCAGTTGGCCCAAGTCTAATGGATAGATAGGAAAGGTATTTCTGATTCTTTTGATGAAACCGCATCACTCCTTTATTGTAGACCTTGTACACATTTAGAAATTTGGTAATCATTGCAGCCTTACCTACTAGCGATATAAATTCCTGCCAATGATCTGAACTTAATTTCTGTATGTTTTAACCACATTCAGACCTATTTTTTAATGCTTGTGTTTTTTATGGTGGTAATGTGTTCCAAGATGTTGTAATATATTAGGATACTTAACATGAACAGGGTGTTTGATCAGGAGTTACATCTGGATATAATGAGTTCATATGTGAACCAAATGCGTTGTTTCAGGCCAATTTAAAGACACTTGTTCTTTTTGTGTATAGTCAAAATTGCACATTATGTATAAACCATGTGGATCAGTTGATTTGCTATTTTTTATAAAATTAAATAAACCAGGATATGTATTAAACTATACCATGCAATAGAGGCAAGAAACTGAAATTTAATTTTGTATTTTCCGTATGAGCACAATATAACCAGAGTTTTGATCTACCCAGTGCTTGGTGGCTTGTGGGATGGGGTGGAGGGTGTCAGTAGAAATAAAAACTGAGAAAATACTTTCATAATGCAATTTTTTAATTAATATATCTACCAATAGTGACAGTTGTATTTTAGAAGCTGTTCCATTTAAATTCATTGGTGTGAGGGAATTAACCTTTTTTTTCTTTTTTTTTTTCCGTCACTTGTGATGGGACTGAAACTTTTTTGTTTTTGGGTTTCTGTGTAATTTTTAATCTTGAATAGTGGTGTTAGCCATGTAATAAGTGACATTCCCTTCTCTCTAGCTAGGTTTAACTGGAACAGCCCTAATGTTAATTATCATATGATTCTATTTCAGTATGCAGACTAGGATATCACAGATTGAAAGCTTTGTGTGACAAATTGTTGGTGCCTGGCGAAGTGGTAAGAATCTGCATTGAGATTTTGTTACACCAATGTTTGTGCTTACTTCCGGTTCCATTCCCATAGACCAATGTTGGAGCTGAATACTGGTCCCATTTCCAGAGACCTATGTTAGGGGTGAATACTGGTCCCATTTCCATAGGTCTGTGTGAAGGCCGAATACTAGTCCCATTTCCAGAGGTCTATGTTAGCACTGAATACTGGTCCCATTTCCAGAGGTCTATGTTAGCGCTGAATACTGGTCCCATTTCCATAGACCAATGTTATAACTGAATACTGGTCCCATTTCCAGAGGTCTATGTTAGGGCTGAATACTGGTCCCATTTCCATAGACTAATGTTAGAGCTGAATACTGGTACCATTCCCAGAGGCCAATGTTAGGGCTGAATACTAGTCCATTCCCAGAAGCCAATGTTTGCACTAAATACTGGTCCCATTCCTAAACCAATGTTTGCACTAAATACTGGTCCCATTCTTAAGCCAAAAATGATGGTAGTGATATTATTATATGATATATATAAAAGCAGGAAAACGATAATAAAGAACTTTTCTAGCATGTTAATTTGCCTAATATTATTTAGCCTGTAAAATAAACAAGTTCTTGGACAGTTATTGGAAAAAGATTCAGTGCTGATCATTGGGATTATTTAATTATAATTTTGCAGAGATGGTGGCAGGAATCATGGTAATTTTTTAAAATATTTTATTTGGATAAGGGTTCAGCAAGAAGCCAGTGAAATCCTGTGACATTGAATGCCTGTAGCTTTCTGTACGGTGGAGGGTTTTTATTCATTTGTATGGGGGTTATGCTTGCATGTGGATGTTAGTCATTAATTGCAATTTAAGTTATTAAAAATTCATATGGAATAAAAGTTTTGATAAACTATAGCAAAGTTACTCCAACAAACTAGTTATTTTTTTTTAGGAATGTCAGGTTTAAGTTAAAATGAAGTTATGAATAAAATGAGTCTGGTCTGTGTGCAATGACAGCATTGTCATAAGAAACAAGCTATTTTAGCCAGCAGTTTTTTTTTTTTTGTTGATGACTGCGACTGCCAGTGCCATTTTGCTTTATATTTCTTTTATTCTGTCCAATTCATTTTATTTAAATTTTTAAAGACAATGTATATAATTAAATATAAGAAATAATTGTATGATTAATATTTCTAGATTTTATTTCTGTGATTTTAGATTTAAAGATAGTGTTCAAAACGGCCCTTTAATGTAATCTTCCAGTTATTTCTTTCGACTGCTCTGGTGGCTTTGTTGTTAGAGAGTTCACCTCAAATGCATGAGTTCGTTGTTCATGACTTCAAACCCCAGCCGAGTCATACCAAAGACATAAAAATGGTACTAACAGATGCTTTGCTAGGCACTCAGCATAGAAGGCTAGTGTTAGGATTGGTAGGCCTGTGTCAGGATAATGTAACTTGGTGGGACATCATATCATACTACATGTCTGTTGCATGATGCTGCAGTGTTAGATATCACTATAAACTGCCACACTACAGATATCATGGTGATATGACTGCAGAATTTTCAAGCTGTGTTCAAAGTCCAAAACACACACACACAAACACATACACGCATTACCCCTGTCATATCAGCAATACTATTGGGAAGGTGAAGTAGAGTCAGTGTACTGCTTCATTATATCTTGATGGATGCAACAAATAAGGTACTAAATGTTTTCTGGTCTTTAGAATTCGGATATTCGGCACTAAATGTTTTCTGTTCTTCAGAATTCGGATATTCGGCACTAAATGTTTTCTGTTCTTCAGAATTCGGATATTCGGCACTAAATGTTTTCTGTTCTTTAGAATTTGGATATTCGGCACTAAATGTTTTCAGTTCTTTAGAATTCGGATATTCGGCACTAAATGTTTTCTGTTCTTTAGAATTCGGATATTCGGCACTAAATGTTTTCTGTTCTTTAGAATTCGGATATTCGGCACTAAATGTTTTCTGTTCTTTAGAATTCGGATATTCGGCACTAAATGTTTTCTGTTCTTTAGAATTTGGATATTCGGCACTAAATGTTTTCTGTTCTTCAGAATTTGGCTGTTCGGCACTAAATGTTTTCTGTTCTTCAGAATTTGGCTATTTGGCACAAAATGTTTTGTTCAGAATTCAGCTTCACTAAATGTTTTCTGTTCTTCAGAATTCGGCTATTCAGCACTAAATGTTTTCTGTTCTTCAGAATTCGGCTATTTGGCACTAAATATTTTCTGTTCTTCAAAATTTGGCTGTTCGGCACTAAATGTTTTCTATTCTTCATATGATGAACCTTGACTTCCCTGGCATTTAATTTGGGTTTCATGATAACATCCATCAAATGTAAATGCAATATTCCCTTGTGAACTTTATGCATCCTGTAAAATACTCTTGAAATTAATAGCATCAGAAAAACATAAGCAATTTTTTGTTTGTTTTTTGATAAATTGATGTATTTTTATTTTAGCAACAGAAGATCTGGTCATGTTTTGATCACTGCATAACCTGCAAACCTGAGTTGTTGAAAAATCGGCATATTGATCAGGTAAAGCATTTTTTTTATCTTATGTATATTTATGACATATTTTTTTGCAGTTACAACTAATTAAAAGATGCCATTCATTTCATATTAAAAAATATGATCTTATGGATATTCTATTGAGCATAACTTTTTTATGTGGAGTCATGTAAGACAAAAAGTACCAGAGTATCAACATGTTTGACTGGTCCTTAAATATTGGTTTGGAATGTGGGAAACTGAATGCAATGAACAAAAAGACAGTCAGTAAAACATAAAACATAAACAAAACAATCATTTGTGTCATGGAGCCTCATTAACAATCATTTGTGTCATGGAGCCTCATTAACATTCAGAGCCTCATTAACAATCACTTGTTTCATGGAGCCTCACTAACAATCAGAGCGTCATTAACAATCATTTGTGTCATGGAGCATATTTCACAGTGAGGTATTTAGAATCATGATCCATTGAAATCATTTGCATATTTCACTTTAAGAAATTCCTGTAAATTTATTTGTTTAATATTTATTAAAATATGAATTATTAATTTGAACATTTTAAGATGTTTGTAATCCACTTTATATACGAAAATATATAATATAATATGTAAAGATTTGCTAGTGTGTATGCTGAATCTTATTAATTCCACTGTAACCTTTATTAAGAGTAATCCTATCCTATTCATATTAAAACTTTTTGTTTTTGAAACTTAATATTAAAAAACACACACATATATATATATATATATATATATATATATATATATATATATATATTTAGTCAAAAGGTGAATTAAAAGCAGGCACTAAAATGTTTGATCATTCAGTGTAGTGGGAGTTACACACATTATCAAATCTTTTATGTAAAATTGTTTGTTGTAAGTACTTCAATTAGTTAATAGAAAACTGATGAAAATGTGCAGTCATTCTTATAAAGTGATTTTATTTATTGTTCAGTTTGTAATTTTTCTGTATTTTGGTAAACAGTATTTATAATGCAATAATTTACGATCAAATCATGTTGACACCCTGCCTAGATTTACCGGTGTCTAATGTACTGACAGATCAGGGTCTGTTCTGTCTACTCTACACCTAATTGAAAGGGAACAGATTAAACCCAAAACTTCCATTACACAGTGAGTCAACAGATCATAGACTTTGGTGGTTATTTATGATATAATTGAAAGGGAACAGATTAAACCCAAAACTTCCATTACACAGTGAGTCAACAGATCATAGACTGTCGTGCTTATTTATGATACAATTGAAAGTGAACAGATTAAACCCAAAACTTCCATTACACAGTGAGTCAACAGATCATAGACTTTGGTGGTTATTTATGATATAATTGAAAGTGAACAGATTAAACCCAAAACTTCCATTACACAGTGAGTCAACAGATCATAGACTTTGGTGGTTATTTATGATATAATTGAAAGGGAACAGATTAAACCCAAAACTTCCATTACACAGTGAGTCAACAGATCATAGACTTTGGTGGTTATTTATGATATAATTGAAAGGGAACAGATTAAACCCAAAACTTCCATTACACAGTGAGTCAACAGATCATAGACTTTGGTGGTTATTTATGATATAATTGAAAGTGAACAGATTAAACCCAAAACTTCCATTACACAGTGAGTCAACAGATCATAGACTTTGGTGGTTATTTATGATATAATTGAAAGGGAACAGATTAAACCCAAAACTTCCATTACACAGTGAGTCAACAGATCATAGACTTTGGTGGTTATTTATGATATAATTGAAAGGGAACAGATTAAACCCAAAACTTCCATTACACAGTGAGTCAACAGATCATAGACTTTGGTGGTTATTTATGATATAATTGAAAGGGAACAGATTAAACCCAAAACTTCCATTACACAGTGAGTCAACAGATCATAGACTGTCGTGCTTATTTATGATACAATTGAAAGTGAACAGATTAAACCCAAAACTTCCATTACACAGTGAGTCAACAGATCATAGACTTTGGTGGTTATTTATGATATAATTGAAAGTGAACAGATTAAACCCAAAACTTCCATTACACAGTGAGTCAACAGATCATAGACTTTGGTGGTTATTTATGATATAATTGAAAGGGAACAGATTAAACCCAAAACTTCCATTACACAGTGAGTCAACAGATCATAGACTTTGGTGGTTATTTATGATATAATTGAAAGGGAACAGATTAAACCCAAAACTTCCATTACACAGTGAGTCAACAGATCATAGACTTTGGTGGTTATTTATGATATAATTGAAAGTGAACAGATTAAACCCAAAACTTCCATTACACAGTGAGTCAACAGATCATAGACTTTGGTGGTTATTTATGATATAATTGAAAGGGAACAGATTAAACCCAAAACTTCCATTACACAGTGAGTCAACAGATCATAGACTTTGGTGGTTATTTATGATATAATTGAAAGGGAACAGATTAAACCCAAAACTTCCATTACACAGTGAGTCAACAGATCATAGACTGTCGTGCTTATTTATGATATAATTGAAAGTGAACAGATTAAACCCAAAACTTCCATTACACAGTGAGTCAACAGATCATAGACTATCGTGCTTATTTATGATATAATTGAAAGGGAACAGATTAAACCCAAAACTTCCATTACACAGTGAGTCAACAGATCATAGACTGTGGTGCTTATTTATGATACAATTGAAAGTGAACAGATTAAACCCAAAACTTCCATTACACAGTGAGTCACAGATCATAGACTGTCGTGCTTATTTATGATACAATTGAAAGTGAACAGATTAAACCCAAAACTTCCATTACATAGTGAGTCACAGATCATAGACTGTCGTGCTTATTTGTGATATAATTGAAAGGGAACAGATTAAATCCAAAACTTTCATTACACAGTGAGTCACAGATCATAGACTGTCGTGGTTATTTATGATATAATTGAAAGGGAACAGATTAAACCCAAACCTTCCATTAC
This sequence comes from Unio pictorum, assembly GCA_030141615.1. Lineage (NCBI taxonomy): Eukaryota > Metazoa > Mollusca > Bivalvia > Unionida > Unionidae > Unio > Unio pictorum. Next base: position 5,155,632 of record JARLTB010000188.1, read on the forward strand.
ACAGTGAGTCACAGATCATAGACTGTGGTGCTTATTTATGATATAATTGAAAGGGAACAGATTAAACCCAAACCTTCCATTACGCAGTGAGTCACAGATCATAGACTGTCGTGCTTATTTATGATATAATTGAAAGGGAACAGACTAAACCCAAACCTTCCATTACAGAGTGAGTCACAGATCATAGACTGTCGTGCTTATTTATGATATAATTGAAAGGGAACAGATTAAACCCAAACCTTCCATTACATAGTGAGTCAACAGATCATAGACTGTCGTGCTTATTTATGATATAATTGAAAAAGAACAGACTAAACTAGAGCTGTACCGATTAATCGCCCGTACGCGTAATCGGGCCGATTATTAGCACAATCGGTATAATCGGGTATCGGCAAAAATAATCGGTGCCGATGCAAATAATTTTTTTAAATAACCAATTTTTCCTGATAAAAGTTGTATATACAGTCGCGTTTTGACTGACCGTAACTTAATCCTTTGTAACACTAGAGCTCGGGATAAATGCAGTATGCAAACAAGTTGCTCATTAACTAACACTACTGTATAGTCGAATAACCATATATCGAGATAAACACATCGAACCATCAATTAATCTTTTGTAACAAAGAGATTGCTCTAATAAAGTATTTAAAAAGAATTTATCTTGCTGCCAGTTGTGCGAAATTTTCAACTCCAGCGTCCGGTAACATTTGTAAACTGCAGTAAACCAGACTAAAGTACATGTCGCTAACCGCCATTGTAGTGCTAAAGTCATGTGAATAGCCAGTAAGGTTAACATCAGAGGGAGTAATGATGGATATATACACAGTCAATTTTGAGGTTTGTGTTTTTTCTTTATCTTTATGAAAACTCACAAAACACCGATAGTCCTTATGTCCCAGTGAGAAATTGTTTGAAAGGGCTTCAGTGTAGGTTTGAGTACGTCGTCTGTCTTTCAGTTAATCCGTAATGCCTGGAGGGTGAACGAACTCATTGTCTTTAATACTAGTAAGTGAGAATCATTTCCGGACTTTTTAAAATTATTTTTTATTTCTTTTGTTAGTGTTTCACCAAGCCACCATCTGGCAGAAGGGGCGATCTCTCATAAGTCATAACAGGTTTTACTGTACCTTTGAAGCACCGACATATACTAAACAAATAAAACAATTCTATATCAATGTGTTACAATTATCTGATGTTGCCACAGCAATAACGAGTATTTGTTGTCGTCAAAGCAAGCCGACGACCTTTGCTCATAGAAAGTCGGCAATAAACTCAAAAGCTTTGCCTCAATTTACATAGTGATTAGAACATATTTATTGTGCCGCGAAACTTTCCTGTTTGCAAAAAAAAAAAAAAAAATCGCCCACACCCACGGTCTGTGGACAACAGAGTAGTAATTTATTTGGACACATTGTTTCAAGAGCCCGGATAAGCCCCCCCTCCCCCCTCCCCATTCCAGGCCTTTATTGTTTTCTAAATTTGTCGGCTTATACCTGAGTACATAATATGATAATCAAATAATCAGTCTCATAATCGGTATCGGCAATTTTGATAATCGGCTATACGCGGTATCGGCATAATCGGCAAAAAGTGACATCGGTACAGCTCTAGACTAAACCCAAACCTTCCATTACAGAGTGAGTCACAGATCATAGACTGTCGTGCTTATTTATGATATAATTGAAAGGGAACAGATTAAACCCAAACCTTCCATTACACAGTGAGTCAACAGATCATAGACTATCGTGCTTATTTATGATATAATTGAAAGGGAACAGATTAAACCCAAAACTTCCATTACACAGTGAGTCAACAGATCATAGACTGTGGTGCTTATTTATGATATAATTGAAAGGGAACAGATCAGGGTATTTGCTATTGTTTCCACAATTATAAGTTTTACGCAATTATTTTGATTTTACCTATGATTTTGTATGACTTTTTCAGATACATAAGCATACATTTATAGTAAAGCCAAACAGATCATGTATGCATTCAGAACCAACTATTTATGGAATGTGTATCAAGTTTTAGAATTTGATTACACATATTTTAATTTTTGATTATACACTTTCTTTAGATCCTGATACTTGAGAAATACATAACAGCAAAATCGGTGTTACACTTTTGGATGATGTTAAAAAGCTAACAGTGTTGTCCTGTACAAACTGGATTGAATGTCGTCTTGCATTGGGATGTTACATTGAAAGCAGCTCGATTTGAAAAACAAATTTGTAGTACCCTGTTATTTGTTAGGATTAATCTGATGTTATATTTTCTTGACCCAGTTTAGTGCCTTGCAACTTTTCTAAAAGTTCATAATGATCAGTGTTTTTCACTTGGAGGATTTTTGATGACATTTAAGGTGCAGAGCATTCAGTAATCAAGATTGCATCAACTTTGGTTAAACTATTATATTATGAAAATTTTAAACAACAATAAAAATCTGAGTAAATCTGCCAACACGACCATATTGACATATACTTAAAGAGTGTAGAAACTGATCTACCACTGAAGTATGTGGTGCAACATTTACAAACAAATGAACACGTTTTTATGGTTCAGTTTATTTCAGGACTCCAAATTCTTAACAATACTCATTATGATGTATGCCATATACATGTTAAATTACAGTGTGATTGTACACAATTGATGATGTGACTGTGAAATGTAAATGTTACACAATGTATGTTTTTGACCATTATGTCTTAATTGTGATATTGAGTTGATACAGCAATCATTATGTCTTAATTGTGATATTGAGTTGATACAGCAACCATTATGTCTTAATTGTGATATTGAGTTTGATACAGCAACCGTTATGTCTTTATTGTGATATTGAGTTGATACAGCAACCATTATGTCTTAATTGTGATATTGAGTTGATACAGCAACCATTATGTCTTAATTGTGATATTGAGTTGATACAGCAACCATTATGTCTTAATTGTGATATTGAGTTGATACAGCAATCATTATGTCTTAATTGTGATATTGAGTTGATACAGCAACCATTATGTCTTAATTGTGATATTGAGTTGATACAGCAATCATTATGTCTTAATTGTGATATTGAGTTGATACAGCAACCATTATGTCTTAATTGTGATATTGAGTTGATACAGCAACCATTATGTCTTAATTGTGATATTGAGTTGATACAGCAATCATTATGTCTTAATTGTGATATTGAGTTGATACAGCAACCATTATGTCTTAATTGTGATATTGAGTTGATACAGCAATCATTATGTCTTAATTGTGATATTGAGTTGATACAGCAACCATTATGTCTTAATTGTGATATTGACTTGATACAGCAACCATTATGTCTTAATTGTGATATTGACTTGATACAGCAATCATTGTTCTATTCCAGCTCATGATGTGTTCTCTGTATGGAATCTGCAAAGTGACTGAAAATGAAATAAAATTCAAAAACATTGTCCAGGTGTATAGCATGCTTCCCCATGCAGAACAACAGGTAAGATGTTAACAGAAAATGGAAAATTATTTGAAAAGATGATAGTGGGCATTGCAGCAGAGTAATTTTTTAGCCTTGTTTCTAAAGATGAAATGCAGAATGGGTCAGATTTTGTTTTTCTAGTTTTTCCTGGTCTTTTGTAATAAAAAATATAATTCATTTTTAGAGATATATGAATGGGAAGTCAGTTATGATCATATTATCTGATTATGCAGATTTTTTAAATTTTGTATTTGTTCAAAATTAGATTATCAAATGCTAGTTTAGATTGTTTCGCTTTCAAAGGAAAGAATCAACCAGGCAGATACATGAATTGAAATATTCCTAAACGAAGTATTTTTTATGTTTTGCTATTATTTTTCTCAAAACTCTTGGTTTCTTTTAAAACCTTAAAACATAAATGAATGGCAGTTGGAAAAAGAAATCCTAAAATCTACTTCAGCATTGTCTAACAGATGCACCATTCCAGTTTTCTGAAAAAAAGTAGTTGGCAATGTTATTGATGCTAACTGCAAACCTTCATAATATGAAGGCTGTGTTATATTGAATTGTTAAAGAACATTGCAATTTGCAGGAGTCAATACTAGATGCACAAATGCCTGTACAAAATTTGATCATATCTGATCAAATTAGTGTGTCATTTCCTGATAGGCACTTTGGATATACCAGGTTACTGTGTCCTATTTTCTGTACCTATGACATAGTATTGCTTTTTGATCAATTTCTCCAGCAGTCATACTGGTGGGATTATGCGTGTATGGTACTACCATTCGGAAAGTCTTGTATAAAAATAACCCACAATATTGCAATAGAGATTTGTTTGAACCTGGAGTCGTCTGGTTTGATATGTATACCACTAAATGATGAATCTAAGACATTACATGGATTTGTCTGGTTTGATATGTATGCCACTAAATGATGAATCTAAGACATTACATGGATTTGTCTGGTTTGATATGTATGCCACTAAATGATGAATCTAAGACATTACATGGTGTCATCTGGTTTGATATGTATGCCACTAAATGATGAATCTAAGACATTACATGGTGTCGTCTGGTTTGATATGTATGCCACTAAATGATGAATCTAAGACATTACATGGTGTCATCTGGTTTGATATGTATGCCACTAAATGATGAATCTAAGACATTAATTACATGGTGTCATCTGGTTTGATATATATGCCACTAAATGATGAATCTAAGACATTACATGGATTCGTCTGGTTTGATATGTATGCCACTAAATGATGAATCTAAGACATTACATGGATTCGTCTGGTTTGATATGTATGCCACTAAATGATGAATCTAAGACATTACATGGTGTCGTCTGGTTTGATATATATGCCACTAAATGATGAATCTAAGACATTACATGGTGTCGTCTGGTTTGATATGTATGCCACTAAATGATGAATCTAAGACATTACTTGGTGCCATGTAGCTAGCTCATTAGGTAAAGCATTTGACTTGTAATCCAAGGTCATGGGTTTGATGCCAGTCTGAGTTGACTGACTGCTTCCTTGGGAAAATTGGGTATGGCATCAAGCTTTCATTTCCTTTTGGAATTCTAATGGCTCTTGCCATACATTCTTCCTGTTATTTACAAAATGTATGTAAATAAATTCAAGACATGTCGAGCTTAGAAGAAGGTAAAAAAGCATGTCTGATTTATCTGATTATTACATGTACTGGAAATTGTGCCATCTTTGGTTCTGGCTTTTATCCTTCTAAGACTAACCAATCTTTTCAAATTAAAAAAGCCCAATTGTACTTTAGAATTTTAAAATTTTAATATTTCATCCAACTATTTTACTATATTTCACTTTGTTTTAAAAAATTTAATATTATTTTATAACAAGCTGATGTCCTATCTTGAAATTGCATGATAATGTAATTGGCAGGTGTTGTCAATAAAGCTTTTTGGTGCTGTTTTATTGAAGGAGGATAATAACAGTTACTGAATTAAGTCTTTCTCTTTTGTCTCTGAATAAATAGATGATATTTGCTTGAAATGACTGAATTAAGTCTTTCTCTTTTGTATCTGAATAAATAGATGATATTTGCTTGAAATGACTGAATTAAGTCTTTCTCTTTTGTCTCTGAATAAAATATTTGCTTGAAATGAGTGAATAACGGATTTATTTTATCGAGTGATTCTATTTTTGGATGAGATATTGCTTCTTTTTATTTCATTCATTGCTAGATATGCAGTTTACATGTATAGATGTTTAATTTTTCTGCAAAGCCTGGATGAAACCATCATTACAGTCGTTATGACTGAGCACTGATAATGTTAACAGCTTAATAACATTGGTAGAACCTCCAACTAAAAAAAAGAGAAAAACTAGAAAATAATTATTGTATTGAAAGAAGTGAAAAAGAGGAGACCAGTAAAATAAATATAGGCATTTAAATATCAGTGAAACAAATATAGAATATAGAGTGTTATAAGGACAAGGGGTAAATTAAAAGCTATTTCATATGCTAACTCATATACATGTGATCTACATATGTAAATGTGATTAATGTTTAATAATAGAAGTATGCCTTTATTGCCATATAATTTTGTTTTCAAATGAATGCATTCCTTAGTTTAGAAAAAAACTATATTAAAGAATAAAATATAATATGTACAATGATTGTGGTTATTTTTCTGTAAAAAGTGTTGAAATTTGACATTGGAAATTGGTCTTTTTGTACCAGCCTGTTATAAGAGACCACTTGTATTGAGAGACCCTTTTTTGTTGGCAGAAGGGGCAGTCTCTCAAGATGGGTTTTACTGTATAGACCTTGTGGAAATTGTTAAATTATAGGGCGTTCGATAAATCCTGTGTGGTATTTTGTGACTACAGAGTATTTAAACTATTGGCAAAACATAGCGATAAAACACTTTTTCAGTGACACATCAATTGATTCTCCAACAAAGAAACAATATGGTCATCTTTGAAATCAGCTTAGTTGGCAGAATCTTTATTGATTGTTTACAAAGAAACAGTGAGTAACTTAGACCTGGTGAACTTGAATTTACTTTGTTATGGTGTTTTCTTTAAGCAGTTCAATGGATAAAGAAATCAAGTTGATTTAATAATATCTGATAACTGTGACCAGTGTCCAGTCACTCAGAGCCGGTCAGAACCTCTGATCAGCTGGACATGTCTGGCAAATACACCTATTTAAGGATCTGTGACATAAATATCATAGATGGGACATTTAAATTCCTATAAGTGGATCATTTGTATTCAACCAGGAATGAGTTGGCTGTCAGAGCAAACAGCTTTGAGTTATTGATAAATAGTTGTGTATCATTGATTTTCATTTGATGCGACCATGGATCTAATATTGTAAACTATTCATTTTTCTGCTTTCATTTTCTCGAAATCATTTGATTGGTAGTATTTCAGTCATAGTAATGACATCAGGCAATGTAAAGCCATGGATAATCGGAGCTTTTGTGTTTCCTCGCACCGGAGAAAAATGAAATCAGTTAAAAATAATAATGTAACTCCCAAAATAGTAAGATGCCACACAATCAGGCAAAACAAATGAAGGTAGTATTGAGAGTAAATCAGTCAGAGGAGAAAGTTCCATGATGTATGGTTGAAAGATTTTCCATGGTTGGCATGTGATGCTGATAAAAAAAAACATGATGTGTTTGTCCCTCTATTTAGCATACAAAGCTCAGAAATGATACACTGACCTGAATTGCAGCAAGCAGTTACTGCAAGGCTTCAGTTATTGCTGATTTGATGGTTGGGGAATTCAATAAAGCGGGGAATAATTTTTCCGGTGAAAAGGTGGCCAGCTTTCTAATTGCTATGAAAGTTGTATATTGGATGGCCAAAGAGGATACTTCTATTGCCATTAGGGCATAACCGATTAGCATTTTCCTTCCGATTCCGGATTTTGGGCATGAAATTTTTCCGATTCCGGATACGATTCGATTAATCGAAAATGCTAAATCCGTATTTTGTTTCTAAAAGATTTAATCTTCCGTTTCCGGGTTTCTGGTATCTGGTTTTGCCGTGTCTAGCATGTTACTTAGTACTTTACCATATCCGGCTTCATTTCCGGTTTTTACCCGCCAGTTCAAATAGATTGTCTCACAGCGTGGCTGTGTTGACCATATTGGACTTTTCTGACTTCTTATTTAACTTTATTAACGCACTATCGAATGACACGCAGTGTTAGACACGGTGCTATAGAAATTCAACTTTATTATTTTTGCTATCTGAATCGGTCGTTCCTGCCTTGTCCGACTCCGATTAATCGGAAGTTCATACTATCCGGTGGAATCCGATTTCCGGATCAAAAGTCGGTTATGCCCTAATTGCCATATAAAAAAATGTAATGAAGTTACTTGAGGAGCTAGATTGTCCTAATGTTATTGGGTTTAAAACTGAAATATGTTAGTTATTGTTCATATAGGTCTGAGGTAAACATATTCAATGAAAACTAGCACATTATACAGTCATGTACTATTAAATTTTATTTTATTAACATATTTTCTTCAGTAGATAAAATAATATGCAAATAAGATAATTATATTGTTTACCCTACTTTTTTTTAATGGCCCCATTGTTTTGATACTTATGTGACTGAATGGTGCCTTTGGCTTATTCAAAAAGTTATTGTCAGGGCATGGAACTATAATCAGACTGTAATTGTACATTTTGTTTTGTATCTTCAGACATACAAGACTGTAATTGTATATTTTGTTTTGTATCTTCAGACATACAAGACTGTAATTGTATATTTTGTTTTGTATCTTCAGACATACAAGACTGTAATTGTATATTTTGTTTTGTATCTTCAGACATACAAGACTGTAATTATACATTTTGTTTTGTATCTTCAGACATACAAGACTGTGTTGATTGAGGGTTCCGAGTCAGACTCCATCATAGTCTTTTACAACAAAGTCTACATGCCAAATATGAAAACTTTCATTCTACAGTTTGCCAGTTCAAAAACGACGGTAAGTACCTCTGCAAAGTAAGTAAAAAAAGTACTGATAATTATATCCTGTCAATTTATCTTTATACCATTTCCATGTGACCGATAGAAAGTTTGCTAGTGGATGCATTGTTTGAGTGTTACATAGTATTATGTAATACTTTTGCATGGATTTGCATTTGGGACCACTATGTGTCGTAATTTGCCTTTCTATATGTTAATCATTTAGCATTTCATCTTATGGATTATTACCATTTGCTAATTAAGTTACACAACAGTTAAAATGTTTTCACCCCCATGGAAAAAGATATATATTTTTAAAAAAATGGAATACTATACATTTTACTATATGATAATCTTATTATACAGTACATGTATGATATAAATTGTAAACAACGATATAAACAGCTTTGCAAAATGAACAAAGATATTGGAAAAATGAAGAGCACCTAGCAGATTTCATCTCTGTATTGGTTCTCCGTAGTTGACCTTTGGTGGCAAGTTCAATAACGTGTACCCTTCATCAAAGCCAGTCTTCAATTTAAGCAATTCATCAAAGAAAATCGGCTTTATCAAGATCATGATCTGATTCCAGTATGTCCATTATTTCAGTCTTTTGGTTTAAAGAATCATGCTCTTCTAATGTCTCCCTGAAAACAGCCCCATTAGATACATTGTTGGGTCTGGAAATTGTTATATTTTGGTCCTGAAAGGGTTTTGTAATGTTTATTTAAATTTGTGGCAGGAACCATGAGCTTAGAGTTTGTGGAATTTGTCATAATAACCAGGTACCTTCCAATCTCACAGACTCTGACTGACATGTTTAAACTATGAATTTAGGATGGGTTGAGTTTTAGTTAGAAATAGTCATCTTTCAATCTGTGTATACCATTGTGCACTGCTGCAGCCATAAGAGTAACGTCATTCACTCATGTTTCAGATGTTTTGTACTGGACCACTTAGGAAGTGAAATTAATATCTCTCCTTACTTCTAAGTTGTTGTTGTTGTTGTTTTAGGGTTTAACGCCATTTTTCAGCACACAATAGGCAATACATTGGGGCCAGTATTATTGGTGGAGGAAGAACCCGGGAAAACCCCCCGAAAGAACCACCTATCCACGAGAAGCTACTGGCAAGCTTTCTCACATAACTACATAAGCCGAATCTTAGACTACAATATTATGCAGTCATAAAGAAACTGAGAAATAATACTGAAGTTTAATTGAAAATGGTGTGATTGATGAAAATCCTGTTAATATAGTCCCTTTGAAATCGAAGTATGTGCAGTACAAAATAGTTCCAATTACAAATGTCAAAGATTCAATGTGTGTGTATATCCAATTATATGATGGCAAGGACACTGCTTTTGCTTGTGTGCCCCCCAATTCTGTTGAATATGATTGATAAATATACATTCATGTAGTAAGTCTTGACCATGCAGACATGTACATCAAAATAGAAGACATAAATAATATTTTACACATTTTCACTACTACTCTTTGTATGAATCCTGTATGTACTTATCCTTAAAGCTTTGTACATGTATTTTATTGTTACAGTAGATCAATTATCTAGTTTTAATAGCATTTGTTGTCTAAAGACACCTCATCTTGTAAAAATCTGTGCAATATATATATCTATACATGTACAAATGTAAATGTAGAGGGAAGGCCTGACCAAATGAGCTTCTTTTAATAAAGTCATTATTATTATTGTTTTACCAGGGGTGGCCAACTAGACGACCTAGCAAATAACTATTAGAAGAAGAATTTCAATACCTTTTTCAAAACAAGTAAAGATTATTGTTTTGATTTGCAAATTAATGGTTTTTTACACAAATTGTTACATTTTCTAGTAATTTAATTTTTCACCATATCCATTTTATTGATAATTTATCTGCAGAGTTTGCTAGCAAGATCATATGAGCAACTTTACTTGAATGTAGCCAAATTACTTCTACAAGCTCAGTGCGAGCTCCCATGTAATCTGCAAGCTACAGTTAAGATCGTAAGAAGCATGCTGTGAGCTATCACAAGCTCGCGCAAGTTTGATTTAGGATTGCATTTTTATAAGGGATGTGATGATCCTTTTTTTTTTTTTTTTACAGCAGCCAAATTTGTCTCCCATTCCCAGATCAGTTTCCTCATCTCATGGTGCTGTCCCAAGCTACAGGTATAATTTATACAGTGACAATCTAAGCTGTTCTTTGTGTAAATTACAGATGAAACAGAAATGTTTAGAAAGAAGTATAAAATATCTAAAATATTAAAAATAATTGCTTCATAACTTTTTGCTGTTTTTTTTTTACCCAAAAGAGTGTTCACGGGCTTTCATATATTTTTGTAGCAAAAATGAGTGCAGTGGACCTTTTTATATATGTTTATTTTTTATAATTGTGAAGTATCCTTTTTATTTTGTTGTTTATGTTTAATCCAGGCCCTGTGGACTGAGTGTCCTAAGGTGCACACCATTAAATGTCATTCCCGTATCTCACCTGTGTCCACACATGTTAATTCTCAATGGATATATGAGAAAGCTAGCCCGTTGCTTCCCATGGGTCATGGTTCTTTCTGGGGTCTTCACCAAATACAAGAAATCAGTTGAAAAAATAATGGAGATCCTATGTCTCTTGATTGAAGTCCTTTTCTTCTCTTAAGTTGGTATGGAATATTGGCAACAGATAGCAGCTGTGTCAGCCACTTATTGATGGAAACTGTCACAACCGTACCTGAATTTTAAAATACATGAGCTAAATACTCTTGAAAAATTCCACATAAGAGAACTATTCTCAAATCTTCCACCATCTCAAATAAACTCTAAAGCAAAGGTTATGCTGAATTCATAATCTGCTACTGCTGAAGATTTCAATAAATCTCATGGAAAATTACAATAAATCTGATGGAATATTACAATAAATCTTATGGAAAATTACAATAAATCATATGGAATATTACAATAAATCTTATGGAAAATTACAATAAATCATATGGAAAATTACAATAAATCTTATGGATTATTTACAATAAATCATACGGAAATTACAATAAATCATACGGAGATTACAATAAATCATACGGAAGATTACAATTTTAACAGAGAGCTAGAAGCATCTCCAGAGCATGGCACTTCAACAGGATATTCACTACGAACCTATCAACCACTTAGGTGACACAGCTCATAATACATTGCTCATCATTTGTAAGAAAATGTTGAAAACCAGTCTCAATGAGGAGCACCATTGAGACAAGTACCTTAGCTTGGGAAAGGCCAAACTGACCTTTGCAAATATTATCCCATAGCATTAACAAGCTGTGTTTGGAAAACCACGGAATGGATGATAAAGGATAGGCGACATTTATTGTGGATTCAGATGCAAGAGAAGCACAGCAAACATTTTATCAGAATTGGAGCATTGATTTTAGACATTTTCCTAAAGAGAGAAAAATATTGATGACATCTTTTTTAACTTGAGTAAAGCTTCTGACACCACTTGGAAGTATGGCATAACGAATAACCTAATGAGTACTTTGTATAGCGCTTAATCTTTAGAAGCTCTTAAGTGCTTTATAACATATGTAATGAATGACTACAAAAAAATAGGAAAAAAAAATAAAAACACCATGAAATTAGAAAATATAAAAACATGCTGAAAATATTTAAGGTAGAAAACATTATTAGGTCCTTAAGTTTGTTCTTGTAGTCGAAACAGGTGAGTTTTAAGAGCACTCTTGAATGTGATCACTGTGTGTTTGTGTCTTAAGTTCAGCTGGCAATTCGTTTCATGTTGCTGGAACCTGTTTTGCAAAAGAACTTTATCCATATGACTTCATTTTCACAGTGGGAATAATGAGTACAATTTTCAGAAGAGGAGCTTAAAAGTAGACCTGAGACCCCCTTATCACTTAACTCTAAATTATTAAATATCATGATTTATGTAATATCAGAAAATTTCTACCCTATGCGATCAACGGATATCAAGATATTTATTTTAAATGTACATGTCATGAATATTCTCCGTAAATCAAGTACAACTTCGGCAGTTTCCGTGATCTCAGGCCGTGTGACATCACAAGAGGAACCCAACATTGCAAGGAACCATTGTTGTATCATTGTCAGGCGTGAAGTGTCTCTTCATTAAAGCCAGTGATTTTGTCAGATGTTTTAGAAATTTCTAACATGTATTCCTCTGTTAAAGTTATTAACAGAATATATATTGTAGGTGGAGATTTCCACCAATTGTATTAATTAGTATGGTTATTAAAAATAGTTCATATTGTTGTTTGTTCTGAGAAGGAGAGAGGCAAGTGAGTTCTATTTAGATGTCAAATATTGACTTTCTCATCATTGCGCCCCGCCATTCTACTTTCATTGGTCATATTAGTTTTCTTTGGTTATTGAGTTGATATTTTTCCTTTGAAGCTGCAGCAGTGGATATATTACCGCAACTGCAATAAACTTTTTTAATAGAGAAGGAAGGTCTGTCGCGTGTATTCCACATCTAGTTCGCGTGGGAGCAACCTGCTACTTCACTGTAGAATATTTTGTCATTTATCTGGGCTGTGTAAAGCAAATTTTCTGGGTTAAATAGCCCCAATTTTTTTTTTTATTTGAGTTGTTAATTTTTCCCTTGGTTTGTCTCATAGATGTTAAAAACGTTAAACTAAAATAAAAAAAAGTTTCAAAAAAAAACATTTTTTCTCAGAAAAATAATTAAAAAAAACAAAAACGTTAGAGTAGTTTTTAGGCATTCCAAAAACAATATTTTTCTTATTTACACGCTACATACCAGTTTTTAAGTTTCAGATATCAGCACTATGTTGTAGCATGTTTACGTAAAGTATCATAGGCTAGCATCATAGATTCATTATTGATTGATATTTGTTATCTAGAGTATGTCAGAGGACGGCCTGTATGGCCGATAATAAAAAAAATGGAAGTACCAAATATAAAAAACACAACAAAAAAAAAACGTAGAAAAAAAACGTTTTTATCATCTATGGAACTTTGCATTCTAGTATTATCTTTGCTGTCTTGTGTGGAGTTGCATAGAAGGCATTTGGGTAAGTAGTGTATTATATTTCTGCAGTAGCAGTTTCTTGTGTCCACCATGCATTGTGTAAATATAGGTATATGTTACCATATTTGGTTGGGTCCTTAATTTCTTTGCAAAGGCTCCATATATTCTCCCAGTCAATATCAGGTACTGTGGTTTCCACTCTATTTGGTTCTATATCTGTTATTTCTTGAATTTGTTTTTCTAGAATCTTTTTGTCCAATGATTGCCAAAGGATTCCCTGTCAATTCTAGATTTCCCATACTTGTATGTGTGTGTGTATTCTAGTTTCGTTGGGTATTTATGTCTATAATTGTCGATGAGATTGTTGGTTTTGACAAGTGCATTCATGTGATTTTGAAATCTTCTGTCTGTAATGTTTATTATGTTTGTTTTGTCACGTTCATTTGTAATGTTGTTAAAATCACCTATCATTAAAAGGTTTACCTTGATGTAGGGTTGAAGGTATTTGTTTAGGTTGTTGTATAATTCTAGTTTAAAACTGTTGGTAGATGGTGCATATACATTTATGATGTGTAGGCCATTAAATTTTAAATGTAAAAGTCTCCTTTTTAATTCTTTGGGTGGTTTTTATATTCCAATTTGAGTTTACCCATTTGTTGTGGATGATAATCCCAACTCCTGAGTATCTATCTTTTTTGTGTATATCTTTTAGGTAGAGAGCATTTAATTTCTCCTTTATTAGTTTAATATTATTTTTTCTGGTAACTGGTGTAGTTCTTGAAGGCAAACAAAATCATATTTATCTGCTATTTTGATGATTTGGTTTGCTTTTGTAATATCTAATCCATTGTATTTATTGAAGATATATTGATGCTGAGGGCTTTTTCTCCATTTTTTTAAATTTAAAATGTTTAAAATAAATAGATCTTTGACTGTGTATATATAAATATTCATTGTTGTTGTTGTTGTTTGTTCGGTTGGTTGGTTTGTTTCGTTTCTTCCTGAGTGGTTTTTGGTGTTTGTTTTTTTTTTTTTTTTTTTTCATTCATCTTGCCATTTCTTTTGGCCTTATTTAGGCTGTTGGTGGTGTACTAAAAACGGATTTAAATTTTGGAATTTGTTGTTGGTTGTCAGTTACCTTAATCAAACGAAGAGGAAGAATATTCCATTCTTGTTCATGTTCGTTCTCGCTGTCACAACAAGTAACCGTGCTGCTAGCCAACTGTAGGTTCCTCTTGTGACGTCACAAGCTCGCGCGTGCATAAAGGGTTGTTTTCATAAAGTCGCTCAGTTGTTTCCGTAGAAGTCGCATTTTGGTGATATTAAAAGGGTCATGTCTCCCAATCCAGTGAATGAATGCATGTACTCTCTTCACAATGTACTTGAAATGTCGATTAAAATAAGATTGTCAAAAGTAGTATATAGCATTCAAGTCTACCTTTAAGTATCTTCCTGGTGTGTACACATTGGTGAGGTTGGATAGATATGTTGGACTGGAGTCCATCATTGAAATGTAGTACAGAGAACAAATTTTGTGTTTGATTTCTGGATTGAATAGATAGCCATTGTAGAGTACAGAGTTTGGAAGTGCTCTGATCATTGTACTCTAAGGATGATCCGAGCAGCTGTGTTTTGAAGTTTCTGGGTTAGATAATGAGACAAACCAAACATAGTTACCCTAGTCCAGTCTTGAAAGTACTAATGAATACAATTGTTTTAGTGGCATCAACTGCAAATGGAGTTTATGTATGTCAGCTCAAGATATGCAGCCTTGCATATGTTCATGACATGCTGGTGCAATTGTGAGTGTACTGTCTAGAGTATCACCTAGGTTTCGTACTGACTGTGAATTTAATGTTGGTGTTGCTGATATTTATTGTTTGAGGTAAAGGATATGAATGAAATCTTTGTGTTGTGATCAGAAGGCCTTAGTTTTATCATCATTCATTTGCAGCTTGTTACATGTTATCCATGATTTCACATCAGAAATGCACCTGTCTACTCCTTGAATGATATCATCAACGTCAGTTAGGTGGCTAGATTTGTATGTTTGGATGTCGTCAGCGTACAATTGGTGAGACACTGGATGATGATATATGACACTTGAGAGCAGCTGAGTGTTTAGAATCAAGAGAACTAGTCCAAGAATAGATCTCTGTGGAACACCGCAACATAGTTCAAGTGAGCTGGAGTGTACTCCATTTGCGGACACAATAAAGGAGAATGAGGACTGTAATCTTTCTGCTATCCAAAGCAGAGAGAATGTCATTAAGTACATTTACAATTGTAGTTTCGGTACTGTGGCAAGGGCAATATGCCGACTGTACACATCTAAAAAGACTTTGAATTGAGATGAGATACAAGTTGGGTTAGAACAACTTTTTCTATGATTTTTTTTTTATATGAATGGAAGATTAGAAACTGGGCAATAGTTCTTTCAATCATTATGGTTGGGTGTTGGTTTCTTCAGCAGAGGCTTTACAGTGGCAGTTTTTCAAAATGATGGGAATTCCCCGGATGAGAGTTTTTAATAACATCAGCTAGTAGATCTAAGCACTCAAGCAGCAGTGTTGTTGGAATATGGAACTATATGAAACCACATGGAAGTATGGCATAATGAATGATCTATTGAATCATATGACACCACATGGAAGTATGGCATAGTGAATAAAATATTCATTATGTCATGTGACACAACATGGAAGTATGGCATAGTGAATAACATATTCATTATGCCATATGACACAACATAGAAATATGGCAAAATGAATGACCTATTGCACTATATGACACCACATGAAAATATGGCATAATGAATCATATTGAATCATATGACACCACATGAAAGTATGACATAGTGAAGAACATATTCGTTAATGCCATATGACACAACATGGAAGTATGGCATAATGAATGACATTTTGGAGCTAGGACTAAGCAGCTGCCTACCTGACTTTATCTCCAAGCTTTATAAGATAGAAATTTCATAGGTAGGCGGTACCATTTCTGAAAGCAGTTTTAAGGAGAAGTGTTCCACAGGGCTGCATATTGTCAGCCACTATATTCAACATTATAATCAACAGCATAGAAACATGCCTTAATCTAAGCACTAACTGCTGATTGTATGTTGATGACGTTTTGATCTGCTGTAGACAACAGTGTGTGCATACTAGTAAATGTCAAGTATAGATGAGCGATAGCACAGGTCAGAAATGGGCACAAGAAAACAGATTTGATTTTGTAAAATCAAAAAGTAAATGTATTTATATTTACTGATTAAATTTTATTCATGATGATCCAGAGGTCTATCAGTTTTCACATTCTTACTGTGGGGAAGACTATATTTAAATGTTTCTTTTTATGTGAGTTAACTTTTATTACACATACTAGATGCCTAAGAGATAAATGTGAAAAAGCTGCCACGGATTGAGTAGAAAATTAGAATGTCTTGCGCCAGCTGCATAATTGACTGTGGCTCAGTTGTGTACAGATCATACCTGCAGATGCCTGATCTGATAGTTTCTTAGATTTGGAGTGTATTTAGAACTTCTCCATCAGAAGGGCTCTATTTTGAGGTTTCTGAATGGTCACATTTTTGGACTACATCTAGTGATCATAGGTTTTCCTATTTTGCCCAAAATGAAAATGGTGCTGATATCACATCCAGTATGGGTTAATATATATTGTCATTGCCCATCCTGAATGGATGGTTATATTGACATAGGAAAGCCAAGAATATCAGATGGATGGAACACTCAGCAGTTAATATTTCATGGGAGTCAAGAGGTCAGTTATATATAGCTTTTAATGTAGGTACATGTTTGCTTACAGTTGGTATATCAAAGTGATTAGAGTGTAAATGATTTTATGATTGTTAGAAAATGTCAAGATTTGCAATTAGGTGATTATACTTAGTTTATTGCTCATATATAGTGAGGTTTAAATTTTACAGATATATTATTTGTTACTGCTGCAAACAAAGTATTGGGATTGTGAGAATACTGAGTCGGCTTCTCCATCCAACACACTTTGTTTACTTAATAATGCTTGAACGATTGAAGTTGTGTTCATGAAAGTTTGAATGTTTTATGCTATAAAAAAAAAGATGGAGTTTATGTGCACAGAATGTTAACAGTTTCTCTGTGTTTGTTACAGATTAGCTCTGTATGAGTTGATATTTACAGAACAATTTGAGGTATCATCATGAAACCAAGTATGATTTGTATCATGACATGAGTTTGAGACCTATATACAATCTGGATTTGTAAAATTATTACCTTTAGAATTTCTTAAAAGAATTTATTTGCTCTTTTTTATGGGTCTTTTCCATAAGCACTTGTGTTTTGACAGTTCAAGTACCGACTATTATGTTAATGTGTTAAACAGTAGTTATTGCATATTGCCAAGAAAACTATATCATGTGTAGAGATGATTTACAATTATTTCTTTCCATTGTCATTATAGGAGAATTGATATATTCTATAAATTTCATAGTTAACAAGACAGTTCACTAATTTTATCCAATGTATTATCTTGATGCAGTGTTCCTGGTCGCAAAAATTTCTACGTATCGCCATTGAGGAATTCACCATTTAAGGCACCAGTCCATTCACCAGGTCAGATGACTCCTAGGACCCACCAACTCTACAGCTTTGGAGAAGTGCTTGGGGTGCGAGTTCTCAATTTTGTAATTTTATTATGTTCTAGAGATGGGGATACCGATAGCTATCTTTGATCATGTGTGGATGAATGTGTGACTTTTAATTAATGTTTTTTTATTCTTTTGACTCATCTCATGCGACCTGTTATTGCGGAATTGTTTCACTTCATATTTGGAAAAAGACCTCGTTGCAAACTTCCCTTTTCCATTTCCTTTATCAACCCATGAGTCATTTCATCGTGGATTTATGTGTTGAAGATGATGGACAAGCATTTAAAATATAATAAAGTTTGCTTCAAGCACTTGAATTATGATAATCCTTGATATAGGATTAAAAATGTTTTATATTGTTTACTACTGCATACATCAGGACAGTTGAATGGGACAGAAGTTAACTAAATTTACATGTGTATGACAAATGATTGTCTTTTGGATTTTGCAATGTATTTTAGATATATTGTAGAGCAGTTAAAATATATTCATTGTGCACACTCACTATGATTGGTACTGCATCTCAACAGCGTCACAATGAACAGTATAGATTTATGTCAGTTCCAAGTGAAATATCTGATTTCCATGTTGCATGCTCTTCAGTTTCAAAATAGATTGAAAAACAAAGACCAACATTTGTATGCTGAATTTACAACTACTATATGTGCTAAGTCCCAAAGCACAAATGGAAGCTTAGTGTATCGACATCAACATATAGCTGCTTTAATGCACTACTTTGGAGTCGGACAAGTCCTGACATAATAGGTTTCATATGATACAAGTTTTTTTTCATGATTCATGAACAGTTTTTAAATAATTCATTGGCAGATTGAAGAAGTACAACACGATTTTTGACAGCATATATTTTTAATTGCTTTCGATTGGGGGGTGGGGGCACAAAAAAAAAACAAATGTAAAAAGTTTTTTGCTGCAGTAACAGCATGTATTGAGGAGTCTGTGCTTAAAACAAATGTCAGTATGTTTTAATCTGTAATTTTTCAGTCAGCTGAAAAGTTGAAAAACATCAATGAGACCCTCTCGAAGTTGAAGGATTCAAAGCAAACTCCGAAAAGTCTAAAGAGGCTGAATTTTGACCAAATAGAAGGTGTTGAACAAGGGTCAGTATAATTATCTCGGCTTTTATCCAGGAATATTACAGATGTATATATCATTGGCAACCAATCTACCCATCCCAGTGATCGTTAGATATATGGAAATTTAGCCTGGCACATAACTGTAGAGCTGAAACAGTGTGTTGAACTGGTCAATGAAATATGTTTGTTTGGGATGAGCTGATTTAAAATCACATTCATATTTCTTTCTTTTGCGTGATCTTTTTCATTCTGATGTGGATCAGAATGAAGCTAGTCTGGGCCTGCATGAAGCCATTTGTAGAGACTATGAAAGGTGACTACTAGTCTTTATGTCTTGTTTGGGTATCGTTAATTTGGGTGGAAGGTATTCATCTTTCATAGGGAAATCCCACAGTATGGTCAGTATTGGTGGATAGGACCGAGGTCTTTAGTCTAGCCTTTTTTCTACCTTTGTCTGTTATTGACATACATTCAGCTAGTGTGTTTGTTACTCAAATAATTGCTATCAAATGGCAGTTTTTCCCAAAATTCTTCATTGCAGATCTTTTTCACAATATTTGAGATTCTTACAAATGTCATTCTATCACAGGAAGCTCATAGGAACTTGAATACCTTGAAGTGAAGCTGTAAATTTGTCACCTTTTGACTTTCATTAGCGCTGTTCCATTTAATCATAATGGAACCCAGGGAAGCCACTTTTAAAAAAATATACACTAGGGTATTCAGATTCCCCAAAATGACAGTGCAAATTCTAAATTGCATCTGTGAGTGACCATTCTATATCAAAAGTGCCGTCCCTGGATCCCATGTATATTTTATACATACATGTATATATACATTTATATACTATGTATATTTTACTGGAACAGCCGTAATCATCTATTGACTTAAAAGAATGAATTAACATGCTTTATTATAAATAAATAATTACCTTTTGTCTAATAGAGTATAAATACTTTATTTTTGTATATAAAATGCACTTTTTTTAATCTGATTTCATGCTTTCTAGTAGATGCATAGTTTGCAGAGGACAAAAAATACCATAATAATTCCATGTCAATCTGACAAAAGGATCAAGGCACTAAAGTTCCATACCTGTCAAGTTCACTATTTGTGAATTATTAAATTAGTCACATGGTTGATTACTAGACTGAAATACACCTTACAGACCTTGATAGTTTTGTTCTTTAATTTCCAATATGGTGATAATTTCACATCACTGTAGCTGTTTGTTTGTGATTTGATTTGAATTAAATGTACATAAAACTAATCTTCTATTGTCACATTTCTCCTTCATTTATGTTCCCCAATCACATTACATTAGGAATATTAGCCTTCAACCTTACAAATCCAGCCAGGTGTCACTATTTTTTAGCTTTGCTGCAGTACTGATAATATCAGTTTACCACTGACAATCCAAGACATTTTTGTGTTCACATTACACGATCCAGCATTGTATACATGATTTCATTTTTACAGTTTCTGCCAAATTTTAGTGATTTTGTTTTCTTTTTTTTGACTTAGTCTATTTATGATCACATTACACTATGCTATTGTTAACCTCATGCTGTCATTTCGCACAACTTTAATTATTTTTGCTGACTCAGTTAGTTAGTTACCAAGATTGTATTGGCGGGTATTAAATTTGCTTCATTGATAATTTATGCTTTTATTTCCTTTTTAGTATTGTTTATAGAAATTTTTACTTGAGGCATATACTATTGGGATCCAACACAGTACTACTGTCACTTTTATATTAGTAGTGAGAGTGATTTAGCAAGTTAGTAATATATTGCATTACTATTTTATGTTTATCTTTTCTCTTCCAATATCATTTGAGAGGGAATGTCTTTGTTAGGGATGACAACCACAACTACTGAATCGTATGTACAGAATATGCATCTTTGATGCCATGCAGCACATTTAACATGTGGTCAGAGGAAGTATGGGCTTTAGGGCTTCATAAGTCTGAAAAAGGGAAAAAATGATAGACTAAGTTGAGAATGGATAACGTTGACGTCCTCAACATCATAAGTCGTCCTCAATTGTGAGTCTTGTTGGGGATGCTTAGAATTGTCAATTTTATCAAGTCTGTTTCCAGCAGGATTTGCATTTCAGTAAGAGAGTTGTTGCACTTCTGATTATTCATGGCAGCAGTGGATGATCTTACTCTGCCATCTTTCTCCGAGTCCCTTACAAATGTTGTTACTAGCACAACGCACCCTGTTTCAAGTAACCTCGATCAAACAGTCACAATCAAGACTAAGATATGATCATTACTGTGTCATTGGCATAACCCAGGTTGGTTGACCTTGGAAATCCTGCTGGATAAGCCCTAAGCAGATATTACAGAATGTGCCAGTTTTGGAGTGAATTTCAAGAACAAAAAGACCTTTCTTTGTTAGGACTATGAGAGATATGGCATGCTTTCAGGGACTGGTGTCGTACCAATAACATTGTCCATCTGAATGCCACAATCCCTCAACAGGATGACTTTTTCTCTGGCTCTTTGAGATGTAGTTGGCCTCAGTTACTATCAAAGGCTACCAATCATGATATCAGACACATTTCAGCATCACTCCCTTCCATAGACAAGTCAGTAGCAGCAGCCATCAAAGATCCTGTTTGTGATTCATGCACTACTTGAAACGCACAGAGACCAGTCATGGCACACCCTGAATGACTCTTCCTTCCAGTGTAAACCAGGAACATATCACCCTTCAAGCCCTTGTATTATGGTTAAAATGGGTTATATGCTTAGCATAAAGTTTCGAAAAATCAGATTCACTGCAAGAAGAATACCATTCATGTTATTTGAGCCATCTCTGCAAGCATCTCGTTTGACTCTAACGCGTTAATCTGAGATGTAATAAAAGCTGTCAACTGACATGCAGAATCAACCTTGTCGAGTTCATAATATCAGAGATTAGGTCCAATGGCTGCAGTTGTATGTAAGAAGATTGATATATTTATCTTCTTAATTGTATGTACTATGTAAGGATCATACATCAAGTGACCTTAGCTTGTGTTCCTTATGTAATTTGGAGAATGGGTTATTGTTTGCATAGCAAAACGAGTCATCATTCCCTTGAAGGATACCCAAGGTAGAGGTTGGATGCTCGGCATTCCCTATTAACTATTCTCCTAATGTAATGCGATTGAGGAATGTATTTGAAGGAGAAAGCAAAATTTTCAGTAGATTGTGCCGTAAAGAATATATACCCAATTACATTACTTAATAACCCTCCCAACTACCTTATCATACAAACATCCTCATTAGCATATCACTCCGCTAAAAACTAGTTTTTTAATAATTTAATTTTAATTTTGATAATTAAAATTGTTTAAAATCTGGTTTAGGCAGAGGAGAGGTAATAACCAAGAGTTAATGCCCTTTGTCTACATGAGCTAGAACAACATTTGTTGTCATTTAGCATGACCAGTTTTGTGAGGTAGGAGACTAATATTAATAATATGAATGAATCGGTATTCTCTGAGAAACATAATTTGCTGAACAATTTGCTTTATGTGAAATCAGAAAAACTGCATTGCATTTGAGTAAATATGATTACCAACAATATGTGTAGTTATTATTAAAAATTGTATTTCTTAATTAAATACTTTATACATGGTTGAATTGAAGTATCATATTTAGAATTCAAGCAGTATTAATTTTCTCAAAAGAGAAATATTTTTCATGCTACTGCTTGTTATGATCACATTGACACACTTGGGGAAATAAACTCAGTTCTTTGTTTTATTTTGCAAGTCACTGTATTTGATATTGTTTATGAGTGTATAGTAATTACTGCTGGACAGACATTGTGGTCTTATGATGGTGATTAGTGATGGCTGAAACTTTGATGTGCTAAACATAATTACATTGTTTTGCCCAGGTAAATGTGCATTTTATTTACTTTCCGTCTTGTTTTGTTTTGTATCGTAAACTTCACTATTTGATACTTCTTTATCACAATATGTACCGTGATCAATTTTAATTGACTCACCTTGTACTTTTTTAAAAGTGATCATTGATAGCTAACATTTTGATGTGGCAAAGATAATTGTGATGCAGTGTCTTGGTAAATTATAGCTTGGACACTGAGATAAAAGTCAGGGACATAGTAATAATACTGGACCTGAATTTTTCAAATGGCATTTTGTGTTCAATCTTGATTCAGAAAAAAATGTAGTCAAACAAAATGTTAACATAGGCAGTGTAAGAAATGTGTACATGTTAAAGACAAGTTACCTGTCATTGTCTCTGCTGAAGCACATCGTAACAAGAGTTTTTTGGAGAAAGTTTGTGTAGGTGAGTTTTCAGTTCAGAAGTGGATAAGAATGACAGATGAGGATATAATGATTTATTTAAGAGGGACATAGCCAAGAGGATTTTTAGGGATTTTTTGCAGCAATCTGAGATCCATGAAAACGTCATGATTTAAAATGACCCTTTTATGGGCCAAAAGAAATCAGAAAGATGAAAAAAATGTAAAATATTAAAAGTAAATTTAGATAGGCTAGACAGTATGTTCCTTGTTACCCATCTCATTACCTATATCTCCTCATCGGATAAAAAAGTAAAAAAAATTCTCTATTATTTTACTACTTTCAGTGAAAGTCCAGCATTAGGAAAGCAGACACCCATCATAGTAAAGAAGAAGAAACTAACACCTCCCTTTGTTACAACTATAAAGGAAGAGCCTGCTGGGTAATATTGAGGAAAAACATTAAACTTTTATGTTACAATTTTGCATATATGTTGCATTATCACATATATCTTACATTTCTGGCATTTGTTTATTCAGATTATATTGTCTCGTTTTCATTAAATTGTGAAAATAGCCATGGAATTTTTTAAGAAATGGAAACGGGAAAAAATGGATTGCTGGAATTTTTCTTGGGTGATTTGTAATTGATAGACCACACTTACGGGAAGGAGTTCGATCTTTTGGAAGTAAAATTCATATCTTGGAGTTAACTTAGTTGGAAAAGCAATTTGTAACCTCAGCTGATTTATCTCAAATCAAGCAAAGATGTACACCAATTCTTTTATCTAGTTTGAGCAAGCAACACAAGTGGGGGCCCCGAGTAGTCTGAAGCGCTCTCCGTTACGGATCACTGCCATTTCACCTGTCTGCGTGGGTTCAAGTCTAAGATTCGGCTAATGTAGTTATGTGAGAAAGCTTGCCAGTAGCTTCTCATGGGTCAGTGGTTCTTTCCGGGGGGGGGGGGGGGGGGGGGGTCCCGGGTAATTCCTTCACCATTAATACTGGCTGCCATGTATAGCCTATTGTGTGCTGAAAAATGGCATTAAACTCTACAACAACAGCAACACAAGCGTTAGTCACCTGTTTGCCAAGGTACAAGTCAGACCAGAATTGTCTCCCCATGCATAGTTATTGTCATCAATTCTTATTGGTCATTAGTTACTACTTCAGAAAGCCAACAAATCTGAAACATGCTTTCTATCTCAAGTTTTCTGAATGAGTTTTTTTTTCTTTCCCAACAGCAGTTTCATCATAAAATGTTGGCAAGGCAGGCAACACCAGTGGTGAATGGTTGCATGCACAGCCTTCTGTGTGAATTTTTTGGCATTCTCAGTATTAGAAGTCTGATCTTGATATGTCAATCATTGATCCCAGTCCTGTTGTGACCCACTATTTACTGTTGTACTCCCCATTCCCAAAAACCATGTACCAATCACTGACCTTTAGTGGCATTCATACTGAATGCCTAAAAATTACCATGATGCAGCATGGACAAACTTCAAGTCTTTGTCAAAATTCTGGTATTTTGTAGAGCTCTTAAAAGATCATCCTTTGTTTTCTGCAGACAGCATCCCCCCATTGTCTGCTCAAGTTGCTGACGTTTTAAATTGCTTTGAATGGCAATTCCATGACAAATGTGACAATAGATATGTCATCTCACCATAACAGCCCTCAAACTTAGACAGGTCTTTCTTTGAGTTACACATGTTGGTTCCACTTGTGTCTCATTTGTTTTCAGTCATTGCAATTGAAAACTCTATATATATGGACTGGAAACATTTCCTAGATTTCAACTGGTTTGTAATGGTTATAGCATTAGGCTCTATGCTCAGCTTTGTCGTGATGACTCCATATAAGGAATATAAGCACTGACCTGACCATTATATCAAGGACCCCCATGACAAGTCCACTGGGAAGTCATTCTCAAACATGGCTCATGGAATCAATGTAGCTAGCTAAGCATGAAATTTTATCTTCCACAGCATTGTCTATGAACCCACAGCTCAAAGAAAGAGATACATTCATATTCCTATCCATTATACTAAAATACTATCAGAGATTGAAACCAATATCTTATTCCATATCCACATAGAGGAGGCCAAGGAACAATCAGTGACCCAATGATCAATACCTCAGCCCTAGTTTCCTTGCACAGACTAGAAAAGCAGGCATGACTCCAGTGAAACATACCAGATGGGGAAATAATCTTCCAAGCTGCTCTTTTCAGACGATAATGAGAACATTTTAAATGATCTGAGCCATGACATAGCTGCCATTTTTCATTAAAATATGGAAGATGAGGACTTAAGGGGATTTTCAGATATTGGAAATTATTAAGTGAACTCTTAATCATTATTTTCTTCATTAGAATGTTGAACAGTTCTACTACAGGTAATAAAATGAGGCTTGCCAGTAGCTTCTTGAGGGTCGGTGGTTCTTTCCGGAGGTTTTCCCAGGTTTTCCTCCACCAATAATACTGGCCGCCATGTATAGTCTATCATGTGCTGCAAAATGGCATTAACCCCTACAACAACAACAACAACAACAGGTAATAAAATGAATTACAACATCAATGTCAATTAGAATTGACATGTTAATAATATGTATTATAAAACTGTTCATTTGTGTAAATTTGATACTGCATTTCACAGATATGTTAAAGTATAATAAGTATTTTTATTTATATTTCATCCTTTAGATAACCTCATTTTCCTGTTGTTAGCCTCAATGAGTTTTTTTCATTTGTTGAATCTTGCACTCAAGACTGTTTTCAACTGGAATAATCAGGTTTAAGCTTGTACGTACCATGCACAGCCATGTGGCTCTTGTTGTAATGGATATCATAATTAAAGCAAGCATGGACTGTTTATTTAGCTGTGTCAATTGATAACAGAATATAGCAGTGCCTTGTACAGGAGTAAAATCACAAGCATGTTAGCATCAATGATGCAATTTCATGATTGCTGGTAATATGGGATATCATAGTTTGATACCATTAATATTCTTGAAACTGGAAGTTACTACTGTAAAACATGAAGCCAAGTTTTTGAACTGGCCTCTTCTTATACTCCGATTCAACTCATATATGGATGAAGGATGGAAATGTTACAAAATTGCAGTTTATCAAACAAATATTGTGATGAAATATTGTACAAGTGACAGGTATTATGTCTAGATCCCTGATTCTATTCTTAAAACAAAAACTGCTATTTAAATACTGTTGTTACTGTTTCGAAACACTAGCTTGTATGTTTTTATTATCAAAGGAAAACATGCGAAAATCAGGCAGTGCTGACTTACTTTGAAAAGGGTTCATGGCAATCAACTATCAATACACATGCCTGGGAATGTGCAAGAGTTTGTTAGTGTAATTGATAACAACACTAGTCCTTGCTACTGATGGCTTAATGAATACATTTTTCTACAACACAACACTAGAACTAACCCGGCTAAGGCAAATCGGCATTTATAAATGTATCATCAGTTGATGTACCTCTAATAATATTACAGAGCAAGGATGTTTTCAATTTCCTAATGGAAGAAGGTGAAGTTGTACATTTTTTTAAGGTGACTTAGTCCATTTCAGCTGTTAGCATGACCCATGATCGTGAATGCCTTTTGATTATGGTGGTAAACATATGGAAAAGTCATCATCATTCTGTCTGACAACTCAACTGTGATAAGTTATTAGAAGACGAGGAAGAACCAGACCTCAGCCATCACGAGGGTTTCAGAACAAACACAGATTCTATCTTCTGTCACATATGCTGTGCACTTTTGTCTGTTGGAAAATATAAGTATGGTTGTATCTTGTTAAATTTTGATCATCACAGCCCAGTTTTGATTGATAAGATCAGGCTTCTGCTGAAGGGGAATTTGTTTTAAGTTTGAATTCCAATGTTTTTATTGGATCCTTAACATAGAGCATATGCAAGTTCATTTAGAGCTCTAAAGTAGACTGGGGCATTTTGAAGAGAAAGATTTTAATGGAAATACATTTCTGCACTGGCCCAAACCATGAAGTTCTTTATGAATATCAGGGCACAGTGTTAATGCACACCACTAGAACAGCATTTGTGCATCACTGTTCCCAAACAGATATAATTCTAGACATGGGATGGACAGCAGATTACGTTTTCTGGGATGATTCATCAGCTTTTTACTATGTTCTTAACTGAACTATTCCTGTGGCCTAGTGATTAGAGCATCCGCTGTAGAAGCAGGAGGTCGTGGGTTCGATCCCCGGCCGAGTCATACCAAAGACTTATAAAAATGGTACTAACAGCTACCTCGCTTGACACTCAGCAGTAAGAGGTTAGTGTCAGGACTGGTTGGCCTGGTGTCAGGATAATGTGACTGGGTGGGACATCATGCTACATGTCTGTGGCATGACGCCCCAGTGCTAGTCATCACTATAAACTTCCTCACTGCAGACATCATAGCGATATGACTGAAAAAATAGTTAAAGCTACGTTAAAAATCCTAATCAAACAAATAAAACAAACAAACAACTATTCTTAACTGTATTTGTGGGAGTAATTATTTTTTCACAAGACCATCTCAATGCATTGACCATGTTTGACCATGTTTAAACTCATTGGCCCATTTCTTACACAAGTCATAAGCTGCTTAACAGATCAGGGAGACCAGAGACTGAGACAACACATGGGTAGTTGAATATAACCCTGTCTACCAGTTCTCATAATATACATTGATCAGGTACTTTATTTGAGGAACAAACAAAATATTTTAACAAAATTTGTTTCTTTGATAATGCTTAGTTGAGAATGCTGCAGGCACACTCTTCCAAGCTAGACAACTACCAGAGCATGCACATCCATCCACAATCACTGGCAAGAGAAAAGATCACTAAGTTTTCTGACAGCAGATTACTTGTAAACACGTTGTTTGTTAAAACAAGACAAAAGACAAGGTGCAAATCTTTTTGATCTTGGGATGGTTAGATATATGAGGTAGTGACTCTTCTTCTTACATAATAGAAAGTATTATAGAAGAAGCATATTATGCCCCATACATTTGTGTTCAAGTTGTTAATACTAATTTCGGAGTTCTGTAAAATTCTAATTTGACAGTTCATTGCCTTTCCAATTATTTTATTTCATTCTGCTATGTTGCATTTTTGCATTTTATGATCAGTTGCAGTAATTACAAAATGAAATCATTAGGAAATTTCCTGTGTTCATGATTTGTGAAAACTAAAGAGGAGAGTTCCTGTCAAATAAAGGGAGCTAACTCTTGTTTGGACATGCTATATATTCTGTATTTGATATCATTATTATGATGTGATTAAAACTTACGAAATGTACCCAGATAATGCTAAAACACAGTGTGGATTTTATAGTATGTATGGTATTTACACCTGGCAGTGGTAATCTATATTATCTTACCTTTTGAAAAACAAATTATGTACAGTGTTTATTAAATTTTTCCACTGCTACCTCCATGACATGAGCAAACATCATTCCTTTTACCATTGTTTTAGGACATCTGAAGAGGAAAAAGATCCAGCCTGCAAAGAGAGAAATTCACCAGGACCTCAGGAATGATGGAATTAGTAATAATGATCTCAGTACAATTATTTTTTTTTTTACGCATGATAAAATTCTTTGGAAAACCACAAAAACTCAGTATTAACCATAGTTCTTGAACATTTATTTTTGATTTGGCAGAAACTTGATGTAATATTGATTTATATCGGGAAAGGAAACAATTTTGATAGATTTTGTCAGTATAATAACAACCAGCAAGACCCTCTTCTAAATTCATGGAATGCTTTAAAATCAATATTCTCAACATGGAATTTATCTTCATGAAGTATGCTGAAAAATATGGCATGGGTTTACCAGAGGGATCTGGTGTTGTAATCTTCAAGAGGAATATTTGCATGGCATTGTTAACAGGAGCAAATTGCTATGGATGTATTTTGGTATGAGAGTTATGTACTTCATATCTTGTGCATTATTTATGTGGCCTTTTGTGAAATTTGATCTCATTCATATTTTATGCAGTTCATGCATTTTTGCCCTGCAATGACAGTTTATTCCATTCATATCATCTGTGAATTTTTTTGGGCATTTGCTTATATTTATTTTCTGAGTTGGACTAAGTCCAAATAAACATGCCAGTAAAAGGTCAAAGTATTATATCATTCTTGTCGAAGGTAATTTGCCTATCTAGTAAATCTTGCTTAACTGATGTATTTATTTTCCAAAATTGGTGACCAATGAAATTAGAAAGTAATAAAGATCATGTAAAATGCAGATCCACTCCTCTCCAAAAATTTCAGAGTTTTTTTAAATGTTTTGAAAAGAAACTTTAAAAAATTCAATTGTGTTTAAATTTTCTTTAAAATTGTTTGTGTATTTATTGGCCATCTGACTTGTAATGTTAGATGTGTATTTATATTTTGTATATATACTTGTTATTTTAGCAAATATATTGAGTTAAATCATGTGTATATATAATACATTTGTTAAATTTTTTTTATTTAATAGCAGAACATAAGAAAATAGGTTGAATTTAGGTCGTGTCTGAACAGTATTCGCTTAGTACATCATTTAAAGATAAGTGATAATGGCTTTCAGATTTCTTTTGCCCCAGTATAGCAGTCAACTGATTTATCAGAGATCCACTAATTTATCAGAGATCCACTAATTTTTGGACCAGAGATAACTTGTGTGGATAATATTTTGTAAAAGATTGAATTTTTTAAATCCTGAAAATAACCTGTTATATTTATAAAAGAGTAATGTTCATTTGTTGGTGAAAATTGCAAGAAAAATATGAAAATTGATTCAGTTATAACAGCTTGGGTAGCATGCTTTTGTAAGACCAATGCTTGTTAAACAGCATTTGTTTATGTAATAATTATAATAATGACAGCATGGATATGACATACTTTTTATTGGTACTGTAAACATGGGGATATATTTGACCTAAAATTATGTAGTTGTGACTTTTGTATTTTAATTATTTACAAAATTATGGTAATACAACATTTATAATGGCATTGATAGTCTTGTGAAAGAAAATTGTAATGTCAACAAAATGTATACAGATCCTTAGAAAATCTTGAGCAACTTAGTCTTCCATGCATTGACCATGTCAGCTTTTTGTTGTGGAAAACTGATGAAATCATTTCCAGTAAAACAATAAAGCCAACAACCTTCATTTTTCTTTGTGTATTTGATAACAGGTTGTTTATAATCTTTAATCTGTGAATTTGAAATACTCATTTCAATATTTTAAAGAAAGTTAGTGGAATTTCTATATAATGTAATGTTAGTGATAGTATTATTTTTCCCATATGTTTCTATGTAATAACCTATACTTGAAGGTAGATATTTAAATTATAGTTGTGCAGTGAGAGAGCCCCTTGTACAACCAAAATGGCTGTTATGTTTGCCATCTTGAAAATCCTCTTAATTTTTATGCTGATTTTGATTCTTGCAGTTTAATGCCAATTTTAGCACATGATTCATAATGGCCAGTATATATAGTGGAGGAAGAGCCTGGGTAGAACAACCAACCAACATGAAGTTGCTGTATAGTTAAAGATTTATCATGGTACCTATTAGGATCTAAATAAAAAAAATTGCATGATTAAATGAAAAGGGTGCTGATCTGACATTTTAAAAGTGTTGTTTCTAATTTTTTTAAACAGAAGGTCATATTGACATAGGATTTGGATTTATATGGTGTGTTATATTTTTTACTCTATATGAAAAGGGTGCCAATATGGTCACCATATTAATAATTTTTTATCACTACTTCATCTGACCATTAAGTTTTATCCACATAGGATTTTCACTAAAAGACGTCTTATGATATCCTTTGGTCCTAAATAAAAGTTGTGACCATTAGACATCCAGTAGAGCTATCTTGGTCACCATGTTTAAAATCTCATACCAACATGGTCTTTTCTCCAAAATCAGTCTTATGATTTGTAATTGTTCTAAAAAGAAAATGGTTCTAATGAAACCTCACATATTGACACCTTGTTAGTAATCCTGAAAATCCTGTTAGTTACTTATTCTGATTGTCAGATAGACATTTGTTTTTCACCAAAAGTCACGTTGTGTTACCTCACTATCGTAATTTGGGATTGCATCCATAGGAATCATCTTATGAGTTGACTACATTTGAAAGTACTGCTGTTTTATGTGAAATCAGTTAAGAAATAATAAGCCCTTTAGGTCTTTTGTTTGTATTTTAAATTCTAAATAAAGAATTGTACAAAGATCTTGTTGAAGATAGTCATTAGTCACCATTTGCAATCAAAACGTTGTTATCGTTGCACAGAAATAAAATTGTATTTCTTATTCTAATAAATTCTTATTCTAATAAATATGTTTACTTTCCATGTTTATTGTTTTCATGTTGTGCCCTATGTACCCAAGGCAAGAATTCAGGGTTTAGTAAACATTAAACTCTCAGCTCTCAACTAATTTTGTGCTCAACCACTTGTAATGGGCAGTTTTAATTTTTTTTTTGTTGTCATGTTCATCCTTCTGTACCACAGTACTTAGTTTGTCCACTTGTTAAGCCCACGTGCCACATTTATGCATCATACTGTTTACATTATTTATAACACTCAAAGCGTGAGTAGTTTTACATAAGTTATTAATGAAATATAGGTTGGAAAAACCTCATTTTTGTGAGCTGATTTAATTCATTGGTCAAAAGTTCTGGTTTTATAAATTGGACTTTGTCTGGATTTGAGATATTTGGCACATGCCCAGGTGAATGTTTGCAAAAGTAGGATACATTTTAGATTTCGAGTAAAAAGTGGCAAGAACATGAATATCATGGATCCAGTAAGCACAAACGTTCAAATTTCTTATGCTTCTACACATGAATGAGTGAAATAGCTAAATGAAAACATTTTTATAACCCTAGAAATCCAGTCGATTGAAAATATCTGATCGTGTATTCATAAGTAACCCCCAAAATGTGATTTCTACACCCATTTCAGTCAAATTGAATAGAATCTAAGAGATAATTGTTGAATTTTGATGATGTCACCTTATTTTAATGTTCTAGCATAATTGATGATTTGTGTATTAATATTGCACATATATTTAAAACATACTCATCTCTTGACAAGTTCTAAGAAATTTCCTATAAAGTAGTTAATTCATTAGCCCATCTTGCCAAATTTATGCCTCATAAGGTTGTATCCCTGCTTATGAGCACTGTACCATCAACACTATTTATGATACTTCAAGTGTTATTACAGAAATTATGACAGATACAACTCTACAGTGATACCAAATAATGACGACTCAACTCGCATTATAGCTGGAAAATTGTCATTATTGGGAGATGGGTTTTAGAATTGGAGTTTGTGTTCAACTTTTAAGACATTTTGGCCTGATATCCAAAGCAGACCAGTCAAAACTACACACCAACGGGTGAATGTTTGAGAAAGGTTGGATAAGTTTGAGAATTGGAGTAAAAAGGGGCTAGAACACAAAAATCATGGGTTCAATATTTAAAAATATAAGTCCACAATTGTACCCTTGTGCACATGCAGAATAGCCAATCAAAAACAATGTTTTTTTTATACACGTAGGCATCCAGCAAATACAAATCGGCAACTAATGTATTTGGATTTATCCTAACGTAACCCCAAAAATGTGTTTACTACCCTGAGAAGAGAATATTGACGTCTGAATGAGCAATAAAGTAAATGTATAATATAGAATAAAATACTTCAAAATGTTATCAACTAGTTTTTCTTCTCATCAATATAGTGGATATGACCAAGGGCAGTCTTTTGTGATATGTACGCTATGATACTCAATAACCCTAATTACAGCAATCAATCATACACCACTTAAAAAGGAAATGTATGTGGAACTATTAAAGAGGGCAAATGTGTGGGACTATTAAAGTGGACAAATATGTCGGGCAATTAACGAGGACAAGTTTGTGGGACATTTAAAGAGGAAAATATGTGGGGCATGTAAAGAGGGAAATTATGTGGAACTATTAAAGAGGACAAATGTGTGGGACTATTAAAGTGGACAAATATGTCGGGCAATTAACGAGGACAAGTTTGTGGGACATTTAAAGAGGAAAATATGTGGGGCATGTAAAGAGGGAAATTATGTGGAACTATTAAAGAGGACAAATGTGTGGGACTATTAAAGTGGACAAATATGTCGGGCAATTAACGAGGACAAGTTTGTGGGACTTTTAAAGAGGAAAATATGTGAGACATATAAAGGGAAATTATGTGGGACTATTTAAGAGGAAAATTAAAGAGGACACGTGTGTGGGACCATTAAACTGGACAAATATGTCGGACAATCAACGTTCCCTCTTAGCTGCTCAGGCATCCCCTCGCAGCTGAATTGTCAACTTTTGCTCGATCCAACGTTAAATTTTGCTCGTCTCCGTAATGCTTGTGCAGTGCAGCGAGCACTGCGCGCACGCCTACCATTCGCTTAGAGGGAACGTTGCGGACAATTAATGAGAACAAGTTTGTGGGACTTTTAAAGAGGAAAATATGTGGGACAATTAAAGAGGGCAATTATGTGGAACTATTAAAGAGGACAAATATGTGTGACTATTAAAGTGGTAAAAAATGTCGGACAATTAAAGAGAAGTATGTGTGACTATTCAAGAGGACAATTATGTAGGGCTATTAAAGAGGACAAGTTTGTGGGACTTTTAAAGAGGGCAAGTATGTGGGACTGTTAAAGAAGGCAAGTATGTGGGACTATGACAGGACAAATATGTGGAACAATTAAAGTGGACAAGTCTGTGGAACTATTTTGTTCGGCAGGGGGATACTATACGAAATTGTAAGGTAAGGTAAATTGCTTGTGAGCAGCGGCGTTTGCTTTGATTTCCTCGCCAAGAAACAATGCAGTAGTTTACAAACTTGAAACTATACCTTTAAAAGAAATGCCACTAAACATGTTCTAATATTTAACATGCGTTTTGAATGTAAATAATGTAGTGTACTGAAAGATCCCAATCAGTAAATCAATTTGAAATATATTTTTCAAGTATGACTATTTAGCCACCTGCTTTTTCTTAGTATTGTGAATGTGCACACGAAAGCATTCTCGTTAACGTTTGATGTCGTCTCCTGTAACCGAAAGTAAGAACTGTACATTATTCATCCGTAAGACGATCGCTCAAAAACATTAAAAAGATAGGTTGGATTAGCTGGATAAACATGCGTCTAGTTGGTAATGAGAAGGCTGGAATTACGCAAACGTTAAGAAAAGAATTAACAGAAAAATCCAACCGTTCTGTTGTTTTAAGCAAAGACATTGAGATATACAGTTTGATAGGAATCGGTAGTTCCGACGTCATAGACAATCAAATGCAGATCGATTCCCGGCCATGTCATACCAAAGACTTAATAATATGGTACTAACTGCTACTTCGCTTGTCGCTCAGCATTAACATGTTAGTGATAGGACTGGTCGGCCCGGTGCCAGGATAATGGGACTGGTTGGGACATGGTGCTACATGTCTGCGTCATGAGGCTCCAGTGCTAAACATCACTATAAACTGCTACAGTGCAGATACTGTAGCGAAATACGACTGAAAAGTGTTAAAGCTACGTTAACAAATCAAAATCACACATACATACACACAATCCGTAGACTAAACAACGCGTGTAAATGTTAAAGCCTTACCTATAATATTCCATTCATTTATCATTCCGTTGACTAATTTCTCAAGAATTCTACGTGTGTCAGATGTGGGCGTTGAAGATATAACTTGTTAGCAAATCTTAATGATAGTAACGATGTCACACTTATGTAAGGGAGGAATGTTAGGGTCCATACAGGGTCGAAAGATTTAATCCCCTTATGGGCTTTGTCACAGCCTCCAAATGCTTAACCCGCTAAGTTTTTTAAAATCAGTAACACATATTTCAAAACATTTCACGCTGCTAGTGTAGATCCCTAAGTAGAAACTCTCAAAGAGGTTTTAAATATTAGTTTAAGATGGTTTGATGAAATCTTTTGATAGAATCGATCAACGTTGTACTTGCAGTGTACCCGTACCTACCATCGTATGTCTTTGATTCTGCTAGACGATTTTGTCAATGCTTCTTCTGGTGTAGAACATATCCCAAAACAAAATCTCAAATATTGATCCATGACGAAATTATCTAAGGAAGAGATGTTAGAATAAAGTAAGACTTTTCCTACTTTTGGAGTTGATCCCTAAATAGAAATCGTAAGGCAGATATATAACCAAATCTCTCAGTAGGGGTCTGGTTGATGCAAATATTTGATCCTATTTATATCTCCTTTTGCACAGGAAGTACTAATAGAGCCATCATATTTCTCTGGTTTTTCTAAATGAATTTTGTCAATATCTCCTCTGTGGGTCGAACATATATCCAGGCATTTGAATATTCAATGTTATTTGAGGAGGAGATGTTAGGGTCCATACGTGGAAGTGAGGTTTCATTTTCTTATTGGCTTTGGTGTGGCTCACATCCTATTCCTAAAAATCGACCCGAAGGATTTTCTCGGAGCTTTTTCTACTTTTTGAACAGATATATAAAAGGGATCGAAATAAATGTTCTTCATGTAGGTCTCTTTTTGGTGAGAAAAGTTGATAGGATAAGTTCACTAAGTACCTCCTTGACATTTCTTGTACCAATAAGGAGGATACGTTTGGTCATTACTTTATCTGCGTACCGAACATATCCCTCGAAATGGAATCTCAAGAGAAAGTCCGTGTCCAAAAGATCTGAGAAGGGGATGTTGTCAATATACACGCTTTGATATAGATAATATTTTGTTGGAGCAGATCCCTAAGTAGGGGTTGCATAGTGTAAAAATTTGGATGGAATCTGGCCTCTCTTCTGGCTATTTGTGATCATTGCAGTACAACATATAGCTGAAATTGTCCTTTGAGCTGTGACCTTTGATCACCATATCCTCAGGGACAGTCCTATTCCTCTTATTCTCCGCATTAAATTTCATTAACACTATTTTTGGAGTCTAAACAAACTCATTGACAAAACAAATCACAAGGAAATATCAGTTTTAAAATCCTCTGAAGAAAAGCTTCTAAGGTCCATATCTGGGTTCACAATAAAATTACGATGTCTTTATAACTAGCATATATTTTGAGACAGATTTCTCTAATTTGGCTCGACGAATTTCGTCGTTTTCTCATGTCGCAGAAGATACCTAGCTGCAACACCGCAAAAGGGTTTTGAAATCAAAGTCGTATGGAAGAATATGTTGACATTATGGGCACTTTCTGTATTGGCTTTATATATAGTCAGCACCATTCGAATAAAATACTTATTTAGTCTAAAATAAATTACCAAATAGTTACAAATGCCCTAAAAATGGCACATGTTCAAGTTTACAATTTCTGAATCGGGAATCAATAACTTGTTACTTACTCAATTTTTAACCGAAAATAAGAATCAAGTAATCCGTTTGATTTCGCACATTCTTTCCTGGATAATGGAGTAAAAACGTTTTCCGTAGGTCCGGAATTTCACCTTAATTCCATCCTCAATAAAGTCCCAATATCCTCATAGCTTTAGTTCCATATTGCTACTACATCGGTGTCATTGGTGCATATCAATGACAGAAGCCCTCTACGAACAGTAAACAGTTATATCATGAAATACTGACATGCTTTACTTCCTGTTACTCTATCTATCTATCTATCTATCTATCTATCTATCTATCTATCTATCTATCTATCTATCTCTCTCTCTCTCTCTCTCTCTCTCTCTCTCTCTCTCTATATATATATATATATATATATATATATATATATATATATATATATATATATAGAGAGAGAGAGAGAGAGAGAGAGAGAGAGAGAGAGAGAGAGAGAGAGAGATATGTGAACATGTGAAAAAAGACTGCGAGGATCGAGTAAGAAAACATTATTCATATGTTGTAAAAGATTTTATGTAAATTACATACACAGGTACGTGCAGATAACTTAGCATTGATTTATATTTGGAATTCTTCTCGATACTGATCGATTTTGGTTTACCAGGTCAGATATTCACCCTTGCCCTGAGTGCTTGATTTTTAAGGTAGGTAGACAACCCTGTCTTATTTACCGTACTTTGACATACTATGTTGTTGGGAGAAAAGAAATATTAATCGGTACATGCCTGTTTGTAGATCTGAATGTCGTGGTTCGAGTTTATATTTTTGTTTTTTGTATATTGTTTGCTATTTGGAAGATATATTATTATTGTATGGATTATGTAGAAAGTGAGCCGTTATATAATGCGCTAGCCACTGACATAACTGTTCCGTGATGAATTTAAATAGTATGACTTGTTATCTTGTCTGTTTAAATTAATACCACGAGGAATTTCTATTTCTGTTAATATGTCCACTACTCGAAGACAACTAGATCGGACAAACTCGGAAGCATTTATTATTTCAAAAATTAAAAATTACTTAACCAGTCAGACTATGAAGACACTCAGCTAACATGATATCATAAAATGAAATTTAATATACCATACATCATACATATTTGGGAATACAGAGAGAGAGAGAGAGAGAGAGAGAGAGAGAGAGAGAGAGAGAGATGTACTATGGAGAAAATTATCAAACATGTGGTTAGAGGTACATTTAGCCTTTTCGCTAAATTATTTATTATCTCAATACAATGTAAATATATTTACCTACAGCAGAAACATAATATGTGGTACAGAATATGTTTCCTATATAAAACGAGAATATATGTATTAAATAGATTACATAGGTGCTACTTGAAGGACGTGGTTGGCGCAAAAATATTACTAATGTGGAGAAATAGTAATGTATTATCGATAACAAGTTGTAATTCTTTATTGCAGAAAACAGCAACACTTAAAGGTAAAATAATTACATCTTTAAACGATTGCTGTTGTGACTCGTCAAAGTCGTAAAAGAGTAATATAATAATAGTCCGTTTTAAATATCTGCAATTTCTTCTGGAATAACACTCTAAATTTGTACTTTTGTATCCTAACCTAAGACATTTCAAGCGGTCTATAACTAAAAGCCATTTTCTCATTTTCTTTCTGTTTTGCATCCTTTCAAATCTAGTTAGATCGTGTTATTTATTTCATGGTACAAAAATTCCCCCTAGCATTTCTAATCACCTCACTTTTTATTATGATCGATGTAACGCATATTGTAGATTTAAACAACCACTTTCTGTTGTAGATCTTGTTAAACAGAAGCGGCAAATACATGGTATTGAAGTAATCGGAAACGTTTTGTATTCAATCTCTATCTGGTTCGATAGAAACATAATTAGCTCTTCCACAAATGTTCATGTTACTATGTTTACTCACATAAATGGTGATACTCTCTCTCTCTCTCTCTCTCTCTCTCTCTCTCTCTCTCTCTCTCTCTCTCTCACACACACACACACACACACACACACACACACACATCTACGTTTTCTCGGTTCAGTAGATTCGCTGATATTTTGATGTGTATCAGGCAGTTTATAACTACTGCTATGCAATCTGTTTTCATAGTTTATTCTTAAATAAAATCAGGGGTTTAGTGGTCACTGCCATCTGACCTATGTCCGCGTGAGTTCGTATCTCGTGTTTGATCAATGTAGGTATTTGAGAAAGCTTTGCTAGTTGATCGGTGGTTTTTTACCGGAATGTTCACGCTACACCAGTTATAGTGGTTGTCTTGTATTGCCACTGCAACAACAACTTAAATAAACCAGATAAATTAGCAAAACAACCGTTAATATCAAATGTGTCAACATCTACGTTTATATTTGCTGATTGTGTTCATTAAGTAAATACCTTATGTCTTCACTTAACTTTTATAGCAGTTTTCCAGTTCGTTGTCTTGATTTCTACCTTCCATTACTATAGTGGCATTTGCTAGTGGTATTTTAATCTGAAATCCCTAAAGAGCAGTACAATACAGTGAAAATGAAATCTATAGTATCTAAAAGTCTAATGGTTTTACGAAGATCATACAATTTAAAAACTATAACAGATTTTGTGCTCTACCGGCTCTGATCGTAACTTTTCACAATTTGTCATCCATCGTGTTTTGTTCTCCTGCATCTGTCCTACATATGAATCAGGTCGTCAGATAATACATATAATAACACATGATAAGGTGAATAATTTAACGTGACTTTCCTGCAGAAATTGTGCAACCGTTTCATTGTAGTCTGTTTTTCAGATTTATTGCATGATAAATTAATGCTTATAAAATTAGAGTTGTCCGAACAATGCTCGTCAGGTTTACATAATGCATTAGCAACAAGTAACGGATGCAGTTTTTATATTTCTTTTCAGGTTGTTCCATTAAATATTTCGTCGTTCTGCTATGCAGAGATTATGTTGTGCAATCGTGATTTCGGTATTGCCCTGCCATTTTCTTTTTCCTTTGTAATTTTTGTTGTCATTATGTTTGATAATGATACGATTTTCTCTTAATGCAAATTTGGCTATCCCAGAGTGTGTGGCAAAATTACAATCACACATTTAATTTCATGTGGTGTCATGTATCATCCTTCAAGATATTTTCTATGCTATCTATTTGCAATATCTATACATAAAATATTAAACAAGATACAATAAAATGTATTCACTGTACAAAGATAGCACCAATAAGGATACTTGTATTGGTCTGGTTTCCATTAACGATTTCTGTCAATATTTATTTTTGGAGTCGAACATATCCTTAGAGATCAAATCTAAAGTACAAACCATTGCCACCCAATCAGAATGTCAGGACAGGGTCAAAATGTGAACGTAAGATTTAATCCCCTTTATATCCATACATCATTTATCATAATCCCCATACATCTGACTTCTAATTTTTGAAATTGGCTTAACGAATTTATTCTTAATTTGGATACTTTTAGAATAGGTACCAAAGAAGAAACTTGCAAAATAAAATGTTCTAAGTTAGGGTTCACATATTGAAATATTTTGATGAAACATACGTACCCACGTAGCTAGGTAAAATCCTACCCAAATACCAATCTACCTCTTCAACATATACACCTGCATACATACATACATTCATACATTCATGCATACATACATACATGCATGCATGCATACATACATACATACATACATACATACATACATACATACATACATACATACATACATACATACATACATACATACATACATACATACATACATACATACATACATACATATAGATTCGTACACATGTAGGCAAATGAATGCTTGCATTCATAAATGCATGCTTATTGAGTTGTACATACATACATACATACATACATACATACATACATACATACATACATACATACATACATACATACATACATACATACATACATACATACATACATACATACGTTTAACGCTATGTAACTAGATCAGTAGCTAGATAGGGGAGATATTCATAACTTGTGTTACAGGTAGGTAGATGTATGTATGTGCACATTGGATATTCGGGAACCTAAGCAAAAATTACCTATGGGTCTCTGCAATGTAAAAAGCTTGGATATTTTGGCCCCTAAGCAAAACTTACCGATGGGTCTCTGCAATGTAAAAAGCTAGGCTATTTTAGCCCCTAAACAACACTTACCGATGGGTCTCGGCAATGTTAATAACTAGGATATTTGGGCCCCTAAGCAATCTTACCGATCGGCCTCTGCAATGTTAATAGCTAGGATATTTGGGCCCCTAAGCAATCTTACCGATCGGCCTCTGCAATATTAATAGCTAGGATATTTGGGCCCCTAAGCAAAACTTACCGATTGGCCCCTGCAATGTTAATAGCTAGGATATTTGGGTCCCTAAGCAAAACTTACCGATTGGCCCCTGCAATGTTAATAGCTAGGATATTTGGGCCCCTAAGCAAAACTTACCGATTGGCCCCTGCAATGTTAATAGCTAGGATATTTGGGCCCCTAAGCAAAACTTACCGATTGGCCCCTGCAATGTTAATAGCTAGGATATGTTGGCCCCCCTAAGCAAAACTGAGCGATGGGACTCTACAATATTAATAACAATTTTGCAGGTTCATAATTGAAGTATTTGATGGATGGTATATCGCATGCTCCTAGTTTTTTCTATAGTT
This sequence comes from Unio pictorum, assembly GCA_030141615.1. Taxonomy (NCBI): domain Eukaryota; kingdom Metazoa; phylum Mollusca; class Bivalvia; order Unionida; family Unionidae; genus Unio; species Unio pictorum. The sequence goes on from JARLTB010000188.1 coordinate 5,197,205, forward strand.
CTAAACATTGTTAGGATGGGCTTTCGGGATCTCTGTGTTCATGGACCCCTATGATTTGTATCCCATTGATATATCGTAGCTACCTCCACCACAAAACCCCGTATCTATGTATTCATTTTTTTTATGTATACATGAATACAAGATGTATGTATGCATCCACACTGAACTTGACAATTTAGGTTGCACCAGGTAGTATAGCACTACTACGATGACAGCTTTTGTCAAAGCTTGTTCGCTGACAAAGCTAATTTAATAGCTGTCTTTATAAAGTCAATATTTGAAATGTCGTTTTCAGTGTGTTGCATTGATCAGGATAATGCCTCTGAAAGACGGGGTTTTATGGTAAGAAAACAAGGGTCACGTGGTGTATAAATTAATTTCATAGTTGCTCTATTCAAGATATGCGTTTAATCACATTACTTAGCTTCAATATCTTCCCAATGCGATCGAACAGAAAATGTATTTGTCATATATGAAATTTTAACCCAGCTTTGGATGTCATAGTCAGTTTGGTTAGGTGTTAAGCTTACGATAGATAACCTGTGTTCATACACTTCAGCGGGAAGGGCCGTTTTTCTTGCTTGGGTGCTTGAGTGTGAAGGTAAGAATATTTTATTTTATTGATCATGTTCCAACTTATTTCAAATTAAATTATACGTATGTGTGATTTGAGGTTTTAGCGTAGCTTTAAAAAAAATTCAGTCATATAGCTACGATGTATGCAGTGTGACAGCCATATATCAATGTTTAGCACTGGGGCATCATGCTTCAGTCCTAACAATAACCTCCTAATGTCGAGCGCCTAGTGAGGCAGCTGTTATTACCATTTCTTAAAGTTTTTGGTATGAGTCAGCCGGAGTTCGAACCAACGATATCCTGTATCCGAAGCGTAAACTGTAACCACTATATCTTCGGAACTGTCAAGTTCTAAGAGATACATCTATGCATAACAGCAGAGAGGAAGGGCTTTAATTATGTCGTGTATAGTTTATGGTTGCCTTCAATTTGGCAATTTGAAATATACACTATTTTGCAATGATTTCGAGTGAAGACCATTTGCATGGTTTTGAAACGTTAGCCCATAGCATTTCTAATTACAATAAGGGACACAAAATTCAGCCTTCCGTGTGATCAGACCAGTATTTGAGGAAAAGGCTAGCGTTGACATTTTTAAAGAAAATGATTGATGCTGTTTACCCATTAATGATGTGACTACTACTACTACTACTACTACTACTACTACTACTACTACTACTACTGTTGCAGTTGTCATAAAAATAAAATTCACGATGTAACCATATATGCAAGTCCTCGAAGTGCAAAGAAATAGATTGTGATATAGACGCTATCAACATAGATATTACTATTACTACTGTTAATATTGCTAACACTATTAGTATTGATACAGCAATCACTGGCCTTAAAAAAAGTTTAATAACTACTACTTCTAATACGTTAACTACAACAACAACAACAACAACTACTACTTTTACTACTACTGCTGAAAGAATGCACTTTAGCGTAATCAACCGATATATTTTGAAATGTTGCCTAGTAAAGCAATACTTTCTAATATACACTCTGTTCATACAACTGCTACTGCTACATGTACTATTACCTCCGCTACTAAAGATCTATTAGTAGTTTGGTAAAGAAGTATCAGATAAAACTAAACTTACTTAAATACTGACCAGATAGACTAAACATACATATGTATTGTACGGAGAAGGACACACATCCATAAGTAATTGCTATCTCTTCCACCACCAAATATGCTGGTCACATTGTATAGCGTGACAAGTGCTAAAAACTGGCGTTAACCCACCCCCACCTCCCGCAACAAAAAAGAAAGAAAAGAATATGATGTTCCTTACTATGATAATACATTTTGTGCAAACTAAATTGTGAGCAGAGAGAGAGAGAGAGAGAGAGAGAGAGAGAGAGAGAGAGAGAGAGAGAGAGAGAGAGAGACAGACAGACAGACAGACAGACAGAGCCGAGGGGGGAGGATTGTGATGAAATAGTATACCGTGTTTTATTAATTTAGGCAATGTGGATTCGACGGTAAAGATTATACTTCCTTGTTATTTTCTGGTTTATTTTATTGACTTATAAATCGAAATTCATCACTCGGTCTTGACCACCGTTTCTAACATAATTATATATGTGTTTATCCGTCATACAACATAGGGGATTTAAAAGGTGATGTATCCATAAAGAATTTATTCACAACTAAATTGGCATGCATGACGTAATTGATTGCGTCATTCGCAAACTTAACTGTAACATATTCGCCAGACAGACTACTAGTTAAACACATTGTACATTATTAACTGTGCTATGATATTAGCATAATGCTCCGTTGAAAATGAAATATTTATGAGTCTTTGCCTTTTTGCTGATTTGAATGGCATTGTTTGATTTTCTTAGGTGCTTTTTGAACTTGCTGACATTCAGGAAGATATATTCGTTCTATGTTTCAACTTTGTTTGCATTCAGGAAGATATGTTATTTATATGTTTGAACTTATTTGCATTCAGGAAGATATATTCTATCTATGTTTTGTGCAGAATGTGAGCTGCTATATTTAAGGCTTCTCAATATTGGATATATTGATAACACTTTATCATGTTGTATTTAATAGCGCAATGCCTTCTTCGTGTAAGCGCAAATAAATAAGACTTCGATAAATATGAAAATGTGTTATGTCATTATATCCATTACTTTAAGATAATTGGATCAGTCAATCTAGATGGCATTAAAGATCATTAGCGAATAGAATATAATGATTTAAATTTTATAACACCACATATAATGTGTCAATACAGTAATAAACGCTTGGCGGAGATAAATTGCACAATGTTTTGGAGGTACAATTCCTTTGTAAAAGTGGTTTACAGCCATAGTGCCACAGATTAGGTAAATGCCTCGTACTAAGACTATGTTCACGTGTAGGTAATTATATAGTGCTGATACATCTCTTTATCTATATTGTTCAATATCCGGTCTATTCGTAGTTAAAGCTTCTTAAGTTTATAAAAGTTAATGAGAAATTGAATTTTCTTTCGCAAGAATTATAGACGTTATTTTTTTCTTCTTGTTTTCTTCCGTATTTGCATTAATTTTTTCAAGATGGTTTAATATCCTCGTCTTGAGCTATTGTATTTGCATTAAGTACATACGATCTGTACATCTATTTTAATTCGAACATAGTTTGTCTAGTGCGCTCAACCAGTTTAACTGCCCCATTTATTTGTGTAGTTTAATTGCATTTACCGCTGAATGTTGACTAAACGTTGTGACAATATTGTATATCTAGAACCTTGATATTTACACAACTTGAAAGTAAGAATATGTATATATTACCTTGTGAGTCACAGAGAAGAGCATTAACTAAGTTTATTTAATTGTGACTGAAAGTTTGATGGATACAATGATATGTGATACATGTCACAAAATTGTGTAAACCCTTTTTATTTAATACTTAAATTCGTGTACTATAGTTTCATTTTTGGCAAACAACGATAAAAGAGGCTGAATAATGCATATTTTGTCGTATTTCAAAATAGTGAGTTCGGTTTATCCTATGCTGCACGTGGGAAGTGCGTTTGATGAGATGAATCGAATGCCTTCAATGCAGACAATATCTGTGTATAAATACCTCACCGCATGTAAAGCTCTTGTATCAGTCGGAGGTCTACTATAAGGACTCGCACATCTCCAGTTGTAGAGGTATGTAAGCTTAAAATATTTCTCGTATATACGATAAGACTATTATACTACCACGTCAATTTTTGTGTTTTGTAGCTTTGGTATACGCAAAATAATGCACACGTTCATTTTCTTGTTTATCCAGAATCTCCGGTGTTGTGCTGTCGATGCTACATTTTTAAGAGATGCTAGTACAGTAGGAGTCTTATCAAGCAGGTTTCAATTTATATCTGAACTTGTTGTTTTATAATTATTGTGCCGGTAATATAATATGCATAACTGACCGCGTATAACGTTATTATATTTTTATGTCCGCGTCATATATATATATATATATATATATATATATATATATATATATATATATATATATATATATATATATATATATATATATATATATATATAGTACACGGTTATGTATGTTTTCATCAGTCCAGTGTCTGGAATGTCCAGAATGTCTGGTGTAATCCGGTGCTGTTTTGTGTCTGGAATGTCTAGTAGATGAAGTGTCCCAGCTGTTGAACTGTCCAGTGTCTGGAATGTCCAGCGTCCAGAGTGTCTGGTGTTGTCTGGTGATGTACAGTGTCTGGAGTGTCCCAGCTGTAGAGCTGTTCAGTATCTCGATTGTCTAGTATATGGACTACCAGGTGATGACCAGTATTTGGAGTGTCCGGTGCTGTACGGAGTCTAGTGTCCAGAATATCTGGAAAGTGTAGAGCTGTCTGGAGTGTTCAGAGTGGCTGGAGGACCCCAGCGTTTAAAGTATCGGAGGGATTGAGGTCTACGTGGTGCAAACTTTAAAGCCAACCAAAGGAATTGCTCATTGAAGTCATTCATTATTAAACATTGTATGTATATCATCGTTAAAAGTGTTCTGTTGTGAATAAAAAAAATCCCACTTGGTTATATTGTTGTATTACAATTGTTTGCAACTATCTTGTTTTCCACATGACTTTCAAATTCAATATTAGGACAAATGCTTTTTCTCTTTCTTGCTCAATATTTATGTAGATGCTTCAGTTAATCATTCCTTGATTTCGGTGTATTTATTTTAATTTTTAATCTGACAATAGTTTGACTTTTATGACTTACTGACTTTTTATACTTTACAGATCACTGACATCTCTCCACCGTCCACGTTGATACGAGTCTCGGGCTCAGCAATTGTTGATCTATAAGAAGCTGCCAGTAGCCTTTTGTAGGTCAGTGCTTCTTACTCAGTTTTGCTCGTATTATTTTATTGCGTTGAGAAACTGGTGTTAAACCCAAAACAACAACAACAACGGAGTTCTGTAACCATCATGCCAACAATCTGGTGGTACTTATTTCAATGTTTGAATTATTCTTAACATTTTATTAATTTTTTTTTTTTTTTAAGATCTGAAGGATATCATTTTTCAAAATTGTAAACCAATAAATTAACACTTGCAATATCTGGTATTTTTAAAATTACTAGCTTTGATCACTATTACAGCTTGTCCGAAGATTTAGACAAATATTCATAATATTATACTAGATACCGACATTTATGATCCATTGTAAGGTTATGACATATCGAATCTATGTTGGGGGTTGGACCTAGACAAGGAAATCCCATTATCTGCCTCCCTACGAGGCTTGTCTGAGTGGGTAGACTTATAATGTAACTCCCGCGACAGGGATTTCTTTGTTTAGGTTCAAACCCCAACGCAGAATATTTTCCCCACCCAATATATTTCGTTAAAGTATCAAAAACCTTCAATAGTGTTCACGTCCCAATGTTTACATGCGGTTCATGAATACATATATATTATTGTGGGCTGTAGTGTGACTGTTGCACCCGAAGTAAACAGTTTATGCGCGTAAGAAAGGATAAATAACAATAGACCCCGTCGCATAGTATTTTCTCATATAATATATGATTTTTAAACAAAATTATTTGACAATAAATAATTAATATTTATTACAAATAAACTGTTTCATTTCCACCCTGTAAAATGGACCCTCTTAATATGGACCCTAGACGATAACCATGTGCTAAACTTTCATGTTCATGTATTCTTTAAAAGTGTATATTTCTGTCTTGGAAATATGGCAAATGATGCAGTGAAATTTGCTTATGGATTAGTGTGTTGACGGATAAATAATTCCTTCTGGCTAGTAAGTGCGTTATTTGACAATAAATATTGCATGTATATTTTCGATTCAGCTGGGGCACAATGGAGATGCTTAACAAAAAGCAGCAGAGAGTGTGAACAGACCAACTTTTTAGGCAAAATATTTCATAAGTGTTTCGTTACAAAACCGAAACAAAAAAAAGCAGACCAACTTTTTAGGCAAAATATTTCATAAGTGTTTCGTTACAAAACCGAACCAAAAAAAACAGACCAACTTTTTAGGCAAAATATTTCATAAGTGTTTGGTTACAAAACCGAAACAAAAAAAAAAACAGACCAACTTTTTAGGCAAAATATTTCGTAGGTGTTTCGTTACAAAACCGAAACAAAAAAAACAGACCAACTTTTTAAGCAAAATATTTCGTAAGTGTTTCGTTACAAAACCGAAACAAAAAAAAATCTTACGATGATAGTTGCCAATTTAGTTGTCACAAACACAACGGCTGCGACACTGCGACATCCCAAGGCAACGTTGTAAGCGGTCGTCGTGAAAATTCTTCGAATTTCAACAATGAAAAAAATAATCTTACAATTTAGTTGGCGTTCACACTCTCTGCTGCTATGCGCTAACAATTTTTTTACGATGAAAGTCCTAGGACGAAAATCCTTTCACGATGAAAGTCTTTAAGACTTTACAAACAAACTAATTTGCAAAACCTCACCTCGCAGATCAATCAAATTATTAGATTGGTCAGTGAGTTTGAAATTAATTCTCGTTAACGAATTATTATGACATCGCATATAGACTGGATTAGTTGGGTCTTCAATAATTAGAAATCCTGGAGGAGCCGTTGGTGCAAATGAATATAGAATATATCCCTGCTGAGCTTGATTTGATTGCTCAAGATTTATTTGATAGCTTCTTTCGATAACATCACACACTAAATTCAATGATATCACCGAGGATATATTCTCATTGAACGGAGCGATATGTCTCCCACCGCCATCTGGGTCGTTATTAAATGTCAGAATATTTGTTTGTTGTCGTGATAATTTCCTCCAATCGTCGTGGATTTTCTTAAACCCAATATCGATGGCATAACTGAGATATTTTTTTAATTCGTCGGGTTTATACCCCGGAATTTTAAATGTTTGAATATCCTCTACGCGGATATTGTATGATTTCCTAAATATCCCCTTATGACTTTCGTTTATTAATACTTCTTGAATAATTTGCGTATGAAATGTTTCCATATCGTTGATGATTTTGTTACCCGTTTGTACTACACTAATAAACTCATCTTTGGTGAGAGAGCCGGATTTAAGGGATATTAACAATAATGAAAAATCATTATTCATCGCTGTTAAATTTTCTTCGATTAAACCAACGCGAATAAAGTAATTAGAGATGGGAGAATAATCCTGATAACTTTTTATTGGATTATCGGGTTTTATTTTGTCTGTGACATAATCAGATTTTACAGGTTCTGGTATATCAACGGTTTCTCGTCGAGGTGGTAGTTCAGGCCATCCTAACACTGATCTTATAGAACTCTGATAAATATCTACAACATACCCAGGGGAATTAATCTCAATCGCAGATGATAACGTCGGCTCGTGAACCGTTATAGCGATTTTTGATTCTTTTCCAGTGATAGATTTAATTCTTCGTTGTAATTCGTTATTGATTTGTTCGATTTGATATGACACTGTTGGTAACGAGACAACGTTCCAGTCTGGGGTTCCGTCTTCACGATTTTTCCACGCGAACACCAAGGAATTATTTGGTTGTTGACCACCAAATGCTACCGATCTGATATTGGGCCAGCTATGATACACTCGTAGTTTTGCTAGCGCGATCTCGCTCACCGGAACGGGAATCGGAAAATTCACACTGAATTCAGGACGCGTTGAGGTTACTGATATCATGCTTGTTTTCACCGGTGTTGTATTTGTTACTATTTGTTGAAGTAGTTCTTGCGACGACATTGTTATTATTATTATTCTGCTCTAATTTTAGCATTGTCTGTTTATACAATTGAGCCATCGTTGAGAATTCGCTATCTGATATTGTTGTGTCGTCGAGTGACGATGATATCAACAAGGATAATTGCGAGTAACCGGCAGATGCAATGTGAAATTTAATTACATAATCGTGTAGTTTACTCTGGCTACACGATGATAGTTTTTTTTGTGATCCCGGTTAATATACCCGCAATTGTAGCCACCGCAGAAATAGCGATTGGAACTACGACCGGAGCAATCATTGTAACCGAAGACAGTATTATCCCAGCAGCAGTGATTACTCCCGACACCGAGTACACGGTGATATCAACCGCGGTTATTCTTCGTTGGTATTTTTTGATTTTTATTTGTTACTCCTCACAGCACGAGCTGAGTTTAGTTTGAAATTCTCTGACCTGATCATAGCGATACTGATACACTGAAGGGATCGTCATTTTATTTTAAAAACACTAGCGTTTTCAATTATGATTTCCCTTAAAAACGCTAGCGTTTTCAATTTAATTGTTTACTTAAATCCACTACGAATTCTACGTACCACGTTGTTGAAACCCTGGCTAGATTTCTATCTACGGTCGTTATCGTGAATTGTTCTGAGACATCCTTGTCGATGATCGTTGATACCGTATTATTGACTCCAGATGAACTACTTGATGATATATTGAATTGAGTCGGTGATACTATTGTTAATCGATAAATACCCTTGACGGCTGCGGTTACGTTTAAAATGTTGTTTGTGGAAGTCCACATAAATGAACCGTGTTGAATCGTATATACGATATTGTTGGTGTTCTTATGAGGAATTTTTGTTTTTTCAATGACGCTTATCATCCTCGCTGCATCATCATTCATTGCGTTGTTAAATGTTTTTAGTTCATCGATGTTTTTTTTAATATCAGGAAGGGTTATTTCAATTTTATCAAATGGGGTTCCAATAAACTTGTCAATGATGTTTTTACGAAACATTGAAAACTGTTTCACGTGTTTTTCATATTCGGATTGAAGAGCTGCTAGTTCCAACATAGAATCTTTTATCGAGGTGAGTTTTGGTGTGGTCACTGGTGGATTTCCAAAAAATTCTAGCAGGGGTTTATCAATTTTGTCAATTATATTTCTTTGTAATTCACTAAACTGATCAAATACAACTATATGATCGTCATATTTATCATTGAGCGATTTCAATGAATTCGCCGTGTTATCGAATGTTGCTAATTTATCCGTAATTGTTGAAATAAGTACACCTGGTTTGAGTTTACCCTGATCGGAAAATAACGCGATAGTATCCTCTGCTGCATCTCGTCGTTTAACCAAAATATCATCGAGAGAGACATTACTAGTTTTCAATTTACCCTGACGATCGCCAAATACAACTATTTCACCAGGATCAACACTTGCTAGGTTTAACGTTTCGGCTATTTCATCTTCGATTAGTTTTTTAATATCCTTGATTTTATCAAGGGTTTCAACTCCACCAGTATCCGGTTTCTTCAGCGTTGATAAAGGTCGTCCCCAAATATCAATCATTGTTATCATAAAAATCCTTTCTCTGTCTAAATCCAGCGGATTTTCAATCTAAAAGATTTTCAATCCAATGGATTTCCAATCAAAGATTTTCAATCCAACGACCGCTAGTATACTCATTCACTACTACATGGGGTGGTTTCATCAAAGATTTTCGTGAAATAGCATCAAGTACGTTTAATACTTCATTGCCACATATGGGTGGGTCAAGCATTGTTTGTGTTGGTAACGTGGAATACCAACGGGGTATTTTTAATTTACTTACATAGCGGTTAAATTCTTTTGGCGGCGCTAATCCATATGAGTCAAAATAAATAATCCCACGTGGATCAATCGCGTATGCAACCCAGTGAGTTCCAGGTCCATCGCTGTTATCTAGATTAATAATACCGGTTTCAACGTGATTTGGTTGTGCCGGTAACTGATCTTTCATAAAAACACCTCTGAAGTTTTTAATCGCGAGTTTTTTTAGCGGCATCAATTAAATCAAAATTGGACATGGGAACCATAGGTTCCTCAATCGAAGATTCCCGAGTTAGTAAACCGGTCCTAGTCTCAGGCCGCTTCCGCTGTACCATGAATACGGGGTTCCTGGTAGTCTTAGACCCTTTCCTTTTTTTTTACCAGCGCGGACGGATCCACCAGTTGCTTTCTTTAGTGCCATTCCTGCCGCGGTACCAACGGCTCCTAACGCTGCCGCTTTAGCCACCGCTGGGGCCGCTGCGGCAATCAACCCTGGAATCAACCCTAACAACGGGAATATACCACCAGTCTTTTCCATGTTTTTAATCGCGCTCGCAGAAAGAGTAACCTGAACTCCCTTTTTTTCTTTGAACGCTTTATTAAAATGATTAATCTGACTTTTCGTCAGCGATAGTTTATTCCCTCCGCCATTCATTTGATTAGGTTTCAGCGTTATTGTGGTTCCGCATTGCTTAGCTGATTTGGATTGTAATTTTTTTAACTGACCAGGTGTCAACGTAACATTGATATTACTATACGACATTATACAAAACAGATTGATTCTAAATCGCAAGCGATTCAATGGTGAAATTGCACAGCAATTTTCAATCAAATATTTTCCACTGGTGCATCTATCAGTCTCATTCGTCCACCAACACCCTCGAGTATCATTGATTTATCACTGAGAATGACAGCAACCGCTCTATAATTAATAATACCACCAGGACGGGTTACACGAGCTCGGAAGTGTATATCAACGACGGATTGTCTCATCAAGTCAAGATGTTCCAACGAAAAGTAATAAATCGGATAGAGACTTTTAAAATCCAACTGTGATATTTGTAGACCAGTATCGAAATTTTGATCGCGTCCCATATACGACAGCAACCGATGATAAACTCGTGCAACGTGGTTGTTTCCATAGTCAAGTTGTATATCCTCTGATGGTTCTTGGTGTCCGTTTATTTTCAGCGATACTTCATTACACCCAATTCGATCAAATATCATATGGGAACGTTCTTGATTATCTAATCGCGCAGTATTCTGTAGCGCAGCGGCGCCAGTGCGCCAGATTGCATAATTATCAGTACCCCTTCTCACTAGCGCTATAGTATGCTTTACTCCATAGATAACTTTTCTGACGTTTCTACAAAATCCAAATATGTGATGGAGCGGAATCGCGCATGAAAACCGTCGATGCTGTCTCTGCAACGTTGCTACTCGTGTTGCAAATCCTAGGTTGTAACTGGTAATATTATTTATGACATCAAATTCAGCAGCTGGTCCTACATATCCGGCTGGTGCTGGATCAACTGCAGTAGCTCGTGTTGCTTTAACTCTAGAATACTGGATGTGTTCGGCGTTATCAGTAATATCCTTCGCGAACATCATAGACGGACCCGCTGATCTAGTATAGTCATCAGAGTATCTCGCTAACCCGATTATTCCGGTAGCAATATCAACTTTGCGTTCAATAGATTCGATTTCTCTTCCATCAATGAGATATCTAGCACTTTCAAATAACGCCATGATGCCATTGTTAACAAAACCAACTCGGATAGTTGGGTTATCTGCATATGGTGGATCATTATGAGCAGCATCATCTGTTACGATTTCACCTTCGACTTCAATAAAGGCTTCAGCGGGTAAAAAAGTATCTACTGGTATCATGAACTTGAAGTTCAATTCTCCCCAGAAGATCAGGTTGTACTGCGTGATAGGCAAAAAATTGATAATCACGTACAGAATCATCTTTAAGTACTGGGGCGTCCATGTCAAATGCACTATCAGGGTTTTGTTTGAACATTTTTTATTATATACCCGTTGGTCTAAATTGGAGGCGAAATCTAAGGATTTTCAATTATTTTAAAATAATTCCTAACAGCTTTAAAAAGTTCTGAAAGAACTTTTCCCTATGGGAAATCCCATGCAAAATCGACCACTTGACCCAAAAAATCTCAAAGAGATTTTCACGGAATAATTCCGGTCTTTTCTGGATTTTTCATCGTGAAATCACATTTTTTGTTATTTTATTGCTGATTTTTTGATCATTTTGCTTCGAAAACAATAAAAATAATTACTAACAGCTTTAAAAAAATCTGAAAGAACTTTTCCCTATGAGAAATCCCATGCAAATTCGACCACTTGACCCTACGAATTTCTTCCTAATTCTCACGGAAATCATCAATAAAATCACCCAAATCAGTAAAAAAATCATCAAAAAGCACCCAAAATTCAGTGAAAACCAATGAAATATAGAATTGGAAATCAAAGATTTTTCATTTATTATAATAATTATTTTTTTTATAATAATTTGCAAAGCGATTTCACCGACGTCTTCGACGTTTGTAGAAATTTTTTGAATTTCCAAGACCACTTCCCGCTATCATATTTGCTGTTATGTTATCCTGGGCGTTAGTCAACGATGATGAAATCAACGACTGTAGTTTTTCATCTACTGCGTTATTTATTATTTTACTAACCCGCGCAGGCATAACCTCAGTAGATGGCAGTGAAGTCATTCCTGGTTTCTTTCGCCGTCGAACTAGCGCTGTTAGTTTATCCTTAGCGGCTGAAAACGCCTTCGTGGCAAGATCACCAACAGCGCTAATACCCTTATCCCTGATAACATCAATTGCTTTCATCGATAATTGTTTTACTAGCGGAGCCACTTTTGGAGCCATTCTTGAAAATAATCCCATTATAGTATTACCGAGACCATCTCCATAGTATGCTCGGTATTTTGGCAATCGTGAGTTTACCACGTAGACGTTAGTTGGTTTATCATGGTTGTAGTGTATGATCATTCTCTATTCAATTGCTATTTATCTAATCGCTATGATAACCGTGATGAAAATCCAAAGGATTTTTCTCCACTAACTCTTCAATGAAATCTCGATATGTTGCAATATCCATGATACCACCTTGAAATAACCTCCTACAGATATCAGCTGCTTCATTGATTATTTCCAGTGAGTTATTCCCGGCTCGTTTCCCCCCTACAAGTACTTCTAATCGTGCTATATCACCGAGAATATTGCCAGGACATGAAATTGCAGGCAATTTCGCTGATATCCCACTCCCAAACGTCTCCCGCGAAGATTCCTCATCTTGAAGGGATTTTAAAAAATCCTCAACTTCTGCATCGTCACCAGTTGCACCTTGTGTATCTATTTCTGAACCGGGTTTTGATTTTTTTTTAGGTGAGAAGGATATTTTCTTCGAAGATTGTTTCCGCCGCTGCAATTTTTGTGGTTTTTGTTGTTGTTTTAATTCTTCATATTTTTTGTTTGCGTCATTCACTATTTTCATGTATTCAATGTATGATGTATCCTCGTCTGATTTAATATAACTTTTCTCAGTTTTTATTTTATAAATCACATCAGCGTAATGTTGTGGATTTTTAATATATTTATATTGCCCTGGTTTCAACAATTTTTTTCTGTTTTCATAAGTCGCAATAACAAACGCAGGAATATCTGCTGGTTTAGTATTATCAATTGCTGCTATCCCATCCTTGTTAAATCTCCCCCGTAAACCCTCTACTGTTCTTGATTCAAGTGGCAATTCTTCAGGGGGGTCTCTTCGAGATTCATCACTGACATCAATACCACTTTGTCGTTGTATTTCCATCTGAGTTGCCATATTACCTGAAAGTTTTTGTATAGCCTGTTTTGTTTGTCCAGTTTCGATTGCTATTTTTTCAAGTTCACCAAGAAGAGGCCTCTCTGTTCGTTTCCCCTCTTTAGGGACATCTCCGTAAATAGCTCGTTCAGTAGCTGTTTTCACATCTGTAGTTGCAGTAACAATCGGCTTAAAGAGTTGTTGTGTATCCTCTGTGAAATCAGTCTGAAATAATTGCCGTTGTTGAAGTTTTTCACGTATACGATCACGAAGGGGTAATATTTTATTAAGAGCGCTAAGTCGTTCTTTTGTGTTCCGTGTGGTCAATGATTGTCCTACCATTATTGAAAGAGTATCAGTAATGTTAAATTGCAATGAAAATCGAAGATTTTTAATTGAAACTCTGAAAATTCTTTAGAATTTTTCGAGTGGAAATGCTTTGCATTTCACAAGTAAAAAAAAAGAATACACTAACCTGTTATACTTCCTTGTTGTTGTACTGGGTCACACACACAATTTTACTTCCTCGTTGCCCAGGTAGTGATATACATGTCATGTACCGTATCGGTTATACAAACAAGGAGGCTCTCTACGCGTGGGGCTCGTCTTGCTCCATTAACATTTTTAATTGTCTCGCCTTATAATTAATAAGCTTCCTTTGTTCATAATCTAAGCCTAATTGCTTTCGTACACGTTCAACGATGCTACATAATGGTACAAAAACATTAACGTCTTCGATATTGACTAAACTTTCACGTATAAGTTTTTGTATCCGCTTAGCTAAAAAATATTTCTTAGCCAGGACATATTTCCCGGTCTGTTCTGCAAATTTTATGTCCTCGAAATCAGTCATAATTTTATCACAATCTAACCCTGAACATAATTTTACATTTTGATCTTTAAGCTTGTTGATTTCAATAATAATCAATTTGAGATTTTCAATATTCATATTATATAAAAATATATTTGTTGAATTGCTTGAAATATTTCACAAAATGAATTCTGGACACGCTAAGGTGTTGATCATCTTAGCAGCCCAGAAGCTTAGTGCGATTATAGGTGATTATGATTATAGATGACGACGGTACAATTACACATCACCCGTTTTGAACCCCCTTGGTGTTTTACATCAAGCAGCGCGCTCAACGATTACAACCGACAAACACATAACAATAGATTATAAGTGACACAATGAATGAATTGATTTCAATGACAATGGCATATACAATGAATTGATTTCAATGACAATGACGACGGTACAACAATAGATTATAGGTGAATGAATTGATTTCAATGACAATGGTATATACAATGAATTGATTTCAATGACAATGACGACGGTACAACAATAGATTATAGGTGAATGAATTGATTTCAATGACAATGGATGACGCGGGCTATTTCTACATTCAAGTACAAACAAAACCACAAAATCGAAACTTGGTTTTGAATGTCAATAATAACGTTCATACCACGTGTGACGGTGTGGTTTGGTTTGTACTTGAATTTCGGCTAAGCCCAATTATAACAAAGACGGATTTGTATATAACCACTCATTACAACGAAGTGACATAAAGAGGTGTAGTGCTTGTAATTGTTTGTTTTGTTTATTAGCGATCACTGACAACGTTGAAAACACGCATAATACTTGAAACAGACACTAAAAAAAATGTTTAAATACGACGTGTCTATAAAACAGTTCTGTTAATACTTGAAAAAAGACGAAATTGATTATATGTTGTTCAGATTTCATAATAGCGAAACCAACCAATCAAAATCAATGACTGTGTTTAAGATCCGTAACTCTGTCATTGGTGATTTGTCGCACGCGCGTTACCTAACGGAGTTATCTCCGCTAATTCACATAAACAAATTGAATACTGTTTTTAAAACGTTTTGAAAAAGCGGTCTTATAAATCTCATCTGCTACTTTTTTTACCGAGGGAGAGCAAATATCGAAATGCATACCAGCTGCGTTTATAGACTGAAATATTATCTCTGTGTTATTTTCAGTATTAAACGACTTTACGGGTCTAGCATTTTTCGAGTATTTCCCAGTCCCACCTCGTTTGGTGTTTTCACGTTGTGAAATAGCTTAAAGGTTGTTCAATTTGTTATTCTTGGGATCGGAATCAATATGATCAATAACAAAACCATCCTTGATTGATCCGTTAAATACCTCGAAGACGAAACGATGATTATAATAAGTTTTCTTTCCGGTGCTAAATATCAAATATCCCATATTATTACACCACCCAACAGATTTCTTATTTTTACAATGTCTAACAACACCATCACGAGAAGCTTCGTAATTTTCAATAACAGGATGTCTTTGAAACTCTTGGTTCATTTATATACTAATATATCTATTTGTCTAATTCGTTAATTGGCTGAATTATAACATTGGCAAATCTGCCTATGTAGTCCTGAGCAGTTTTTATGATTTTGCCGTTGACGTTGTCATTGACAGAGTCAGAATTTTTTATTCTTCGCTTGTCATAATAACGCTTCAACTCTCTATAACGCTTATCCCCGCAATTAACGCATAACTGCGACTTGCCTCTTACACCTACCCCACAATACAAACATGGAATAGGACCTTTTGAACCGTTTCTCACACTCTGCATATGATACCCACAGAATTCATTTCTGCATGATTTGTTACACGGAGTCTTTGATCCAATCATAAGCCATTTGCAATGATTCATTATATAAAAAACTTTTTATTTAAATACTTGTTTTAATTATAATATGAAGGAGTTCAAGAGATTATCGAAAATTACGCCTTGGAAAAATGCTAGATTTAATCTCGATAGAATCTCTGATATACCAAAAAGTCTAATAGATGACAAAACCCTGCTGAGTAAAATCAGCGACTGTTTTAATGAATTTAAGCGCGATGGAGCATCTCATACGTGGTCGACATTTCGAATTATCAATGATGATGTCAATGTACCCGTAATTGATGCTACTATGAACGATACAAGAGCAGCTGAGATACTTTCACACCTTGGCGGGAAATCCCAGCGGAGGTATTTTTTTAGAATAAAATTCATTATCGAAGACGAAGGTGAATGGATTATCAGAGATAAATTTGAACCAATCCTCAAGGATAAAAAATTTGTTATTGTGAGTAGAGATTCCAAACCAGGAATTCTAACTGGAATTGACAAACCATACTATGAGAGATCTTACCCTGTAACAGCAGTTGTTTACGGAATATATCAGCTAAATGATAAGCCAAGTATTGCAAAACTAGCACCTATGAAAACATCGTTAACGACGGAGTCGTCATCGTTAAATTGTGTAGCAACACGGTTAATGGAACACTTCACAAATGCATCCCGGGGAAACAAATTAACTGAACAACGACGAAAAAAAATAACCGAATGGGAACTGACAGTGAAACAGCGCGGGGCAATGATTTCCGATATAGCTAAATTAGAAGCATCATTAAAATTTCCAATATCGGTAGCAACGATAACCGGAGAAGTATTATACGAACCGAAATATCAATCGCGAGGAGCTCCAATTCAAATTATTGATCATAACAAACACGCGTGGACACCTGCGGTAAATGTATTTCCACGAGAACGAATCGTGAGATATATCCCCGGGGAATTTCTCAAGGATGTGTTCTATGAAGAGAAATTATTTGATGCTATTGTTACGTTGTGTAAAGATGATCCCGTGTCGTTGTGGTTACTTAGCAGCGCTGGTTCCGAATAAGGATTTGATCAGTTTGTAAGACCAAATGGAGAATTATATCGCGTTGAAGACTTAGATAACAGAATGAGAAAAATCGCTAATGAATTTTCACCGGAGAGTTTCCATGAAAAACTACTCACGGATAGCTTTACGATTCCATCAGTGGTAGCTCACTTCGCAAGAGAAAAGAACTCATGGCGTCCAACACGAAGTGATTTTCTCGAGGATGTCAAATTGAGTTGCGTCGAATTGGGTCATGGAGGATTGTGGAATACGAAATACTCACGTGATGGTATGATTTCAATTGATATATCCGCGTGTTATCCTGGAAGTTTTCTCGGGTATGGAGAATGCTCTGAGTATTTTAAACGATTTGGACATCCCACACATGAAATGACTCGTGTTGCGATTAATGGTCGTTTGCCTGATTTTGATTTAACCGGGTTCGCTCGTGTGATATCATTTGAACTCGCTGCAGGGAGTAGCAGAGAGTGTGAACAGACCAACTTTTTAGGCAAAATATTTCATAAGTGTTTCGTTACAAAACCGAAACAAAAAAAAACAGACCAACTTTTTAGGCAAAATATTTCATAAGTGTTTCGTTACAAAACCGAAACCAAAAAAAAAAACAGACCAACTTTTTAGGCAAAATATTTCGTCGGTGTTTCTTTACAAAACCGAAACAAAAGAAAACAGACCAACTTTTTAAGCAAAATATTTCGTAAGCGTTTCGTTACAAAACCGAAACAAAAAAAAAATGTTACGATGATAGTTGCCAATTTAGTTGTCACAAACACAACGGCTGCGACACTGCGACATCCCAAGGCAACGTTGTAAGCGGTCGTCGTGAAAATTCTTCGAATTTCAATAATGAAAAAAATAATCTTACAATTTAGTTGGCGTTGACACTCTCTGCTGCTATGCGCTAACAATTTTTTTACTTACTAAATATTTGATCAAGTCCGACACGATATCGTGTCCGAGGATCTGATAAATTTATCGTTACAAATCCGTGTGGGATTGTCTGAGCGCGGCTAAAGAAATTTCTAAATTGATTATGATCCATATCACCACCGCACCAAGTTTGCCAAATATTTATAAGAGTATGAGTATCAACTCCGTTAAATACACACAGCATATTGCAGTTATCTCTGATCACTTTTGGTATTTGAGTGTAACGTTGAGTGATATATATCACATCGGTGTTTTTATGTCTGCCTCTGGAAAATATTCTAGCAGGATTCTTTTGATTGTCTAACATGATATCATCATATACGACTAAATTGTTAATACTTCCATCAATATCATTAATGCTCGGTGCTTCTTCGATATCGGTTATAAACTCAATAACATCATCGCCGTTAATTTCTCGCGCGGCTTCGTTAAAATCCTTTAACACTTCATAACATCGTTGATCATCTACACTCGAAGCAATCATATACAACTTATCCCAGTTCATCCATCTCGTTATCAAATTAAGTAGCAATTGTGTTTTACCACTTCCAGATGGTCCGATGATAATCGCGCGAATAGAATTTGGTAACATTGCATGGTGTTTAATAGGTTCCCGTCGTCTCGTAGCTGAATAATCAATTACATTCATACCGTTATATATAAATTATGGATCTATATTGTGTGAAGTGTAAAAAACGTACTGGCACAAATGACTTGACGACGATTACAACGAAAAAAATCGATCAGCGCTTTCTGGTAAATGCGTACAATGTAGTACGAAAAAATTTAGATTTACTTCCACGAAACCTTTAAAAAAAAACGAGGAGGTGATATTGCAGCCAAGTTAGCAAAACTCACAGGAACACCGTGGGCAAAGTATCCAGGAGAAAAGCACCTTCCAGGATATAGCTACTGTGGACCGGGAACACGATTAGATATCAGACTTGATGATCAAAATCAGCCCCGACCCGGCGAGTATCCAATAAACGCTATTGATAAGGCGTGTCATGCTCATGATGTTGCTTATAAAAGCAGCAATCTTCAACACAGACATCTTGCGGATGTGAAATTAATTCATGCGTTAAATGCTATTCCTGATAAATCCTTAAAAGAAAAATTGGCTTCGTGGTTGGTAAAATCTGCTATGAAGGGTAAATTGATGTTAGGTGCTGGTAATTAAAAATATGGAATCTATTTATTATTCTCCGAGAGGATACTGGAGAGGTTACGCAGCAATCAATAAACTCGCTAGCGCATCAAAGGTGAAAAAAACCACTGCAGCGAACTGGTTATCTAAACAGACAATATGGCAAATTTATCTACCAGCGCCTAAACGAATTAACTTCTCGCATTTTGATGTTACAACACCTAATGAAGTTCATCAAGCTGATATACTATTTCTGCCGCATGACAACGGTTACAAATACGCGTTAACGTTAGTTGATGTTGCGAGTCGATACAAACAAGCAGAACCGCTAAGGACAAAATCATCTACTGAAGTAGCTTCTGCATTTGAAAAAATTTATCGACGAGGTCCTCTACGCTGGCCAAATCTGTTACAAGTTGATCCTGGCAAGGAATTTCAAGGCGCTGTTTTAACAACGATGAAACATCATAATGTCGCCATCAGACGAGGACACACTGCGTTACATCGCGATCAGGCAATTGTTGAACGGTTTAATCGGACACTTGCTGAGCGGTTATTTGGATATCAATACGCGAAAGAATTCATCCAGGATAAACGATCCCGTGAATGGGTCAAGAGATTACCAGGTGTAGTTACCGCAATCAATAATGAGATTACTAGAACAATTAACATGAAACCTGTCAACAATATTAAAAAGAAGTATATACCCGTACAACCACAAAAAGATTTCTCTAGAAACGCTAGCGTTTCCGAACCAATTCTTGGTAGTAATGTCATTGTAAGGTACTTATACGAACCAGGAGAGCTTGAGGGTGGTAAAAAAAAGAGCTACCGATCCTATTTGGAGTGTCACCGTACATAAGGTATCCGGTATAACACGATCAACGGGTAGACCAGCAATCTATAGACTGGATTCAACTGCTCCTCAGCGAGGATTTACTCGACAACAGTTACAAGTGATTCCTGAGGATACTCAATTGCCACCGCGTGGTCTTAATTAGCACCCCGGCGTCTGTTGCACTCAAGACAAGTCAGCATAACATTATCGTTGGTATGACCTACGCTACTATTCTTTCTGTCTACGGTAAATTGGCGAGGATCTTTATCGGAATACTGCCAACGCATTATACAATTACAACTCGCGCAGTGATTATTCTGTTGTTGCTTCAGTGAAATTATTAATTCAGCATCAATGTCAAATTTTCTATTATTTTTTTTATCCTGTTGTTTATATCCAGAGAGTTTTTTTCTGATTATATCATCGGCGCTGATAATATCGTCACCAATGATTTCATCATCGAAAACAATTCTTCGAAGTTGGTTTATTCGCCGTACTCTGGATACTGCGAGATAAACTAAATTTGACCACTCAATGCGATTATCTACTATCCAAACAATTGTGTCTGTGATAGTTAATCCCTGTGAAGAGTGTATTGTTGCTGCGTAACCTAACGTCCATGGGGATTTATCAGCACGCAATGCATCTTCGACGACGCTGATATCAACCAGCACAATATCATTTAATACTAAATTCTGCTTTTGTTGTTGTCCAGGAATGTCAACGTCGATATTCTGCTTTCGTGTATTAGAAGGTCTATAACAGAGTGGTACTGGAAGTGTTGCAAATTTACACTTATGCAATTCAAATAATTTCATCTGAAGCGCGTCTCTGACTATTTTTCTACTCGCGATTATTAAATCATTTGGTCTCCATGTTTCCCAAAAATCATTCATGGGAGTTTCTGAAATTATTTCACGCGCTATTTCACATTGGATTTTATCCGGTTGTAATCTAATTAGCGCTTTGAATTCTCGTAATTGTTCATCAAGTGATCTATGGTCGGTATTAATCTCTTCATAATAATCTACAAAGCCCTTTAGCCATTCATGTGGAGATCCACCAACAAATGGCTGTGGTTGGCCGTGATCTCCGCACATGACGACTTTTGTATTTTTCAATAACAACCATTCAAGAAATATCTGTAATACTGTCAACGATACCGTGCATATTTCATCCCAGATTATGATTTCAGGAATGAATTTATCGCCCATTCGATCAGGAGTCCATGTATCGCCTTTCCATCGAAAGAAGCTGTGATAAGTACAGGCTTTTACTCCCCGCGCTATCATCTCTCTGGCGAGTCTGTGAGTTGGTGTTAACACAATCATGGTTGACCGACGAAATAATTCAATTGCACGAGTTGTCTTTCCTGATCCACCACAGCCGTTTAAATAAACTGTCTTGTATCTACATACGGGATCAGATACCGGTGGTGCATTAGATAATTCTGATTGAATCTCTGAGAGATTATGGTTGCTTTTCAAGTATTTATCGTCGATGGCAACGTCTGCGGATTCACAATACTCATGTAGTTTTTCCTTTTTAAATCGCCAACGCCCGCACGCTTCCTCGGGATCTGTGAATGCCGCTACAGCTGATTTGTATTTGTTGTGGATATACATCGAATCAGTAGCTACTCTAACCGCGGTATCTGGAAATCTATTTATCATCGAAAATAGATTAATAATAGAATAACCGAGCATAGAACTTCTCAAATGTGTGTACTGACAACTATATCCATCACAGTAGGTAACAACCGTACCTAATTTCTCACCATTGGATAGAAAAGCATCCCTACGGGATATAAGTTTTTCCTGTTTCGTTAAATCCGCTACAATAAAATCGTATTCAGCGACGTCTATGATCAACCGCGAAGAGTATTTTGCATTGTCAAATCTTCCACCTTGAGTGAATTTACCAATTATTTTTCGTCCGAAATCTTTGGCTTCTTTGTTTTTAATTTCAAATAACTGCCTAGATAGTTTCATGATTTCTTCCTCGCTGAAATTAGGAAACTGTTTTCGTATTTCATCAATTATACGATCTAGATCAGGTTTTGGTAACCAAACATCCTTCTGCGCGTGATAGCATATAATAGCTTCACTGACAATTAACGATTGTAACATCTCACAATCGATCATATATCTCAATAGCACTATTGGCATCCAGTGTTTTTCAGCCATGTGTCTACCAAGCCAAACATAACTGCACGGATGTAACCCTGCAGCGATTTCAAATGATATCACACGAGCGAACCCGGTTAAATCAAAATCAGGCAAACGACCATTAATCGCAACACGAGTCATTTCATGTGTGGGATGTCCAAATCGTTTAAAATACTCAGAGCATTCTCCATACCCGAGAAAACTTCCAGGATAACACGCGGATATATCAATTGAAATCATACCATCACGTGAGTATTTCGTATTCCACAATCCTCCATGACCCAATTCGACGCAACTCAATTTGACATCCTCGAGAAAATCACTTCGTGTAGGACGCCATGAGTTCTTTTCTCTTGCGAAGTGAGCTACCACTGATGGAATAGTAAAACTATCCGTGAGTAGTTTTTCATGGAAACTCTCCGGTGAAAATTCATTAGCGATTTTTCTCATTCTGTTATCTAATTCTTCAACGCGATATAATTCTCCATTTGGTCTTACAAACTGATCAAATCCTGATTCGGAACCAGCGCTGCTAAGTAACCACACCGACACGGGATCATCTTTACACAACGCAATAATAGCATCAAATAATTTCTCTTCATAGAACACATCCTTGAGAAATTCCCCGGGGATATATCTCACGATTCGTTCTCGTGGAAATACATTTACCGCAGGTGTCCACGCGTGTTTGTTATGATCAATAATTTCAATTGGAGCTCCTCGCGATTGATATTTCGGTTCGTATAATACTTCTCCGGTTATCGTTGCTACCGATATTGGAAATTTTAATGATGCTTCTAATTTAGCTATATCGGAAATCATTGCCCCGCGCTGTTTCACTGTCAGTTCCCATTCGGTTACTTTTTTTTCGTCGTTGTTCAGTTAATTTGTTTCCCCAGGATGCATTTGTGAAGTGTTCCATTAACCGTGTTGCTACACAATTTAACGATGACGACTCCGTCGTTAACGATGTTTTCATAGGTGCTAGTTTTGCAATACTTGGCTTATCATTTAGCTGATATATTCCGTAAACAACTGCTGTTACAGGGTAAGATCTCTCATAGTATGGTTTGTCAATTCCAGTTAGAATTCCTGGTTTGGAATCTCTACTCACAATAACAAATTTTTTATCCTTGAGGATTGGTTCAAATTTATCTCTGATAATCCATTCACCTTCGTCTTCGATAATGAATTTTATTCTAAAAAAATACCTCCGCTGGGATTTCCCGCCAAGGTGTGAAAGTATCTCAGCTGCTCTTGTATCGTTCATAGTAGCATCAATTACGGGTACATTGACACCGACATTGATAATTCGAAATGTCGACCACGTATGAGATGCTCCATCGCGCTTAAATTCATTAAAACAGTCGCTGATTTTACTCAACAGGGTTTTGTCATCTATTAGACTTTTTGGTATATCAGAGATTCTATCGAGATTAAATCTAGCATTTTTCCAAGGCGTAATTTTCGATAATCTCTTGAACTCATTCATATTATAATTAAAACAAGTATTTAAATAAAAAGTTTTTTATATAATGAATCATTGCAAATGGCTTATGATTGGATCAAAGACTCCGTGTAACAAATCATGCAGAAATGAATTCTGTGGTTTATCATATGCAGAGTGTGAGAAACGGTTCAAAAGGTCCTCTTCCATGTTTGTATTGTGGGGTAGGTGTAAGAGGCAAATCGCAGTTATGCGTTAATTGCGGGGGTAAGCGTTATAGAGAGTTGAAGCGTTATTATGACAAGCGAAGAATAAAAAATTCTGACTCTGTCAATGACAACGTCAACGGCAAAATCATAAAAACTGCTCAGGACTACATAGGCAGATTTGCCAATGTTATAATTCAGCCAATTAACGAATTAGACAAATAGATATATTAGTATATAAATGAACCAAGAGTTTCAAAGACATCCTGTTATTGAAAATTACGAAGCTTCTCGTGATGGTGTTGTTAGACATTGTAAAAATAAGAAATCTGTTGGGTGGTGTAATAATATGGGATATTTGATATTTAGCACCGGAAAGAAAACTTATTATAATCATCGTTTCGTCTTCGAGGTATTTAACGGATCAATCAAGGATGGTTTTGTTATTGATCATATTGATTCCGATCCCAAGAATAACAAATTGAACAACCTTCAAGCTATTTCACAACGTGAAAACACCAAACGAGGTGGGACTGGGAAATACTCGAAAAATGCTAGACCCGTAAAGTCGTTTAATACTGAAAATAACACAGAGATAATATTTCAGTCTATAAACGCAGCTGGTATGCATTTCGATATTTGCTCTCCCTCGGTAAAAAAAGTAGCAGATGGGATTTATAAGACCGCTTTTTCAGAACGTTTTAAAAACAGTATTCAATTTGTTTATGTGAATTAGCGGAGATAACTCCGTTAGGTAACGCGCGTGCGACAAATCACCAATGACAGAGTTACGGATCTTAAACACAGTCATTGATTTTGATTGGTTGGTTTCGCTATTATGAAATCTGAACAACATATAATCAATTTCGTCTTTTTTTAAGTATTAACAGAACTGTTTTATAGACACGTCGTATTTAAACATTCTTGGTTTTGAATGTCAATAATAACGTTCATACCACGTGTGACGGTGTGGTTTGGTTTGTACTTGAATTTCGGCTAAGCCCAATTATAACAAAGACGGATTTGTATATAACCATTCATTACAACGAAGTGACATAAAGAGGTGTAGTGCTTGTAATTGTTTGTTTTGTTTATTAACGATCACTGACAACGTTGAAAACACGCATAATACTTGAAACAGACACTAAAAAAATGTTTAAATACGACGTGGTTATAAAACAGTTCTGTTAATACTTGAAAAAAGACGAAATTGATTATGTATTATTGAGATTTCATAATAGCGAAACCAACCAATCAAAATCAATGACTGTGTTTAAGATCCGTAACTCTGTCATTGGTGATTTGTCGCACGCGCGTTACCTAACGGAGTTATCTCCGCTAATTCACATAAACAAATTGAATACTGTTTTTAAAACGTTTTGAAAAAGCGGTCTTGGTTTTATTCTCAGCAACAAATCGTACTGATGATATACAAATATCGAAATACTTACTAGCTGAATACAAAGATTGAAAAACTATTTCCGTGCTATTTTCAGTATTAAACGATCTTACGGGTCTAGCATTTTTCGAGTGTTTTCCAGCCCCACCTCGTTTTGTGTTTTCACGTTGTGAAATAGCTTGTAGATTCGATAAAGAATTATTATTCTTAATGCGATCAATATGATCAATAACAAAACCATCATTAATCAATCCGTTAAATACTTCATATATGAAACGATGATTGAGATAATTCTTCCCTCCAGCACCAAACATCAAATATCCCATACCATTATCCCACCCAACAGATTTCTTGAGTATACAGTGTCTGACAATACCATCACGAGACGCTTCGTAATTTTCAATAACAGGATGTCTTTGAAATTCTTGGTTCATTTGTATACATAATATATATATTTGTCTAATTCGTTAATTGGCTGAATTATAACATTGGCAAATCTGCCTATGTAGTCCTGAGCAGTTTTTATGATTTTGCCGTTGACGTTGTCATTGACGTTGTCAGGAGTTTTGATTCTTCGCTTGTCATAATAACGCTTCAACTCTCTATAACGCTTACCCCCGCAATTAACGCATAACTGCGACTTGCCTCTTACACCTACCCCACAATACAAACATGGAAGAGGACCTTTTGAACCGTTTCTCACACTCTGCATATGATACCCACAGAATTCATTTCTGCATGATTTGTTACACGGAGTCTTTGATCCAATCATAAGCCATTTGCAATGATTCATTATATAAAAAACTTTTTATTTAAATACTTGTTTTAATTATAATATGAATGAGTTCAAGAGATTATCGAAAATTACGCCTTGGAAAAATGCTAGATTTAATCTCGATAGAATCTCTGATATACCAAAAAGTCTAATAGATGACAAAACCCTGTTGAGTAAAATCAGCGACTGTTTTAATGAATTTAAGCGCGATGGAGCATCTCATACGTGGTCGACATTTCGAATTATCAATGTCGGTGTCAATGTACCCGTAATTGATGCTACTATGAACGATACAAGAGCAGCTGAGATACTTTCACACCTTGGCGGGAAACCCCAGCGGAGGTATTTTTTTAGAATAAAATTCATTATCGAAGACGAAGGTGAATGGATTATCAGAGATAAATTTGAACCAATCCTCAAGGATAAAAAATTTGTTATTGTGAGTAGAGATTCCAAACCAGGAATTCTAACTGGAATTGACAAACCATACTATGAGAGATCTTACCCTGTAACAGCAGTTGTTTACGGAATATATCAGCTAAATGATAAGCCAAGTATTGCAAAACTAGCACCTATGAAAACATCGTTAACGACGGAGTCGTCATCGTTAAATTGTGTAGCAACACGGTTAATGGAACACTTCACAAATGCATCCTGGGGAAACAAATTAACTGAACAACGACGAAAAAAAAATAACCGAATGGGAACTGACAGTGAAACAGCGCGGGGCAATGATTTCCGATATAGCTAAATTAGAAGCATCATTAAAATTTCCAATATCGGTAGCAACGATAACCGGAGAAGTATTATACGAACCGAAATATCAATCGAGAGGAGCTCCAATTGAAATTATTGATCATAACAAACACGCGTGGACACCTGCGGTAAATGTATTTCCACGAGAACGAATCGTGAGATATATCCCCGGGGAATTTCTCAAGGATGTGTTCTATGAAGAGAAATTATTTGATGCTATTATTGCGTTGTGTAAAGATGATCCCGTGTCGGTGTGGTTACTTAGCAGCGCTGGTTCCGAATCAGGATTTGATCAGTTTGTAAGACCAAATGGAGAATTATATCGCGTTGAAGAATTAGATAACAGAATGAGAAAAATCGCTAATGAATTTTCACCGGAGAGTTTCCATGAAAAACTACTCACGGATAGTTTTACTATTCCATCAGTGGTAGCTCACTTCGCAAGAGAAAAGAACTCATGGCGTCCAACACGAAGTGATTTTCTAGAGGATGTCAAATTGAGTTGCGTCGAATTGGGTCATGGAGGATTGTGGAATACGAAATACTCACGTGATGGTATGATTTCAATTGATATATCCGCGTGTTATCCTGGAAGTTTTCTCGGGTATGGAGAATGTAGTAACTATTTTAAACGATTTGGACATCCCACACATGAAATGACTCGTGTTGCGATTAATGGTCGTTTGCCTGATTTTGATTTAACCGGGTTCGCTCGTGTGATATCATTTGAAATCGCTGCAGGGTTACATCCGTGTAGTTATGTTTGGCTTGGTAGACACATGGCTGAAAAACACTGGATGCCAATAGTGCTATTGAGATATATGATCGATTGTGAGATGTTACAATCGTTAATTGTCAGTGAAGCTATTATATGCTATCACGCGCAGAAGGATGTTTGGTTACCAAAACCTGATCTAGATCGTATAATTGATGAAATACGAAAACAGTTTCCTAATTTCAGCGAGGAAGAAATCATGAAACTATCTAGGCAGTTATTTGAAATTAAAAACAAAGAAGCCAAAGATTTCGGACGAAAAATAATTGGTAAATTCACTCAAGGTGGAAGATTTGACAATGCAAAATACTCTTCGAGGTTGATCATAGACGTCGCTGAATACGATTTTATTGTAGCGGATTTAACGAAACAGGAAAAACTTATATCCCGTAGGGATGCTTTTCTATCCAATGGTGAGAAATTAGGTACGGTTGTTACCTACTGTGATGGATATAGTTGTCAGTACACACATTTGAGAAGTTCTATGCTCGGTTATTCTATTATTAATCTATTTTCGATGATAAATAGATTTCCAGATACCGCGGTTAGAGTAGCTACTGATTCGATGTATATCCACAACAAATACAAATCAGCTGTAGCGGCATTCACAGATCCCGAGGAAGCGTGCGGGCGTTGGCGATTTAAAAAGGAAAAACTACATGAGTATTGTGAATCCGCAGACGTTGCCATCGACGATAAATACTTGAAAAGCAACCATAATCTCTCAGAGATTCAATCAGAATTATCTAATGCACCACCGGTATCTGATCCCGTATGTAGATACAAGACAGTTTATTTAAACGGCTGTGGTGGATCAGGAAAGACAACTCGTGCAATTGAATTATTTCGTCGGTCAACCATGATTGTGTTAACACCAACTCACAGACTCGCCAGAGAGATGATAGCGCGGGGAGTAAAAGCCTGTACTTATCACAGCTTCTTTCGATGGAAAGGCGATACATGGACTCCTGATCGAATGGGCGATAAATTCATTCCTGAAATCATAATCAGGGATGAAATATGCACGGTATCGTTGACAGTATTACAGATATTTCTTGAATGGTTGTTATTGAAAAATACAAAAGTCGTCATGTGCGGGGATCACGGCCAACCACAGCCATTTGTTGGTGGATCTCCACATGAATGGCTAAAGGGCTTTGTAGATTATTATGAAGAGATTAATACCGACCATAGATCACTTGATGAACAATTACGAGAATTCAAAGCGCTAATTAGATTACAACCGGATAAAATCCAATGTGAAATAGCGCGTGAAATAATTTCAGAAACTCCCATGAATGATTTTTGGGAAACATGGAGACCAAATGATTTAATAATCGCGAGTAGAAAAATAGTCAGAGACGCGCTTCAGATGAAATTATTTGAATTGCATAAGTGTAAATTTGCAACACTTCCAGTACCACTCTGTTATAGACCTTCTAATACACGAAAGCAGAATATCGACGTTGACATTCCTGGACAACAACAAAAGCAGAATTTAGTATTAAATGATATTGTGCTGGTTGATATCAGCGTCGTCGAAGATGCATTGCGTGCTGATAAATCCCCATGGACGTTAGGTTACGCAGCAACAATACACTCTTCACAGGGATTAACTATCACAGACACAATTGTTTGGATAGTAGATAATCGCATTGAGTGGTCAAATTTAGTTTATCTCGCAGTATCCAGAGTACGGCGAATAAACCAACTTCGAAGAATTGTTTTCGATGATGAAATCATTGGTGACGATATTATCAGCGCCGATGATATAATCAGAAAAAAACTCTCTGGATATAAACAACAGGATAAAAAAAATAATAGAAAATTTGACATTGATGCTGAATTAATAATTTCACTGAAGCAACAACAGAATAATCACTGCGCGAGTTGTAATTGTATAATGCGTTGGCAGTATTCGGATAAAGATCCTCGCCAATTTACCGTAGACAGAAAGAATAGTAGCGTAGGTCATACCAACGATAACGTTATGCTGACTTGTCTTGAGTGCAATAGACGCCGGGGTGCTAATTAAGACCACGCGGTGGCAATTGAGTATCCTCAGGAATCACTTGCAGTTGTTGTCGAGTAAATCCTCGCTGAGGAGCAGTTGAATCCAGTCTATAGATTGCTGGTCTACCCGTTGATCGTGTTATACCGGATATCTTATGTACGGTGACACTCCAAATAGGATCTGTAGCTCTTTTTTTACCACCCTCAAGCTCTCTTGGTTCGTATAAGTACCTTACAATGACATTACTACCAAGAATTGGTTCGGAAACGCTAGCGTTTCTAGAGAAATCTTTTTGTGGTTGTACGGGTATATACTTCTTTTTAATATTGTTGACAGGTTTCATGTTAATTGTTCTAGTAATCTCATTATTGATTGCGGTAACTACACCTGGTAATCTCTTGACCCATTCACGGGATCGTTTATCCTGGATGAATTCTTTCGCGTATTGATATCCAAATAACCGCTCAGCAAGTGTCCGATTAAACCGTTCAACAATTGCCTGATCGCGATGTAACGCAGTGTGTCCTCGTCTGATGGCGACATTATGATGTTTCATCGTTGTTAAAACAGCGCCTTGAAATTCCTTGCCAGGATCAACTTGTAACAGATTTGGCCAGCGTAGAGGACCTCGTCGATAAATTTTTTCAAATGCAGAAGCTACTTCAGTAGATGATTTTGTCCTTAGCGGTTCTGCTTGTTTGTATCGACTCGCAACATCAACTAACGTTAACGCGTATTTGTAACCGTTGTCATGCGGCAGAAATAGTATATCAGCTTGATGAACTTCATTAGGTGTTGTAACATCAAAATGCGAGAAGTTAATTTGTTTAGGCGCTGGTAGATAAATTTGCCATATTGCCTGTTTGGATAACCAGTTTGCCGTTGTAGTTTTTTTCACCGCCGCAGCGCTAGCGAGTTTACTTATTGCTGCCTTGCCTCTCCAGTATCCTCTCGGAGAATAATAAATAGATTCCATATTTTTAATTACCAGCACCTAACATCAATTTACCCTTCATAGCAGATTTTACCAACCACGAAGCCAATTTTTCTTTTAAGGATTTATCTGGAATAGCATTTAACGCATGAATTAATTTCACATCCGCAAGATGTCTGTGTTGAACATTGCTACTTTTATAAGCAACATCATGAGCATGACACGCCTTATCAATAGCGTTTATTGGATACTCGCCGGGTCGGGGCAGATTTTGATCATCAAGTCTGATATCTAATCGTGTTCCCGGTCCACAGTAGCTATATCCTGGAAGGTGCTTTTCTCCTGGATACTTTGCCCACGGTGTTCCTGGGAGTTTTGCTAACTTGGCTGCAATATCACCTCCTCGTTTTTTTTAAAAGGTTTCGTGGAAACAAATGTAAATTTCTTTGTACTACATTGTACGCATTTACCAGAAAGTGCTGATCGATTATTTTTCGTTGTAATCGTCGTCAAGTCATTTGTGCCAGTACGTGTTTTACACTTCACACAATATAGATCCATAATTTATATATAACGGTATGAATGTAATTGATTATTCAGCTACGAGACGACGGGAACCTATTAAACACCATGCAATGTTACCAAATTCTATTCGCGCGATTATCATCGGACCATCTGGAAGTGGTAAAACACAATTGCTACTTAATTTGATAACGAGATGGATGAACTGGGATAAGTTGTATATGGTTGCTCCGAGTGTAGATGATCAACGATGTTATGAAGTGTTAAAGGATTTTAACGAAGCCGCGCGAGAAATTAACGGCGATGATGTTATTGAGTTTATAACCGATATCGAAGAAGCACCGAGCATTAATGATATTGATGGAAGTATTAACAATTTAGTCGTATATGATGATATCATGTTAGGCAATCAAAAGAATCCTGCTAGAATATTTTCCAGAGGCAGACATAAAAACACCGATGTGATATATATCACTCAACGTTACACTCAAATACCAAAAGTGATCAGAGATAACTGCAATATGCTGTGTGTATTTAACGGAGTTGATACTCATACTCTTAGAAATATTTGGCAAACTTGGTGCGGTGGTGATATGGATCATAATCAATTTAGAAATTTCTTTAGCCGCGCTCAGACAATCCCACACGGATTTGTAACGATAAATTTATCAGATCCTCGGACACGATATCGTGTCGGACTTGATCAAATATTTAGTTAGTAAAAAAATTGTTAGCGCATAGCAGCAGAGAGTGTGAACGCCAACTAAATTGTAAGATTATTTTTTTCATTATTGAAATTCGAAGAATTTTCACGACGACCGCTTACAACGTTGCCTTGGGATGTCGCAGTGTCGCAGCCGTTGTGTTTGTGACAACTAAATTGGCAACTATCATCGTAAGATTTTTTTTTGTTTCGGTTTTGTAACGAAACACTTACGAAATATTTTGCTTAAAAAGTTGGTCTGTTTTTTTTTGTTTCGGTTTTGTAACGAAACACCTACGAAATATTTTGCCTAAAAAGTTGGTCTGTTTTTTTTTGTTTCGGTTTTGTAACGAAACACTTATGAAATATTTTGCCTAAAAAGTTGGTCTGTTTTTTTTTGTTTCGGTTTTGTAACGAAACACTTATGAAATATTTTGCCTAAAAGTTGGTCTGTTTTTTTTTGTTTCGGTTTTGTAACGAAACACTTATGAAATATTTTGCCTAAAAAGTTGGTCTGTTCACACTCTCTGCTGCTCAAAATTATAATAGATCATGTTTGACATAACACATTTCTGGCTCATGCTACGTTTTCCGTAGTTGTTAGGAGAGTTGGGAGGCTATGAAGTGTATAGGTAGGTCTATAGTCTATATGCATGGATCACTGTTTTCTGTCATAGCATTGATAATTTTTTCCTATCTGTAACACAGACAGTATTCAGGTCTGATTCATTAAATGCAGCTAACAGTATATCATGTGTTTCAAAGAACATGTATGTATGTATGTATGTATGTATGTATGTATGTATGTATGTATGTATGTATGTATGTATGTATGTAAAACTAGTTAGGTAGCTTTAGCTACATTTAATGATGCTGACCTGAAAATGTACTTAGCTAGGCCTGCATATAGGATAAAACTGTCGAAATAGTATGCATGTGTGTATTTATCTCTATCAAAATGTTTTTGGAAAGTGCGTTCTCAAAGATGGATTGATCGTACGTTACTATGTTTTTGTTATATATTTGTTATTGTTGTTTCATTTTCGAACAACTACGTCAGGTTCAGCAGAAAACAAGAAGGGTTTCATTTATTAAAAGTAGTGCTGATAGCGTGGACACCTTGACAGAGACGACTGGTCTGAGATGAATAGACTGAGATACCAAAAGTAATGCTAGCAAAACAGCTGGATTTCTCTGTCGCATGGTTCAGAATAACATCTTAACTCTCTAAAAGCGTTTGCATTGTCTGTGGTGTAGCTTCTTGCCATTATTTATTATGTGAACACATATTGTTTTCTTTTCGATAATTGTCTTAATATTTAGTTTGCTTGATTACATTTTAATTTATCACCAAAAACTCCAGAGTATGACTGCCTCCGCAAGCTTAAAGCAGTGGTTATAGTTACAAAAAGCTTAAAGCAGTGGATATAATTACATAAAGCTTAATGAAGTGGATATAATTAAATAAAGCTTAAAGCAGTGGATATAATTACATAAAGCTTAAAGCAGTGGATATAATTACATGAAGCTTAAAGCAGTACATATAATTACATAAAGCTTAAAGCAGTGTATATAGTTACAAAAAGCTTAAAGCAGTGGGTATAATTACATAAAGCTTAATGAAGTGGATATAATTACATAAAGCTTAAAGCAGTGGATATAATTACATAAAGCTTAAAACAGTGGATATAATTACAAAAAGTTTAAAGCAGTGGATATAATTACATAAAGCTTAAAGCAGTGGATATAATTACATAAAGCTTAAAGCAGTGGATATAATTACATAAAGCTTAAAGCAGTGGATATAATTACAAAAAGTTTAAAGCAGTGGATATAATTACATAAAGCTTAAAGCAGTGGATATAATTACAAAAAGTTTAAATCAGTGGATATAATTACATAAAGCTTAAAGCAGTTTATATAATTACATAAAGCTTAAAGCAGTGGATATAATTACATAAAGCTTAATGCAGTGGATATAATTACATAACGCTTAAAGCAGTGGATATAATTACAAAAAGCTTAAAGCAGTGGATATAATTATATAAAGCTTAAAGCAGTGGATATAATTACATAAAGCTTAAAGCAGTGGATATAATTACATAAAGCTTAAAGCAGTGGATATAATTACATAAAGCTTAAGCAGTGGATATAATTACATAAAGTTTAAAGCAGTGGATATAATTACATAAAGCTTAAAGCAGCGGATATAATTACATAAAGTTTAAAGCAGTGGATATAATTACATATAGCTTAAAGCAGTGGATATAATTAGATAAAGCTTAAAGCAGTGGATATAATTACATTAAGCTTAAAGCAGTGGATATAATTACATAAAGCTTAAAGCAGTAGATATATTTACATAAAGCTTAAAGCAGTGGATATAATTACATAAAGCTTATAGCAGTGGATATAATTACAAAAAGCTTAAAGCATTGGATATAATTACATAAAAGGAATTTGTGAAAACTACGTCAACACTTTTCTCACATTTAGACGCCGATCATTGATCTACATCATATTTTTTAACTTGTTGTTTGTTTATTTCTGCACAATATTGGATGCGTTAGTTTTATGTTCATAATATGAGTCTTCAAGAGATAAAATGTAAAGGAAATGGAAGAATTCGAGATATACAAGCCTTTCCAGAAGACATTACCACGTATATTTAAAAATAACGTGTACACATTTATGCAAACTATTAATGTGTTTCAATGTTGATTGTTTCTCCATATTGAACATATTCGATACATGCGTTGTTTTCAATATCATATCTCATACATCAAGATGTTTCTCTCTAAATATCACCGATCTATGAAAGTTCTTACGAGGAACAAATTCTCTTTTCGTTTTTGTTGATTTTGTTATGTGTTATGTAAATAGTCTATCAGCAAATTAGCATGCCCAGTCCAAATTAGAGTGGTAACTGAATTCCATATTATGTGCTGGTCTAGGGTACAATATTTGCTTTATTTTTATTGTTTTATTGACAGTTCAGCATTATAGCTCAGTTCGTATAGTATAGTGTTTGTATTTTGTTTGATTCAAGGGTTGCATATTTTATGGCTGCCAGGTCCGCCCGTGAAGGCCGCCACGTTGTACCCTCAGGAAAGCGCATAGCTCCAGTTTTATTGCCAACAGTGGGTTGAAGACGCTGTTGTAAACAAATAAACTGAATAACTTTTTCTCATTGCATGTGTCATTCGACCACTACCAAGAGACCATATTTATATGCCCGTGAGTGCGCATCAATGAATATAGCATAAGTACTATCGCTGTTGACGGTAAGACGAGTTTTCGACACAGACAACATGTGGAAATGTAGCTGTTTCCTACAAAACACAACTGAATCAACTAGTTATATACAATTCTCCAAGGTGGAGGCAGTTTTACACATGATAATAGTGGATGCTTTATCCACTATTGTCGCATTGTTCCATTATAGAACGAAATAATAAGTGATTCTGATCAATGACATTTGTAACATTCATTCTTGCATCAGAGTGCCAAGTTCACAATGTAGATAGGTCTTGGTACAATTGATTAGAGTCAGTTAGAATGTCTGCACTACTGGGAATGTATGCAGCTTTTAAGTTACTCTCTTGTAGGTTCTAATAATTAAATGTATCTAATACATGCAGTACAATAACTAAATATATTCGTCTTTTCAGGTACTAACAAGACTGAGGGAGGAAATACGCTGATACTTATTCATTCGTACATTTTGAAAAAAAGATATGCAGTAAGTACTTACTGTATAAATTATTTCTAAATTCTGCACTTGAAAGGCAGTCCACAGTGATATGCAATTAAAAATATATCGTATTATTGCAGATATTACTTTTCACCGCTTCATCGAATTTGAACATTATTCTTTCACAATTTGGCTTTTAGGTTTTGTGGCTGAAACAGTATATATTCAGGAAAATGTTAATGAAAACGTCAACAGTAAAAAGTAAAAATTTAGAAATAAGCCCTTTTTACAAAACAATGAGCAGATTAGACAAAAGTAACAAATTAACATCAAATATATTAAGTACATATTAAAGTTACAGACTAATTCTAAAGTATTGTACCTCGTCAGTTTCTAACATGAAACACGTCCACTGTTACTAATAAAATAATGTCAATTTTGTACCATAACTAAATCGCACGCCTGGTGGATTTTTTAATTTAAAAAAATGTTGCATTTTTCCGTTAATTCTTCTGAAGTGAAGGGAACTATTTCTGGAAGCATCTGGAAGTAATAAGGTTAACTAACCTTCTTACTTTTAATTGATATATCTATAATAGCACAACGATGAATCTTTAAATCTTCACCACAAAACGTATTGACTATTTCATATTGATTATCATAGTTTCCATATTCATTATTTTCTTGGGCATCAATTTCTATTCTTTTGAAGGAATTACATTTTTATTGGTACTTGAATTTGTGTGTAGCATTTATGCAAAGACATTTAATGTGGGTTTGTTTTTAAAATATTTGTGATATTAATGAACCAATGTTCTCAGAAACTGTTGGACTTCGAATAGTAGTCAACATACATCTTTTCGTTTTATACTCATTGTTGATGTTTATGAATTCTGAAGTATAGCTTCTTATAACATCAAAAATGTCCATATATATTTCCAATGCTGCTATATGTATCGTGTATTTAATATGAATGGTGCATACAAATGAAGTTTTGTATTCATCTATTTTACAGAGACGCATTGAAAGAATTGTGGTAAGTAATTTCATTAAATGAAATTCTGAAGAATTTATAAAACTAAAACTCCAAAAACGCAACAAATGCTGATGTGTTAGTCGTAGCTTTATTTGTATATTGTTATGACCTCTACAAGTTTGGATTAAATATTGTCTCGACTTTAGTGTGTAAAATAGATGTATATACTACGAGACTGTTTTGTTTCAAATATGCTGTCAATCACATACAGGAATTTCATGTCGTTGTCTAAATCATTTACGTAATAAATATTCAAGAATGTGGAATATTGTCACTTTTCGAATCTTTCCAAATCAGCTTGGATTTGTTATTGGCATACAAAAAAAGTAAGTAAAAACGAATGAAATTATATATTTCTTTTTCAGTTCGTGCCTACTTATTTAGTTGAAAAATTATGATTCAGGTTGTTACTGAGGCCGAAATCAGGCTAGTATCGGAAATTTGGTGATAAAATACGCGATTTTTCATTATTGTCTGCCAGACAAAAATTCGCTATATGCCACGCCTATATTCATGTAGCCTCTAAATTGACCTCTCCCGAAGATTAAGAATTTTAGCCATGCGCAAACACGTGTTTACAAAAATAATGGCGTTCGCAACTATATCGAATGCGAAGACTTAGATTCTGAAAGGAGGGGAAAAAACTCTCTGGGCAAATTATGCAGCACACTCATATGTATTGGTGACCAGCATGAACGATGGAATAAAAAGAAGTCCACTTTGAGCCTGAAAACTAATCCAGAGGATTATCTATCTATCTATCTATCTATCTATCTATCTATCTATCTATCTATCTATCTATCTATCTATCTGTCTGTCTGTCTGTCTGTCTATGTGTGTGTGTGTGTGTGTGTATACATGTCTGTTTTTTCATGAAAATGAATTACATCAGAAAACTGCATTGCGCAACAAACATTGTTTCGAATTCCACAGCATAGTATTGTCCCATAATTCTGACTAGATTATTAAATATTTAAGCTTAATCTTCTAACACAAAGTATTTAGACTTCAGACTTTGTTTGAATTAAATTATATATTTTCCTGAATTTATTTGCCCAATCTTTTAAGAATACAATGTAATGAAGTCGTTTATCACAGGCGCAGCGATGTCTGCCATTACTTGTTCACGTACAGTTTCAAACTGATTTTATAAAGAAAATAAAGCTGTTAACATCTGTTGTTTTTTTTTTTTAGAAGAAAAGAATAAATAAATTATAAATGATCTTCACGACTATATTTGTTAACAACAAATTACTATTTACATACTGGTGTTGACCGTTCAAGTGGCCTAGTGGTAAGAGCATCCACCTCAGATGCAAGAGGTTGTGAAGGCCTTGATCCATGGCCAAGTCATACCAAAGACATAAAAATGGTATTAACAGCTGTGAGCTGCCTCATTTGGTGCTCAGCATTAAGAGGTTAGTGTATGGACTGGTCGTCCTACTGTCAGGATCATGTAACTGGGTGGGATATCATGCTACTTGTCTGCGGCATGATGCCTCAGTGCTAGACATCACTATAAACTGCCATACTGCAAACATTATAGCAATATGACTCAACAAAATTGTTCAAGTTATGTTAAAAATCCAAATCACACACACTGATACAACTTAGAAACAGAATTTGGTATATTTTCACCACTGTACAGTAGGCCCAATTTCACGAACTCGAGCATTGTTCCATGCTGCAAACAGGGGTAAAGGTCAGTTAGCAATTAAAACACCCCTGTGAATGTGTAAGAATTTGTTTGTCTGTGTAAGCTAATTGGTATCAACGCTGCATAAATACATTTTGCCTTGGGTTACAACACTGCCAGAACTTAATGGGTTCATCAAGGAAGGTATAAAGTACAACCAGTCATTTTATATCTGAAAAATCAAGAGGGCAAAGTTTCTTCGCTTGGTAGCATGACCCCTGCATTCATGAATTTGATATGTATATCTGAGCCGGGGGGGGGGGGGGGGGCTTAATTTCAATATTTCTCTGCAGTAGTTTGTTTAGGTGATGTACTAAAGTTTGGCATTGAGTAAATGGTAATCGCTTGTGTCAAAAGCATATAAACCAAGCACAGGATACTAAAACATCAATGTAATTTCTATAGAACTGTCTAGTATTTTGAAATGGGATGTCTGTAATCAATCTTTTATAGTAATGGTACCCTAGTTTCTCATATAAAAGTCTATGGGAGACAAAGAAAAAGGAAGATCGGAGGCAGAAGTTACACGGACTGGAGGGAATTGTACTACCAGTCCAGAGAAAGATCATACAGATGAGTAGGAACACTGGACAGGAGGAAAATCTATTACACTAAGTCAGATGATAAAATAGGCCATAATTTGGTCGAGTTAAAGACGCTTAATAGGGTTTTGATTTGAATTTCATTGGAGAGATGACTGTTATTTAATGATATTAAATTGTTGTTTATTTGACTTTCACATTTTGTGTATTCATTAATTTAATTGTCGGCACCACTGAATGGGGGCTCTGAGCATTGCATCTATCACTACTTCAATTCCTTTCAAAAACAAGCCAGAGGAGGTCTTTTGTAATATTGTAAGTGATATTGGGAGCACCCCACCCAACCTAAAAAATATGGAAAATCTCTATATATGCCATAATTTTTCTTAGATGATATCCTTCCGTTTTGTATGCCTGACTGTACTCTTGAATTCAAGTTATGTCTGTACATGCACATTTGTGCTTATATAAGTTTAGTACATTTCATAATATATAACAGTTAGTTTTACAGTGTATGTAGTTGTGTACATTCATCTGGGTATTCGTTTAAAGGGTATAATTATTTATATAGTAAATGAACACAGTTTAATAAAATGATAATTTGATGCTTTTAATTGGTGTCAAGTATATTTGATTTAGTTGTAATAAGACGGCTGTTGATGCACCTATGTGATATAAGCATTCAAGGTTGTTTTTGATGAACTAGTATTTTAGTCTTAAAAACCTTATTC
The DNA here is from genome assembly GCA_030141615.1 of Unio pictorum. Lineage (NCBI taxonomy): Eukaryota > Metazoa > Mollusca > Bivalvia > Unionida > Unionidae > Unio > Unio pictorum. The sequence continues at coordinate 5,236,689 of JARLTB010000188.1, forward strand.
TGTTTCCAGAGCCATTTTGTTTTACATGTAATTGAAATTATTGAGCAGTATCTGGATAGAATAGTATCCTAGTGTTTGTAGTTCTGTTGATATTTACAAGCCAATCTGTTTTCATGAAACACTGCAACAAGTTTTGCTTTCTCATCTCAATATGAATATGCGTTATTTATCATTTAATTTAATGTGTTACTGTATATGCACAATTAAAATCATATTCACCAGTGTAATTTTGTTCTTTACATCCTTTGCATCCCAAGACAATGCTAGTGAACTTCAACTCATCCTATGTTTTTAATAAATAGTCTCCTCACAGTTGCTTTCAAAACAGTGGGTAGGTAGCTAAACAAAATGCATTCTATAAAATAAATGCTTTATACAACTTAAAATTATATTATTCACACATCTGATCATTGGATAAATCACCCAAGTCCTCCTTGAGTAAAGCCATGGTACTGGCCAAAATTATTTATCCATTACACACTATACACAACAGCTTGGAACGACATGTCTGTAGCCAGTACTTAGGTATCCGTTATGTCTATAAAATAAACTGCCTATTGGCAGTATGCCCCCTGCCCCCCCCCCCCCCGTTGTAATCATTATCTTCTTCTGCTGCCAGGGCATCTTGCATATACCTCTGTGCAACAAGGAGCACGACTTCATCTAAAACAACCAGGTCAAAGTCCTGCAGACATTTTTATAAAATTGTCAGCAAAAATATTCCAAATAAAATAAATGCATGAAATGTTATGTTGGAAATTATTCATTTTTGTGTTATGCAATGAAGCAAACGTGTAAATATACAAACAAATGCGCAAATTACATCGACTATCGGATACGTGTCTCGTGAGCGTAAGGTGGTAATGCAAATGCACAAGAAAATCAACTTTATTCTGAACCCTAAGAAGCGACTTTAGCGAGACCTTTTAATAGCGGTTCTGATTACAATAATACAAATTATCATATTTTTAGTTGGTTTATCTTACAACGTAACACAGTATCACAAACACGACAAGTAGACACTTTCAAGAATGGCCCCTTAAAGGAACAGCTTATTGTCAGGATTTTCCATCATATTTGTTGACGCGCGTCACGTGACACTGCGACTTCGGAGTATATCGGTAAATGCCGTTTCTGCATAATTAATTGGCAATCCGTACAGAAAATCGTTATATTTTCATTGATTAAACTTACAGTTGTACATTTTTTGAAACTGAATGACCTGTAATTACTCATTATTTCTACTAAACTTTTCATAATATCATGCATTTGCAAGAACAATAAAGTCAAAAATCTTAGATTGTATGCCTTTAAAAGGAAACATTTATACCATGTGCGTTGTTATTAATGCAGAGGATGGATCGGATAGGGAGTGGTGGTGGTGGTGAAGGGACGGAATGTCCTAAAGTAAGTTTTAATTTAGTTAGGCAGTTAAACTTATGCTCCTGAAACGCTAAAAATGCAGTAGCTTCCAGAGGTTATCCCCATGGGCCCCCAACTGCACTTATATATATATATATATATATATATATATATATATATATATATATATATATATATATATATATATATATATATATATATATATATATATATATATATATATATATATATATATAATTTCATCAGACCAAATATTGTAAAACTCATAACTTGAAATTATATTTAGCTGATTTGTTTACATTGCGGAATATCTCTTTGCTATGTTGTCAGTGCTACAGCTGGGAACAACATCAAATAGGTCACCGGGTCAAAGTTATTTTGCCTCCGGGTTTTGTTAAAGGTCGTTGCGCGCTTAATTCAACAGTTCGTGGCAATCTAACAAACTCATTTAAAGATCAATTGCTGTAGGTCCATTTACTGTCTATTAATTATCTGTCTGCAGATGTGGTGTTAACTCTTTTTGCATGGTACAAACCATCCCGCTTCACTATAGGCACCAATTATGCACCGATTTAAGTGTCTAGTTAAACAGTAGTAAAGTGTTCTCAAAACTTTGATGCATTTCTAACAATGCATTGAATGTTGACAAAATTTCTAAGTCTATCTTACTTTGTCTGGATTTTTAAACTTTCAGTACAAGATTTCAGCGAGAACATACATGGCCTCTCCCTTTCTGTCATGTGTGGTGTCTTTTGGAAACACCAGATTCATACGATAACTCATTGTCAAGCATTTGTAATTAATGCAGATTGTTGTCAAACGCAGCTAATTCTTACTTTGCGGTAATATTTTCAGTATAGTTCCAACCTAGGTGTGCGATACGAAAATTTAGGTTGTACGAAACAGAATCACAGACTTAATGATCGTGTGTCAGATCAGCCATGTAGGGTTTAAGGCCATTTTCAGCACACTACAGGCTATACATGGCGGTGGAGGAATAACCCGTGAAAACACCCAGAAATAACCACCAACCACGAGAAGCTACTGGCAGGCTTTCTCACATGACTATATTCTTAGACTCGAACCCACGCAGACAGAGGTGAGATGGCAGTGATCCGTAACGGAGAGCGCTTTAGACCGCTCGGCCACTCGGTGCCCCCTCCACAACCGTTTTGTAAAAAGAAAGTCATTTGGTTGAAGTATATTGTCATGAGTTATGAAAACATGATGTTATTATCAGTTTAGTTGTGATAAGATTCCTTGTGAATTTCTTCACATTCTTTACTGACGAAACTACCGACATACCGGTACAGTGAAAAGGACACGTGCTACGTGCTACCGGAAAAAAAATACCGCGGTAACCGGTATACCGGCAGTACCTTACACTTCAAGTTGCTAATGGCCGGGTTATTCATAACCTAACATCAACTGTCCATTAACTTAAGTCAGGATATCAGATAATTGCCATATAAACTGTGATGTTAGCGACCACTATTGAAAATGTGGAGTAGAATCCGAATGTTTTCTTTTGCACACTACTATCACGCCGATCCAAAAGGTGTTTCAATGTAGACTAGCACAGTAGGCTAGACTCAAACAGCGCTAAAATGCGAAATACGCTTTTAAAAGATCTCCTCTCATTCAATCTGGACATTCACCTCTTAACAAAATATAGAAATAAAATTAACGCCGTCATTTCAACTAAAATGTTCAGCATTTTCTGAAGATTTCATGACTATTTAACTTCACATACGCATATGACATATTTTTTAAGTATAATACTATTATGCCTTTTATTTTATATTTTGTTGCATATTTAATAGAAAGCAGAAATATTGATCTAAATATTATTTTTTTACTTAATTTGTTCTTTTCCTTCTTGCAGCGATTACATTAATGAACTTTTTGGTCTAAGGTAGGTCTATTTATTTAACTACTGAAGCAAGTCTAGGCAAAAATGTTAATTCTCATATTTGATCCATTTTTATGTCAATTAGTGTTTCGCTTGAACACTGCTATACATTCACTTTTCTGCACATTTTATTCACACAATCACAGATACGCACACACACATACATACACACACGTACATATATATATACATATATATATATATATATATATATATATATATATATATATATATATATATATATATATATATATATAAATAAATAAATAAATAAACATATATATATATCAATACAGTCAGATTGCATATAATGCCTCCCACCATATCTCTTATCATGCATATATATATAAATAAATAAATAAATAAACATATATATATATATATATATATATATATATATATATATATATATATATATATATATATATATATATATATATATATATATATATATATATATACATACATATATATAATGTTTTTTCTTTCAGGGAAAACTTCGTCAGAATAGAGTGAGTATGATATTTACAGATGACAGACCCATTTACTTGAAGCAAAATATATTGCATGCTCTAGTCTAGTGAGTTGGACGTTAGCATGATTTAAGTACAGAATCTTAGATATTAAGTACTGCAGAGAGCTTAAGAAGAGAATCTTATATATCAATACAGTCAGATTGCATATAATGCCTCCCCACCATATCTCTTATCATGCATATTCTCTTAAAAATACCGATTTCTATCAAAAACGTCGTGACTGCTGTATACCACAAATTAAATTATCCAAGTGAAAATGTATTTTCTAGATAGAGCTGTGTCTATTAGGTACACACGCATTTCTTATGTAATTGAACTAAAAGTGATACACGTGAAAATAAATGAACAAACTCATGTAAGCGTAAAAATTAATTTCCTACAACATTTGCATGTCATATGTTAAAACTGAGTTCATTTCGCCAAGAAATAACATTGCGACGCATGCGCATAGTCTCTAAATTTGCCAGATTCCAATCTCGTACTTTTTTTTTGACAGTGAAAACTGGGAAAAGGCAGACAAAGGGTGAGTTTCATGTCTGATTCGTCTCAAATATTTGATGCTAAAACAGCTTGTGACATATTTGCTCTGTTGATTTTTTTTGAAGCAGTAGTAATAGTAGTAATATGAGTAGCATCGTTCTACAAATCGAGTATTTTTTGTTCATTTAAATTTGATCGACTTTATCATTAATCTATTGTTAACTGATTTTTGTAACAGGCAATAAACAAAATGTAAGAAGACAAATTAGCATTTATGTCACGTAAAAATGCAAATTGGAGAGAGAGAGAGAGAGAGAGAGAGAGAGAGAGAGAGAGAGAGAGAGAGAGAGAGAGAGATCTAATTCTGCTTTGACCAATATAATTCTTAAATTTATTTCTCGACATATTTCTCGGTCACTACGTTTCGCTGTAATTGCAACATTCGTTTAAATCTGGACCTTGTCGGTTCGAAACCTGTACCATAGTGCTGGTATTCGTATTAGTTTGGTTAGAAATAGGGGACAGCTGAATTTTGTTTTTAAATTTCTCTCGGGTGTTTATTTTCTTTTGCCTACCACGTAACCGGTATTGTGTTTATACACAGAATTACATCATGATCATCGTTATATATGAACTTCTTCTATATCGATATTTCATACACTATTCTCTATTGATATTTCATTCACTATTCTCTACTTATATTTCATACACTATTCTCTACTTATATTTCTGACAATGTTAAATAAAAAGACGTTATTCTTATGCTTTTTTATCTTTTAGATTTCTTTACACGTATATCTGAAAATTAAATATCAAATATACCGCATTCAATTAAATAATTCAGTTTTCCTCATATTGACGTTATGTCATTGATTCAAACGATGTTGATACATTCAATAAATCCTGTATTTTATTCAACGGAAATCGATAACCTCTATAAAGAATGAAACATTCATGTAATCGATAAATTCCGGGGAATATGAAACACTCATGGAAACGATAACCGCATTGAGTTCAATAATTCATTTTTTTTCCCTCGTATTGTCGTCATAACATTGAGCAAATGATGTTAGTATAGTTGATAAGTCTTGGATTTTATTCAACGGAAATCGAAAACCTCTACAAAGGCTGAAACATTCATGTAATCGACAAATTCGTTGGAGAATATAACACTCCTGGAAACGCTAACGCATATGAAGAATGAAGCACTCATCTAGCGATATTTCTATCCCCTTGCATATATGCACAGTTGTTTGTAAAATAATTCAATATTGTCAGTTTTATTACTTGAATGATATTACATAATTCATGTATCCTTTTATTTTATATTCAGGGAGAAATGGACAAAACATTGGTAAGCATCTGGGTTCCCATTAATGTTTTAATTACTTTTTAGAGATACTATTTTCGTCTTCACTTTACTATATTGGCTAGTACACGACTATAATCTATATTTTTCTGGCATTTTTTTTATAACGAGAAAAATATTTTGTGTAACATCACAGTATACTAATATAATAACCCAACAGCGCTCAAAGCTAACAAAATATGCATCTTTACACACACACACACACACACACACACACACACACACACACACACACACACACATATATATATATATATATATATATATATATATATATATATATATATATATATATACATATATGCGTGTGTGTGTATTACTGTATTTACGTACGCACGTACTCACGCAAATCAGTAAACACCTGCAGATGTATATATGCATGTATATAGTCATTTTTCTACTTCATAACAATATCATTATTTATTTAGTAGGATAATTATTGACACATGCAAACATAAAACACTAGTTATCCTTGTACTTTCTCGTTGTAATTTTTATTTTAGGGACGAGAGAGAAAAGATTCGGTAAGCACGCACTATATATATTAATAATTATTTCAATACATGTACTAATATACATGAACAAACTAAAATTTGACGTCATTAAGTGGTAAGGGCCATGACTGTCTTTACATCCGTACCTATATTAATTACAGAGCTATATTTCTTCTGTATGAAAAAGTATGCATGTACAAATTTCATGTCGCTACGAAGTTTCTCATTATAACGATGCACTTCATATAGTACGAGCATAGTGACGAATTCTAATTTTTTCTTGTCATTATCGTTTAAAACTGTATCCATAGTAATCGTTATTTCCCAATGCTCATCAATATATAAAAGCACATTATGTTCTATTTTTATGAATGTCTTTAATATCCTTTGTGAACAAATGAACGAATCTGTTTCTCACATATATGCAGTCGTAACACAAATTACTGGTTCATTTAAAATTAAGTACGATTAAAAGGACTTATATGAAATGGAGAACATCATTTTTCGGTTCCTGCTAAATATGAAAATGTTATTTTGGATAAACTTAAGTGATATTGAAAACTAATTTAGTTTTCCTCATTCATTATGTTGTGTTTCGTACATCAAGAGTTAGATTTTTTTATTATTCTTTTTGTTGCAGGAATGAAATATACAAATCGTTGTGAGTATTGTATATTTTTCATTGTGCTATAAATATTTCATTTGATGATGTCGGTAGATTAAAATTTTTAAAAAGTTATGGCAATTTTTTTTTATGGATGAAAAAAATGTACATATCCAAGTCATGATTAATTAAAAATTACACGCAAAATTGGTTTATATACATAGATTTCTTTTCTAAATAGAATGGACTCTTAACATCGTAAAATGCACACTTTAATATCCATAACCCAATTAATGCTATTGAAACACCACCGAATATCATTTTCATATGCATATTTTGCAGATCGCGTGCATTATTCATATAAAGCTGTTTATTTCAATTAGTGAGTCACTATTGTCATGTGTGATTGAGTTGGTGTCTTTCTTTTAAGAATTACATTTAATTATGTAAATGAAGTTTGCGTAAAAAATGTACATTCAAAGAATTCAAAGCTTGATTTAATCCATATCTTTTACATATTTCCTTTCCAATATATAATGGGGTGACTTAAGATAAACTGTATTTTCAGAGTCACGGTTGATAAGTAAGTATGCCATTTGTTCAAGTATCTGGTGGCTGAAGTTATTGTGATACACTACACTGCATTACACTAAACACACACACACACACACACACACACACACACACACACACATATATATATATATATATATATATATATATATATATATATATATATATATATATATATATATATATATATCGGGTTCTCGATGTTTTCCGTACTTGTTGTCTGTACAGAGCCCCATATCATGTGCTTATCTTATATCTTATGTACATTTATATTATTTACACCGGATTATGCTACTAGTTTTGCACCACCAGTTAAATTTCGGGAAAAAAAATTGGAACTGCATGCAAGTACGCTTTTTAAAAAATCCACACATGAATTCCACTTTTTCTAAACATGGCTGTACCCCATGCTCACTAATTAAATTTATTTCTTCTTAAAATCGACATTACTGTTACGAATATGTTAGTCAGTATGTCGTATGATAATGTCCAAGGATTTTATGCAAGAATCAAATCACATGATTACCATTCTTTTCAAGAAGCAAGAGATCGAATCAATGGGACTCAATTTGAATGAAAATATGAAAGATGTTAATATCGGTTTGTGGTGGCTTTCGCAACAGACAGGTGTTGATTTTAAAAATTTGCTGTATATGATATATTACTTTTCGTTGTAATACCTGTTTGTATTTACACAGTCTGCGGTTTACATCAACTGGCATGTTCATATTTGTTATGTCCATTCTCATTGACTGTCCTGGTTCCACCACCCATGAAGAGTTGTTTCATATGGATTGATTGATTCTCTTAGATAGGTGTCTGCTCTTGGTATAGTTAACAGACCGAGATTCACGTACTAGCGCTCAATTTTCAAATTGATTTCACAATTTATGCAGCAAATAAATCGAAGACTCTAACAACGGGACAACCATATGTCATCGTAAAAATGCTTTTACCTTTACTACCACGATATCAGTGTAACACTCCTTGCATAACTTGGACTCCGCATGACTTCAGTATATCGATCGTTTACTATTATTATCTGATTTAAACTGAAAACGAAACGGATCTTAATACAGAGTAAAGAATAATATATATATACATACATACATATATATATATATATGTATGTATGTATGTATATATATATATATATGTATGTATAACATGTTGAAGGTATTTGTCTCTATTTACTTAATTGCCGATACAATAGGATACAATTTCATATCGCTGCTGACGTCTCTGCCAAGTGCCATGCTTGCTTATGACCACAACGTTAAACAAAATGTTCAATCAGAGCAAGACCTATTGTTCATATCACCTATTTCCTACATCATTTGATGCTCACTCATGATAGATCAGAGCCCCAACCCCGCCTTAGGATGATGGACCGCTGCGGTGGCATAGTGGTTTGAGCGTCCGACTCGGGTGCGGAATGATGCGGGTTCGTACCCGGGACGAGTTATTCCAAAGAGTTATAAAATTGATACGTACAGCTGCCTCGCTAGGCGCTCAGCATTAAGGGGTTAGTGTTCGGACTGGTCGACCTGGTGTTAGGATAATGTGACTTGGGTGGGACATTGTGCTACATGTTTGTGACATGATGCCCCAGTGCTAGACATCGCTATAAACTGCCACACTGCAGACATCGTAGCGATATGACTGAAAAATTGTTACAGCTACATTTAAAACAAATCCAAATTCAAATCCGTCTGCTAATGAAATCCCACAATACATTTGTTGGTGTAATCCAGGGAATGTTGAAGATTCAAAATATATGTTTTTAATATTTGAATTAATTTACAATCGTCGACTTGATTAATAATAAAATAGTTCTACTGTATATAGTGGCGATCTTTAGTTCTTTTGGAATCTCTATTCACTTACTCTTTGCAGGATGAAGTGTTTGCAGTTTGAGTGAGTATAGTTTTGGTCAATTTCATAATTATCCAGTTTGTTTAATGATATTGTTTAGTTTCATCATTATCCGGTCTGAATAAGTATATTAATTGTCAATTTCATAAGTTTATGTCAGTATATTGTCTCCCCGTTTCATAATTATGAAATGTGAATGCGTATAATAATTGTCATGTTCATAACTATTCAGTTTGAGTATGTTAATGTTCAATTTCATAATGATCCAGTTTGAGTATATAGTTTTTCAATTTCATAAATATCCAGTTTGAGTATATAGTGTGTCAGTTTCATAAGTATCCAGTTTGAGTATATTAATTGTCAATTTCATAATTATCCAGTTTGAGTATATAGTGTGTCAGTTTCATAAGTATCCAGTTTGAGTATATTAATTGTCAATTTCATAATTATCCAAGTATTTGTGTTCTTCATATATACTCTTTTCGACCGCAAATTCACTTGAATTTTAAACAGAAAGTTATTGTTATCTTTTTCGAATTGCTTGCAACTGTAATTACTAAACATAGTTATTTTTCCTCCAAATTATAGCTGACACCTCATTTTATTTCATTTTAGATTCATTGATGAACAAATCAAGTGAGTAGCATGTACCTGGCATAACAATCACATTCAGCTTAACTAATACTAATGTTAAAGAGTATAATAATACTACTACTACTAATAATAATAATAATAATAATAATAATAATAATATTTTTAAAAAATGATTATATATTATCATTATTATTATTTTAAATATTGTCTGACACGAACTTCTACAGTTTATTTAAGTTAGCTTAGGATATAAGCAAATAATTTGTATGTGCTACTATCTTGTAAATGTAAAGGAGTTATGAAGGAATAATATCAGAATACAAATTCAGACGTTACATTAATTAATTAATAGTTAGGTCGTAATTAATAATGGCTTTCCAATAGTTCCGAAGTTCAAAGTTACATGTCATCAGTACATATTGCTGGTAACAACTGGATGATTATATTAGTTTTGAATTGATGTAAATGTTGTGAAAACGAGAATAAGTAATGACGAATAAAACAATACAGTAAGATATCGATGATTCTGACTTATTGGGAGCATAGATTTCATCCGGATAATCGAACATTGGTCAAAAAGCAAAAGTGTGAAGGGATGCATTTGCTTTATATGGACGAGATAATCGCACATACGTCAATCCGGACTATCCATGATGAAATTAATCACCGCTTCGGTGGCGTAGTGGTTAGAGCGTCCACCTCGTGGGTTCGAACCCCGGCAAAGTCATACCTAGACATACTATGAACTGCCACACAACAGACTACGTAGCGATATGGCTGAACAAATTATAAAGTTACGCGCTCGAGCGCGTGTGTGTGTGATTTGGATTTGTAACTAGCTTTAACAGTTTTTTGTGAATTTTCCTTTTGCAGCTACGTTAAAAATACAATTCACACAATCACACGATGAAATGATAACATTTTACGTTGGCTGATCATTGTCTGCGTGATCGTCTCAAGACAAGCGTGACAGGAGTTTGTTCAAAGCAAACTTGACTGACACAGATTCTTTTCACACAAGTACCGTTAGGTCATTAACGTTTATCACAGTTAATTAAGTAGGTCTGGATTTCATAAGGCCTTTCACCGAACCGTTGCCAATCTTTGATTACGCTTCTAAAGAATGGGACGTTTGTATACCAATTTATATTGTCATCGAAGTGACTCAATGACATTCGGTTTAAAGAATAAACGTACTCTGGTTGTATTACTCCCTTTCTCTCATTGTATCCTATTTATACGTTTTCCTTTGAAATATATTCAAGTTATTTATTAGACATCTGTAATTACAATTGCGAGATCATATTCAATTGTATTTGTTTCTGATTTGTGTTTGTTCTATATTGGTGTCGTGATTAGCAAACTAATTTCATTTCTAGACGAGTGCAAATTGTAAATAGTAAATATTTCAGTGGAAGTGGTATGAGACCACGTGAACCACAAATAATGGTTAATGTGTGTCCGGATTATCGACGTTTTACTGTAAAAATAAAAAAGTAGTTGATATATTGTCATTCCAATCAACACCACTATGTAGTTGAAGGTAGATTTTAATGAAAAAACTTTTTTTTAAAAAAATACAGAACAAAGATAAAGTCAAGTTTGAAAGACATGTAAGTTATTTGATTTTTTTTTATACATTAATATGAAATAATTGCAAATACATTTGCATTCAATTGTGCGAAGCTCTTTCCTTCGTGGAGTCATATTGCATATACTTATAATGATATTGTCTATCAGTTTTCAACAAGACCTTTGATTCTTTCTTGTAGAAATCATTTCCTAATGTCTTGATCTGTTACTTCAAATTGCGTATGGAGTACTCTTATATCTTACAATATAAATAATTGAAAGAACAAGACTCTTGCATTGGTTATCATGGCAAAGATACGTGAAATGTCATGGAATCCTTCGATATAATTCTAATTGTTAGTGCTATCATTTCCCAAATTATACTTTGATACTAATTTTTCTCAGTTCGAGGGGCAAGATAAGGCTGCCATCTTAGCTATTCTGTTTTATGTATGTTTTTTAAAGAGTATAAATAACATATGATTACTTTTACCGTTAGATCCATCACACTGCTTTTTCTTCATTTTGGAAATGTGTTACATTGAAATGGATCAAAATTGTAGTTTTTGCATTTATAAGTAACATACCAAGGATTAGTTCTCAACCTTGATTTTTAATTAAAACAAAATTATATGTTTATTGCAGTGGATTCCTTGAAAAGATTTTGTAAGTATGGTGCCTTTGTACTAAAGAGTCAACTCATATAAATTAGGTGGAAAATAATAATAATAATAATAATAATAATAATAATAATAATAATAATAATGAGTACTTTGTATAGTGCCTAATCTTTAGAAGCTCTAAGCGCTTTACAACATCTAATGATATGACTACACTAAAGAAAAACAGAAAAACAAAAAACCATGAATTGGAAAACATAAAACATGCTGAAAACATTTAAGGTACAAAGCATTGTTAGGTCTCTAAGTTTGTTCCTGCAGTCGAAAAAGGTGAGTTTTAAGAGCACTCTTAAAAGGGACCACTTTATCTTAATGTCTAATTTCAATGGTCAATTCGTTCCACATCGCCGGGCCCTGGTACGCAAAAAGACGTTATCCATATGACTTCGTTTTCATAGTGAGAACAATGAGTATGCAATTGTCAGAAAAGGAGCGTAATTACTGGTGTATAAACATGGGTGAGGCCGGAGATGTATGTTGGACGACATTCTGTCAGTGAAACGTAGCACAGAGAACAAACTTTGTGTTTGATTCTGATGGATAGCCAGTGTAGGGTACTTAGCAGTGGGGAGGTGTGCTCTGATCGGTGTGCTCTGATCGAGGTACTGATCCGAGCAGTAGCTGTGTTTTGAACGTTTTGAAGGTTAACCCAATCAATTAACCCAATCAGTTATCGAGCTGTTCTGCTGTAGGATTTAAGTAAGTTGTTAGGTTTTCTTGGATGTCATATATTCACTTGGTTCTATCTATCATACTTAGGTTTCTCTTAGTAGCAAATAAAGGTGGAGGGTTAGGGACTGATACGTCAAGATGGCATGTAATGCAGAGGTGATCTGATGCAAGTTCGTGTGGGATACAAGGGTGGATTGCGGAATATTATTATCAGGTCTGTGAAGAAGCCAGTCTAAAATGTGACCAAGTTTATTGGTGGGCTGCTTAACTGACAGTTTAAGGTTAAAAACATGAATGGCATCTAGGATTTTTGCCGTTTATGGGTTTCTAGGAGAGAGCAGCAGAGAGGGTGAACAGACCACGTTTTCGAGCAAAAATAAGGCTTCCAACGAAATCTCATTTTAACCAAAAAAAATAAGTCTCCATTTAGCAACGGAGACTTTACGATTTTTCAATCAATTTTGTTCTCAACGATGTGGTCATCACCCTCTCTGCTGCTACAAGTTAACAAAAATAATAAATGATTTCAACCGAATATTTGATCGAGTCTTTAAGACGAAAATCATTTATGATTTCACAAACAAACTAATCGCTAACACCTCATCTTGTAGATCAATTAAATTATTTGACTGGTCGGTGAGTCGGAAATTAATTCTCGTTAACGAATTATTATGGCATCGCATGTAGACAGGATTAATTGGGTTTTCAATAATTAGGAATCCTGGAGGAGCTGTTGGTGCAAATGAATAAAGAATATATCCCTGCTGAGCTTGATTTGATTGTTCTAGATTAATTTGATAGCTTCCTTCAATTGCATCACATACTAAATTGAGAGCAATCACCGTTGAAATATTCACATTATGCGGGGCAATATGCCTACCGCCACCATCTGGATCATTATTATACCTGAGGAGGACAGTTGAATCTGGTTTTTGTAGCGCCTTGATATCGGTTTTAACAATTCTTGCTAGTTCATCAGCGTTGTATTTGGGAAACTTGAAATTACGCAGATTGTCTTCTGTGATATTGTAATCGGTTAGGAATCGTTGTTTACTGTCGCTGTTGTCATTAATTATTGTTTGAATAATTAGTTCATAGATATATTCCATGTCAGATATAAGTTGATTTATTATTTCAACGTGTTTTTGCGATTTTGTTTGCCGTAGTTGTTCTAGTTGTGTTGCATGTAATTGTTTAATTTCATTAAAATAACCACGGACGTCATTTAGCGTAAATGAAATAGTAACAGATGAGTCGGCTGCTCTTTTAATGATAAAATCCCATTGCAATGTGTCTTTGTTGGTAAATATAAATCTATCGGCGATTTTTCCTTTCCTTATATCAGATAAATTATCTCGATAACTGGGATTGATTTCATGATATGATTGTACGTCCGTGGTTAAGTCGGTGGCGGATTTTTCCGGTGGTTTTTCAGGCCATCCTAACACTGTTCTTAACGAGCTGTTATAGATATCTACAATGTATCCCTCTGTGCTTATTTCGATCGACGACGAGAGCGTCGGTTCATGAAGTTTAATAGCTATTTTTGATTCTTTTCCAGTGATTGATTTTATTCTACGCTGAATTTCAGCATCGATTTGCTCAATTTGGTACGTCCCAGTTGGTAACGAAACAGTTTCCCACGCTGGAGTACCATCGGGTTTATTCTTATACGAGAACACCAGTGCGTTATTGGGTTGCTGACCGCCAAATGCAACCGATCTGATATTAGGCCAGCTATGATATACTCGTAATTTTGCCAGCGCGATCTCGCGTACTGGAATCGGAGAAGGGAAGTTCACACTAAATTCAGGGTTTGTTGATGTTATTGATATCATGCTTGTTCGTATCGGAGTGGTATTCTCCGCGATTCGTTGAAGCAGTTGCAATTCGTTGAATTGTAGTGACATTATTGTTAACGCTGTCTTCAATTTCCAATTTCAACATCGCGGAGTTATACAACTGGGTCATCGTGGAAAATTCAACATCGGATATGAACGAATTCTCTATCGACAGCGAGATCAACTCGGATAATTTCGAGTACGCGTCAAATACCACCCGGTTCCGAGCTGTATAATCACTGAGTTTTTTCTGAGAACACGATGATAACTTTTTAGTTATCGCGGTGGCGACTGCCGCGATTGTTGTTGCGCGGAGATAGCAATTGGAACTGCAATCGGAGCCATCATGGTCACCATCGACAAAATAACCCCGGCGCTGGCCATCACACCGGACACCGAGTACACGGTGATGTCGATAATTGCTATGCTGCGTCGGTATTTTTTCATTTTTTCACGATAACGCTCAGAAAGTGATTTCAAGTTCGCGGAAAACTCTTTCACGGTGTCGAATCGATATCTATGAGATTGTGACACCGCTGACTCCGTCAACGGGACTATTATCGGTTCAATTGATTTCATTGACATTGTTATTTTAAACCCGCTAGTGTTTTCAATTATTCATCATCGTCAGGGTAGTAGATCAGGAGGATGTCTACTTCACCTACGAATTCTAAACACCAGGTTATATGTTTTCTAATGGTGTTATCAACCGCGATAATCTCAAATTCTTCTTCTCCACCCGCGATAATTACTGTCGCGGTGCCACCAAAGTAGGTTTTACCTTTCACGATGATATCAAATTGCTTGTTAGAGATTAACGTCATCCTGTAGATACCATGGGGCCACTTCACGTTAGTGACTTTCAATTTAGCATTAGAGTTTTTTACCCAATCAAAGGTCCCATGATTGACCTTATACACGATATTTTTAACGCCTATGCCTGGATGCGGAATTTTTACCTTTTCAAAATCTTCTCGTAGTTTAGCAATATCGTCGATGACGTCGAGATAGGTTTTTTTGATTTCGGTATCTTTCATTATCGTTCTATCGCGTCTTTCGAAAAATAAAGTCAAAAGGAGGTCAATTTTCAAATCTTTTTGGGTGGCATAATACCTGCTGAGTTGAGAATATGTCGTCGTGATATTATGGCTTTCAGAACCCTCAAAGAAATTTTTAACCATTTCGTTTGTGAGCTTTTGTTCGTCAAGCACGCGCTTAATTTCAGCGAGAGATATAAAAGCGTCAAACGGGTTTCCAAAGAACTTAACAGCGACGTTGTAGATAAATTTTTGTTCTTCAAGCGCGAACTTAATTGTATTGAGGTTTGGGGTTACCAACGTTTCGAGATTACTCGGTCTGGGATGGACTCCAAAGAACTTAACAACGGCATCATTGATTGGTTTTTGTATCAGATCGAGCCTTGCGTCTAGTTTAACAACATCGTCGATGACGTCGAGATAGGTTTTTCTGATTTCGTTTTCTTTTATTATTTTTTTATCACGGCCTATAAAAAATGAATTAAAAAGGTCGTTAAATCCAGAAACTGTATGGACGACATAATGCCCGACTATACGACTATATGTCGTATCGACGCTGTTACTTTCAGAACCCTTAAAGAAATTTTTAACAAACTCGTTGGTGAGTTTTTGTTCGTCAATAGCGCTTTTAATTTCCGCGAGAGTCATGCCTGTCAACGATGTGGTTTCAGATTCGCGTGTTCTCCCTAAAAATTTATCAACGATGGTATTAAGTGTTGCTTGTCTCACCATAAACCTAATAATATCGTTGAGAGTCATCGTAGATGTAGCTGGGACACCAAAGAAATTATTAGCGACGTGGGCATTGTGAGTATGCCTGATAATAAACTCGCTAATTTCAGCGAGAGTCGAGTCTGCCACAGGTGGGGATCCAAAAAACTTACTAACGACGTCGTTGGTGGGTTTTTGTACCTTTCCAAGATTTTCTATTATTTTAGAAATATCATTGTAAATATCGAGATAATTTGCCTTGATTTCATCTTCATTCATCATCCTCCCCGCGTTCTTGTTAAAAAAGAATAGCGATAGATAGTTTTTAATTTCAGCGAGAGTCATGCCAACCACAAGCGGGCTTCCAAAGAATTTATGTACGACATTTTTGCGAAAATTGTTATAACCTCGTATATGATCATCCAGCTCACGGCCGTGGGTGGCAATCTTGTTGTCGTGGGCGGCAATCGCGTCGGTGATCGTAGACACAAGTGCGCCTGGTTTAAGTTGTCCACCGTTGGAATACAGCGCAATAGAGTTTTCAGGAGCGTCGTGTTGTCGTTTTAAAATGTCATCCAATGACACATCACTGCTTTTCAATTTACCCTGTTTGTCTTGAAATACAACTATTTCGTTCGGGTCAACACTTACTAAATTTAACGTCTCAGCGATTTCATCTTCAATTATTTTTTTTACATCCTCGATAGAACCCGCAGATGTTTCCGCGGTGGGTTTCAACATTGACAGAGATTGTCCCCAAATATTAATCATTATTGTAAAGACTCTAGTATTTTCAGTTTATTGATTCTCTAAAATTACCTTGTAATTTCCCACTCGTGTATTTATTTACAACCAGATGAGGTGGTTTCTGTGACGATGAAATTTCTGCGAGGACATTTAATACTTCACGGCCGCATATCGGTGGATCATTTAATTGTTGTGTTGGCAGCGTGGAATAAAAAATCGGAAACTCTTTGAGTTTCATCGAAGAATTTATATACCGCATAAACTCGCTTGGCGGAGCTAACCCATATGAATCAAAATAGACAATCCCACGTGGATCGATCGCATATGCAACCCAGTGAGTTCCCGATCCGCTGCTGTTATCAAGATTGATGATATCGGTTTCGACGCGTTTAGGTTTTCTTGGTAATTGATCTCTCATAAAAACCCCTCTGAAGTTTTTTATCGCCAGTTTTTTAGCAGCATCAATTAAATCAAAATTGGACATAGGGAGAATTGGGCTTTCAACTAATAAACCGTTCCTAGTATTCTTAGGCCGATCCGTTCACGGATCTCCCGCTGTACCATGAATACGGGGTTCCTGGTAGTCTTAGACCCTTTCCCTTTTTTTATATCCTTTCCCAGTTGCCTTTTTCAACGCCATCCCTGCCGCGGTCCCAACGGCTCCCAACGCAGCCGCCTTCGCCACCGCTGGGGCAGCCGCTGCAATCAATGCTGGTATTGCAGCTAACAATGGAAATATACCACCTGATTTTATCATGTTCGCGATTGCAGCTTTTGAAAATACAATTTGAACCCCTCGCCGTTTCTTTAGCGCATCATTGAAATGTTTTATTTGACGATCCGTCAGTGATATTTTATGTGTACCGCCGGACATCTGCGCTGGTTTTAACGTTATTGTTGTTCCACATTCTTTAGCGGATTTTGATCGCAATTTCTTGACCTGACCATCAGTCAGATTGACACTAACAACACTATATGTCATTTTATTGTAAAACACATTTATGCTTTCAATTGATCTAATTGGAAACTCTTCAAGTTTCATTTACATATTTTCCACTGGTGCATCAACTACTCTCATTCGTCCACCAACCCCTTCTAACAACATTGATTTATCACTGAGAATGACAGCAATCGCTCTATAATTAACGCCACCAGGAGCTATACGAGCTCTGAAGTGTATATCAACGACGGATTGCCTTGTTAAATCAAGATGTTCCAGCGAAAAGTAATAAATCGGATAGAGGCTTTTAAAATCAAGTTGAGATATTTGTAAACCAGTATCAACATTTTGATCACGACCCATATATGACAGCATCCGATGATACACACGTGCTATATGGTTGTTTTCGTAATCAAGCTGTATATCCTCAGATGGTTCTTGTTGTCCGTTTATTCTCAGCGAAACATCATTTACTCCTAATTGATCGAATATCATATGACTGCGTTCTTGGGAACCTAATCGATTCCGATTCTGCAGCGCTATAAATATATGACGTGGAGCTGAAACCCCTTGTTTTGATGCCAAATGCCATGTAAATGTACCAGCGACATTATCCTCTTTGGCATCAGTCGTTGTTGTTAGCCAACTTATCAATGATTTGCCACCTGTGTCCATATATGAAAGTAGCCGCTCTTCCGTGGTAATTGATGGGGTCATTACTGGCATCCATAATACTATTTTACTCAAAACAACTTTACCATCAGTGGCACCAGTACGCCAAATTGCATCATTGTCATTGCCTTTTCGCACTAACGCGATTGTGTGTTTGGCTCCATAGATGACTTTTCTGACATTTCTGCAGAATCCGAAAATATGATGCAACGGAATCGCACATGAAAACCGTCGGCGTTGTCCTTGTAACGTCGCTACTCGTGTTGCAAACCCTAGATTGAAATTGCGATTAATGTCTACGACATCAAAGGTACCAGCTGGTCTAGTATATCCGTCTGGTGCTGGATCAACTGCGGTATCTTGTGTTGCTTTTACTCTAGTATGATTAATGTGATCAGCGTGATTATTAATATCCTTTGCAAACATCATAGATGGACCAGCCGACCTTGTATAATCATCGGAGTATCTTGCTAGCCCGATTATTGTTGTTGCAACATCAACTTCACGGTCTATTGATTCAATTTCTTTTCCATCAACGAGATATCTTGCACTTTCAAATAACGCCATTATGCCATTATTAACAAAACCAACTCGGATATTTGGATCATCTGCATATGGGGTATCAGCTGCATCATTTGTAACGAGTTCTCCTTCTACTTCAATAAATGCTTCACATGGCAAAAAGTATTTACTGGTATCTTGAACTTGAAGTTCAATTCGCGATCGTAGGTTGGGTTGTATAGCATGATAGGAATAGTATTGATAATCGCGGACAGAATCATCTTTGCGCACTATGGCTTCCATATCAAACGCGGGATCAGCTGTTCGTTTAAACATTTATAACATTACTAGTGTTTTCAATTGTGAAACTCTTTGTAATCATCGTCGTTTTTGTTTTCGTTTCAAACCACTTCCTGCTATCGCGTTCATGATAGCACTATCTGTTACCGGTGAAGCCGGAGTCACCGAAGCAGCGATAGACGCTAGTTTTTCTTCCAATGCGCTATTTATTGCTTTGCTGACTTTTGCAGGCATCACTGTAGTTGATGGCAGCACTGGTGGTTTCACCACCGACTTAGTCATTCCTGGTTTCTTTCGCACCAATGATGCTATTTTATCTTTCGCGGCAGAAAACGCTTTTCCGGCAAGATTTCCAACGAAATTTCCGATTTTGATGGTTCCCTTATCACGAATAATATCAATGGCTTTCATTGATAATTGTTTAGCTAACGGCGCCACCTTGGGAGCCATTCTTGTAAATAACCCCGCAATGGTATTGCCGAAACCATCTCCGTAATATGCTCTATAAACAGGCAATCGTGAGTTCATCACGTAGACGCTTACGGGGTTATCATGGTTGTAGTGTATAATCATCTTGTTATAAAACTAGTAGTTTTTCATTTAGTGATCAATCGCTAGCGTCCATAGGATTTTTCATCATAACCATGGGCATCTTTGTGATTTTCAACTAATTCAGTAATGAGTTCTCGATATACATTAATGTCCATGATACCACCGGCAAATAATCGTCTACAGATATCAGCTGCTTCATTAATTATTTCCGGAGAGTTATTTCCGGCTCGTTTCCCTCCGATGAGAACTTCCAACCGTGATATATCACTAAGGATGTTACCAGGACATGTCACGGTAGAGTCAAAGACTCCAGCTTTGAAATCCTTCGGATTTTTAATCGAATATCCTTTTCCGCTTGTTTTCTCAGTTGTACCAGTTGCGCCCTGACTATCATCAAGTAATTGCCTTTGTCGGCCTAGACTTTGTTTTTCTCGTTCTTGTTGTTTTTGTATACTATAACTATCAACTCCTGCTTTAAAAGTTCTGTACTCAATTGTATCCCTTTTCAAATTACCAGTAATCCCCTTATTCGTTTCATACAACCAATTAACCCATTCATCTCGGCTTATTCTACTGTTTTTATACTCGTCTTTTAAAAAGTCTTTTCTAGAATGAAAGCTTTGGTTGGCAAACTCACTAAAAATCCTATAATCTTCGAGTTTTATTAATTGATATCGTTTGATTTCTGTTATAGCTCCTTCGGTGAGTTTGTTTATAAAGGGAACACCTCTTGGGGTGACGACATCAACAGGTTGTGGTTCAGGCGCAGAATCACCAATATCAGCTAATCGTTCATACTCGTGTTGGGTTTTTATATCACTGGATAGCTGTTGTATCCCTGCGCGTGTTTGTTCGGTCTCTGCTGCTATCTTTTCAAGTGTATCAAGCAGCGGCGCCTTCTTTGCTCGTTCTTTTTCAGGAATATCTCCATATATCGCTGCTTCAGTTAACTTTTTCACATCTTTGGTCGCACTTGTTATCGGAGTAAACAGTTGTTCACTTGACACAGAAAAGTCAGTCTGCGCTTGTTGTCGTTGTTGAAGTTTCTCACGAAGTCTGTCTCGAACCGGTATAAACTTTTTAATTGCTGCTAGCCGCTCTCGGGCTAATCTAGTTGTAAGCGATTCACCTACCATATATTGTTTGTGAACTAATTTTTCAAATGTGAAACTATCACAATTAAAAGATGAGTTATTAAATAAATGTACCATCAAGCTAACGTATCCATCTTCGACAGGGTTAAACTGTACGACGCTATCCGCGAGTGTTTCAGAAATAACATTGCTGGGGGTTTCAGAATTGTAATATCTGAGAATGGAAATGAACGATTTTTATTAACGACGCGGCAACAACAACAACTACGTGAAAATGGAGGCGTCGCGGTGATTACTTGCTACCACGACCAGATCATCCAGTACGCACATAATTGCATGGGCAAGTCCAGACTGCTGAGTATCCTTTCAGGAGAAAATCCTATGTGAGTGTTACAAAAAACGCTAAAAAAAATAATTATTTTTTAATAAAATTTACTGAAAAGCCTATCACTCACGTGGTTAAGATACTGGTTTTTCCTCGTTTAATATTTTTCTAAGATCACGAACCTTATAACTAATTTCAGCTCGTTTTTGATACTCTTGGCCGAGCTTTTGACGTATTGCTTCAACGGTGCTAAATAGCGTTATAAATGTATTAATATCGTTACCGTACAAACAAGCATAGATAGACTTTTGAATTCCTTTCACGAGCCTGTACATCTTAGGTAAAACATAACGACCCTTACTAGACTGATACTCGATGTCTTCATATTCCGAGGCAATCCTGTCACAGTCGAGATCTTCAGATAATACTACCCCTCTATTTTTTAAATCTGAGATTTCAGCAATTATAGAATTTACATCTTTGATATCCATTATTTATATTTTTATATAAATATAATACATTTTATCTTTAATTAAAAAAAAAGCAAAATAAATGATATCAATTATGAGCGGTTATTCATTCATGAGTCCCTTATTCAGGCCTTTGTGTCTTTGCTAGGGTCTTTTCTTTTGGCTATCCATTTGGATGCTCTTTTCTTTTGGCTATCCATTTGGATGCTCTTTTCTTTTGGCTATCCATTTGGATGCCCTTTTGTGACCCTAACACGGTTTCTATTAGCCGGTAGCCCATTCTGTGCTACCCTGTGGGGTTCCTCATGTGAATGTAGAGCTTTTTGCATCAATTTATACCATTTTTTTTACATCCAATTACTTTGATAAACACATAATCTCCGGCGAGGGGTCTAACTCAGCAAAGGCTGAATTAGATCTCTCAGAAGGTATATGTTTATTGGATGTTATGTGGCGTGGGCGTGGTAAACCAAACCAACATGGCAACCCATGAAATTAAATTCATGGTTGCATGAGTTGGAAAAAACACCAACCCACGCTACCGAGAATGCGATAGCATGAGTTACAATGTTGGTTTGGCTAAGGGGGTCCGCCCCTCCCCCCCCCCAATTAATAGAAAAAACATCTTCCGTTTCGCCATCAAATAATGTATCTACTATGGGGACCGAATACGTAGTAGTTGATAGATCTATGTTTACAAGACAAACACGCTACCATTACACCACGGAGCCGTCATATAAAATAGAGATTGTTTAATATATATATCTTCTGATTAAGAGATTTTTAAAATAGACAATTTTACTGTCGTATTTAAGAAATAAATACTAAAACGAATAATAATTTAACTGTTGTAACCATCCAGAAAACAGTGAAAACAGCATTAAATTACAACGTGTAAGGTGCTTCGAGAAAACATAAAATCGGAGCAGTTTAAAATATAATGTAAATATCAGTCACGCATGCCTGCGTCAGTGACTAGACAAAATACATTATCGATTAGATCACAAAGAGCTGTATACAGGAATTTTAACCACGCCCACCTACTTCAATGAATGGAAACCACTCGCGATGTACATATGGTTCTTGATATGAAATCGGAAGGATGTACTATATGGTCACTTGCTTTTATTTTCCGCGCGTGGTTTATCCTGCACTCAGTGTAGCCAAGCGACAATAAAACGTTTTAGAAATTCCTAAAAAATAAAATTCTACCGAAACTATGTACAGTCACGTGCGCGCCTAGTTAACAGACGACAAATTCCTTTGACGTCATGATACAAGGGAACTTAGTGAGTTGCGGCGGATTTGTCCATGGGGGATTTATCTCCCTTGAATAGTTTCAGGTGTATACGAATTTTATTTTATGACTATTTTTTTCGACAGAGCAGTTTTAATTATATTTTCTGCAACAAATCGTATTGAAGTCCCACAAATGTCAAAGTATCTACTGGCTTCATTTATCGACTGAATGCTTCTCTCTTCATTATTTTCTAAATTAAACGATTTGATCCCCCTAGGGCGTTTTGCATGTTTGCCAGTTCCACCTAATTTTGCATTCCGACTTTGTGAGACGGCTTGAAAATTCACAAGACAATTATCAGTCTTTACGCCATTTATGTGATCAATCACAAGGCCGTCTTCGATTAATCCGTAAAATGCTTCATAGATGGCTCTGTGACAGAGATACTTCTTCCTCCCAGCTGAAAACATCAAATACCCCATATTATTCAGATATCCAACCGGTTCTTTTAGTCTGCGATGCCTGACAACACCATCACGGGATGCTTCATAATTAACAAGCACTGGATGAGGTCTGAAATCTTGGCTCATTTGTATAATAATACTATTTGTCTAATTTATATCTGCTTTAATTATAAGTCTATCAATGTAGTCTTGAGGGGTTTTGATGATTTTGTCCTTGATTTTATCAAGGACGGAGACTTTGTTGGGGTCAATGATTCGTTTGTCATAATAGCGTTTTAGTTCCCTGTATCGTTTGCCGCCGCAACTGAGACATAATTGTGATTTTCCCCTTACCCCAACCCCACATTGGAGGCATGGGAGAGGACCAAAACTTCCTCGCCGAACGCTTTGTAAATGATGCCCACAGAATTCGCTTCTGCATGATTTGTTACACGGGGTTGTTGATCCAATCATAAGCCACTTGCAGTGATTCATTATACTATATTTTTCTATTTAAATACTTGTTTTAATTATAACATGGAAGAGTTCAAGAGATTATCGAAAATTAAGCCCTGGAAAAATGCTAAATTCATTGATTATAACATGGAGGAGTTCACCAGATTATCGAAAATCAAGCCTTGGAGAAATACTAAATTCAATCTCGATAGAGTCTCTGATACACCAAAACGTCTAATCGGTGATAGAACTATACTAAGTAAAATCAGGGAGTGTTTTAATGAATTCTACCGAGACGGTGCAGCATACTGTTGGTCGACATTTCGAATTATACATGGCGATGTTAATGTACCGAACATCGATGCTACCATGAACGATGAAAGAGCAGCTGAGATCATTTCACACCTTGGCGAGCCAACGGGGTGGAAATCCAAGGGTGTAAAATCCAAAGATGGAAATCGCAAAGCAATTCCCAAATAAAGCAATTCCCAACAGAAGTATTTTTTCAGAATAAAATTCATTATCGAAGTCGAAGGCAAATGGATTATCAGGGATAAATTTGAACCAATCCTCAAGGATAAAAAACTATCATTGTAAGTAGAGATTCCAAACCAGGAATTCTGACTGGAATTGACAAACCATACTACGAAAGTTCTTATCCTGTAACAGCAATCGTTTATGGAATATATCCGTTAAATGATAACCCGATATTGCAAAACTAGCTCCTATGAAATATTCACCGTTGACTTCGTCAAGGCTCAATTGTGTGGCAACACGGGTAATGGAACACTTCACAAATGCATCCCGAGGAAATAAACTAACTGATCTGCGACGTAGGAAAATAACCGAATGGGAACTGACAGTGAAACAGCACGGTGCAAAGATCTCTGATATAGCTAAATTAGAAGCATTATTAAAATTCCCAATATCAGTAAGGACAATAACCGGTGGAGTATTATACGAACCGAAATATCAATCGCGAGGAGCTCCAATATAAATTATTGATCATAACGAACACGCGTGGACACCTGCAGTAACAATATTTCCACGAGATAGAACCGTGAGATATATCCCCGAGGAATTCGTCGGGGATGTTTTTTATAATGAGAAATTATTCGATGCTATTCACACACTGTGTAAAGATGATCCTGTGTCAGTGTGGTTACTTAGAAGTGATGAAGATCCCGAAATAGGATTTGATCAATTTGTAAGACCAAATGGTGAATTATATCGCGTTGAAGAATTAGATAACAGAATGAGAAAAATGGCTAGTGATTTTTCACCGGAGAGTTCCCATGAAAAACTACTCACGGATAGTTTTACTATTCCATCAGTGGTAGCTCACTTCGCAAGAGAAAAAAACTCATGGCGTCCAACACAAAGTGATTTTCTCGAGGACGTTAAATTGAGTTGCGTCGAATTTAGTCATGGAGAACTGTGGAATACAAAATACCATCGTGGCGGTATGATTTCAATTGATATATCCGCGTGTTATCCTGGAAGTTTCCTCGGGTATGGAGAATGTGCTAAGTACTTTAAACGATTTGGACACCCCACACATGAAATGACTCGTGTTGCTATTAATGGTCCATTGCCTGATTTTGATTTAACCGGATTCGCTCGTGTGATATCATTTGAACTCGCTACAGGGTTACATCCGTGTAGTTATGTTTGGCTTGGTAGACATATGTCTGTGAAACACTGGATGCCAATAGTGCTATTGAGATATATGATTGATTGTGGTATGCTAATATCGTTGATTGTTTCCGAAGCTATTATATGCTATCGAGCTCAGAAAGAAGTTTGGCTACCACAACCCGATCTAGATCGTATAATTAGCGAACAGCGAAAACAGTTTCCAGATTTCAGCGAGGAAGAAGTCATGAATTGGTCTAAGAAGTTATTTGAAATTAAAAAAGAA
Source organism: Unio pictorum (assembly GCA_030141615.1). Classification (NCBI taxonomy): domain Eukaryota; kingdom Metazoa; phylum Mollusca; class Bivalvia; order Unionida; family Unionidae; genus Unio; species Unio pictorum. Next base: position 5,262,683 of record JARLTB010000188.1, read on the forward strand.
CAAGCAAAAGATTTTGGACGAAGAATAATCGGTAAATTTACCCAGGGTGGAAGATACGACAATGCAAAATATTCCTCGCGGTTGATCATAGACGTCGCTGAATACGATTTTATTGTAACGGATTTAACGAAACAGGGAAAACTTGTAAATCGTAAAGACGCTTTCCTATCCGATGGAAGACAATTAGGTACAATTGTTACCTATTGTGATGGATATATTAAACAATATACGCATTTGAGAAGTTCTATGCTAGCTTATGCTTCTATCAATTTATTTTCGATGATAAATAGATTTCCTAATAACGCAGTTAGAGTAGCCACTGATTCTATTTATATCCACGAGAAATACAAATCAGATGTAGCTAAATTCACATCCCAGGAGGAAGCGTGGGGATGTTGGAGATTTAAAAAGGAGACGCTACATGAGTATTGTGAATCGGCAGATGCTACCATGGATGATAAATATCTTTCATGTAACCCCATTGAAATTCAATCCGAATTTTCTAATGCACCACCGGTATCTGATCCAATATGTAGATACAAGACAGTTTATTTAAACGGTTGTGGTGGGTCAGGAAAGACAACTCGTGCAATTGAATTATACCGCGTTTCAAAATCAAACATGATTGTCCTAACACCTACTCACAGACTCGCCAGAGAGATGAAACAACGAAGGGTAAATGCCTGTACTTATCATAGTTTCTTTCGATGGAAAGGCGATGAATGGACTCCAGATTGAATGGGCGATAAATTCATTCCTGAAATCATAATTTGGGATGAAATATGCACAGTATCGTTGAAAATATTACAAACCTTTCTTGAGTGGTTGTTATTGAAAAATACAAAAGTCGTCATGTGCGGTGATCATGGCCAACCACCACCATTTGTCGGTGCATCCCCACATGAATGGCTAAAGGGTTTTGTAGACTATTATGAAGAAATTACCACTGATTATAGATCACTTGATGAACAATTACGCGAGTTCAAAGCGCTAATTAGATTACAACCGGATAAAATCCAGTGTGAAATAGCGCGTGAAATAATTTCAGAAACTCCCATAAATGATTTTTGGGAAACGTGGAGACCAAACGATTTGATAATTGCAAGTAGAAAAATAGTCAGAGACATACTTCAGATGAAGTTATTTGAAACGCATAAAGAAAAATTTGCAACATTTCCAGTACCGTTATGTTATAGACCTTCGGATACACGAAAACAGAATATAGAAGTTGATATTCCAGGGAAGAGTGAAAAGCAGATTCTCGTGTTAAATGATATTGTGCTGGTTGATATCAGCGTCGTCGAAGATGCATTGCGTGCTAATAAATCCCCATGGACGCTAGGATACGCAGCGACGATACATTCTTCACAGGGATTGACTATATCAGATACAATTGTTTGGATGGTGGATAATCGCATTGAATGGTCAAATTTAGTCTATCTTGCAGTATCCAGAGTACGAAGAATAAATCAACTTCGAAGAATTGTTGTTGACGAAGTCAGTGACGATAATGATACTTCAATAAGTGATATTGTCAGCGTTGATAGAGTCAAGGATATAATCAGAAAAAAACTCTCTGGTTACAAACAACAAGACAAAAAAAAAAAACAACGAGAATTTTACATTGATGCTGAATTAATAATTACGCTGAAGCAACAACAGAATAATCACTGCGCGAGTTGCAATTGTATAATGCGTTGGCAGTATTCGGATAAAGATCCTCGCCAATTTACCGTAGACAGAAAGAATAGCAGCATTGGTCATGTCAGAAACAATGTGATGTTGACTTGTCTTGAGTGCAACAGACGCAACGGCGCTAGTTAAGACCCCGCGGTGGTAATTGAGTATCGTCAGGAATCACTTGTAATTGTTCGCGTGTAAAACCCCGCTGAGGGGCAGTTGAATCCAATTTATAGATTGCTGGTCTACCAGTAGATCGTGTTATACTAGATATTTTATGTACGGTGACACTCCAAATAGGATCAGTAGCTCTTTTTTTAACCACCCTCAAGCTCTCCTGGTTCGTATAAATACCTTACAGTGACATTACTACCAAGAATTGGTTCTTTGAAATCTTTTTGTGAAATTCCTTGGATTTCCATTTTTGGTATAGACTCTTTCTTAATCGCGTTGACAGGTTTCATGTTAATTGTTCGAGTAATCTCGTTATTGAGCGCGGTAATCACAGCTGGTAATCTCTTAACCCATTCACGGGATCTCTTATCCTGAATAAACTCCTTCGCGTATTGATATCCAAATAACCGTTCAGCAATCGTCCGATTAAATCGTTCAACAATTGCCTGATCGCGATGTAACGCAGTATGTCCTCGTCGTATTGTGACATTGTGATGTTTCATTGTAGATAAAACAGCGCCTTGAAATTCCTTGCCAGGATCAACTTGTAATAGATTCGGCCAGCGTAGTGGGCCTCGTCGATAAATCTTCTCAAATGCAGAAGCAACTTCAGGTGATGATTTTATTTTTAGCGGTTCTGCTTGTTTGTATCGACTAGCAACGTCAACTACGGTTAGCGCGTATTTGTAACCGTTGTCATGTGGTAAAAACAATAAATCAGCTTGATGAACTTCATTAGGTCCGGTAACATCAAAATGCGAGAAATTGATTTGTTTAGGGCGCGGTAGATAAATTTGCCATATAGCCTGTTTGGATAACCAATTAGCCGCAGTGGCCTTTTTCACTTTTGCGGCGTTGGCGAGTTTATTGATTGCAGCGTTACCCCTCCAGTATCCTCTTGGGGAATAATAAATTGATTCCATATTATTAATTACCAGCGCCCATCATCAATTTGCCTTTCATAGCTGATTTTACCAACCACGAAGCCAACTTTTCTTTAAAAGATTTATCAGGAATAGCATTTAACGCATGAATTAATTTCACATCCGCGAGATGCCTGTTTTGCAAATTGCTGCTTTTATATGCAACATCATGAAGGTGACACGCCTTATCAATAGCGTTTATCGGATACTCGCCGGGTCGGGGCTGATTTTGATCATCAAGTCTGATATCTAATCGTGTTCCGGGACCACAGTAGCTATATCATGGAAGGTGCTTTTCTCCGGGGTACTTTGCCCATGGGGTTCCAGGGAGCTTTGCCAATTTGGCTGCGATATCACCTCCTCGTTTTTTTTAAAAAACATTTCCGGATTGTAAAATCTTTGATTTTGTAGAAATAAATCTAAATTTTTTTGTACCACATGTTGCACATCTACCAGTAAGTGCAGATCTGTTATTTTTAGTTGTAATCGTCGTCACATCATTTGTGCTAGTACGCGTTTTACACTTCACACAATATAGATCCATAATTTATGTATAGAGATATGGATATAATTGATTTTTCTGCGACTAAAACAAGAGAACCAGTTAAGCATCATGCAGCGCTACCAAACTCTATCCGCGCAATTATAATCGGGCCATCTGGATCCGGCAAGACGCAATTGTTGCTCAATTTAATAATGAGATGGATGAAGTGAGATAAATTGTATTTAGTTTCTCCTAGCGTAGATGATCAACGATTCTATGAAGTGCTAAAAGATTTTAATGAAAACGCTTCAGAGATTAAAGGTGAGAACGTCGTTGATTTTATAACTGATATTGACGAGGCACCATCCGTGGATGACCTTGATGGGAGCATTAACAATTTAGTCGTATACGACGATGTGATGTTAGACAATCAAAAAAAACCCAGCTAGGATCTTTTCCCGTGGGCGTCACAAAAACACTGACGTGATATATATCACTCAACGCTACACTCAGATTCCAAAAGTGATCAGAGATAACTGTAATATTCTTGCTGTGTTTAACGGCGTTGATACACATACGCTACGAAATATTTGGCAGACATGGTGCTTTGATATGGACTTCAATCAATTTAAAAATTTCTTTAGTAACGCTCAGTCGACCCCGCACGGATTTATAACAATAAATTTACATGATCCTCGGACACGATATCGTATCGGACTCGATCAAATATTCGGTTGAACTCGTAAAAGAATTATTAACCCGTAGCAGCAGAGAGGGTGATGACCACATCGTTGAGACCAAAATTGATTGAAAAATCGTAAAGTCTCCGTTCGCTAAATGGAGACTTATTTTTTTTGGTTAAAATGAGATTTCGTTGGAAGCCTTATTTTTGCTCGAAAACGTGGTCTGTTCACCCTCTCTGCTGCTGAGAGTCAAAGTGAAAGTTGTAATCTCCAAGAATAATTAGGTTGCCACCTATTGATTTTGGACTAAAAACGTCCATATAATTTGCAAAGACATCACAAAGACCCCATACAGGTGATATATGTATCCATCATGATAAAGCGTATTCTAAAAAAAATGACACTTTCCAGAATCCGCCATTATAGATCAAGTAAAAACCAAACGTTACAAAATTATGTCTGTAACTTCGATTTTATCTTATAACACGTTTCTAAATTGTACTTTGTGTTATGTATGTCAAGTGTTCGTTTGACGAGTGGATAGTCTAGTTATTTAAACTATAAGTTAGAGTCTGTACAATAAAGAGACGCTCGTATCTAGAATCTCTACAATAAAGAGACGCTCGTGCATAGAGTCTGCACAATAAAGAGACGCTCGTGCCTAGAATCTCTACAATAAAGAGACGCTCGTGCATAGAATCTGCACAATAAAGAGACGCTCGTGCCTAGAGACTGGATAATAAAGAGACGCTCGTGCATAGAATCTCTACAATAAAGAGACGCTCGTGCATAGAGTCTGCACAATAAAGAGACGCTCGTGCCTAGAGACTGGACAATAAAGAGACGCTCGTGCCTAGAATCTCTACAGTAAAGAGACGCTCGTGCATAGAGTCTGCACAATAAAGAGACGCTCGTGCATAGAGACTGGACAATAAAGAGACGCTCGTGCTTAGAATCTCTACAGTAAGGAGACGCTCGCGCATAGAGTCTGCACAATAAAGAGACGTTCGTGCCTAGAGACTGGACAATACAGAGACGCTCGTGCCTAGAGTCTGTACAATAAAGAGACGCTCGTGCCTAGAATCTCTACAATAAAGAGACGCTCGTGCATAGAATCTGCACAATAAAGAGACGCTCGTGCCTAGAGACTGGATAATAAAGAGACGCTCGTGCCTAGAATCTCTACAATAAAGAGACGCTCATGCATAGAGTCTGCACAATAAAGAGACGCTCGTGCCTAGAGACTGGACAATAAAGAGACGCTCGTGCCTAGAATCTCTACAGTAAAGAGACGCTCGTGCATAGAGTCTGCACAATAAAGAGACGCTCGTGCCTAGAGACTGGACACTAAAGAGACGCTCGTGCATAGAATCTCTACAGTAAGGAGACGCTCGCGCATAGAGTCTGCACAATAAAGAGACGTTCGTGCCTAGAGACTGGACAATACAGAGACGCTCGTTCCTAGAGTCTGTACAATAAAGAGACGCTCGTGCCTAAAGACTGGGCAATAAAGAAACGCTCGTGCCTAAAGTGTGGACAATAAAGAGACGTTTTGCCTTCAGTATGTAGTTTATCCTCCAATATTGTGTTGGGGTATTTCTTACATTTATGTAAATATCATATAAACCATTTTCTTTAAGTTGAATGTAGTACTTTTTCTCCATGAAGCGATGATTAACGTTTCAATTTGTATGCCCTCGCCATATCTGTGGAGAGTGCATTTTAGTACTATGCCTGTCTTTCCTGTCCCGCACGTGCAGTCAAATGTCGCGTGTCCCATATTTCTTTTCCGATGAATATCTTTTTGATTGATTTAGTGCATTGAAATCAAATTAAGTATGAGGCGTTATATGAAAAATACCCGTTTTTACCAATATCTTGCAAAATATTAAGAAGTTATTGTAACTTTTGGCGTACAACATATCCTTTCAATTTCGTTCCAGCTTAATAGCCATTGAAAGTGTACTTTGACTGAAAATATATTTGAACGAGGCTTTAGAATAAGATGACGTATGCGAAGTTGGTGTGTTCCTGTTTAGCGGAAAGAAACAAAAAACTTTATAGAGTTATGTTCCCTACTTAACGCAGTGCCCATGCACTTCGCACCTAACATTTACAAAGGACTTTATCGGTAAAATCAAATTTAGTGTAAAACGTTTGTAACAATGTAGTTTAGGTCTAGTTCCATATTCATCGTTTTCTTGCTAAAACTTGAAGGAGTTATTGCCCGTGTTTGTCTTAGACCTTTGTTCTTTCGGTTCCGCTCATGTTTTGGGGATTGAAACAAAACTTGCGCGAGTTTATATTAACAATACTTTGGTTTATTTTAATTTTACTATCTTCAGAAAAAATGTTATGTACTTATCATATTGTTTTGACGTAGATAACATCCATTTATTTGCATTGTACCGGTCGGGGCATACATGTAATATGAACACACACTTAGTACGTGTTAATTGTGATGTGTATGTCACAGTTTCATAATTAATGTTGTGATTTTATGCCTCTGTTATTTATGTGGAAATTATTTAGCAGATTTGTACACTTTTGATCTTATGGAAAGGAAGCGAAGGGCATGCTTGTATTATGTTTTACTTATTTCAGAGATTCTTTGGATGATGTCAGGTAAGAAAGAGATTAGAGCAACACACATTTTTAATTTAAAGTATCTGACACCGAGGCGGATTCTTCCTTTGGCACTCCCACAAATAATTTAAAAAAGTAAACACACAGAAAAATATATTATATCTACAAACAGATTTTTTAACAGTGCCGTGCTGTCATGTATGCAAATCGGAAAGAATGTTTATTTGGTATAATTTTTCATTTTGTTTGAAATTCTTGTACTGTTATTTCCAACTCTCCCGATGCCCCCAACCCTTCTGGCTGTCACCCGGCCTGGGCGGACTACCCCCATTATATGGCCATTATTACGCCACTGTATGCAGTCATACTAAACAATTTATTTCATAATTTACATATCTGATAATAGACACATAATTTAAAATAAATTTTTAATTCATCTTTATCGGTAAAAAGGATTAATTTCCATTCATAATGGAAATGAAAAAGGAATGTTCATCCCACTTCAGTACATATCGTCACATTTAGGTGATAGTTAAAATTTATGTAAGGATGCCATGATATGTATGTGCATTGTAATTATTCTGTGTCGCATTATCTGCAGAAATAGTAGGCTATGATGATAGATTTAAATGCAATACTCATTTTCAGGTTGTTGGTACTGGAGAAGCTAGAGAGGTAGGAAATTTTACGCTAATCCAGAATAATATAATTTTTAATATGTAATTGATGAGAAATGTAAACGAAAAATAAAATGTATGTAAATATTCTTAATTGAGAGAAGGATTATTAATAGGGCATAACCGATTAGCATTTTTCTACCGATTTCCGATTCCGGATTTTGAGCATGAAATTTTTCCGATTCCGGATACGATTCAATTAATCGGAAATGCTAAATCCGTATTTTTTTTCTAAAAAATTTCATCTTCCGTTTCCGGGTTTCTGGTATCTGGTTTTGCCGTGTCTAGCATGTTACTTAGTACTTTACCATATCCGGCTTCATTTCCGGTTTTCACACGTCCGTTCAAATAGATTGTCTCACAGCGTGGTTGTGTTGACCATATTGAACTTTTCTGACTTCTTATTTGACTTTATTAACGCACTATTGAATGACACGCAGTGTTAGACACGGTGTTATAAAAATTCAACTTTATTATTTTTATTATCCGAATCGGTCGTTCCTGCCTTGTCCGACTCCGATTAATTGGAAGTTCATACTATCCGGTGGAATCCGATATCCGGATCAAAAGTCGGTTATGCCCTAATTATTAATATGCTTGAATGATTGCTCTATATAAGCTTTAATTGATAATGTAATTATTGAGTGTATTTATATTACAGCGTGGCAAATTTACTTTGTATACTCATTGTCATGATACATATATTGCAACATAAGCAGCAGAGGGGCTGAATAGACCATTTTTAGGGAAGTGCATTTGTAAAATGAACCCTTCCTACAGAAAATGACCACACATGCATCAATAACGCTAAACCGAGGCCTCCATCTGGGTTAGCGCAGTTTTGCTACTGACGCTCGCGTGTCAAATTTGTATCATCGTTCACCATCTCTGCTGCTGTATGTGTAAACAAAAAGTGGCGGTCAGGTGGCGTAATTAAATAATTATTATATCAATAAAAATCCTACCATGGAAGCGTGTACAGCTTAAACGCGATATCCACTAGATGCAATCAAGAAATCCATCCGCGTCCGTGTTCCTTCAAGAAACAACTATAGTCGCATCAGTAGTCTCAAGTGGAATGTACAGACACAGAGCAGTTATTTAAACCAATTGTCGAACCAATCAAGTAAATATTTACAGCAGCCGAGGCAGCACACAAAGCTCTTGAGACATTGCCTGTTGGTATTGCTTGACGTTTTCGAACAACAAGACCACCACCTCAGCAATCTCCTCAACCACAGCCTACAGTTGAGCCATCGCCAACGCCAAAAGTTAAACATCATGCACAAATTTACGCCGGAAGTTATATCAGTGACCGGTGTTGCAAAATCAGCTGTACGTGGTTCTTTTGAAACTGCCGTCCAGAGGTGTTTTATGCGTGATCAATTACCAAACAATCAATCCGTGTTGAAACCGGTATCATGTATCTCGATGGAAGTTCCTGTCCTACCACTCCTGACAGTGCCATGGGTAAGGACACTCACTGGGTTGCATATGCGGTTGATCCATGTAGAGTTGTTCATTTTGATTCGAACGGAATAGCTCATCAGATATCATTTTTACGATATAGTGGCTTAGCCGGTAACATGACAATCCGGTATTCAACATTACTAACAGAGATATTAATAATTGGAGACATTATGCATGGCGATCTCAGCATGAGTAGAAATATAATTATCAATGTGAGAGAACCCACATCAGATGATGATGTGGCAACAAAACAATACGTGGACACAACTACACCACAATCAGTAGTGAGACCAGTAAATATGTTGCTAAAGCTGGTGATACAATGACTAGAGATCTCGATATGGTTGGTAATACAATTACCAACTTGAGAGAACCAGTAACAGACAATGAAGCTGCAACGAAGAAATACATGGACAATATCAACATCCCGATGGATTGACTACTTTTATATCTGTATATGCTAATCATGTCCGCGTTTGCAAATTGTCGTAGAAACACAAATATAAACCTTAATGAATTGCTTTGGGAGTCAAGAAGTCATTGACATTAATCTCTCTGAGATCAAAAAGATTTACGATGTTGTAATTCGTCGTACAACCTCCATTTATGCAGTATATATACAGTAGCATATAGATCAGCATTATGGAAGACACTCAATAAATCCATCAAACATACCGTTGACGTTACCGGTATGTTTAGGTTCTAAGTACTCGGCGTTACAACATTTACAATATCTACCACAATTTCGCGGCGTTATCCACTAACTGAATCTTCTGGATCCATGTTTAGCAATATTGGAGCTAAACGACGAGGAGACATTTGTGGTGGAACCCTAAGATAAAGGCGCCCTCCTGTGGTACTATTGGTATTTTGAATTCGTCGCCAATAAACCACATACTTGAAGTGTTAGCAATCTACATAATGAATCACTAAACTGATGTTCAACGTTTCAGATATTTGCAAGTACGTTTGTACTAAGTCAACTGAAAACTATCATTGAAGAGCATACAGTAAAACGAAAATAATATCGTCATTACTGATATAATTGTATACGCTGCATCCGACGTAGTCGCTGAAACAGTAGATATAATCGGCACATCATCATTCACATATAACACAGCAGCAGTAATAGGAACTGGTGTGCTGCTAAAGAAATCACACGAAAAAACAGAACTTTCTATCAGCGGCCACACTAGCACACGCCATATTATCGTCGCTGATATCAGATATTAGAGATGGCATTATATCAAATCAAGAATTTGAAACACTAAGTAAGGTTTACTATGAAGCAACTGAAACACATACCTTATTGTCTAAAGACAAGGACTCTGTCCATGACAAGGCAAGGATTTAGATCCATGATTTAAATAATAACGTAACAAGAACAATCACTGCGATTGCTAGAACAAATCGTCGCTAATACAAGACCACAAACAACCACGATGATATCAGCAACGTCAACCAAGTCTAAGTTTGACGTTATCTTTCCAACGGCATTTCCAGCCAAAGAAATAGCACTAGCACAATTGCGAGTACATTACAGAAGACCAAATGTCTGAACAAAGTCATTCGGTGGGTTGCAAGGGAATAATGAACTTGTATTTGCATACAACGATAAGTCTGACGGGACACCAAACTAAAATGTAGTGAGCATACCTACGAGCAGAAAACAAATGGAGCAGATCAACAATAAGTTCAAGCGCAGAATCACATGATTATAATCCTAAGATCACTATCACGGTTCATGAGCCAAAGTTATCAACCGCGTTAAAAATATCAACGCCTAATATCAAACTGTATTGAGATGGCCAGAGACAGCAACTGTTCATCAAGGACCATCGCGCCCTCAACAATCAGATTATGTATCAGATAAGCAAATGTATTGGTGCGGCTCATGTTGTCATGAAACACTCCAGATTAGTGTGAGAGTTCTGGGCTGTGGAGAACAGTAGAAGCATTGATAGGGGATTCTATGCTGTTGGAGGTATATTAACTCCGGAAGGCAAAGCTCTCCCTGTTAGGATGGATTGGGCATATACAAAACGATGAATAATATCCCGAAGATGATAGCAAAGCATTATGCAATGAAATTAATCGCGAGCACAAAAGAATGAGTGACAAACTATACCAGTTATTCGCCCACTATACAAACTAGTAATCCCCTGTTAGCGACCACCCGAGGAAGGAAATTATCACGCAAATAAAATGCTTGAACAACGTTGCATCGAACATCGAGAATGTTCAGCAAAATATTAATCAGTCAGAAATTTAATCCGAATGATTTATTGAGCATGAAAACGATAGATACTACTCACATAAACAATTATTCACAAGCAAATATTAGACCCTAGAATCAGATATACCAACGTTTAGCGTTTCTGGATTTAAACATTGACGAGATGAATAAAAATGTAAAAACATCATCGATGAATACTATCCCCAAAACGTTGATGCATGGAAAGTGATATAGTCGCCTCCAAGTATTCTCAAACATAAGAATGACCAAGAATGATGTTAGGCTAAACTGCGTTTCCCCCTGACCCCTACCCGCCCCCTCCCCCCGTTGGATTCGAAACATGAATTTGGTTGCAGACTTACTCGTTGCACATTGTGCATGCGATATCCACATAAATCCGTCACACATGTCTTATTACACGGAGTTATAGATTCAATCATCAGTACAATTGTAAAGGTTATTTTCTAGAATCATTGTAATTTATTAACTGAAGTTTAATTTAATGATATATTTTATTTTCCTTAAATATAACACGGAGTAGTTTACAAGATTATCTGCAATCAAACCTTCTCAAGCTAGATTCGATCTCGACAGAATAACCCCGGACTTGATGAGGCGAACTCTGGTTGAGGTTGATCCTAATTCGATGATTCAGACTCTAATCAATCGTATCCACAAGGCCGAGAGAGAGAGAGAGAGAGAGAGAGAGAGAGAGAGAGAGAGAGAGAGAGAGAGAGAGAGAGAGAGATTCGCAACGATGGTGCGGCTCATGTTGTCAACATTCAGAATTATTCACGACGATAGCACACCGACTATTGCTAACATGAAAGATAAACTAGCAGGGAGAATCATTTATTATCTAGACGAACAATACCTTTATGGCAAGATGACAAAGATTGTTGAAATATTCTAAACGATGTTGATATTGTTGAACGATTACTCATTAATTGTTTTACCATTCCGTTAGCTGCTTCTCACTTTTCGCACGAGGGGAATTCATGGAGGCCAACGCGGTTGGAATTGCTTACAGATATACAACGCAGTTGTGTCTATTACGGACACGGCGAATTGTGGAATACTAAATACGATAATAAGAATGTTATCTAAGTTGCTATCATTGCATGCTATCGTGGAAGTTTTCTTAGAATGGGAGTCTGTTCTGAGTATTCTAAAAGATTTGGGCGTTCTTCACTCGAGATGACTGGAGTTGTGATAAATGGACACTAGCCAGATTCTGTCTTAATGGAGTCGCGTGCATTAAGCCATTCGAGTTTACAACGGAAAACCTTTCTCTCGTTGTCGCTGTTTGATTCGGTCGTAATATTTTAATAAACGTGGATGTAATATCGTTTATCGTGAGTGAAGCGATACTATCGTATCGTCCATACATCTGGCTACCAAAAACCCCTGACAATGTTAGACATTATGAAATTAAAGATCTTGGCAAAAACAATAGTGAAATTTACGCAAAGCTGATCGCATGATCATTAAGCCTCATTATACAAGATTAATTTATTGACAATGCTGAGCTCGATTCCATAATTGTTGATACAACAGAGATAATTATATTTGTAAAACGAAGTAATGTTAAATTATAGATCGGAGGTAAAATTAGGAACAATTGTTAGCTACATTGATGGCGATTCACAACAATTAACTCATTTAAGTTTTTCGATGCTGGCATATGTTTTGATAAACTTAATATCGATGATAAACATATTTTCAGATAACGCGGTTAGGGTCGCCACAAAAATATGTAGAATTGGTACATGAAATACGTAATATACGATGATGTGATACTAGTCAAACAATCAAATACAGACATGTGCAAATACCTCAAGTGATCAGATATAACTGCAATAGTCTGGTTTTCTTTAATGGTGTTGACATCCATACACTAAAACATCATGATGTTCAGGAGAAAAGGATATGATCAAGTTTAAAAACTTCGTCTCAAAAGCGCAAGCGATTTCTCATGGATTTATCCCTACAAATATATATGATTCTCGGTTGCAATATCGCATTGATCTGGATCAGATTTTTAGTTGAAAGACCTGTCAAATGACAGCTACTCTTTGTACACACACGGCAGCAGAGAGTGTGACGACCAACAAACGGGTCAGTGCACGAGGATATACACAAGCGTCAAGATAAAATATACTCTAATCCGGTTTGATGCATCGGTTTAGTGTTATCGACGTTTGTGTATCATTTTCTTAGGAACGGTTTATTTCACTAATGTACTCGCCTAAGTATTGTATGTTGAACCCCTCTGCTGCCATATAAATGCAACATTTTTGAAAATCTTGAATACGTACAATAATAACTATATCAGGTTGATTTTACATTACTTTTTTCTTTTAGTCTGAAAAGATCTCTTAGTTTTACGAACTCAAAGTGTTGCAAAATGAATCATTTGTCGTCAAAATTGCAAATAAAGACTACATTATGGAACAAATAGAACATTTGCTGATTTCAGTCCTTTTCTTTCTGACTGAAAGTTTACGTACCCTTCAAAATGAAGGTGGTTGGACAATAATATGGCTGCCTTTAGTGATTGTTGAGCCCAGTTTTAAGCTTACATCACCGTAAACGGTCTGTTTCGAAAACCATATTTCTAGACCATTAATTGATTGTATCATCAACAAGGTCAATTTAGTTCCAAACTGTCTCCTACTGTGTGGAATAAATATCGTCTAAACACTAGATTATGTTAAATCAATAGACTATTCAAATCATATTTGTAAAGCTTCTTAAATAATAATGAAATACGTGTAACTTTCTGTCTCTTTCAAATATTGTAGAGCAAGCGGCAATGAAATACTCAGGTACTCTTATTGTTGTTTTCTTTGGTGCTAATTTTCTACAGTTTGTTTTAAAATTTCGATATGTTCATGCTCTCATGGTAAATTATATTTAAATGCAATTACTATTGCAGAGTTAAAATGTTTGTTTTTCAGCTTAAGTTTTAAGATTTATTTATCAACGTTTTTCTCGTTTGAAAGGCATTTTATGTGTGGCGTAACACTAAAATAAACCTTGTAATATAATTCACGACATGCACACTGATATCTTAAGTTTTTCATAATGACTAAAGTGATGACAAATCTATTTCAATGAACTAAAGCTCAGATTTTGTTTCTCCTCGCTTACCGTTTTGAAAAATAGATTTCCCATTCCTTAGGCGGCATTTTGTTCTTATTACAGTGTTCTTAAACTATGTAGTGACCCAGTTGTAAAGATTATTTCCCAAAAGAATATCATCCGAAAGAATTTCACAGATTCAGCAAGAGTGATGGTTATGGATAAAGAAAAGTGCCGTGAGTTTCTAGATGACTCCAATGTGTCAACAGTACGTGGTGTCTTCCTTGAGTCTGATGTTCTGGAGACGTTCAACTTCCCAAACACTGTAATAGACCACGCGACAATGGTAGTCAAGATCACAACAAAAACTGAAAGCTCGACTTTGTTTGATATAAAGGTTGTTTTAAAGTCCGGAAAAGACTGGGAAATGTGTCCTACTGTAGTGCAAGTAAGCTAACAAAATCATTTGATTATTCACTTCACATCGGCTACAGGCAGATTTATACGTGGATAACGCTTCTTTTCTTTGTCTTTAGCTAGAAATGTTAACACTATGATCTCAAAACGCACAGATTCTGAGTGGTATTTAAACAGGAAATCATTTGAAAATTTGGACGAAGGTCATCAGTCGAAGACCTCTCCCTGCTCACCACCCCAACCATTTATTCTTCATCTCCCTAATGGGACTATATCAATCCCAGAATTACTCAAGGGTTCCATAAGGGTGACGATGATGTGAAGTATGCTTTTGACTTCCAATTGTTTGGTTATCCAGGAATGCCACATCAGATTAGCGGTTTGTTTGACAGATTCCCTTTTAAGTATTTAAATTTAAACTGGATCACATGTGTCTTCTCAGTGAGTTTCAAGAGCTGTATGTTCTTCCATATTTTTGTATATATCTCGAGGGCGATTGCATGGAAGATTAACATCACTGCTACTACTAATATTGCAACACACCTAGGGTGTATGATATTTCTGTTTGTGACTACGTTTATAAATTTGCTATATTAATATTTGAATTTTTTATTATTATGGAGTTTTGGGAAGATATTTATCAAACCAAGCCAGTAGATAATTACTAGTTGCAGATCTCTGGGACAGTTGACAATTGTTGGCATTTAGGATGTATTTGCACCATGTTATCAAAATTAACTACCGAATTATTAAGTTTTTTTTATCTGGAAAGGGCAAAAGGGAGAAAACTGGAATTCTTCTTCCTGTTCTATGCGGGCCAGCTTTGAAATAACGTTTCTTTCTTTTTTCGCTTCCGTTTACATTTAAGTAATGATGAATGTAATACCGATCTACGGATTGGATATGTTTACTGACTACTCATACGAGTGTGAAATAAGAAAATCCATGGAAATATGGCATTAGGGTTCTGTGACTGTCTGAGGTTTAGCTGGAATGAGGAAATTAGTTTGTAACATTTGCGAGTTTACTAACCGTTCAAATAACAGCGAATCTTTTCTTGTGGTCATTTCAAATAGGATAACTATTGTAACCAAGCGAGCTTCGATCAGTTTTTCTTTCATTAGATTGTTAAGAAGAGCCTTTGCTCGTTACAAAATAACTCTACAAATAAGACTAAGGGTAGCATATAAACGCAAGAAACATCATTAAATCGAATCGACACCTACAACATAAGAGGAGCTCCTCGAACAAGAAAAACAGCTGCTGAAGTTCATAGGACTACCTTTCATCGCAGGGGAAAATGAAACATTTTAAACAATAAAAATATTATTATTATTATTATTATTATTATTATTATTATTATTATTATTATTCTGTATGTGTAAAATTGTATTTGAGATACTGTTTCAAAAGTTAATTAAAGACTGTCTATTTAATTTTAAAAAAGTTGTGTTTAAATCATTCAAGAGAGGGCGAAATGTGTAAACTCGTTTGCATTATATTTGTTTGCTCAATAATGACTAAATACGTATTAATTATATGGTTGTAGTGATGAATGTATCGTGACATTTGCTCGAAAGATAAAATTAAATTATGATGCTTGGACACATCATACAGTGATTATAATTTAATTTTAAATTTCTTTTGCAGGGAGGATATATACAAGTTCCAGTTCGTCCCATGAAATACTTTTATGTGATCTCAACAGAGAGGTGGCAACCGTACGCATTGAGTCCTCAAGGACTCAACTATAAGTCTGACTTAGTGAAAGAAGCCACAGTTTCATTTCCAGCGTGCTCTGTAAGCCAAGAGTATGAAATTGCAATCCAGGTACAAAACATGACCTTATCAGTTCTCGCCAAGCCGTGTTTAAGGTTTGTCCTTATTCTTGGAGTTTTAAGAACACAAACTTTGATTGAAAGGAACTGAGGATGACTTGTTTTAACAAAAGAGATGGGGTTTGTTTAAAATACATGTTTTATTTGACGAGCTGTCATACGTTCTATTATTTTATTGGACAGTTTAAAGTTTATCATAAGCTTTCGATATTCAGTATCTCTATTTCTAGATGACCTTAATTAGTAAGTGTGTTGAACTATTACGTAACTGACTGTTATAAGCCTATGTTTCGAGTCTCAGATTCGGCCAATGTGGGTATGTGTGAAAGCTTGTCAGTATCTTCTCGTGGGTCGATGGTTGTTTCCGGGGATTTTCCCGGGTTCTTCCTCCACCATTAATACTGGCCGCCATGTATAGCCTTTCTTGTGCTGAAAAATGGCGTTAAACCATACAACAACAAGAACATATAATAGGAAAAATAAATGTACTTGAAATTGTACTTCACAATTGTATTTAAATTCATCAATAGATCAAATTTTAAAATGAAACATTCATTTTGAGGTTCTAGTTTTATTTTAAAGATAGTATAAATGCATCATCTCAGCTGCAATATATATTTCTTGACATTTCGCATCAACAGTATAATAGCACATACATTATTTAATGTAATGTACGTCATATGGGCTTAAACATCAACAGTATAATAACACATACATTATTTAATGTAATGTACGTCATATGGGCTTAAACATCAACAGTATAATAACACATACATTATTTAATGTAATGTACGTCATATGGGCTTAAACATCAACAGTATAATAACACATACATTATTTAATGTAATGTACGTCATATGGGCTTAAACATTATCATTATTCTAAATTTTACGAGATTAAAATCAATCAAAATGAACGAACGATAACGATCTCATAATACACATACACACAAATAAATAAATAAATAAATAAATAAATAAATAAATAAATAAATAAATAAATAAATAAATAAATAAATAAATAAATGTGTGTGTATGTAGTTTGGTCACTACTTTACTCACATTAGACATGCTATGAAAGATAGGTGCACTTATGATTTTATTAATGTAAGTTTTCACCAAGTGATTTGTGTTTTCTTTGTGGTGTGTTTACGTGCGCGCGCGTGTGTGTGTGTGTGTGTGTGTGTGTTGTGTTAAGTCGCATACGGTATTATTTAGCAGACCTATATGCAAATATACATTGTTAGAAATGGGATATTTCCAGTGATTGTATGTGGAAGAATACTGAAGAAATGTCATGACTTTATACCATCTGGTAGTAATTGATATTTGTTAACTTAAACCGTGCAAAAGTAAGATGATACCGAGAGATTCTGAATATCTGGGTTTCGGAAATGCATTTCGTGCAGGTAAATATCGTCAGCGTTTAATGGATTTTATCCTATTATTCAAGATTGTTTTAGATATAGTTTTAAATTATAAATGTTGTCAGTCCAAACTCGAGTTAATATACAATATAGCCAACATGACCAGGGCCACTGACAACGTAATCAACAAGACTAGAGAGATTCACAACATGGACAAGGGGACAGAGACAGGAACAACATGGGTAACAGAGACATAGATTTATAAAGCATAACCAACAGGACCAGCACCGTAAACAAAATCGTCATCAGGACCAGGGCCACAGTCACTAAAAGTCTGAAAATTAACATTTAACACAACCTCAAGATTCAAAGTTATGAAATGTACCTTTAACCGTCGCCATTTGTGAAATCGAGCATGTATATAGAGCTAGTAATATAAAGTGGTTAGATAAATTTAGATGGTTGTCTCTCGTTTTTCGAAGAAGTGGGCTTATTAAATTGGTTCTTTCTCTGTGTCTGTTCTCTCTTCGATCCCACTTTCATTTCCACAACATAGCTCCCTTGAGTGTTTCAATATTTCAACTAAATAAGTGTGATTATCAGCATGCTACGTCATGATTGAATGGAGATATAGCCCCAGACTTACGGATCCGCCAACGTTCATTCCTACGCAGTAACGTTCTTAAGTATAATTGAGTTTTAGCACATTTAGCTTACAGCTTAGTAGTGATACAACATCTGCTGTTCTGTTTATCGGAATTCTTCATTATGATTTAACAGAGTTATCTCCCCAATCACTTTCCTTGTTTGTTCCAATGCCCCATATACCTATTATTAGAGTTATATTAAAGTTATATTAATAAGGCCTGTTTTTCGTCATCAACTACGACAGATATGAACCAGGATTGTTAGACACGCATGCTTTAATTTCCGCACACCAATTAATGTATTTATGATTGGATTGTAACTAAATTCTAGAGATGGTTGATATTGATAAGATATTAGCATAATTTGATGATCTTCATTCCAAGTCGTTATTTAAAAGAGTGTTTCCCCTTAATGTCTGACCATTCAATTCCAAACAATGACTCAAAATTTTTACTGGCTTGCAAACATTTAGTATGCAGAGTATTGTTGTTCAGCTGCGTTTCATTTGTGTTTGAAAATATTGTAGACATTTTTAATTGTTGATTTTAGTCTGTTTGCAGGTCAAAAGTGCCATTAATGCTTGGAACCAGATGAACATATTTCATCAGTTTAAATATTTCATTCATTTTGTTAATCCATCTAGGTGATGCCTCCTAATCCAGAGGTGCAGACAGAAATACAAGATCCTGATGACATTACAGACATCATAAGCGTGTCAGCTAGACTTTGGGTAAAACATAATGATGGACTCAAATTTCAGATGCCAGTTAGCGTAACGCTGCCTCTTCCTTCAGCGCCATCTACCACAGATGACACCGAACTTTGCGTTGTCGAATGGACAGAGGACGATGACGTGCAAATCTACCAGACGAATCTTTGTGTGAATGAGGGCTATTGCAAATTTGATGTCGATGGTTTTTCTGGGTATGACTTCTCTTCTCTTCTCTTCTCTTCTCTTCTCTTCTCTTCTCTTCTCTTCTCTTCTCTTCTCTTCTCTTCTCTTCTCTTCTCTTCTCTTCTGTTCTCTTCTCTTCTCTTCTCTTCTCTTCTCTTCTCTTCTCTTCTCTTCTCTTCTCTTCTCTTCTCTTCTCTTCTCTTCTCTTCTCTTCTCTTCTCTTCTCTTCTCTTCTTGTCTTGTTTCATCTCGTCTCGTCTCGTCTGGGTATGACGTATCTTCAAGACAGTTATATATATTTCGTTCAGTGTGCCTTACTTGGCATGTAATGTCAATTATGAATCCCAAACACAAATTACAATGCATTACTCAATTATTTGTTTAATTTTACAATGTGATTCATGTTATAACACGTAAACAGTTTGCGTTCCACATTCAGTATTAACGTTTCAGAGCTGTAGAACTTGACGATTATTGAAAGCATCGCTTCATTAACATGAACTTACTAATACGCACAAGAGCACATAAGTTTTACTAACATTACATCAATACCTTAAATGAGCTCCACAGAAAAGCCCATTAAACCCTAAAAGTACAAAAGGTGCAAGAAGTCAACGAAAATCTCAACTATCATTTCAATTGGATAAAACAAACAAGACCCACCAAAAGAAAGTCGATCCTTTGTTTGTATCATATCATACCGCAATATCCTTGAGCTTAATATATGACCCAATAATCAATTTAGGTCCCCTGCATTGCCGAAACCTGTGCACGTAATTGCGTTCATACAGGTAAGAATGATATTTTCTTGATTTATGGTTTGAACATGTTAGAAGTGGGATAATTGCACGCAATGGTAGCTGTAAGTTGTAATTGAAAGGTAGAGTACTTCGTAGTGTTCAGCAGTCACACACAACTTGGATGAAACTTCAATGTACTTTCAATCATATATCAAGTAAATACATACAAGAAGCGAAAGTAGTGAAGGGGGACGATTTGGGGACAGTGGGACTTCTATGTTATAAAAGGGCGTTTGGCCTTTGGTGACAATGGGAATTTAATATGGGGAACTTTAACATGGAAGTGATTTTCAGCGGGACAAGGAAAGCTTAAGATATGTTGTTACTGTTAGGGACAATATAAATCTGCCAGATCTACACGTATTACTGTGGAGGTCTGATTTTATTCAGGTTTGTACTCTGTGGTCATATCCGACCGATTTCAGAGCATAACATTTATGAAGAAATGTTTTTAATATTTGTGCGATTACTTGTATTGATTATTTATTATTGTGTTCATTTCAGCATTAAAAACTTAAACGTACTGACCATAACAAGCATGTTATTTAGTTCAGTAGCAGACAACTCACCCAAATTTCGATTATAACTTTTTTTTATATACATTTCCAATCAAATCTCATCAATGTCAGATTTCTCCTTCCTTTTCTGATATGATTATAATTAAGGTGAGAACCAGTCTCGATACTTTAACAATGTTATTATTCTATTTAATCAAGTGTTTTCCTTAAAACTTGGTCCTTGCTTTTTTAGTGTAAAATGCATTCGATATTGATAGGTAATAGTATAACGAATGGTAACACTTTATTTAAGTTCAGCTATTAATAATATACAGAAGTACTTTGGAACGTAATTTAAACCGTTAATACTCGAAGCCTGTTTTATGTTTCTAGTGTTGACTGTCTTGACACATTGTCCATCCTGATCGATCGATCGATCAGTCGAAAGAGCAGAAGAAGCAGTAAAAGGAGAAGGATAAATAACAGAATAATATTAATAATAATAATAATAATAATAATAATAATAATAATAATAATAATAATAAGAAGAAGAAGAAGAAGAAGAAGAAGAATGACATTGGCACAAATATGGAAATACGTATTTTAATAACATAAATAAGGCATATATATTTCCTAATTAGGTAAAGAAGGTAGTTCCGTAAGTGATGTTGCCACTGTGGTCATAACAACAATATCATTATTTTTTCCTATCAGCATATTTTAATATATCATTATGAAATATATAATAAAGTGTTTTACTAAATTCATCTGCATGACTAAATATTTGTTTTGAAACAGAACCGATCTTACCTTAGGTATTGTTTTCATTTTCGCCTCATTGTTTGCAGGAAGTCTGCTGCAAGACTTAGACGTAGGAGAAGCAGTACACAATGGAAGACTGACATAAAAGAATATTTTTCATTCCAACGAGGGTTATCCAAAAATTGTACAATTGTCGTATTTTCAGACAGATCTGCTGTTCAAACTTTGTGGGTTGAGATTGTAGAGTCCAAACGAATGGAAGATCTGTTGAAACTGAGATCTAAACAGCAATTAGTACAAATCACAAACACCATGTCTAAAAGTATCCTGGTTCGTTATGGACAATCCATCAGGGTTGATGCTCAAGGAAGCATAAGAGTTCCTCTAAACTACCAACTAGAATACATGCAAATAAAGTTCACAGGGAAAGAAGAAAACAGTTATGTGAGATTTCAAGTTGACATTGTGGACACAAACACAAGTGCCGTGTTGGAATTTAGGTTGGGAAGGAAACAGGTTCACGTTTGTCCATTTGAAGCGGAAGAGTGGTTAAGACAACGGAGTGGAACATCCCAAACGAAACCAATAGTTGGGAAACCAGCCCCTGCTTTCTTTGTTAAGAGTAAGTAAACTAATATACATCCCATTCCTTTTATGCAAATAATTAAATCAGTTTTTCGATTGTTTGAGTTTAAAAATATAGTATAAATTTCTTCAAAACCTGGAGAAGATTACATTTAGAATTTATTCACACTATTCAGGGTTCAGTTATTTGTTCATCATCTTTAAATCTTTGTTTATATGTACTAAGTGCAGCAAAACTTGAAGAGCCGCCATTCTCCGCTCTCTCTCTCTCTCTCTCTCTCTCTCTCTCTCTCTCTCTCTCTCTCTCTCTCTTCCGTTTGCGTCAGCCATGTATTCAACTGGAAACATATTGACTGGTCTAATGATTATGAGACATTTAGCAAGTGGTGCCTGCCTGCATCAAGAATATTAAATATAAATTGTATCACTCTATTAATACTTTCTGTTATTTATTTGGCCATAATTTCAATTAACTTGTGTTAGTACTAAACGAGTAAATTATGTTGGTTTGCTGACTCAAACTACACATGCTGATTTGGTTTTGATTAATTTGCTTTTGAAAATACTTTCTTAACGAATTTGATCCAAAGAAGTGTGTTCTAATGGGTAGTTTGCCTTCCTTGCAAGATAGCAAGGATTATAAATATATAATGACATAATTATCAATATACCGAAAACATCTTATTTCCGACCAGTGTTAGTGCTGAAATAAAAAAATATGGTTATTTCAATAGCTGTAAGGCTATATGTTAACTATATTTTGGTTATATATTAACGTATATGATCCACAAAAGTGTATTGTACATTTGTACAACGCGTGTTGTTTGAATCAATCAATGCATTTAAAGAAAAGGATATCTATGTTTGCTACAAACATTGTTTTATTGATTTATAATCTCACATAAAACATTCGTTGACTTCTGATTTAGATATTAGGTCGAATTTTTTAGCACATTACTTATATTTACCAGTTATATCAATGATATGCATTAGTCGTATTTCTAATCCCTGTATTCTTGTCATTGAGAGAGGGGCTGACAGGTGTTTTGCCCAGAACTATGCACTAAATGGGTATGCTGATCATCATAAACTAATATGGTCGACACAAGAAAGTATTATTGACATATGCATGGTTATACGTTTTTTATGCAGTGTATTCTTGAAGAGATATACACAAACAACCTGGATCTACGGGTATATTTTCGAACCTTGTCTTTAATGTGATTTTAGGCTTTGGGGAGTGAATTTCGAATTGGCTCTCAAAAGCGAATTTCTTTTGCGAGACCTTATAATAGTTCGTCATGTGGGATACATTACAGTTACTTGTGATACATTTAGTGCTTAAAATTTTCATCATCTGAGTTCAATGTCTAGATAATGGTACATATAAGTAGCTCTTGAAACAAATTAAATTTTATTTACTATCACGCCCTCATTTGTCTATGATCGTAGCCGTTT
Organism: Unio pictorum; assembly: GCA_030141615.1. Taxonomy (NCBI): domain Eukaryota; kingdom Metazoa; phylum Mollusca; class Bivalvia; order Unionida; family Unionidae; genus Unio; species Unio pictorum. The sequence continues at coordinate 5,285,946 of JARLTB010000188.1, forward strand.
CTCATTTTACTGAAACGTAAACAAGTATAGACGATAGAGTAAACATTAATTAGAAAAGAGGCAATGAGGCAAACTAGATTCTGACCGATTTTTCAATCAGTCAGATGACCACATCCCTGCCGAAAATCAATTAGTTACCAAATTAATACCCTATATAATGCAACTGGCATCAAATGAAGACTTACCTTGGTCATATAACTGGTAATGATGAAACAAAAAATGCAAACAAAAAACAATATATTTAATTCCAGATCAGACTCTATGTGTTCGAAGTCTTCAAGTCCTCGCCAAACAAATTCCAGTTCAACAAGTGAAGGAGCTGGCGATTGAACTTGGTCTGACTAACAATGAGGTGGAGCACCTAAAGGCTTGTGGGTTTCGAGGCATGGAGCTGAGTCTGGAAATCCTGCTAAAATGGCGCCACAAATGTCATAAAGAAGCAGACGACATGGTCCGTGAACTTGCAACGACACTAAATGCACTCTCCCTGAAGGATCTGGCATCAATACTCCTGAAGGCATCAAAAGGGCAAAAGTGTCTGAAGACTGAATATTTTGCAACATAAAAGGTTGAAGTAACGGCGGTTGTTCCAGACTGCTGAAAGAGTCTGTATTGACATGATTATAACATCATTATGGGCGATCTCTCTAATAACTGGATCTCATTGAGTGATGATAACACCATAAACGGACATAAAGTTATGATCCAAAATAAAGTTGATCATTAGTTCCTATTAATGATGGCTTAAAGCTGTAAGGACCTTCGAAGTGCTGACAGGTTAAAGAATCAAGTTTTCAAATTACCTCGCCGAAACATAGCTGTTCAGGAAAATATTAAATCACTATTGTATGTACAATATTTGAAGTGTCTCAAGATAAAACACATTTAATGTATAAACAAGACATTAAGGATTAACATTATTCATTGTTGTGTTATTGAGGTTCATAAACCTCAATTATTGATCTAATTTGCGCAGGTGTAATAATGTCAACTTTCGGCACAATTGATGTTTTGACGAAATGTACACAAAGTCATTTAGAGTGTTCTTAAATAAATTCAGCATTTTCATCGTGTAACAGAGTACTATTTTGTTTCTATTTCCAAACGAAAGGCTTAAGATTCCTTGAAATATTTAAACAGTTTGCTTTTTCAAAGATCATAAACATAGCAGCTGTTTAACTTGCTTCAAAATAAAATTATAAATGAACATTCAATGTACATTATCTCTGCCTCTTATGTTAATAATTCGAGCTCGTTTTATTTATTTTAATGCAAAATGTAATGTGATATATTTGTCATCTCTAATTTATAAGTTGTTAATTATGTTTGAGAAAAACATAAAGCAACACCTATGTATGTATGTATGTATGTATGTATGTATGTATGTATGTATGTATGTATGTATGTATGTATGTATGTATGTATGTATGTATGTATGTATGTATGTATGTATGTATGTGACTGGCGTTTTGCACACCTTGCACATATTAAAGACTAATGTGGCACATATATTTCATGTAGAGTTGTACTTGTAATGTTGTTTGTGCTCATTATTTTAGTACTGCATCGTTTTCGTACCGCAGTTTTATTGTATCGATTTGTTAATGTACAAATCCTCTTTGTCAGAGTTCAAGTAAAACCATATAGCCAGTCTTGTGCTGATGTGCCTCTAAATTTATACACATTAATGTAACCAGTTCGTACTGCTGCAAGATAATGTATTATCTTCTCGCCCCCTTCATTTATTGAAGTTCGGATTTCTGTTTTCATTAACCTGGACAAAGTTAACCGATTCCATGTAATTTAAATTTAAAGGAATATATTTTATGAACATTAAATACCAACAGTTCAGACCGCTTGGTTTGGCGTAACATTTTTGTTTTTCTCGTTTCTTTCCGTTTTAAATATTTTATCTAATCGTATCCTCTCGTATTTGTACTTTCTTCAACTGTCTGCTCACGAAGCATATTGACTTTTCCATAACAATTACACTCTATTTTAAACCAATACTCAAAAACAAGCTTGACTGAATCACAAATATATACTTGCCCCGGACGTAGTCTATTTGCAAACAAAGCAAAGAATAAAATGATACATGTTTGCGATGGACATACTTTAGGACACCGTTGTTAAAGTCATGATAGTATCTAGGAGTTTAACTTTTGTTATGTATATTTCATTTAACTGATTGATTGTTATGTTTAATTTGTTTTATTTCATTACATGCTTTTGCAATGTATCATTATACGCTGGACATGACAGTGTCCGAAGTTGAGTTAAGTTCTGCTTGATCTGATTGACTCTTTTCGTTTTCATTCATTTTAAACAACTAACACATAGCTAAAACATTGTCTACTTGAATGGGCTTAATATAATGAGCATTATTAATAGAGCGGTAAATATGTTTATTTTGGTTAAAGTTATGGAGCCTCCTAAATGAATTATATATAATCCAGAGTATTGTTTTGTAAACATTAGTGTCATTCTAGAACGTTATTTTCCATTTGATAATGGGTTTTGTTTAGAAAATGCTGATTGTGACCTGAAGTCAAGTAGCAAATAGTATAGAAAATAGCTTTAAGATGGATAGTGAACTGTGAAATATCAAATACATCCCAACCGCTGTAGAATAATAAGGTATTTATTTATTTTGTATGGTACCATATTATATGTCTATACAATGACTTTGTGATGTATACACTTTAATAATGTATTTACGTGAAATATTTTACGGAACAACATGAATATATATATATATATATATATATATATATATATATATATATATATATATATATATATATATATATATATATATATATATATAAACAAACAACAATAAAGTAACAAACAAGATTCAAGCGAACTATGATTTAGGGGACAACATGAAGTGCAAAGCTATGTAAATTGACGACAACTTACATGATAAGTACTGTCTTTTAAAATGGAATGGATCATCGTAATGAAATTTAATGAGTATTTATGTTTGACACATTGAACTCATTTACCATCTGTGTTAATATATAATGTACTGTATTGAATATAACAGATTATACATTTCTTGTAATTTTTCTTGTATGAATAAAACTGAATTATTTAAATAATTGTTTTGATACTACTACTACTACTATTACTACTACTACTACTACTACTACTACTACTACTACTACTACTACTCGGATAAAACTTGTGTTTAATAGTGTAAGTATACGTATCAATTTAAATTAAGAGTTCAACTTTTCAACAGCGTAGCACCAAATGTACTGGGTTCCATTCATGACTGAACAATAACGGATTAAATCACTATCATACCATTCTTTCATTTGCTCTTACTCTACAATCAATAATTAATGCATGTGCATGTGTTTATACATGATTTACGTTATATCCTAAAACAATCATAAGTGTGCCATTCATGATACATATAGGCATTCAGTTTTTCCACGAAAATAATCTCGTGTAAATGTTCAACGAACTCTCTAAATGGTAAATGTACCGTAATGATTTCCTTAACACGTACGTTGCATATCTAAATGGTTTCCTTGTCAGCCCTACACCCGAAAGCGAAATAGAAAAATACATATCTGCTTGATGTGGCATTGAAAAAATACTATGAAGGAAAAGTAATGCATTCTATAAATATTATTTTGGTATTTCTTTATGGATTTATTTCTTGAGCATTAGACTAGATCGGATTGTGCCTATCAGTCTTTATTTATATTTATTCATCATACTGTATCCAAGCCGTACATAATTAGATACTCTCCATGGCACCTGAATAAACAATCCCTGTATAAGTGAAGTTTGACCATATCGAAAAAGACTAATGTGATTTCATTTTGTACATTGTTCTAACTTTCACGTATTTACCACCTGTATAAAATAATGATGGACACAGTGTAGAGCAAGAAAGAGAATCGCTGCCAAATGCATATAAATCGTACGGTACATCTGCTGAGCCTGTAGGATGAAAATATTACATCCCTGAAAGTGAACTGTGTAGGTATATTTAAACTAATTATACCTTATTGTTACATGAAATAATAATAATAATAATAATAATAATAATAATAATAATAATAATAATAATAATAACGTGGATATAGTATAGCGCATAATCGTTAGACGCTTTAATCGTTTTGCAATTTTAGATAACACATAAAACAAATGGAACAATATTACAAAAAGCATACACCACGCAATTACAAAACAAGTACATGATGACAATAATTAAGAAGTAAATGTTGTTAAGTCTTTAAGCCAGCCTGCTGATAGTCGAACAAGGTGAGCTTTAAGTCCTTCTTTTTATATCTATGGGTAATTCGTTCCACATAACTGAGTCATGGTACGCAAAAGAACGTTCCCTGTATGGCATTGGGGCAATGCGAATGCGAGAGTCGGAAGAAGAGCGCAAGTTTCGACATGGGATGTACACATGTATAAGGTCAGATATGTATATTGAACTGGATTGACTGGAGCCAGTGAAGGAAATGCAGCATAGTATGTTTGATTCTGGATCCAAAGGGTCTCCAGTTAATGTTATGGTGGGTAGTGGTGGTGATGATGGGGGAGGTGTCGGTGTGCTCAGTTGATCTTTATTGAAGATTTTAAAGTTTCTTTAGACGAGCCAGATAGAAGTGACTTACAATAATCCATTCTTAAATGTAATAAAGACCACGCAAGTGTTTTAGTGACGAACCGAAGGAATATTGCGAACGGAGCTGACGAGTCTCAGCTCCAGATATGATGCCTTGAATATGATGATTAGTAAATGTTTTACTTAGAGCGTTCTGTCGGGAGTGACACCTAGGTATCGTACTAAATTTGTACATTTGATTTTGGTATTGCCGATACTTATTCTTTGAGGTAAAGAATGTGAATTAGAAAGGTTTTGCGTGATGGCTTTAGGTTTATAATAATTCATCTACAGCTTGTCACATCAGAGCCACTACTTAATACTGGAAAGGTACCTCTCTACGCCTTGAATGTTATCATTAAGTTTATTTGCACATTTAGATTATTATATTTAAGTGTCATCATAGTACAATTCCTGAGAGAAAGGATATCGATATATGACACTTGAGAGCTACTTGGTATATACAAAAAGAGAACTTGTCATATAACAAAGAATTGTTGAACACCAAAACAGATCAACTGGGCTGGAATGTTTTCCATTTACATACACAATTTATGTCCTGTTATCTAATTAAGACTTGAAACATAGCAAGGTTATTATTGAAACATATTAAGGTTCGTATCTTTAAAACCAAATACTTCGCCACTGTAATGTCTGCATGAGTTGCACTGTCATTCAACATTAAACAAACCTAATCTTATAAAGTTGGAATTATTTATTTAATATCTAGAATTATACCTTTCAGTACGATGTAATTCCCGCCCACCTACCCCCACACGTTATGTATTAGGGCAAACGTATCAAAGACACTGAATTCAGTACGAGTCGTGGCAAAGACAGACGAGGAAACGGATCGGAAGGTCCTCCTTACATTATTCGGCTGATTAGTAAGACCAAACATTGACAGATGGATTGTGTACGGACCAAATTGTAGATTGTACCTTGAAATGCTTGATCACATGAACAGTTAGGAACTAAGACTCCTAAGGTGCCTGTAAAACGGACTCTTCGGAAAACATCTAAGCTATAAGTTAACGACCCATCTTTTGGTCTCAGAGTATTGAGTCTGGCTTTCAGTATGCTACCAAACTAGTTTAATCCATGTAAACTTGCATATGATATAGGGTTTAGTCCCCCAACCCAAAACTTATACGTTCAGAGGGCAACTTTCTTTACAGTGTTGGAAATATTTCAAACTTTCTATTCCTAATTACCACCGTGTTTACCCAGAACTCTCAAAATAATAGTTTGTTTTTGTGAGTTAAAACAATCATAATCAAATGTACTCCTTTTGCAGAGTGAATTTAATGAGCCTCCAATCAGAGTCCTCAGTACCTTTATACAGACGGTTCGAAATCTGGAGACAAAGTTGGAGTTGCCATTGCATCATCCCAAGAGTTTACTGCAAAAGTCTCAATAATTTCCTGCAGAAAAGCTACAACCATACTCAAAGCTTTGAAATACGCTGGAACCGCTCGAAAAAGAAATTTCATCTTTTCTGATGCACATTCCATACTGAAATCATTGTAGAATCTCGAATTTGACAATTTGTTAGTGTCCTTATTGATATTCCATAAAAATTATGTACTTATACAATATATTACTTGTAGTATGTACTGTTGTCTGCATAATTAAAACACGTAAAATCACCGATCAAAGCGATGTCATTTACAAATTATAAACTTATGGCCTTATTCTTCATCTTTATTTCTGGCTAAAGCAGCTACTACGCACCGACAACTAAAAAAATCACTAAGTGTCTAATAGGCAAATATAATAATAGTGCAGGGTACTGGATTGCAAGACACGCATTTCAGGATACTTTCAACTTTTAGGTATATATCGGTGATATTTGACCTTTTGTTTGTATGTCTTTTTGGATTATTAGTGTGTTAGACTCCTGACTGAAACGATGCGTGTTCGCGTTATATCATTAGATCAGAGGCGTAGCTAGGTGGGGGCAGGGGGGTACATATGTCCCCGGGCGCCAAGGTACAGGGGCGCCAAAATGAGGCTTACAACGTTACATTATAATAAGTAAACAAGGGTAATAAATCGGTCACAAGATCGCTGGGGCGCCAATTTTATAGTTTGTCCCCGGGCGCAAAATATCATCGCTACGCCCTGCATTAGATCAATCTATGTCGGGTACCATATTGCGTTCTAGAACACAACCACTCCGGTGGCCTAGTGGTTAGAGCGTCCGCCCCGGAAGCGGGAGGTCGTCGGTTCGATCCCCGGCCGAGTCATACCAAAGACTTACAAAAATGGTACTAACAGCTGCCTCGCTTGACGCTCAGCATTAAGAGGTTAGTGTTAGGACTGGTCGGCCTGGTGTCAGGATAATGTGACTGGGTGAGACATCATGCTACATGTCTGAGGCATGATGTTTCAGTGCTAGACATCACTATAAACTGCCTCAATGCAGACATCGTAGCGATATGACTGAAAAATTGTTAAAGCTACGTTAAAAATCCTAATCAAACAAACAAACAAGCGCTCTAGAACAAGGCACTTTACTCCAACTTGTTTCTGCACTAAATAACTTACTTGTGCTGCTGTATCGTAAAACAAAAAACCGAATCGAACCATTTGTATCAGTTACAATAAAAAGACTGAACTAGCGCTTTACTGATAGACACAGAAACAAATTCAGAGCTTTGATCCCAAAGAAATCTATGCCACTGGTCCTTCCTCAGCTGATCATAATTTAAGGCCAGTCATTTTCGTAGTATATTCATGCCAGCGTTGGTTATAGAAGAGGAACCGTCGAGACAAAAACGAAGCTAAGTCCGGTTGAAAGTCTTATTTTTAGATTTTCTTGGGCATCTAAAGTAAGGTATGTAAGGTGTGCTTTCCTAGAGACATAACAAGGCTGCCGACGTAGAATGGTATGGCAATCGAACTGGGTCATAAACGTAAAATTATATTGTTTGCCTCAGACGTTAACCAAAAGAGAATTTAAGTCAGAGTTAGTTTGCATACTGGATGGTTACCAAACTAAAAAAGGCTAACTCAATGCCTGTGACAAAAATTATATGTTCTTTATAGAGTTGTTATTGTCAGCATGTGAAAAGCATTCTGTGGTTACTGTAACAGATTTGATTAACCTCAGCTTGCACGCATATTAGCTGCGGGTGAAAGCACAAGTTGTGTTTGCGTTTGTGCGTGCGTTTGTGCGTGTATGTTGGGAAATATAGAATATTAAACACCGTCCACTTGGCACAGGCTCGGCAAACACTGGGAAAAAGGTTATACGAACCCTGCATACGAAATGAGTGGAAGCTAAACATTCCATAGTCCGTTCTCAAATTACATGAAAATGTTTCTTTCGCAGACCAGGAGAGAAAAACGATCACTATGATATATTCATATGATGTTCAAGGTAGGAATATTTCGGATCAACTTGTATATTTTCATTTATTGAGCATTTTGGTCATTTTATTCTTATTCGTTCTTGTATATTCAACCCTTGAATCTCACAGTAAACATGAAAATTGCCTTAACATTCTGACACGTTATGTGTAGGGGGTGGGTGGGTCGGAGGGGTGGACGGGGTAAACTGGTTTCAGACCACGAAAAATATTTGGGTATAGAGCCAAGCAGTTCTTTCTACATTTATAGGTGTTGTTCGACTGTCCCTTTCGCTACGAAATATCAATGATAAGGAATGCTTTTTACAATTGAATGATGATGGAGGAGTCATTCTTTTTCAGATGAATTTTGGTTGTGAATATGTTGTGTTGGAAGCCTACAGGGAAAGTAAGCATGAAATATGGTCAAGAACTATGTTTTCATTAAACCGGAAATTTAATCATAAGTTTTCTTCCATTGTGATTGAGAAAAAGACGCAGGATAACATATGATAGGTTGTAGTGTCTGTTAATGTTCTATGATGACAATGTTACCTCTAGGAATCCTAGTGTCACTGGAATGATGTTCTGAGTTCAGCTGGGAGAAATGCATATAAGTAATATAATGAAACATAATTAGTGCTCTGTCACAACTAGATTAAAATATATCTCTATTAGCGCACTTAGTTCGGTTCCTATCCCTGTTAACATATCGAGCTCCCATTGTTACAGTTCCCTAGTTTAAAATGTTTGCAAACCTAGCATTGTACAAAAAATGCAAGGAACCAGCCCGGAAAGGGATTATCATTATTATTATTATTATTATTATTATTATTATTATTATTACTGCATACACACAAATATATTTGGCGGCATAGCTTCTAACACTCGAAGTATTGTTTCCTCAAACGCGTGAGGGAATTTATTTAACTGCAGTGTAACTAATATTCATATCTGTGAAGTTTAATAATGATAAATATGTATCTGCCATAAAATGCGCGTATCGCAAATATGAAGAAGAATGATATCTTGTTTAGGATCACCAAGATTCATGGCAGTGACGTTTCACAATTCTCACAAAATGATCAAACTACTAGAAAGCAACATCTCGTTTAGTAAACTATATACTTGACTAATCCAAAAATGAAGATATTTAATACACACCAAATCTTTTTGTTGCTAGCCATGTTGTAAAATTACCATTTTAAAACATGCGTAAAACTTTTTTCTTTACATACAGTAACAGTGCATGATAATTAGAATTTATGTTCGAATTCTGCGAATAGATTGGCCTGGGTCGCCTGCTGCATATGGCTCCAACTGAAAAAGCGCAATCTAATCTCCTAAATACCATGTACTTAAGTAAACAATGGTAAAAGAAAAACTTTAGATATCTATCTGTCCATTTCAATTCACTCCATTGTTCCATTGATGATTTAAGGCACTAAAATGAGAAAACAAGGTTGATTTTCATTCACACATAAATATATTCGATTCACTCTGTATCAAACCAACTGACTTATACATCCAAATAGTAATCATCCATGACGTATGTCTAAATACATACGGTTGCTAAAACACAAAATCCCCCCCCCCCCAAAACAACCAACAAAACAATAAACAGTACATTAATGACGAAAAGGAAATAAAATTGATTGCATTATATAGTCCATGGGTAAATAAGTATAACCTCTCCATCCCCTCTTCTCTCTCTCACTTTCTCTCTCTCTCTCTCTCTCTCTCTCTCTCTCTCTCTCTCTCTCTCTCTCTCTCGCTTTTGTGACTAAAACGACATGTTTATTGTCTATAAAATAGAGAATGCCATTAAAGAGAGAAATATTATACCTAGGTTGAACTCACAGTGTCACTCAAAGGGTGAAAAGTTAGTTATGAATAATACCGCTCATTTACCTGGAGATCTGATTGCAAAAGGGCCTATTGAATATCAGACAGACGTCAAGTTAAACACAATTTGGATCTTTGTTCTATTCAACTATGGCAATTTTTGTCACTTGATTACTAAACCGCAACAACAGTCATAATGGGGGTAAGATGGTTAACTAATCTAAGGTTTGAGACACTTAGTCCATGGGAAGAAAGGAACGTGGGAAAAAAGGGATTTCGTTAAATATTTTGAAATAAAATCACACATACAACCATTGAATGCAACATTACAACAGTTCCGTATGATGTTGTTGTAGGGTTTAACGCTATTTTTCAGCACAAAGGCTATATATGGCGGCCAGTATTAAGGGTGAAGGGAGAACCCGGGTAAAAGCCCGGAATCAACCACTGACCCACGAGAAGCTACTGTTAATCTTTTTCACATACCCACATTGGCCGAATCTGAGACTAGAATCCACGCAGACATAGGAGAAATCGTTATGATCCGTAACTGAGAGCGCTTTAGACCACTCGGCCACTCCGTATCCCAGTTTCGTATGACTTGCAGTGGTAATTTCTATATGAGATTTAATGATCATCTATCCGCGGTATCGCCATGATTATTAGTAAAAGTGACCTTAATATTTAAATGTCTGTTACGATCTTTGTGGAATATATAATTGTGGAGAAAACCTTTGTTCCATGTGTGTTCTCGGTCACAGTGTTAACACGGGGCTATCCATCCAGAACAGGTTTGGAGAAAGGCACCTTTTTGTGATTTTCCCAGTTAGTAATTTCACGGTAAAGCAAATAACGGACGTTCCACTTTTGTAATGCAATTAATTATCTACTACGATAGTGGTAAACCATGCAGTTTTAGACTTGTCCGTCCTTCCGTTATTCGGTCACACCTTTCTTCAATTTTGCGTTTAAGTTAATTGAGGTTGTGTCCGTCCGTTTTTCATGTACGCAATTCTTTGTATATATTTTGGTCGTACTTGATAACGTTTAGGTTAATTGAGGAATTGTCGTGTTGTGTCCGTGTTTCATGTACGCACTTCTTTGTATATATTTTGGTCGTACTTGATAAGCTTCTACCAATGTGATTAACATGACTTTCTTAAGTACTGATCTATGATGTGACTAAAAACGAAAGATTGCACCGATGTATACTCGTCGATGAAGGAAGTTGGGTAAGAGTACAAATACCCCAGTTAATTGTTTGTCTTGCAAGTCACTTCATTCAGTTTCTCATAAAATCAAAACATGTATATACAGGTAGATGAAACCAATGTGACATATTGCAATGGCTGATGTTTTTATGTGACATGATATATTATAGGATATGAACGTTACCCATAATACTGTTCGGTGGGATCTAAATAAAGTGTATCATAAAACGTATGACTTTCCACGTGAACTATTAATATTTAATCAATACATGACTCTAATGTGTTTTGTTTGTTGAGAGTCACGGAATTGTATACGACTATGTTCAATATGTATAAGTGGTCAAAAATCTAGTCTCGATTTCGTTACTGCGTACAGCCTTACCGAGGGTAGTTTATTATTTTTGGGGCTTTTTAGTTATTTCGGCATAATGAGCGAACACTCAGCTCATGCTGCATGTGCGAAATTGCCTGCAGTTTAAAGTACCTAGCTGCGCATATCTGTCACAGCTAGGGGTATATAAGGACGAAATTATAAGACGGAAAAGACATTACGATCCAGTCTTGTCGGAAAAGCTTCCATCCTTAAAGGAGCAATCTATCAGCTAAAAGAGCTGAGTGGGTGCTGTTGGTGCCCGGGTGCGGTGCCATGTTGTGGTGTCCGTGGGGTGACCGTGGGTGACTGTGGTCCGGAGCTGAGCTTGAGGTCCGGTGGTGCCAGTGTGCGGTGCCATGTTGGAGTGACCGTAGGGTCATGGAGTCACCGTGGGGCTTCTCTATGCTGCCCGTGTGTGGTGCCATGTTGTGGTGACTACGTGTGTGGGCTTGTCTATGCTGACCGTGTAATGCCCGTGTGTGGCGCCTGTGTATGGTGCTTACGTATGCTGCATATATCTCGTCATATGGACGACGTATTATTTATTTAATAACTTTTTTGCAGTCTCGTTATATGAACGACACCTGCATAATTTTATTATTTATTTAATATCTTCTTTGCAGTCTTGTTATATGAAAGACACCTGCATAATTTCATTCTACACAAATCTCGTTCCATGAACGAGAACTTCAGAAATTAGGGTTCACCATTGCATATGTCTCGTCATATGGACGACGTATTATTTAATATCTTCTTTGCAGTCTCGTTATATGAACGACACCTGCATAATTTCATTCTACACAAATCTCGTTCTATGAACGAGAACTTCAGAATTTAGGATTCACGACTACATGTGTCTCGTCATATGGACGACGTATTAATTATTTAATATCTTCATTCTAGTCTCGTCATATTGACGACGCATTATCTTTACATATTTGCATCTATCTCGTTATACGAGCCTTTTTATATATATTCATATTTGTAAATTCATTCATATACTTCTTTTTTTGTCATTACTGAAATTCATAGTTCCATGTTAGGAACATTTATTTAAATAGATTTTTCTTATATTTTGTAAAATATTGGTGTCAGAGTTGATTTTTAAATTGCGTTTATAAAATAAACATCTTATTAACGCAGTTGCGTTCCGTGTCTTCACTAATCCAGTTCCGACTCGGTCTTTCTTGTGACATTGAGAATACAGTCATTGGCATGGTTCATTTATTTTCGCTAGTTATTAGAACCGATAACCCTCGAATGTAGATTTTACTCGCCTAGTCACAGAACACATTCAATTGTTTATTCACTGTTCACAATGAAAATTTTTCTATTGTTTTTTTTTTTACACAGCTCCATGTTAGTCGGCTTACCTTTAAAGTAATACATTTTCAGATAATTATTTTCCCTCTTTTGAAGTCAGTGAATGATAAATACTTAAAAACGGAGTGTATAAACAAGTTAAAGAAACACGGCATCATTGTGCTGTATTTTCACGTGTGTAAGGTAATCTTGAATAAACATGTGATGCTTAAGAGAAAAATGAAGCGCGTTTGTTTTTTAGTATTTAAGAAAGAAAATACACGTAACCAGTGTGTAAATAGGGCCCTAGTTTTAGAATAGTGCAATCTGGTAGGATTTCCTTAACAGGCAAAGAAACATATCGTTAGGTTTGAAATGATAAAATGTGTACAGCTATATGAAACTAAGGCGGGAGATTTCCAGCTACAGTCGTTTTAGATATGGTTTAACATCCTTTGTCCGAACACAACATGGCATCCAGTACAACTAGTGGATGAAGAACCTTGGAATGTCCCGGTAAGACCCACCGACCATCAGAAGGGTACTGGCAAGCGTTCTTACATACATTATCCGAGTTTTTAATCAATATTTGAAAAAATGGTATGGATATTTTTCATTTGATATGGTTTATTATTATGTTTATTTTGAAGAAGAACAGTTATGAATTTTATATATTTAGGGTTCATGAACAATTAGAGCGTTTGGAAAATTAGAAAAAGTCCAGGAATGAAGAGAATATAGGTATACATTATTGTTTCAATGTACGTTTGCGCACTTCTAAATTGAAGATTTGTCCAACGATCCCCACCCCCCAACAAATGTGAAAATATGTAAAATGCATATTTAAAAGGAATAAAGTATTAGTATGCGAAATACTAAAGAACTTTTGAACTGAAGTTTTTCACATGAGGATAATGCACTACAGCTTCAGAGATATAACATAGGATTAGGTGTGTATGCCGTAATGTAATGATAATTCTTTAAAATTGTAACTTTTAAGTGTTTACATGTCTGTCTGTCTGTGTGTGTGTGTGAGAGAGAGAGAGAGAGAGAGAGAGAGAGAGAGAGAGAGAGAGAGAGAGAGAGAGAGAGAGAGAGAGAGAGAGACTCTATCATCGATATGGAAGTATAATTTACTCGAATGAATTAACAAGAACATATTAAGGTCCAAACCCATTCTAACGGAACAACAAAATTACTAGCGCAAATGGATTTTGACATTATGAAACACAATAGTCACAAGTTAAGAAAATCGTTGCTTTCATTACAGAAACAATGATTAAGACAATGTCAACTTTTAAAACTTATCAACCGAGAAAGCCCTTTCACATTTAAACGAAATACCAGTGGAAGCACTTATCGATTGTGCCCTTATCAGGCCAAGTTGTTAAGCTATGCACTGTCCATACTAATTCATTTACAAATGTTAAATAGCAGGGGAAGTGGATATCTTGAAAAACTATTTTCGTAAAGCTTCAATTTTACTCCTTAATTATTACAGTCAACATTTTATGAGGAGAAAACACCGATAAAGGACCAATTGGTAAGTAAACTATCTCTCTCTCTCTCTCTCTCTCTCTCTCTCTCTCTCTGTGATTTTGTTTGACTTTTCATGCTATATTTTTGTTTACAAAAATAATAAAACTTTATTAACTATTTTCACGCCTAACCATGCTATATTATAATGTTTTGGGATTGGGGTTGGTGGGCGGAGTCTGGAGTAAGATAGGTGGTGAAGGGCGGGAAAATAAAATACATGCAGTACCAATGCTATTTGTTGAAAAAAAGATAATATACAGAAATAACTGATACAGTAGGATAGGTAGTGGAGGGCAGGAAAAACTATAGAAAAATATATATTTTAAGAAGTCTTTCATATTTTCTGTTGCAACGTTAGGTAGAGACATTGAATGCTTTTGCAATCACTTTAAAACTCAGTTAACTAGTTAATATGTCAGCTAACCCTACCTAACACCCCTCGCAAACGCATACACACAGAATAGGTGGCTTCCAAAGGTTTTCACCTACATAAAGAAACAAAGAAGATAATTTTAAAATCGAATGAAACGTACAACTTTTGTGTTTAATAAATGAGTAATAGTTTCTTCTGATTTTGAATGTTTTGGTTCTTATTATCAATGGGATTTGAGAGATAATGATTACCTGAAAATGAATTCCTTTTATGAAGATAAATTTATGTCATTTATGCTGCATGCATTGGGTTTATTTGAGGTTGAATATTTGCTTAGGTAATTCAACATAGAACGAGAAAATGCTATAAATTAATTTTTACAACAGGTATTGATTGGAATGCAAAGTCAGCTGATCCATATTTTTTCCATTAGTACAGACTTTTTGAGGCAATAGAGACAAGCCCGTTAACACTGCAAATATACAAGGGTTTTGATTGTTTTGTCCTGATAGCAAATCGTACCTATTAAATAATTTTCAAATTAGAGGAAACGGCGACAGATTTACAGTGTTTTATGAAAAAAACAACACGTCAAAAATCATGTTGGAAGTTATAGTCGAATCAACCAATTTCCTTATTTGAAAAAAAAATAGTTAAGAGTCCTGGCTATTGTCATACAATTTCATAATCTCCCAAAGTCTTCCAATTACTATCAATTAATATGTTGTTGTTTTTTTTTAAAAACTGTTTCTGATTCATCCAGGTACAGTTTTGAACGTTGTCAAGGGATATCCTGTTTAATTGTCTCCTCACGGGCTAAACCAGCTTGATTTTTTGTTTGTTTCCTTGATTAGGTTTTTTAACGTAGCTTACTATGTTTGCAGTGAAGGAGTATATAGTGATGTCTAGCATTGGGTCATCATGTCTCAGACATGTAGAATCATGTCTCTCATATTAGCCTGACATCAGGCCGACCAGTCCTAACACTAACCTCTAAATGCTGCGCGCCAAGTGAGGCAGCTGTTAGTAAATATTTCATAAGTCTTTGGTATGACTCGGCCGGAGATCGAACCCATGACCTCCAGTTTCCGAGGCGGACGCTCTAACCACTAGGCCACTGGAGCGTTGTAAAACAGCTTGAACTGGCTCAGACAAGTTTTGTGGAGCTTGTGCGTAATTTGGAGGCCTGTACAACATCCTTTGCTTTGAAGTCATGTATCTGCTTCAACGTCAATGATCTGGATGTGGGGCGTGCGTGTTGCGTGTGTGTGTGTGTGTGTGTGTGTGTGTGTTGTGACTGTAGTATTTATACAGTTCCAATCTCGTCTGTTGTCACACTATCAGAGCATAGTACACCTTTGTCACGCCAGACAAATCTCCTATGAACCAATCTTCGACTGTTATCTTTGGTGTAACGAATCCATCTCGACTGTTTAAAAAATATTTGTTATAAATGTAAATAAATATGTTAACAAAACCGTAATAAAACGGAAATGACTTCTAAATTAGTTAACAAAAGGTTGGCAAATATCACATGAACAAGAACAATGAGCACAATCAAATATAAAATTAAAATGCTTCGTCTTAATTTTGGCCATGAATTTTATATTTATGCTTCGCGTGTCGAACTAAAGAAATGTTGTTAATAAAAGTCATCAGTACCTATTGATGTATTGCTACTTTTCCATTTCTAAATAATAATAAGTTACAAACAAACATCAGCCTTATGATGCTTCGACTGTTTTAAAACTCCTCTTTTTATGAACAAGTTGCATTAATATACATTGATGAAAGAAAGACTACTCCTGTCTTTACATGCTTGTTCCTGTAACATCATTTCCGGCCCTTTACTTTGACACGGCATTAAATTTGCTTATATCAGACTAAGGGTTAATTATATCGTTTTCATTTCATACTGGTTGCATTATACATGACACAATAACAGAGGGACTAATATTATTAGTTAAAGCAGTCTTCCATACTTTATTCAATAAAGCCTTTATCTTATGATTGCAAAGATTATAAGTACAACAACTTGATTACGCTTTATTTTTCATACATTTTCGTAGCCAATATGAAAGAACAATATCACCACTTGTCCAATGGCCCTATAATCTCATCGCCATTCTATCACGGGTATATGGACTATCAACATTTTCTCCTGGTCTCCATTTTGTTCGTCATCGTTATGTCATACAGTCCTACATACAAGGCCACACCGAATAATATTCTTTCTCTCCAAAGTATATTCTATTTGTATTTGTCTTATTGTCTTGTTTCAACAATATTTATCTCCCAAACTTTCTTCCCGTTTCTTTCGTTTTCTGACGTTCCGTTTATTTCAACTGAGATCTTGATAACAAACAAAACGCAGCAACAGTTCTTCTGACACAATAGCTCGTAAATATGTTCACAGTACTTTTTAGTATCAATTCTCTATTCTGTTTCACTTCTTTTCTTTTTTTTCTGTCTATTTCTTTGTCTACCTGTCCGTTGTGTATAGATATCAATGGAAAGTGCTCATTAGTTTACATCAAGAACATGGTTGTATAAGACGAAACGAACTTAAAAACTGCATGAGTCAAATGAATGAGAGAGCTAAAATAAAAATATATGATGTATAGTCACCATAATTGTTTGTAGCTCATTAGTCAATCCCGGGCATTGCACGTGCAGACAGTCAGGAATAAGGAGTTCACTATTTTCCCAATAACCGGTTATATTCTACAACAACATGTACATGGGCTAATCCATGTGTCCGGAGTAGGATGTATATATATATATATATATATATATATATATATATATATATATATATATATATATATATATACATATCAAGAGTAGACTATGATTTCTTCAGGTACATTAAAGATACAAATGAGAAATATGCAATAGCAGGTGATACAGTAATTAAGGTGACACCGTGAATTCCCTGTTAAGATTCATGCGTTTTTGTCGTAAACGTCACATTTTACTGGCAATGAGTATTTTAAGCCAAGACGTCTGTTTATAATCAGATATCATCACCTGTCTGGAACAGGATAGGAGACCAAGCGTCGAGATGACATCCTCCCATTGTTTATCATTCCTTCAATTTTCGCTTTAGCAACTCAATTAACAGAAACGTAATATAGAAGATCTAACTGCTTGTGAAATATAAATGATGTGTAACATTGCCGGCAGACCTTCACCGGTGGAAAATTTAGTCTGCGCTTGGATTGCAAGCGTTTGTCAATAAAATACGAAAGTATATTTGAATAGCGCTTTGTTGTACTGACGAATGAATTATTGTCATTATGGTTTTGCTTTAGGTTTTTATATTGGTCATCATGGTTTGTATAGTTTACGTAATTGGATACGAATAATTGTTATGCAGCTTAATACGAATATGGTAAGAAAGGTCTAATTATGAGTGGTATAGCGTCATCACAGATGACTGTTCTACATGCCTGTCCACTCTTAATGTGGTCTTCCCACCTCTTACCTGTCTGCTTCTTCTGCACATTCTCACTATGTCGTGTTAGATTGTTGTTGTTGGAAGTCCTGAAGACCTTGAGACATGACTATACCAATTCAGTTCGCGTTTTATCACAGTGGTCAAGTGATATTCAAGAGGGTCTGATGGCTCGTTGGATAATGTTGTGGACCTCTTTGTTTGTAGCATGGTCACTGTATGAGACGCATCTCATTTTTAAGGGTTGAATCTTGCATCTTTTTCCGACGTGATTGTCCATGTTTCACAAGCATATATAAACTGGATATGACAATATAGAGCATCAGCTTTATTTTGGAACCAAAAACAGTGTTTGTTCCCTTCCACATTAGTCTCAACCTTTGTATTGCTGCTGTTGTCTTGGCAATACTGCAAAATAATTCTGGTTTAGAGTCTTTATCTGTGATAAGTTATTATTCCAAGTACTTAACGCCTGTGACTGTTTCCACCCTCTGTCCACTGGCCTTTTTTCCGAACTATGTTATAGGTGATGTTTGTCTCCAGTTCTGGATTTTTGTTTGGGCGCTAATCTCAATAGCGTATGCACTGGAGGTTGTGTCGAGGAACTCAATCAAGTCATCCTATTCTTTCTCATCTCCTGCTACGTCATAAATATATGCGAAACTAAGAAAGATGAATGTTCTTGCCACATAGGATGAAGATGAATTAGTTTAGTAACTAGGAAATAACCATGGTCTTATATCCAAAACTTATTTGGAAACATTGCATTATTACAGAACACATTTGACCATTCTGCAAGCATAGTCCTCCAAAATTACGCAGATTTGTGGCGCAAGTATTTAATTGATTATCAAATACTACATCGTCCCATTCAGCCTCAAATTGTAACCCTTCATTCTTTTGAATACTTGTTAGGATGTTCATGTTTTTATTCAGTTCAAGTGAAATTTTTGTAGCATAGAGATAACCGTTTACCTTTACAGCACTCAAAATAGTTATGGTTGACACATTTCACTCATGCGATCGTAATATTGTAATGTGGACGATATATTTGTATAAATCTTTTCAGATGTTAACAAGATAAAAGTGAATCTGTACTGATTGCGATAAGCATGGATAAAACCATGGAGTAAGTACTGTTATTAAGTTTGCTAAATATATATTTGTTATACAGGCACTATGTCTATGTACTTGCCAATTACCATCCTACATAACTCAAAGTAAATGGTTACGTAATTTAATGATTTATCGTTTACATTTACCTATATTTACAGGCGGCAGTTGTCGACTAATACTTAATGGCAAGGACAGGTTTATATTTAAATTGTTTCAAGTTCACATATAAAGAAATATTACTGCTAACAACGAACACATGTACGCAATTTATTCCCGCTTTTAATTGTTCTCATGCAAAACAAAGAATCATTAATTACCATATATTTGAAGAGTGTTCTCATATTTTTATTTTCTATATGAGAATTATTGTATAAAGTCTGGTAGATATCCATATTCTTGTACATCAAATCTTAAAGATATCAGCGTCTAAATAGTCTTACATATCGTGTGAATAACAATACAAAATGGACAATAAAGAATGAAACAAAACATTAACACGGGGTATAGTTGGCAATCATTTTGGGTGAACTGCAACATATAAGACCCCTACCTTTTGCATGTACGTAGTTGATCAACATTTATAACTGCGGCATTTAACAGAACGAGCAGCAGAAGGTTTGACGGTTACTTTTCCCCAAAAAATGCAAAAAAATCACACCACTTTAGTGGCCATTCCCGAATCTGAGACTTAAAAAAAAATCGCAAACTCGTATTTTGCCAATCTGAGACTTAACATTTTTTGCCTCGCCGTGATGGTTCACTATGTGAGTGATTCCGCGGGATAAATATTTTCATCATTATCAAGAATATTTCTCTTAATCTACTCAATAATTCTCAATAATTTTTAAATATTTTTAAAATTTTTTTTAATATTCTTATCAAATAGCATGCCAATAACATCAACGATATTATCTGAAAAAGATATCGAAAATATTATCACCGCGAAAGGTAAAATTCCTATATCGGAAATTACAGCAAAGTATCACATTGGTGTTTCTCGGTTATACGCGATGGGGGGGGGGGGGGGTCCAATAAAAAATAAACATCGTCAACGAGATAATATATTAAGTCGAATTGTCGATATTTTCTCAACTGAAAATTTTCAAGAGCAAAAAAAAATTCCAGCGTTAATCACAGAAATTCATGGTGGTGAAAATCCCGTAGATGTACCTGAAATTTTACCCTGTCAAAAATGTAAAGATGCTGAAGCAAAAGAACAATCTCAACAACAATACATAGACTCGTTAAAAAGCAACAACAACAACACATAGACTCGATAAAAAATAAACATCAGCAACAACAAGAACAAATAGATTTATTAATTAATCAGAATAGTAAATTAAACTCAAATTTAAATTTAATGCAAAATAAAAATTTTGATCTAACTGAACAATTGGAAGAATTTAAATCTCAAATTGAGAAGTTTTCAGGTGGAGGAAATAATATTTCTACTGTCGAATATGATAAATTAAAAATATTAAATCAAGAACAAATCAATGAGATAAATTCGTTAAATTCACAAATTGAGAAATCTCACATTACCGCTGCTGAGTTTGATAAGTTACGCGCGATAAATCAAAAACAATCTAATAAAATTAAAATATTAAATTCACAAATTGAAAAATTAGAGTTCCACTGACACAGTTGAATATGATAAATTAAACTTATTAAATCAAGAACAGCAAGTTGAACTTTTAACAACTAAGGAAAAATTAAATAAGTATATAAATCTTGAGCAAGAATATAAAAAGGATATCATCGGGTATGAAAATGATATAACTGATCTTCAAGAAGAAAATAAACGCTTAAAAATAAAACTTAAAAAGTTAAATCGATAAAAGTCTTTAAGACTTTACCAATAGACTAATTACTAACTCTTCGTTACGTAGATCAATTAAATTATTCACTTGATCAGTAAGTCTAAAATTAATTCTTGTAAGTGAGTTATTGTGGGTTCTCATATAAATAGGGTTGACTGGATCTTCTATTAACAAATAACCTGGGGAAACTGATGGGGCAAAGGAATATAAAATATAGCCTTGCTGAGCTTGATTTGATTGTGTTAAATTAATTTGATAACTTCCTTCGACGGCGTCACATATTAAATTTAGCGCAATCACTTGAGATATATTTACATTGTTTGGTGCAATGTGCTTACCGGTGTTATCTGGACCGTTATTGTGAGTTAAAAATTTTATATGTTGTTGTTTTTTTGTTTCCCATGTATTGTAAATGACTTGAAATCCTTCGTCGATGGCGTTGTCGAGTTGTTTTGTTAGATTTTCAGGTTTATATCCATCTATTATATATTTTGGGAACGCTTTTATAACAACATTATAAAGTAATCCGGTTTCTTTTTTTGACGCGGGGTGATTTCCATCAGTAAAAGCTTGAATAATTTGTGTATTAACTTTTTTCATATCATCGATAATTTTATTACCCGTGGATACAACGTTGATAAATTCATCTTTGGTGAGTTTACCAGATTTCAACGATGGTAACAATAAATTAAAATCTTTACTCATTTTATTGAAATTATCCACAATCCAATTCATATGATTTGTCGAAATACAATTTGGACCAAGAACAGCTTCTAAATTAAGAAAATCTTTATAACTTTTTAGTGGATTATCAGGCGCTATTTTATCAGTGATGTAATCAGATTTTACCGGTTTAGGTATAATAACAAAGTCCGTTTCAGATGGGGTTTCAGGCCATCCTAGTATTGTTCTTATCGAACTGTTATAAATATCTACAGAGTATCCTTCTGTGTTTATTTCAATAGACGATGATAACGTAGGTTCGTGAACGCTAATAGCAATTTTTGAATCTTTTCCTGTAATAGATTTTATTTTACGTTGAAATTCATTATTGATTTGTTCAATTTCATATGACCCGGTTGGTATATATATAGTCTGCCAATCTGGCGTTCCATCTTCTTTATTTTTGTTTGCAAACACTAGTGAATTATTTGGTTGTTGATCACCAAATGATATTGATCGAATATTAGGCCAACTATTATATACTCGTAATTTAGCTAACGCAATTTCTTTTGCTGGAACCGGAGAGGGAAAATTCACGTTAAATTCTGGAGTTTTTGATGTTATTGTAATCATATTTGTCCTAGTCGGTGTTGTGTTTTCTGCTATTCGCTGAAGTAATTCCTGCGACATTATTGTAAAATCTTTTTAGATTTTTAATTGTAGAAATTCAAAGAATTTCCAAATTCAAGAATTTACATTTCCAAGTTCATAATCTCCGAATGTTAGAAAAAATAGACTATTTTCTCTGGGATGCTCAGGCCAACCTATCACTGTTCTGATACTACTTTGATAAACATCAATGATAATTTTCGGAGATGTTATAATTATATTCCCGTTGGAAAATAAAATAATTGTGTTAGATTCAAATTCTCCAGTTAGTAAACTTATACGCTGGTTTAGTTGTTTTTTGAGTTCTTCAATTGTGTAATCGCCAACAGAAATTCCAATAACATACCACTCAATCGGATATTTCCAGGAGAATACAATTTAATTATTTTCCTTGGTTACTCGAAGAATTTTTGGATCTTTTTGAAAGTCTTGTATTGTTATCATTATTTAAATTGTCACTATTTAATTTCTTCATCGCGATATTATATAAATCAGTAATATGTGAAAATTCCTCTTCGGTTATTTCACTATCAGTTATCGCATTAGAAATCAACGTAGTCAATTCTGAATATGCATTTGTCGCTGTATTAAGTTTTATCGTGTAATCTTGAAGTTTATGCGCGGAACACGACGAGATTTTCTTTGTTACTCCGGTGAAGATTCCCGTTAACGCGGTTACCGCGGAAATACAAATCGGGATTACAATCGGTGCGGTCATTGTCACCGAAGATAATATTATTCCCGTGGATGCTATGATCCCTGACACAGTATAAACAGTTATATCTAACGCGGTAATTCTACGCTGATATTTCTTTTTTTTTTATCGTGTAGATGTCTATTAATTCTTGTAGTTTTTGTTGGTACACAGATACTGTATCATAACGATATCGAGATGGTTTTGGTAGAAATTCTACGGATTTCCATGATTGCAGTTCTAACGTTGACATTATTGTAGAATCTTTTCAGATTTTTAAATACTTTTAATAATTAAATCTCTGATAAAAATTCTACAATCCATGGTACTGATGCTCTAACTACAGTAGAATCAATAGGAATTATATCTATAGTGTAGTTATTAGGTGAAGAATTGAGATCTGTCAATAGTGTATTAATACCTGATTTTAAAATCCCGCCATACGTAAAATTAAATTGATACCTGGAAAATAATGTAATTCGATAAAAACCCGTTACATCAATTTGAAAATTTATACTAGCTCCAACAGTATCATCACTTTTAATATAATCAATTTCTCCCTTAGCAACTACGTATGTAAGATTTTTAATATCGTTAGCGTTATGTGGGGTTTTTACTTTATCGAGTCTGGGAGCTATTTTAGGAAAATCTTCTTTGACCGCGTCGGTGATAGTTTTAATATCCCTGATAACGCTAGCGTTATCCTCGGTGGCCTTTTTATTAATCGCTATTAAATTTGAAATTGATCTTTGTTCACGAATAACACCCAACCGATTATTAATATCATTGATGTCATCGATGATTTTCTTGATCGTGACAATACCATCCAGAAATGTTTTAAAATCTTTCGGTTTAATATTTCTGATGTTAGAATCTAACATTTTATCAATTATATCGTCAACTTTTTCAAAGTTTCTTCTTAATGCTTCAAATTTAGTTATGTGACCATCAAAATCAGTTCGTAATATTGATTGATTAGAAGTTGCAGCTCTTACATGCGCGTCCAACGTGTTTATCGTATCAAATTTATCTGAAATTGTTTTTAAGTTATAACTTGGTTCTAGTTTACCTTTCTTGAATTCTACGACTGAATCATCATCCGCGGTAGGATGTTTCGTTAAAAGATCATCAAATGATACATTACTAGTTTTTAATTTTCCTTGACGAT
This sequence comes from Unio pictorum, assembly GCA_030141615.1. Lineage (NCBI taxonomy): Eukaryota > Metazoa > Mollusca > Bivalvia > Unionida > Unionidae > Unio > Unio pictorum. Next base: position 5,310,165 of record JARLTB010000188.1, read on the forward strand.
CTTCAAATACAACTATTTCTCCTGGGTCAACACTCACTAAGTTAAAATTATTAGCGATCTCATCTTTAATTATTTTTTTTCATCATCGATATCACCGGGAGTTTTACTTTTTTCCTCTTTTTTCCGTGATCTTCCCCAGATATCAACAGACATTTATATATAAAATCTTTTAGATTTTCAAATGTTAGTGTAAAAATCTTTTTAGATTTTCCCCACTGGTATATTCATTTACAATTACATGTGGTGGTTTTGAAGATCTAGAAATTTCCGTTAACACATTTAATACTTCTCTACCGCATATCGGCGGGTCACTTAATGTTTGTGTTGGTAACGTTGAATACCAAATTGGTGGAAATCTTTCAGATTTCGCAGGTAACCTTTTTGATTTCTTCACATATTTGTAAAACTCGATTGGTGGTGGTAGCCCGTAAGAATCAAAATAAACAATTCCTCGTGGATCAATTGCGTATCCAACCCAATGTGTTCCGGGTCCATCACTGTTATCAAGATTGATAATTCCGGTTTCAAAGCGATTTGGAATATTCGGTAATTGATCTCTCATAAACACACCTCTGAAATTTTTTATTGGAAATTTAGTAAATTTTGATTTTTTAACCGCGTCAATGAGATCAAAATTTGACATCGGTGTAAAACCTAAAAGGTTTTCAGTGAAATTCTTTGGATTTCCATCAATTACATTGGTCGTCCTAATCGAAGACCTCTTCCGATTGGTGGCCGTCCTAATCGAAAACCTTTCCCCTTTTTTTTAATATTCCCACCTGTTGCCTTTTTCAAAGCCATCCCAGCAGCAGTTCCAACAGCTCCGAGCGCTGCAGCTTTTGCGATTGCTGGTGCATGTTAGTAATTGCCCCTTTAGAAAATTCAAGTTGAACTCCTCTGTTATTTTTAAGAGCATCATTGAAATGTTTTATTTGACGATCAGTCAACGATAATTTATGTGATCCGGAAGTCATCTGTGTTGGTTTTAACGTTATTGTAGTTCCACATTCTTTTGCGGATTTTGATTTTAATTTCTTTACCTGACCTTCTGTCAGCGATACATTAACAATCTTATATACCATTATATGAAATTATTAGATATTTTTATTTTTAATTGTACTTGTTGGAAAATCTAAAAGATTTTCAAAGATTTTCCACTGGTGCATCAACGAGTCTCATTCGTCCACCAACCCCTTCCAACAGCATAGATTTATCACTGAGAATTACAGCTACAGCTCTGTAATCAGCAACACCTGGTGCTATACGAGCTCGGAAATGTATATCGACGACTGATTGTCTCATCATATCGAGGTGTGTCAGTGAAAAGTAATAAATCGGATATAAACTTTTAAAATCCAATTGAGATATTTGCAGACCGGTATCAACATTTTGATCACGACCCATAAATGATAGCAAGCTATGATAAACTCTAGCGATGTTATTTTCCTCGTAATTTAGTTGTACATCTTCATCTGGTTCTTGTTGTCCATTTATTCTCAGCGAGACTTCCTTGACTCCTAATTGGTCGAATATCATATGGGAACGGTCTTGACGATTTAATCGATCTCGACGTTGTAGCGCTATAAATATATGACGCGGTGCTGAAGCCCCACCCTTAGATGCCAAATGCCACGTAAATGTATCAGCGACATTATCTTCCTTGGTATCAGTAGATACAGTTAACCAACTTAACAGTGATTTTCCACCTGTTTCCATAAATGATATAAATCGTTGCTCTGTTGCAAGTGACGGAGTCATCACAGGCATCCACAACACAATCTTACTCAAATTAACTTTACCATCAACACCGCCGGTACGCCAAATTGCAGCATTATCATCACCCTTCCGTGTCAATGTGATTGTGTGTTTTGCTCCATAAATAACTTTTCTAACATTTCTACAAAACTCAAATACATGGTGGAGTGGAATCGCGCATGAAAATTTGTTTCGGTCTCCTTGCAACATTCCACGACGCGTTGTAAATCCTAGATTGAAATTAACGTTGTCAGATTTTATAATATCGAAATCAGCTCCTGGTCTGGCTTCGTGATAAGCATCAACTGGTTGTGGATCAATCGCGGTGTCTTGAGCTGTTCTAATTTTAATATATTTATTAGTTTCAGCGTGATCAGAGGTATCTTTCTCGAACATCATAGACGGTCCAGCTGATCTTGTGTAATCATCTGAGTATCTTGCTAACCCGACTATTGTTGTTGCGATATCAACCTCGCGTTCTATTGATTCAATCTCTTTTCCGTCAATAAGATATCTCGCGCTATCAAACAGCGCCATTATTCCATTGTTAACAAATCCTACCTTTGTTCCAGCTGCGTATGGTGTATTAGCTGCACCATTAGTTACGATTTCTCCCTCAATTTCAATGAATGCTTCACACGGCAAAAAGTATTTACTGGTATCTTGAACTTGAAGATCAATTCGTCCTCGCAAATTAGGTTGTATCGCGTGATAGGCATAAAATTGATAATTTTGAACTGAATCACTTTTTAGTACCGGTGCATCTATGTCAAACGCTGGATCATTCTGTTGTTTAAACATTATATGGGAATATTAATATTTTTTCAATTGCTGAAAATCTAAAAGATTTTCACCGTCTTATTCTTTTAATTTTAAGACCACTTCCAGCTATCAAATTTGAAACGTTAGAATCAATTGGAGAATTACTTGTAATTCCACTTTCAAGATTTTCTAGTCGCTGTTGTACTGCCTCGTTGATTAGTTTACTAACTTGTGCTGGCATTACAGTTGTAGATGGCAAAAACGCTTGCGTTTTAAACGGTTTCTTTCTGGATTTCACCAACGAGACTACTTTATCCTTTACAGTTGTGAATGCTTTTCCAACGAGATCTCCAATGGTGCCTAATCCCTTATCCCGTATAACTTCAATAGCTTTCATACCAACCTGTTTAGCAAATGGTGCGACTTTTGGTGCAATCCTACCGAATAATCCCATGATAGTTTTTCCTAATCCATCTCCGTAATACGCTCGGTATACTGGAAATCTTGAATTTACCACATATACACTTGTAGGTTTATCGTGATTGTAGTGAATTATCATATTATGTAAAATTAGCACAGAATTCTAATTGATACTCAATCACTGTGATACCCGTAATAATTTCTCATCGGAGAATTTGCCACGAGTTCTTCAATGAGTTCCCAATACGTATGCATGTCCATGATTCTCCCTTGAAATGATCGCCGACAGATATCAGCTGCCTCATTTGTAATTTCCGGAGAATTATTTCCGGCTCGTTTCCCACCGATTAGAACTTCTAGCCGTGATACATCGTTGATAATATTATTTGGACATATCACATTATCATAAGAATTTCCTGGAATTCTCGGATTATTTGAGAAATCCGTTGGATTTCCACGAGAATTGCTTGCAATTCCGCTACCAGTTACATCCTTCGATGTAAGTAATTTTTTAAATTCCGGCCATCCCGGATGTGTTTTTGCGGTAATTTTATTACCACCCCCTTTATTCGCTAAATATATTTTTCATCCCCAAATATCCCTGTTTGTTATTTTTTTTAAAATAGTGTGGGTTTATCAAATCACCCCGAGATTTAAAATTATTTTTGATATAATTAGCTAATTCAATCTCATCATCAATACCTCTAATTTCGTTTAACGTGTCCTCGGTAAATATATTTTCAGGGGTAAGATCGCTTTCAGCAGCGGGTTCGGTAACATAGGGTTCAATTGGATCAAATTCGATTGCTGGTTGTGGTGGCTCAAACCCTGTTAAATCATCTAATTGGCGCTGCTTGATCATTTTATCTTGTTGTTTTACTATATCAGCGGGAAGGGTTTTTGAAATATCTGTGGTTTGTTGTTGAAACTCTAATAGATTTTTGGAAATATCCGCGGTTGACTCAACTGATTTTTTTACTTTGCTGGTCGCTGCTGTTATCGGTGCAAATAATTGTTCACTTCCAATAGTAAAATCAGTTTGTGCGGCTTGCCTCTGCTGAAGTTGTCGTCGTACTGAGTCTCTAACTGGAATAAATTTCTTAATCGCCGATAATCTTTCTCGAGCTAGTCTAGTTGTGAGTGATTCTGGGATCATTATTGTAAAATCTTCTAGATTTTTAATTATAAAATTGCTTACAATTGTGAAATTCTTGAATTTCTGTGAAAAATCATTTAGATTTTTAATTTCATATACTGTATAATGAACCAAACTACCGTCGACGAAATATCGAAACAACTTAATCGTGTAAATGAAATTCCTGAAATCGCTAAAATCGTAACAGAAAAAAAAATATCACATTTTAACACTGATTATCTCGCGCAGGAATTCCGTAAAATAGAATCCGCGAGAATCAAGGATTATCCAACATATCGATCTGAATATCGTGTAGCTAAGACGCTAATCAGGCAGCGAAATCAAATAATTTTTCAACTTAAAAAATCTTGCAATGATAGCGCGCTAGCTGAATTTGTTGAACTTTCTAAATTACTTACCACGCTGATAAAATCCGTCGGAGATGTATTCGAAGAAGAAAAAACTATCTCGAAGTTCGCTGAGGAATTTGATAACACGTGGATGTGAAAATCGTTTAGATTTTCAATTGTAAATATTTATGTTTTTTTGCAATTTTACATCCATGTAAATGAAACTTTACATTTAAAATTTTCCGAATATGTTGCTGATACTATACCGTCAGCGGCTCGATATACAGACGCTGGATTAATCTTGAAATATTTAGCAGCTGAATATATTGACGGGAAATCTATATTCTCGCTGTTATAAAACGCTGTTACCGGTCTAGGTTTATAATTTATATATTGATTCGGATTTTTATTAATAGAGTTTTCTCTAGGGGTCACAATTCTTAAATTATTAATACTATTATTTAATTTAATTCTGTCGATATGATCAACTACATACCCAGGCGGGATCTTACCGAGAAAAATCTCAGCAATCAATCTGTGAGATAATATATGTTTGTTTTGTCCTTGAACCTTTATGACAATATGTAAATACCCTCTATTATTAACACAACCAAGAGATTTCCCTAACCGTCGATGTCTAATCGTTCCATCTCGAGAAGCCTCGTAGTTGGTGTAGATTGGATGCGGACGATATTCGTTTGACGTTTGCATTTATTTTATTAAGGTTTTTCTTTGTTTAAATGTTATTTCATATTGGTCTATTTACGTAGTCTTCTGGAGTTTGTATAACTGGATTGCGGTGATTAATATGTGTGTAAACATCGTAATATCTTTTTAATTCTCTATATCGTTTACCGCCACATGTTAAACATAATTGTGTTTTTCCTCGTACTCCAACACCACACACAATACAAGGTTTTGGTCCTGTACTTCCACGTCGAATACTTACTTGATGTTGTCCGCAATATTCTTTTTTCGATAATTTATTACACGTGTTTGTTGATCCGATTAGCAACCACTTACAGCGATTCATTTTATAATATATATATATATTTAATTAAAATTTAAACAATTGTTTTATTTTTATTTTTTAATTACATATTTGCTTTAATATAATGAGTAAAATTTATTTTTCTCTTGATGGAAATTCCGGGTTATCACTAAGAAAAATCAAGGATAAACCACTTATAAAAATAATTAAACGATCAAAGAAAGAGTTTCATAAAGATGGAGCTGCACACTCATATATTAGTTATAGAATAAACGACGGTAAAAAAATCGTAGACGCGATGATGGATGAAACGCGCGCTATGAATATATTATCGTTGTTGGATAACAGTGATTATTATTGCAGAATAAAATGGATCAAGTGGGATGAAAGTGGTGAAATACATGGTTGGATTATCAGAGATAATTATAATCCTGTCATGAAAGATAACAAGAATGTAATTTTTAATCGTAATACTAACCCAGGTGTGTTAGTTGGAATTGATAGCCACTACTACGTCAGAGATTATCCTGTGACTGTTGTGATATATGGATTATATAAAATTTACGTAGATGTTGATTACGATAAAATGTATTCTATGAAAATAGGCGATGAGTCGCTGATAAATTGTGTTGCCGAGCGAGTTATGGAACATTTTAAAAAAAAATTCTTCACGTGGAAATGGATTAACTGAACAACGATGTGAAAAAATAACATCATGGGGAAAACAGATGAAGGAGAAAGGTGGAGCTTCGATTAGTGATGTTGCTGAGTTACAAAAATCTTTGAGATTTCCTATTACAGTTAAAACCATAACCGGAGAGATATTGCACCGCTGTAAATATAAATCAAATAAAGTACCTATTGAAATTATTGATCACAATGGACACGCTTGGAATTCCGCGATAACTGAATTTCCTCCATCGAAGGTTGTAAAATATATACCTGAAAAATTTACCAGAGATGTATTTTATGAGGGAAAATTATTTGATGCGATAGCGGAAATAAACGGAGATGATCCAACTTCAGTTTGGTTATTTCACAGCGATGAAGATCCTGAAACCGGGTATGATCAATTTGTGAAACCTAACGGAGAATTATATCGCGAAGAACAATTAGATAATCGTATGAAAAATGTTGCGAGAAGTTTCGTAGAAAATTTTGATGAGAAAATATTATGTAATTCTTTTACAGTTTCATCTGTTATCGCTCACTATGCTCGTGAAAGGAATTCTTGGAAAAAAACTCCGAAAGGATTTCTTGACGATATAAAATTAAGTTGTATTGAATACGGCCACGGAGGATTATGGAATACGAAATATAACAACGGGAATTTAGTCTCAGCTGATATGAGCGCTAGTTATCCTGGAGGTTTTCTTGGCATGGGAGTGTGTGGTGAATATTTTAAACGTTTTGGACACACAACACATGAGATGACGCGGGTTGCGATTAACGGAGATTTACCTGATTTTGATTTAACTGGATTTGCTAAAGTGTTAGCGTTTGAACTTAAATCTGAGTTACATGATTGTAGCTATTCATGGATTGGTAAACATATGTCTGAGAAGGCGTGGACTCCAATAGTGTTGTTGCGATATATGCTTGACAGCGGTATGTTAAGGTCGTTGACGGTCGGTGAAGCTATAATAAGTTATAAATCTCAAAAAGATGTTTGGTTGCCTGTTCCCGATTTAAATGATATAATTAGAAAGTGTAAAAATGAATTTCCAAATCACAACGAGAAAGAAATAATGATAATCGCTAAACAATTATATTCCGCGAGTGAAAAATCAGCAAAAGATTACGGAAGAAAAATAATAGGAAAGTTTACTCAAGGTGGAAGGTTTTCTAATGCTCGATATTCTTCCAGGTTGATAATTGATCCAGTTGAATATAAAATTATCGTTAAACATCTCACTGACAATAATAGATTTGTAACGAGTAGAAAAGCATTTCTATCAAATGGGAAAGAATCTGGAACTGTTGTTACTTACATCAATGGAGAAAATGCTCAATGGGGACATTTAAGAGCTTCTATGTTAGCGTATACGAGTATTAATTTATTTTCTATGATAAATAAATTTCCTTCCAACGCTGTGAGAGTTGCAACTGATTCTATGTATTTCCATGAGAAACATATTTCTGCGGTTGAACCTTTTCTTGGAGAAGGTTGGGGAGAATGGAGAATTAAAAAAGAAAAATTACACGATTATAATCCACACTCTGATGTTAAAATAAAAGATAGTTATCGTAGAAAAAATCCAGAAAATATTCACTTGGAGTTTTCCGATGCACCATCGGTGTTAGATCCTATTACGAGATATAAAACGGTTTACTTAAACGGTTGTGGAGGTTCTGGGAAAACAGAAAGAGTTATCAGATGTTATAAAAATGGAAATATAAAAGCGCTAACACCAACTCATAAACTAAAGAAAGATATAAAAACACGAAGAATTCCTGCTAGTACTTATCATAGCTTTTTTAGATGGAAAGATGATAAATGGGATCCTTCGCGAATGGGTAATAAATTTATCTCACATGTTATTCTCTGGGATGAAGCGTGTACGGTATCGTTGAAAATGTTACAAACATTTCTAGGTTGGTTATCTACGAAAAATACGAAAGTGATATTATGCGGTGATGACGGTCAACCACCACCATTTTGCGGGAATCTCCGCATAAGTGGTTGAAAGAACACGTAGATTATTACGAGGAAGTCACAGATGATTTTAGATCACTAGATGAGCAAATAAAAGATTTAAAATTTAGAATCAGACGGAAATCTGATAACGAGCAATGTGAAATTTTCAGAGAGGTTATCGCGGAAACTCCCGAGGAGGAATTCTGGGAATCTTGGACTCCAGCCGATATAGTATTTGCTAGTAGAAAAATAACCCGAGATGATATTCAACGAAGATTATTTGAAATACATCATGAGAAATTTCCTGAGATAAAAGTACCACTATGTTATAGACCATCTGATACGCGACAACAAAACATTGATGTTGATATTCCTGGCGGTGGTAAAGAAAAATTAGTATTAAATGAAATTGTATTAGTTAACATCGACGTAGTTGAGGATGAATTACACGCTGATAATTCTCCATGGGTGTTAGGATATGCGGCTACGATACATTCTTCACAGGGATTAACTATCACAGATACAATTATTTGGATCGTAGATAATCGTATTGAATGGTCAAATTTAGTTTATCTTGCAGTGTCTAGAGCGCGGCGAATAAATCAGCTACGAAGAGTTATCATCGAAGATAATACAAATATTTCCGATGATGATATTTACATAGTTGAGAAAGAATTATCAGGATATCGACAGCAGGATAAGAAAAAAAATAGAAATTTTAATATTAACTCGAAATTAATTTTATCGCTGAAAGAACAACAAGATAATCACTGCGCTGCTTGCAACTGTTTAATGCGCTGGAGATTTCACCCCGGAGATCGTTATCAATTTACCGTGGACAGAATAGATAACAGTTTAGGACACGTCACTGGCAATGTGAGATTAACTTGTTTAGAATGTAATATACGTCACGCTGGAAATGCGAGCATTTCTAATTAAGACCACGCGGTGGTAATTGAGTATCGTCAGGAATAACTTGTAGTTGTTCGCGTGTAAATCCTCGCTGAGGTGCGGACGAATCCAATCTATAAATTGCTGGCCTGATAGAAGATCGTGTCGACGATGATATTTTATGTGTAGTGATACTCCAAATAGGATCAGTAGCCCTTGCTTTACCATCTTCGAGTTCACCTGGCTCATATAAATATCTCACAGTGACGTCACCGAGAATTGGTTCTTTGAAATTGGAAGTATTAGTATTTCTAATACCAGGTATATATTTTTTTTAATCGCGTTGTTAGGCTTGTTACCAATCATTCGAGTTATTTCGTTATTTAACGCGGATACTACTTTTGGTAATCTTTTGACCCATTCACGAGATCGAGTTTTTTGAGTAAATTCTTTCGCGTATTGATATTCAAATAACCGCTCAGCGAGAGTTCTATTAAATCTTTCAACAATTGCCTGATCGCGGTGTATTGCAGTGTGTCCTCGTCGTATAGCTACGTTATGAGTTTTCATCGTAGATGTAACAACACCTTGAAATTCCTAACCGGGATCAACTTGTAATAGATTTGGCCAACTTAGTTCACCTTTACGATAAATCTTTTCAAATGCGATGGAAACTTCCATGGATGATTTTGTTTTTAATGGTATTGCTTCCTTATATCTACTAGCGATATCAACTACGGTTAACGCATATTTGTAACCGTTATCGTGAGGAAGAAATAATATATCGGCTTGATGAACTTCATTCGGTACAAAAACATCAAAATGAGAATAATTAATTTTTTTAGGACCTGGAAGATAAATTTGCCATAACGCCTGTTTGGATAACCAATCTTTTGCGGTTTTATATTTCACCGACGCAGCATTGGCTAGTTTTTTAATTGCTGCGTAACCTTTCCAATAGCCGCTAGGAGAATAATAAATAGATTCCATATTATTGTAAAATCATTTAGATTTTTTAATACTAGCATGAGAACTCCCATTTCCGAATAATATTTTACCTTTCATAGCTGTTTTTATCAACCAAGAAGCTATTTTTTCTTTTAATTTTTTTATCAGGAATTGCATTTAACGCGTGAATTAATTTTACATCTGCGAGATGACGCTGTTGAAGATCATCACTGCGATATGCGATATCATGTATTCTACAAGCTTCATCGATAGTATTAATTGGATTTTCTCCTGGATTTGGTTGATTATTTTCATCTAGTCTGATATCTAATCGAGTTCCAGGTCCACAATAACTATATCCTGGAAGATGTTTTTCTCCTGGATATTTAGCCCAAGGAGCTCCTGGAAGTTTTGATAATTTACCAGCTATATCTCCTGCTGTTTTTTTTTATGAATCTAAGTTTTTTTATGCCACAAATTTCACAATTACCTGAAAGTGCCAATCGGTTATTTTTAGTTGTAACTGTTGTTTCATTACTCGTTGATGTACGTTTCTTTCATTTCACACAATATAAATCCATAATTTTATATGTAAATATATACATACCAACAAATGGAAGTAATGGATTTTAGCGCTACAAAGAAACAACAAGCGGTTAAACATAATGCGATGCTACCAAATTCTATCAGGATGATAATTATCGGACCATCCGGAAGTGGTAAAACTCAATTGTTACTCACGATGATAGTGAAATATCTAAACTGGGATAAATTATATTTAGTCGCACCAAGCGTAGATGATCAACGATGTTATTCTGTGCTACGCGAATATAATGAGTGTGCTAAAGAAACCACCGGAGAAGATGTAATTGATATAATAACAGATATTGATAAAGCTCCATCTGTCGATGGTCTTGATGGAAATATTAATAATCTCGTCGTGTACGATGATGTTATGCTTGATAAACAAAAAAATCCTGCAAGAATTTTCTCACGTGGCAGACATAAAAACGCAGATGTTATTTATGTTACTCAAAGATATACTCAAATTCCTAAAGTTATTCGAGATAATTGTAATTTACTTAGCGTGTTTAACGGGGTTGATATATATACGCTAAGAAATATTTGGCAAACTTGGTGCGCAGATTTTGATTTTAATAAATTTAAAAACTTTTTTAGTAATGCTAAAATGACCCCACATGGCTTTGTAACTATTGCGTTACATGATCCGCGAACACGATATCGTATTGGTCTTGATCGCATATACAGTTAGATTATCATCAGGGGTATTAAAAATATTTATCCCGCGGAATCACTCACATAGTGAACCATCACGGCGAGGCAAAAAATGTTAAGTCTCAGATTGGCAAAATACGAGTTTGCGATTTTTTTTAAGTCTCAGATTCGGGAATGGCCACTAAAGTGGTGTGACTTTTTTGCATTTTTTGGGGAAAAGTCACCGTCAAACCCTCTGCTGCTGAACGAGATCTTGGACTGAGATTATCTTTGGATTAACCCTATTATCATCTTTTTGGTAAGCCTTTATGCAATTTATATAACTAAGTTACACAATAACTCTTGTCAGATTTTCAGAACATATTTGATCAGTTCAGATTCTGTATAGAAGTTCTTGTATTATTATAATAAACTCATGCAGGTTGACACGTGGGAAGTGAATAAGACAATTGCTTACATATCTTAATATTGAAATGCATAAACAGTAATGAATATTTATGGTCAACTAGCTTTTATGTATTTCGCACAGTAAGTGTTTTGGTTTCGAACAAACATAATGGTGGAGGTATTTTAAGAAAAGTAAAAACAGCTGTCAGTCGTTATTTTGATAATATAATAGTGTACTTAGTTTCATTGTCGGAACATTATCAGTTTATATATTGTACACTTTATTACTAATTTCTTATAACTCAAATGAATACCTTTTCAGAAAGTGTTATAAACTGGCATTGTAAATTATAATTGAATATTTGCATGCATTATGTGAATCACATAAACCTTTAATTATTTGACACAATTTTAACGATATAATTAGCATGAATAATGCATATTTTGTTTACAATGTACATTTTCATTTTCAGGGATGCACTGCTTAAACTGAGGTAGGTAATACAATGAAATCGAAATGTTTAACAGTTTTACATCATTATGACGGTTTCAACTGGTTCAACGCTTGAGATAGGGTTACCTAGGAGATACTTAAAAATTGTAGTTATACTGTATGCTTTACCTTTTCACAGTTCTAAAAATAGCTTTACTGGCTTGTATACATAACTGACCGCTACATTAGGCTTCTTTAGCTAGTGCGTTTCCATGCACTTTAAGTCATTCTCCTTCGATGCACTTTAAGTCATTCTCTTTCAGTCATAAGTCGTATTATCCGTGCTGGATTGTTTTCTGATGGCATCGATTTGTTTTCATTCAGTCACAAGTTGTTCAAAGGAAAATGGAATGCAATGCTCACCGTGATGCTGACGATACGGGGAAGACACATTTTCATCGACTGCACAGCATATGTTATAACCAAATGAGGACGGGACGTGTTTTTATTGCAATATTGTACATTGTGCGTATGTATGTGGTGGCTTTCGAACTGTAGTGTTTTATATCATGGCATCTGAATGGCTTGTATATCTTGGCAATATCTTGACGACACATGATTATGCAGGTTGTGTTTCTCAGGAGAGCATTGTAAGCAATGACCAAAAAATATCCATGATTTTTTAGCTGCGTGTATTATGATCGGCATATTCGACTGAAGTCTCTTATGTACAGGAAAATATTTTGGTAATAAAGTAAATTGATAATACGTTGTGAGGCACTTTTGTAGAACAGCATTTGATATAACACGAATTGTTTCTCACCCGCTTTCTTTTCATCAAGCCCAGACACGTTGATGAAGAGTTCATCGCTAAACACTTCTAGTTGGGAACGCATTTGATAGCTACTGGGATGAAGATGCCGCCAGTCTTGAGGGTATTCAAATATGGTTTATGGTTCAAAACTCTACTCAACTTATGCACAGTTTTATCTGATTGAAATGTTTCCAAATACGTGCAGTACGCAGAAGCCATATCTGGATCATTTTCATATGCTAACTGGAGTTATTAACACGAAGTCCTTCGACGGTCTGAATCACGATTGAATAGTAACTAGCATCTCTGTCAATCCATAATTAACGAAACTTCCAAGATTGTAAACCATGCTTGCTCTGGTATGATGAGCAGTCACATAAAAATTTAGAAATATGTGATGATTTAAAACGTATCAACACGATATTTAAGAAGCATGCTGAAAATAGAAGAAACAAATATTCTGAGTTGCAGAAACAACGGCATCATGCACAAAACGCCCCACCGCAGTAACAGTCTGTTCAGTGGATTGACATCGCGGAATGTTAGACAAAGTAGATAGGATGAATCTGAAACTGAAGGACAACGCATCCACGACGGTAGAGCAGGTGTCAACAATATCCGCGGCGGAGTTAACTGCAACTACAAAAGTCCAACCGAGATAAAAATTTCCGACTTGGTCAAAACATGCTGAAAATCTTGGCTTGGAGATCGATAACGAGATAGTGAATATCCATTCATCTTCGGGAGAGCAAACTGGTGACGACAGATCAGTCCCATATTTTGTACAAGGATTTGATCTAAAGTTGCTCCATCTTTTGCAGCAATCATCTTACAAAGACTTGGCTCTTAACGATGCCTTTTTCCTGTTTGATTCTCGTTCGGTCACTTCCAAATTTAATTATAAGACCCCGATGTAATTTGACTAGCAGTAAGCTTTAAAGATTGCGTTGATCTGTGCCGAAATATGGAACAGCTTCTATAATGTCACCGCGAACATCAATCGGTTTCGTACGTGACGTCATCAGCATCTAGTCAACAAATAAGATCATGATCTCGCCAGGTGGGTACCATGTCAAGGTCATCATCAAGAAAATCTCTAGGGGGTCATCATAGCTAGCGGGAATACCGCCGTGAACATCACAATCAAACTCAATTGTTCAAGCTTATAAGCAAAATCATCATTTCGGGGAAAAAAATCGTACGAATTGACATCACCCAGTATGGCAATTATTGACGTTTAGATTTGATACTATCTTGTCGCAAAACGGAATGTACAAAGATCTACCAGTGAACATCACTGACGTAAACAACCTCCTAATCAATAGCTGATATCTCAGTGATGATTGTTGGGCCCACATTTTGATTTATTCTACAGCGATTAACGTCCCACATCTATACGTGTGGAGACAATTCACGTGGACGGAAGAGGTGGTAGCCATGTGACACAGGAACAGCCTAAATAAACGTTCAAATAAGGAATAAGCAGCCGTGAGACGAACACGTATGCAACAGTGTACAATCGTGGGTGGAATTCGATCCTCTAAAAAACAAAACAGCAATGTCTATCGTTATAGCGTTGGATAGCATTTTCGGTGGCTCAAAGAAACCACAATGATTATGCGTAGATCACACTAGTTAATTGTATAACAAAACCGTCATTGACTGGTTTCAGCCAAATAATATTGTCTTTTACAGCACACAGAGTCACATCAAAGCAGCTGTCGTCGAAAGGTTTAAAAGAACTCTTAAAAATCGCACGTGGAAGAGATTCGCCTGTCATAGTGTCACGGAATTGTGTATGACTGGTATCAATATGTATATGTGGTCAAAAATGTACTTGGGTTTCGCTTCCACTTACAGCGTCACCGAGGGTGGTTTATTAATTATCGACTCTAGTTATTTAGAAATAGTGAGTGAAACTCAGATCATGCTACATGTGCAAATTGCCTGCAGCTTAAAAGTATAAGTACCTAGCTGCGAACATCTGTCACAGCTAGGGTATATTACAATAAACATCACATTACGTCCAGTCTTGACAGAATGCATTCCACTTTAAGGAAGAAAACCTTCAGCTAAAGAGGGAAAATAGATTTACGGTTATATTCTTACCGCTATTAGTTTTATATGTCAGAATTGTTTCATATATCAGATGTTTTAGTATTTATTCTAAATTCTACAGGGTAAATGCCTAGGTTATGCAGCTCCATGATATTAGTAATGCTATAGTCTGCTTCGAGATAGCTTTTTGTTGTAACTGAACAGACAAATTGAGTTTAATTACACGCTGCATGCATTGAACGTTTAATGTACATGGATAGCTAATTCACGTGCGCGCATGCGCAACATATATGAATATAGAAGTACTTAACCGTGTCATATGTAGTACACGGTATAGTTGTTTTAATTCTAGCTGCCCGTTGACCGTGTGATGCTCGTGTGTGGTGCCGTGTGTGCCCGTGTTGTGGTGCCCGCCTTATGTATGGTACCTTGTGTATGCTGCGTTTGTGTATGTTGCGTTATATATATGTATTATATATAATTGGGTGATGTGAAGTTGCAGAACTGTGTGTTTTTTTGTGACGTATACGTTGAGTCTGTTGGCATTGGTTCGGAAGAATGTACTGGTGTTATCGATGCGAGGGACCAAGGCTTCGCGACCATCGGGTCTGTGTTGAATGTAAAGGCTCTCGAGGGATCCTTTAAACAGACAAGGAGGAGTGGACCATGCGTGGTGACTCCGTGATCATTGACTAGAGTGGGTGGAATCGGATATACATATAGGACGTCAAATGGACGCCACGATTGTTATAAAATACGTGTTCCATATTATCGTTATTACCATCTGAGCAAATATTTCACATTTATGTATCAACTTCGTTATTTGAACGATAAATTCATAAACTCACAATTTCAGCTTTACATTGCTAAATCGTTCCATGAACGATCAAAACATAACATACCTGCCTTTACCTTGGTAAGTCGTTATATGCACGATATAACCAAAATTGCAGGCATTTACATTTGTTTCGTTATATATATATATATATATATATATATATATATATATATATATATATATATATATATATATATATATATATATATATATATATATATATATATATATGTAAATTCATACATATTCATGTATTTGTTGATCGGGGGATAGGCGTTATTTACGTCAGTTTCAAATTCGTTCCGTTGAAATCATACTTTGAGGTGTTTTGTTTTTTCATTCAGTTACTTGTTGTTGATAGTTCCATGTTAGGAGCATTAGAATTTTTTCTTCTCTTTTTTATAATGGTGTCAGATTTGTTTTACATTTAAATTGCGTTTATTATTAAACATCTTATTAACGCAGTTGCTTTCCTTGTCTTCACTAATTCAGTCCAAACCCGGTTTCATCCTGTGACACATATCGCTAACCGATTATTATAATTTTGAAAGCAATCGTTGACAAATGCAATCACACATAACATCGCATTATTAAATTGACGCCCACAGGAGTTTCGTAACAGACACCTTATTTTGTTTATAAAGATTCAAAGTAGGTGACCACGTCAGGATCAGCAGAGAAAACAAACACGTTCGAGAATGGATACACCTCTAACTGGATTGAAGACGTCTTCGTAGTTGATACCATTAAAAACAATTTAAAGCACGTAAACGATCTAAGAATCCTCGTGAGTTCCCATACAATGTTTTTTCTGCTAGCCTTAATTACAGAAAATTAAAGAAGACCTGTTCAGGGTAAAACATCCAGTTCCACCAGAGTTAGAAAGACCTTGTCAAGTGGTTTGGTGATAATGAACAATCCAGCTGTTAGCTTCTCACATCATCTTTTACTACACTGTCTACGACTCGGGAAACACCGATTGCAACGAGAGCACCTCCGATAATCTGATGATACTCCTCTCCTATCCTCTTCCCTGAAACAGTTTGACATTTTGCTGCATGCTCGTGAAGACCCATCCTCACAAAATACACGTTTGAACCCTTACTATGAGTTTATAATTTTTGTAATTCCCACCAGATGGAAGCATGTATGGAAAATATGTCAATCTATTGCAGAAAGTATTTTCTTGATGCAATATGTTAATACCTTTTATAAATTGTAATTGATTAATATCACCCTTAGACTGAGTTATATCGATGATAGAGTACTAATGAATTATATGCGAGCCAGGCAAAGCTGCTTACTTCTTTATATATATATATATATATATATATATATATATATATATATATATATATATATATATATATATATATATATATATGAGATCGAGAAACAATACAATTCTGTAATTTGAGTAAACAAATTAGATGAGAAAAAGTTTTTATAATACTGTTTTTTTCTTTTCGCAGTGAATCCATTCGAAATATTGGTGTGAAAAGGTATCGTTTATTGACATAATTTGAATATATGTATATAACAAAATATAAAGGCCATTTTTCCCGGCTTTTATCTAACATATACGCTGAACTCAGTATTTGCTACCATAACTAATGTGTCTAGTTTATGTCAGGAAGATAGCAACTATTATACATCCGGAGGTTTTATTCGAGTTGCATTTCATTGGTTGTGAGCGTAAAATTAAATGTACTTATTCAATGGAATAATTTCTCAGTCATACAACAACTCAGTTTGTCTTTTCTTCTAGTTTTACTCTTTGGAAGTGATCCCTTCATTATATTCTTTCCCTATGTCAGTTTCCTTTGTATTATTATGTAATACGTCCCGATGTTTAACATTTTGTCTTAGATATGTGCTTTGGAGAAATTCAATTTAAGAAGAAATGTCGTCATGTAACTGTCAATATATTTCTCTTCTTTGCATCGGATATTAGTACGTTAGTGTCAGTTTCCTGTGTAGGCCAATGATATTTGTCAAATGCACCAGACGGCTATGATAGACACATGGAGAAACAGAAAGAAAGAGAAATTATGTAAATATTGTTGGCAGGGATACTTGAGATAAACATCCTCTGTTCATTTTCGTTTCATTTCAGTAATCATTTCTAAGCTTGTTAGCATGAAATCTTAAATTGCTGATTTAATAAAATAAAGAAAAGAATGATTATTTTTCAAATGTTTGTATAAAAAGGAGATGTATTTTGCCATTCTACATCAGGATGAAAAGTACATTTTTGCCCCTGAAGGATGATGAGGGCATTAAAGCTGCGTCATCAAATCGACCTGCCTATCATTCTAAAATTAAAATTAACCTTTCACTTTGTATTTGAATATCTAAACATTACGACGTGAAGTCGCTGCTAGGAGTATAAATCAATTAGAAGGGGTTGTCTCAGTTCTAAAATTAAAATATAAATATAATCTTCCTCGGCCATTTAACCATAAATTGGTGAATGAGGTTGATATTATACGTGATCTTGAGTGCACCATACCTATTCTCTCCCTGTACACACTGGTTTATACTATTATGTGTTGTTTTGTAAAGTTTATTGGTTTTATGGGTGGTGGTTTGTAATGACCGGTGTTGGTTTGTAAGTATGCGTGTCAGTGACGATATCGTCTCATCTCATACTCGTAAACATGATACCGTTAGTGTTTGTATCAATGATAATACTTTGTGTTAGCATGCCAGGATCGTCCAAAAGTACCATCCTGCTTCGACCATCAGCATGCATTCCTATTTAAACGATTCTGTCTACTAAAATATAAATTTGTTCATATATGTATTTAACCTTTATACATGTAATGCAAAAAATATCTAACAGTTTTATTTTCGTCATGATATAAATTATAATAGTCTTTACGATCGATGCTTCAAAGAAGACAGTTCCAATTTTATTTTTCTGCCTTAAAGTCCAGTGTTGTTGTTAGTTTTAATAGTAATTCACGTTTGTCAGTTTCTCACCTTTATTATGATATTACATTGGCACGGTTAGAACTTTTCGTGCTGTTTTAACTTTTCGTGCTGTTTATTTAGTTAAGATATTCTATAAATGATAATATTTAATCTACGATGGGTTTAGAGTAACAAAGAACGTTATTCGATAAATGAAACATGAATTGCAATATTAATCATGTATACTCTACTGTTTTAGGCAAAAGCAAACGTGTTCATGTGTGTGTATCCATATGTATGCAATATTAATTTAATTTCTAGGGCGGAGATGGATAAAATGCAGTAAGTGCAATACCTTTCCAGTATAATTATAGTTGCTGACATTTCAATGGATTTGCCTTTTTTCCCAATGTTTTTTTTACATAGCTCCATAATAATAAATACGATTCAATTTGTATTACGTTTGATATATCGTATTACATTGCAAATGTTCATGTATCACCAAGATTAGCATTTTGTTTTGGTTGGCAGTTATGCCTTTGTTTTATGTCAGATAATTAATTTCGGTACTGATCGAGTTTACCGTCATAGTTGTAGAAAAGAGCACAAGAATGAATAGAGTACAGGAATATCTGTTTCCTGAACATTTACAATGTTTGTCACATCGTTTCAGATTGATGTGAATAACTGAGCATGAAATAACGTTTGTCACAATTCTGCATATTTTAATCTCATTCATTTATGTTTCTATAAGTTAATTATCTTATACACGATTTTCACAAGCATCAGTCATGAACGATGTCTCTCTGACAGAGGTGCTACTTCATCTTGATTTTGTGCAGCTGTCAAGATAGTATTCTGATATAAAATCCTTTTTCCTCTCCATGGCAAACGTGGGATACGCACATACAAAATTTCTTTATTAGTTTTCTTTCTCTGATTTTAGTTATATTAAAATCCATACAGGTCACGTAAGAATTCAACACCCATTATGTCAGTAATGATTGTCATTTTCTAGAATTTGATTCTACATATATACAAATGGTAGTCGTTCACTTTTTCGATCTTCATACATCTTTATTTCTTAGAAATGTGTATTATTAACGTCAGAGGAATTTGTTCCGTCAGAATCGATGCTAAACTTCGTGGCAATTTTGGAAGTAATCAATCTACCGAAAGGTAGAATCCAGTCTATCTGGATTGAATGTCGCGTGCTGCGTTGTAACAAAGCTACAACAAATTCATACGATTAGACTTGTCGTATTCATCTATTGATCCAGTTTGGTACCTTGCCACAACTGAAAAGAACCAGAGCGATCATAATGTTTTGTCATGAAGTCTCTTGATCAGATGTATGGTGCATAACATTCAACAATACGGACTGAACATACTTTGATTAAACAGATATAGTACTAAAATATTAAACAACAATTTATATTTAGTGTAAACTGAGTAAGTTCACATGTTAAATAGTTACTATTTGGTCATACTATGTATTTCATTTCTTGGCTCTGTTGACCACGTGATCTCACTTTTTTTTCTTTTTTAAGTAAGTTTTTTTCACAGTTATCCATGTCAAAATGTAGACTTGAGTTTCGCAAAATTTGGGTGGAATGATAAATAAAGAATGGTTGGTCAATGAAATACGTAGACATTAATTCAGTCTGTAATCTATTAATCACCAAAAGTGTATTTGAAACAATCATGCACCTGTCAGGTAAGTAATAAAATAATCTGTATTAGCGTTGACGTTTTCATTCATATTAAAATATATATTGCGTTTCATTTTAGGAAGGAGGTCGATAAAAAGAAGTAAGTGTTGTATTTAAAGATACGTAATACGACTGAATTTATATTGATGGCGTTAGAGAGAGAATCGTCTATATTTAATATTCCTTACTATTCAATGATTTCTAGATTGCTATTGATATAAAGTAATTATGATAATTATTTGTGGATAAAAGCTAAGACCTTGACAACTAATACATGAAAATTATTACCGGTTCTTCTGAAGATCTTAGTCCAGGTATATCTCTTGCGTTGCGAATTTATCGTAATAATTGGAATAGAAGTGTTTGCAGTATCCAGCTTGCGACAACGCATACATTCAAACACTAATCACCCGTTGTGTTTGTCGTGAAAGATATTGGCGAACTTGACTCTTAAAGAATTTACGTTTATTAAGATCAGTGAAAAACAAATCCATGGATAAAATTGAATTTGTGCTATGTATCTTAATTGTCCTTTGCAATGTTTTCCACTAATTTTGCGTCTGATTTAGTCATTAACCATAGCTATTTTGACGAATATACTATTGATCTCGATGTATATATATAATTTTCATATTCTTAATTATTTGAATGAGACAGACTCATACATTCACTGCATTTTGATAAATGCCACATTATAAATTGTATATTATTCACACATCAGTCACATCTGATTCTTCGCATATTAAATGGGTGCAGTGGTATCTAGAAATGTCATTCCAGATGCACTTTATTAATGACATTACTAAGTTGAGATAGACTCATGTATTGGATTGTATTTAAATACATCATTCATCTGTACAAGGTTTTAAATATTGAGAGCGTTTTGTTTCTATGCAGTCGTCCCAATATGACAATTTAATTCATTGTGTCCAATGGTTAGCTGGGTGAGATCATTTAGTTAACCTCTATCTAGAATTGTCTAAGAAAGTTCGCATTTTAACATTGCTAACAGTTGTTTATGTTTGTCACGCAACGAGGAGTTTAGAATGATGCAATGGGTAAATTGTTTATAAAATAGGACATATATTCAGAATGATGTTATACATTTGTATAGGCATAGCGATTTATATTTTAGATACCATTCCAAACTGTAATCGGCATATATTTATGCATGATCATCTTTGTATCGCTATGTAAAGTATATTAAAAAATGTTTCTTCTTCTGTGTTTCCCTATGGTAATTTGAAGTTTAATTTAAAACGAAACTAACAACATAAAAGCTACAAAAATAATGTAATTGTCTAAAGAATTGGCTGTAAATGAATATTTAATATTACAATTTTAAAATACTGATGGAATGGAATTCTATTGGAAGATTTATTTTCGGCAGAATACGCAACTAAATATCTCAGCAGAAGTGTACACATTCCCTGGGATTACTAATTTATATTTCCTTAGCTGCAAAACGTTTGCATAATGCGGATTGTAGGAGTGTTGGCACTGAGTATTCAAATCAACAGATTGATCTTATGAACTTCTGTCAGCATAATGTTTTTTTTCTTATAAGAAAACAAAACAATAAATAGTTTATCCATAACAATGCATGCGAACATTTCACTGATGTTGTCATGTTTTTGGAGGTTTACTCTACATCCATCGTATAGAGCAAAATATCAAGTATTCGTTTAAATGTTAAATAATTTATCCATTTCAAATTTCATATATTACTTTACTAAATTTTGTCTGTAGAGAACGGTACAATTGGTAAGAACAAATTTGTACTGGCGTTATGAAAGAAAAAATGCGTCAAAGAACGTAGCAACATACATAATTTTACGAAAGTCATGATGTCAATTTGTATTGCATTGTTCAACAGAAGCCTTTTCTATTGTCTGAACGTCGTCATTATACTAATGAAAGTTTCAAACATTATATGTACCTGCGTTCTAAATTAGTCAAAGGTCATTTAAACATTAAGTTGAACTGACGATGCAGTTGCTAGTTGATCAGGTAGTCAGGATGAAGTGCTATATTAATTTTTTTTTGATATTTTATATTTATATAATAATATATACTATCACAGTCTTGCAGAGCAAAATCATCTTTTACAAAGAACATCTGAATGAATTCATGTACAAAATACTTTTCTCAAAGTAAAATCTTTATATTGTTATATCGATGTTTTCATATTATGCCTATTTATTTCCCTGTGACAAAGCGATAAATACATTCACAAATAATCAGTGGTAAAGGAAAGTTTTACGTTTTAAAGTAAGTTGAAAGGAAAGTTGTAAAGAAAGTAAGTATCCTTATTATACAAGTTCGTTTGTCATAATCAT
The DNA here is from genome assembly GCA_030141615.1 of Unio pictorum. NCBI lineage: Eukaryota > Metazoa > Mollusca > Bivalvia > Unionida > Unionidae > Unio > Unio pictorum. Next base: position 5,332,788 of record JARLTB010000188.1, read on the forward strand.
GGGTAGCTACCTGGATCAAATCCAATGCATGGGCTTGCTTTGTCTCCATGATGAACGTTGCATTCCCACGGTTTACTCACATAGTTTGCTCCACTGATAAGTTTTATATTTATTCAAAGGTATTTCATTGATGTGTATTTGGTGTTCAGATGATATAATTTCATTTTTTCTCTTCCGATCCTTGTACAGATTTGCATTCAAAATGTTCTCCTATCGATCACAAACAAATGAGGGATTAGAGACTGACACAATAAACATATCTGAGAAAAGAAATATATTTCACAAATTTTGTTTCTATTTTGAGGTAGATATCCAATCAGTAGTTTAAAGAATTGTTAAATGTTAAACTATGTACTGGTGATTCATTTTACAGGCAGGTTTGTATTCCCATTTATGTTTGTTATATATTTACTTCTAGGGAGGAGTTCGAGAAAATGAAGTAAGTTTTACTTTTTGGGATGAATTTAACTCATATATTTACGTAGTTGACGTTAAGATGAATGTAATATATGAGTTTTGGATTAACGTGATTGCTATATGCCTAATTTGCAAGTTCATATAAATTCAAATCTAGTCATAAAAATATTATCTTAAATCTAACTGTTTATAACTGAGTCAAAGAAGCTTTTCCCGGAGATTGTGCAAAGCTCCATTTTTTTCATCTAGAATAATGAATGTGTCATGATTTGAGGCATATGCATTACTTATCCTACATTTCGTCTTTGCGCAATGCGACGATCCCATAAAGCTGATATAGTTTTGGCTTTATTTGTTCGTTTGTGTGTGTTTTGGGGCTTTTTAGCTTAGCGTTAACAGTTTTAGTCTTATCGCTGTGATATTTGCAGTGTGGCAGGTTATAGTGACGCCTAGCATTGGGATATCAAGCCGGAGACATGTAGTACCACGTCCCACCCAGTCACTTTATCCTGACACTAGGTAAACCCGTCCTATCACCAAGCCATCAGCCGTTAATGCAGCGCGCCAAGAGAGATGATAGTACCATTTCTAAATTCGTTATTATCATTCAGTCGGGTTCGAACCCGCGACCTCCCGATACCGAGGAGGACGCACTAATCACTTGGCCACATGAGCGGTATTTTTACTTTCATTTGAACTTATGTTATATTGGAGAGATACGTGGATAAACGTTATGTCGTAACGTATTTGATTGTTGGCTTAGCGCGAATATGTGGTGTCAAAATAAATTCACATGTATTCCAACAGTGGTGTAGCATCTTTGTTCACTCTGTTCAGGTGGAATTCGGACATCAGCCGTCCTTCATATAATAATTCACTTTCTGTTGGAAGCGAATTGTCTATAGAACTGATTCTCAAATTGCTAAAACTTTATGTAAGTGCGTTTCAGACATGGGTGGCATGTTGATAAACTTGGTAGTAATTATCTGAGGTATTCTTGTGAGTCACTTTTATATCATCATGGGTCCAGAAGGCAAACTTTCGTTCAGATGCATAATACAAGGAGAATATAATCTCTTGTTACTAATGTCCAGTGGATCTAATTGCAAGTTAAACAAAAATTGGCAAATAAAGATGAACTTGTTTCTCAGCCTGTATTTGAATAATTAGTTGAAAGAGTAATTATTGTGGACGCCTTATTGGTACGTGTAAATTCATCTATAAACATCACAGGACTTGCACGCAATGCCTACATTAGTAACAACAACAGTTGCAAGAGAGACATTGGCAACGTTTTTAATCGAATTGAATTAAAATATTTAATGAAAGCTCATTATTAAATATTAACATTTTAATTACATTGGACACGTTATTTGTTTATGTGTATTTCAATCAACAACAATGCGCCTAGAGTTGTTTCAACAAGATTTTGTTTTGTTTCCTTTGCGAAAGAGAGACAAGAAATAGTTTACCAATATATATGTTTGGAAACAGCTATTGGTGTTTTCACTGATGCTGGATTTTATTCGGATGCAATTGTAATTAGCGATATATGTGATACACGATTAATCTCAAGCAATGTGTCATTTTGACATAATGTATAATCTTGCAGATTTTTTGCTGACAAGCACATTTAATGGTATTTATATATACAATGTAGGTAGTCAGTAATTTGTACTTGCACCATCAAAGACAAGAGATTTAGTGATGAATCAATTAAATGAATAACTTGCGTAAGCCGTGAGTTGATTTGTGTTGTTTTGCTTCTAGTTGTAGTAAATAATTAAAATGTTGGTCTTCTTTGGATGTTTTTTGTTGTTGCGTTACAGCATAAATTGATGACACGCGACAGGTTTAATATACATTACCTTTTTATCCTCTTCAAGATATTGATATATTGATGAGCTATGAATGTAACAACTGATATTTTAGTACATCCTCAGGACATATTACAAATATATATATATATATATATATATATATATATATATATATATATATATATATATATATATATATATATATATATATATATATATATATATATATATATATTCATCAGTGATGAGAAAAGTCTCATATCTAATGCACGTACATTGATCCTAATTATTATATACTTTTATAGCTGTCATCATTTGATGCTATTATAGGGTACTTTTTTTCTTTAACTAATACATGCAAAACATTTCCTTTTTTGATTTGGTAATTATTCATTTATGTCGTTTTGAGAGCCTTACGATATATTTTAACCAACTTGTCTCTTTCTAAACAATTTTATATTAAAAGTTATTAAGAATGTACTTTTTAGTCTTGCAAAGTTTAATTTAAGTGCGAGCTCAGAATAAAATTCGTTTTTAAATTATAAATATCAAAAGAATGGTTTAATTGTGTTTGGTAAGAGAAAGCCGCAACATATTTGATACAGTGTGATGCTAGTCAACAATTTACAGGAATGTATATATTCAAACTGATGTTTCTATTTATGTTTATGTCGAAAATGTGTTTTCGTTTCAGTAAGGATATGTCTGACAAGCAGTAAGTATAATATATTTAAATACATTTTTAGAACAGATACCTCTATATGGATGATAAAAGTAAATCGTTTCTATCATTGTACACAGCTTTCTGACGCTTCATAATCTTTAATACCGTATTCAAATGCATCTGCACAATTACATTGTGAGATGTAGTTGCTATATGTGTATTTAATACATGAACATATTTAATACAGCTGTTCCAACATAAAATGAGTTTGCCTCCTGTGAAAAATATTAAAAGAAGCTTTTCTCATATGATAAGCTTGAAAATATTGCAATGATATACTCATTCTTCGTCTGGCAGCCATTTGACGCATCAAGGGACGTGGTATTCGAGTCAGTCACAATATATACCGCTTGCAAGCACTTCTATGTTTGCTGTGAGAAAGCGGTATTGTTGTTCTAGTTGAGAGAAAAGATATTCCTACCGAATACGTTTACTGGCTTCTGCATCGAGTGAAAGTGATTTCTAGATAGTTACAATATATTAACATATTTGCGAAAGCTTGGGCTTCATCTGTATCGTATTGCATTGCTGCAGTAAATCATATAATTAAGACCACTGAAATACATTTATAGAAGATTATTCAATTTATTTTGCAAATTATGGATAATATGCCATGACTGCCAAATAAAATAACTATTCCACATCCATCTGATCAATATATTGAATGTTTTCTCCATTTGAAAGCTATCTGTTTTACCTTTTGAATACCATATATGAAACGATATATAAACGTCTATTTTATGAGCCACAAAATCCGTGTTTGAAACATTTGTATTCTTGTCAACTACGTAAAGACACGTTTCTAGACGTACGTTTCCTCATTTTGAAATGGACATTGTTTAGAAATTTAGGGACATGCTCGATAAAAAAGCGATAAGTGGGAGATTTAGCTATATCTTGTGATTGAGACACGCTGTTATGGATAAGGTTAAGGAGAGCGTAGTCTCCGTTTCGTGTTTGTACTCCTCTGTCTGAAATTGGATTTAATATAAATTCACTAGTATGATAGGTATTTGTAAGTAAAGCTGACATCTTGACATCTTAGATCCAAGGTTTTTAACACAAAGTTTGCTCGCACTGTGACATTTATTGCAATTTGTTGACTAAACGTTGAATATTTCGAGCTTGTTTCAAGTCGGGAATTAAATATATTTATATTTTTACGGCCCAGTTTTAGGTATTAATTGTATCTACAGGTCGTACATGTCAATTATCCTAAGTATATTTGTAATTGTTCATACCAATTATGCATTTAATATTATAACAAGAATATATGGAAATGATTGTAAGCTATAACGTCATCCATACTGTATATGCACTTTTCCATGTCAGTTCATGGAAGATTATAACAATTACGTATAATAACAATTTTGAGCTATGACGTCAGGGTATTTACGTCTTGTTGTTTATATCAAAGATAGCATATAAACATAATGTATTTAACGACGTAAATAATAATAATACTGAATCAGTTTAAATGTTATCTGAAGAAGCAAAAAAAAAAAAACGAAATTTGTCACACATTTGGCGTGTTGTAGGTGTTCGCATTGAATAAAAAATGGGTCCAAAAATAGAAAAAAAGCTTAAAAATGACAGCAACGAAAAGCAATGTAAATGCATGTAGAAACAAAACTGTATAAATATGCGTTTTAAAAATAGAGATAAATAGTTTGATTAATTTAAATATTTGTACAGGGGGACATAATTCAAAGTTCACTCTTTAAATGTTTGTTTTTGTGTAGAAATGCAAGCATATTTTGTGTTTAGTAATTTGTTGCGAAAAGATAAATTAAAATAGAATAAGTTTTGAAATGTAAAGAATATAAACTTTTATACTGTCTTACCAACCCAATCCGCCTTTGGAATACTATAGTCAACTGTTTAATAGGTATATCTTTATTCACTTCACTTTCATGGTTTTATTAATAGTTATGTTGTTGTCCTTGTTAGGAAGAAGTTAAATACAAATTGGTGAGTATAATTTATTTGTATAGACATTTTAACGCATCTATACTTATATGCATGCCGTTAGGGATAGCATAGTATCTCTTTCCAGTTTGCTGTTTTCTCAAGTTTAAATTTAAATGGGTATATATTATTCACAATCATGGTATGTATTTGTAAATAAATCTAAGACCGTCACGTCTTATATATACATTCTTTTGCATGCAATTCTACAGGGTTTGGTCAATTTATGTCGCTATCTCCGTGAACATTATTTAATTCTTTCGAGTGTTGTGTAGTTCGTTCTTGTAAGAAGCGGCGGACCAACTAATCTATTTCATTGTTTGCCATAAACGCTTTTAGTCATTGTAACATATCAATGAACTTGCCACCTAACACAATTAGTTTGCTAAAACTCGAAAAATTGATAGAAATTAAATGAATGCTTCGTGATCATCTTGTAAACCTAATTCTAACTAAAAAAATTTCGATCTTAGATATCAAGTGTCTTTCACTAAACAAACAATGCAGTGATTTTGTTGTTAAATGTAGATATCAATTTATTTTCAAATTCCTAAGCATATCAATGAGTTAAAGCAAATATAGATGGTGTTGTGATAAATGCCAAATCCGAAAATGACTCATTGCCTTTTGAAGTATATATTACAAAGGTCCAATTACCTTCAGGGATATCATATGAAGTATAAATAATCTCTGATATAGTTAACATCCAGAAGATTAAGACGTTACAACATTAAGAAGAAGCTGAATTTAAATCACTGTAAGTGATGTTATTAGCATATGTAATGCGTCTTTGTTTATAAAAAAGTCTTTACGTATATATATATATATATATATATATATATATATATATATATATTGAATATCCTGACATTACTATAGTCGGGAAACAAAATGATAAGTATCAGACAAGAATGAACTCTTGTGTTATGTTGTGCTCAAGACTTTGAATCTCCATTTCCTGTATGAAAATTTTCAAAAAACGAAGGAAAATTAAATTGGAAGAGGGCTTGTTACATGCGCATTTGCACACATGATAGCATTTTTTATTCTTGCAAATCCGTCGTCTGGAAGGGTCCACTTTGCAGCGGTTGCAGTTATTTGAGTGGCCAGTGTGTTCCCGCCAAATCTTGGGATAGCGAACTTCGTGGTTCTCCTTTCCCCTTTGTACCATCCTATAAAAATATATTTATTTCACCAATGACTAATGTGTAAGAGAATCCCGCAACATTTATCATATATGATATTTTTTTCAAAAAGATTTAAAATTGTAAACTTTTTAAAATTAAAAACATTTACAATTGAAGATGTTTGTAATGTATTTTTGTATAACATAATATCCTTTGCAACAATTGCCAATCTTAACTTCCTGCGTTTTTGGCAGTGCTTGATCCCCAAAGGCATGCCGAAATATGCAAAAAAACGTCTCCACATATCTTAACAGATGCTTCCACTGAGAACGTTTTCATTCTTGTCTTGATAACTTAAACGCAGATATAGCCGGATGCTTGCATTCTCTTTGTTCCATGTCAGTAACATTTTAATGATATTTATCTATATAGGACGCTCGAACTAAACTAGTGGGCTTAAGGCCCCAGTATTTGCTATATATGTATATTACTGAAAGTTGTAGAACGTTCTAGAAGTTACTTCAAGTATACTCATGACTGAATCTATATGGAATGCTCATGAAAATGGGTTTATTACAAACTATCACTCTCCTAGTCATGAAAGCAAAGACAGTAGAGAATAATAACCGATTTGTATTTTCAGGGATGATCTAACGAAACGGAAGTAAGTAGAATGGTTCCAGTTACGCTTTAGTCTCCATATAATGTTTTGATTTCCTCAGTTTAACTTACAATTCACAATATCCATATGCATTTATAAATAAAGACTTGATAACCAACGCATAAATACTCTTTGGAGATATTCTGAGGATTCCGATACCTGATACCTCTTGTATGCTGAATTAATCTGAACTGATAGACTAACACATTCTTAACTGATAACTGATATCGGAAACATCGTGTATGAAGAACTTGCCCTTTCAATTTGTAATATGATATGAAAGTACATAGTGCCATAGATTGGTAAGATTTGGAATAATATGATATGAAATGTACATAGTTTCAGAGATTGATAATGCTTAGAATACTGAATTCTTGGTAAGCCTTTTAAATTCTTGCGGGAAACAAAAACAAGGCGAATCGGGGAAGAATTAAATCTTGTGTCGTATTGTAACACAGTCTTTGAACGTCTGTGTAATATCTTTTAGTGTTTGTATTAAAAACCAAATTGAAATTTAAAAAAAAATGTTATAATGGGAAATATGAAATTGAATTGCATTTGAAAAGGTGAATATATTTCTTGGAGGTGTTTAAACGGGAATAATGTTTTGGTGCTTCAAAGAAATACAAAATTGAAATGCTTCTCTCATCATGCTACATTAGCAAACATTGTATTTATGTTATCCCTATTGTTTTCGTCTTGTTTCGCAGTTATTTGAAGTAGCAAAATACATAGTTGTCGTATCGATCTAAGTTAGTTTGATCATTGAAATTTGACATAATTTATTATCGTCTGACATTTTTGCTGCCCAGATATGTTGTTTTATTTATAGACGATCATTTTTATTTTAATTGAGAGGAAGAATAATAATTTGTTCTTGCGTGACTAAGAAAATGGGATTCGTAGATAGTTATACTAACTAGATAAATATTTAACGAAATATTGGCTTTAATTTGTGTTACATAGCTGAAAGGTACACTACATCTTAAACTCCGTATATCTCAAATGATTATAGAGTTATATTTATTTAGGATTATGTGATATTTGTGTCTAATAGGAAATACATTGTCAAGAATGCAACCTAAGGTCAAATTTTCACCTGGTTCATCCTGATGCATGCATTCATTGGTGTCCAGTAGTTATTTCACCTAAAAGGTATATAATTATTATATCTGTTAACCTCCCAGATGACATATATATATATATATATATATATATATATATATATATATATATATATATATATATATATATATATATATATATATATATATATATATATATATATATATCTATCTTAATTAGCCATCCGAGGAGGATTTGAAAAATTCAAATGAATCTTTGCAACGTAACATGGATGGATGTCTTTACCGTCATGGTATTTATTCATGCGTATATAAATAATTCTTTCTTTCAGAGAGTTGCTCGGGAGAAACGAGTAAGGCATACATTTCGAGTTATTTTAAATTGTAGATTTAACGTCTTTGTTTAATGTGGGGTGGGGGTGGGGTGTAGCGTCCGTTTTGTGTCCTATACGTTCTCGATTTAAACAGGAATCGGTGTAAATTCACTCGAATCATATACATTTGTATGTAAAGAGAAAACATTGACAACTTATGCATGCATTTGTTGTACATGCAATTTTTCAACTTCTCTCCTCATTAAATAACTTGTACTGTGAATGTTTCAAACAACTTGGGCCAACGCGGTTTGTAGAATTCGTGTATTTGACGAGTCACAAATTAATGATAAAGTTTTGTAGTTTATTGCTTTTTCCCGATTCGATAAAGACTAAGTAACCAGTCAGATATTCAGTTCCCAGTTACCGATTTAAACGTGCTGACAATAAGTACGTATTCATATCCGAGACAATGCGCTGCCTGCCTCAGTCTTTGAAATGCAATCGTTTTATTAGTAACTAAACTCGATTGCAAAGAGATAACCAACTACATTAAAATTCAAGTTAGGCAAACCATTCCTCAAAGTATTTTGATCTGAATCCCTCATTCACAATGTTTACTTAGAAGTCTGGTCGAATTGAAAAAAACATATTACGAAACAATTAGTCGCAGATATTTGCGAGATGTAGCTAAACACACGTCTCAGTTCCGTGTATGGAACATCAAAAATAGATTCGACCTGGACCCGTCTAGAGATTGTATCTCTACGCGTAGTTTCGACGACCAACCAAGTCAAAATAAGTCTTGACGACATTCGTGAACTAATAGAGAAATAGACGGATCTTAATAGGTGCCTTCTGTGCAAGAAACGGCTTGATGAACCGATCAAATCAAGCACTTTCACCAGCTGAACGCCAGCGTATATGATCTTACTTTAAACACTTTTAAAGTTTCCAAGTGGAGATCTGTGAAAGCAGTAAGAGAAAGGTAAAGATAATTCGTGGAGCTAATTTTAAAAATTGAGAGCTAACATCATGAATGAAATTACGTGGTTACGATGATTCGTCCACAATTGGACGCAAGCTACCGATTATTGCATCATATCGACACGGACCAGCGTTTGACAGTGTCAGTCTGGAGAAGTAGTTCGAAAATGTGTATTTTGACTTTTTTGTCACCTTCGTGGCCTTTTGACCCGTTTTCTTCACGACCCCGATAACAAATTAGCCGCTATGTGACCATTGCTTGCTGATCATTTTAAATTTTTAAGGGCAGTTGCAAACAGGTAATCGAATGCCTTGTCATTTATTTCTGCGGTCTTCAACGGCTTTTTTTCACAAAACATTTCTGATGCAGTCTTAAGGCTTTGCCCCCAACACTGGAGCTGTTGAAACCGCTGAAGCAGCCGCTGCCGACAGTGCAGTAATGGCTGCAAGGAAAAGTTTTCATCGGTCTTTTGCATGTGTGCCACATCTGAATTGGATAATTTTAATCTTACTGAGATATTATTGTCTTGTCGTATTAATTTGAGTTAACCCGACTGGGACATATCCAGTTAAGGTTGCTGAAGAAATTGTTAATGTCACGCAACAGTTGTTTTGATTGCTTTTTTTAAATTTCGCAAGCTGCATTTTAATAGGCAACCTTTACTTCGTGATAACAGAATACTATCTGACAAAGTAACCGGATTAATTATGAATGTTTCACAGGTGCTTGGATGACACTTATTCGGCTAACAAGACTCTCAAACAACAGAACCTAGTTAGGAAGTATCATAGCGTTCCATCTGTAATTAGCATGAGCGGCAGTTACAAGCTACAGGTGCATGCAAATACATATCAACGACGGACTGTCTTAATAACTCCAAGTGTTCCAGTGAAAAGTATTAAACCTTGAACGAAAGACTTTTCGGAATATTTTCAGAGTAGTGTCAATGTTTTGATGTTGTTCATGTTTGACCACAGATTGTGATATACTGGTGCTATATTATAGGTGGTTAATGCATATTCAAATTAAAAAAATTACCAAGGCTCCAGAGGATCGTTTAAGCGCAATGAAACGTAAATCACTCTTAATTTGTCAAATGTCACCATACTATACTCTTAACTATTGTCTTGATTTACATTTAGAAATACCACATACACATGTTTTGTTGAAAAAAGACCATGTTTGGTACGTATTTGTCAAGTAAATTGTCCCTCAATACCAGTTGCAGGGTGTGAGCCTTGAGTGTGTGAAAGTAACGACAATGTTGAAGTGGTTCACTACTGATAAATTACAACAAACGTGATTTTGTAGAGAGTGAAGGGGATAGCATAGGCATCCACAATATTAACGTTTCTAATACAACTTCATCATTAGCACCTCCTAAATTACAAACCGCATCGTTGGAATATTTCTTACTATACAAAGTAGCCGTTTATTTGGTTCAAAATAATACATTCCGAATATCTATACAAAACATAAAGGTATTATATTGGAAAATTGCGCGCGTAAATCTCAGTGACTCACCAATATTGTGTGATCGGTTCTGCAGTTACAGCGTTAAAAGTTATGTTCATATTAATAATTATATCGTCCATCCATGCAGAGACAGGTTGTGCTCAACGATCGTTAGGTCGTCTGATTATATACTGTTTACGGTCTGCATTAGTAAATACATCTTTCACAAATAGCTGGGCCAGCAGTTTTCATATAATCATCGCTATATCTGGCGAGTACGAGAATCGTTGTAGCAAGTTACCGTTCTCCAAAATTGACTTAATTTCCTTTCCATCGATGGAACAATGTGCACTGGTGTTGAACAAATTACACTCGGGCATTTAGCAATATCGTCCTGGACAAGCTTTTCATCGATTTCCAAAAGTGCCTCACTTGGAAAGAAAACACTTGATTTTCCTTGCACTTGCAGTTCTATTTTTCATTAATTGGGGTCTCTGGCTGGATATGTGTAACACTGAAATTCTTTAGCTTCTATTCGCTAACTCTGTCGCTCCTATGGCATATGCTGCATCAAATATATCATTTGATTTGGACCATAGATACCTTCCAGTTTCTTCTTATGCATAATTTCTCTATTAGAGGTTCTCTAATACCATTTATCGATTAGGAATGACCAGATTTGCGATTGCCGAATATGAAAATCGGCGTCGTTAATGACGCTACTAACTGGAGTAGGTATTGGTTCTGAGCTGCCTTCGAGACCAGCAACATCCATTCTACGTAATAGCTGCAGCGCGCGATGATAATGATGTAAGTGCTTTTTTGCGTTCGTAATTAATGCAAGAACAAAATTAGTTAGCTCTGTTGCGTAATAATGTCATGTCCACATGTTTTCTCGCATTAATTATGCGCACCGGTGTCACGTATCCAATACTACTGTCATTATTATTATTATTATTATTATTATTAGTAGTAGTAGTAGTAGTAGTAGTAGTAATAGTAGTAGTAGTAGTATGTAGTATTAATAAACTTAACCTGTTTGTTTTTCGGATCTGCTTTAATAATTGCCATTGACGGAGTCACAAGTTAAATTAACCTGCTATCTTCTGGTAATTCTCACAATATCAGTCGCGATTTGATATCCTACACATTAAACTCGTTTGTCACAAAGAATGTTGCCAGGCCAACGTAATCTTTTTGGTTTTAAGAATGTCTTCATGTGAGTAGAGCTGTTGTCTAAACCATTTGCCGTAACGTCGAGAACTATCTGATCTATTTTTAAGGGAATTGGCGCTCTGAACTGGCTGCTCTGTTTTTCCATTTCATTGACGTGAAGCATAATAAAACCCGAATGAAATGGATTAGTGATTTGCAGTTTGGTCGAAAACAGGTGAACATGTGTCTTTGTTATCTGTACTGAGTACATTAGAGTCTATGCAAGATGGAATTCATGACTATAATCTACCATTGTAATAAAGAATGTCTGAAAACGCATTTTTGCAACCACAGTAAACTTCATGACTGCTAGCCATTGATTGAGTATTAAATACATGCTTGCATGGATACATTTTACCGTTGTTTTTACTCTGTCGGTTGGTGGAACCCAGTTTGTCATTGCACTTCGTGAATAGTTTCAACGCCTCGACCATTGTTTTATTTGTAATTGTTGTTGCTGTTTTTAAATTGACAAGCCGTGGTGCCAATAGTAGTGGAGTCATTCAAAATACAGGCCTTAATGATTCGAAACTTTGTTTGTATATTCCATGCTGCCGTGCGAGCTCTTTAGCTATGGCACAGTAAGCTTGTTTATACTAAGTGGAAGATGAACCGTCTTTCTAACTGGGAAATTATGTTGTAATCCTGCTTATTATTTCATTATGTTAATGTAATTGTTTGTTGTTCTTGTTGCTATTGGTACTGTTGTATCTGTCTGTACTTGTGCTGCCACAGGTGTGCTTCGTTTGATATATTCATGCGCGCCATATAATACTCAAGAACATAACAATAAAGTTCAAAGAAAGCGGGTAAATAACAAAAAGACGTTTTGATTCGCTGCTTGTAGCAAAAGCTTCTGATAATTATTATCGGTGCTAGTCTTGCAGTAACTCTGCAATGTCGAATCTTACCTGATCCAATAATTTCTCTTCTTGGGTGGGTGAGTCGCCTTTTCCTGCTTTATAGGTCCTTAGCATACGTGTGAGTTTGTATGACAAGTTTAAATGTTTGGCTTAAAAGCTTTTGTTTAATTAGCCTGCTCATAATCATCTTCATCACTGATCCTATACAAATGTCACTCGCTTCAGACGTGTTGAGTGCATTATGTTTTTTTTTCTCGGGTTTACATTTTCATGGCATATTTTCCAGTTTCAAATTAGTTTTATTTTGCCTCAAAAAGTGCCCAAGTTTATTTTATTCTATGTTTAAGGTCACTCTCAAAGGAACCAATGTATCAGTGTGTTGCAGCTTGGTTTCGGAAAATGCATATAACATTACTTGCGCTTCTTTGATAAACCCGTAGTATGCAATATAATCGTACAGTGATCTCAGTTTAACTGTCATATTTTTAATATTCCAATTATTCAAACTTGCATGTATTTCTTCAATATACTTTTGGAATCAATATTTTTGCAACTACTTCACACTGGTATATATTAGAATTTCCTTGGCATAAAGTATACACAACTAAAGTAATATATTTCTCTTTGACATTACAAAGATCTTGTTTTTTAATGACATTGTAAACATTGCCGAGTAGAAAATCACTACAAAGCTTTTTTATATACTATTGTAAGCTTGTCTGGATGTGATAGATTCATTCATTGTTGTCTATTGATCGGTAGTATTTGCTTGCCAGACTATGTACATGCTGCGGTATTTTGTTTCTACAATAACAACAGATTAGTATCAAAGGCTGGAATTTGTATTTTCTGGAGACCGTTTTGAGCAATTTAACACGTATTGATATATATATATATATATATATATATATATATATATATATATATATATATATATATATCCCCCCATGAATGGCTTTCTCACGTCACGCGTTTGTTAGAGTAGTTCTTGTATCCACCGTATATAAAATTAAAAGTGTTTATAATCGCAACTGTCACATATGGGCTAAAGCGTCCAGGGAGGTGAAAGCAATGATTAATGGAAAGGCCGCAAGGGTGACAAAAAAGCAAGAGTCCTACTTTTATACTACGATGGATATGTTCGACCAAAGAAAGAAGAATTAACGAAGTTGGTCAATGTGAGTGTGAGAAATATGTAATAGGTACAGTGAGGTATGAAAACTCCACATTTTGTAATACAGGAGCCTTTTATTAAAGAAACGTGAAATTAACCCATGTTTAACTGCCTATGGCAAGATATCTGCTCCATAGCAGAATACGTTCAGGGAACGTTCGCATAGCCAATACTGAGGTACAACATAAATCTATGGGTGGAGGATGAGCAAAAATGTAGGCGGCAAGGGAGTTAAACTTCACGTATAGATAAAAGCTTTTGGAGTCCCTCCTTAATACATTCGACATTGTACCCATTGTTGACCCAGAAAACAAGTCATAAGAAATTGAGTTCAGAGGAATGAGCGAAATGATGGGTACCGCATATAAAATGCACTTCCAATGTGAATCGACTGGAACAAAAATTTGTCGGCAATATCAAACTGATAATATGATTATATATATATATATATATATATATATATATATATATATATATATATATATATATATATATATATATATATATATATATATATATATATATATTCCAAAAATAAAGATAAGATATATGGAATTGCATGATAAAGCCAAAATGGGGATTACTTCTTACGGCTATAAGTGTGTCATACAGTGCACCTGTAAAAGAAACTTTGCCATCGAGCATTATTTGATATTTTATTCCTGATATAATTTTCGACCCACATGTGAAGTATGAACGTTGTTCGTCAAAATCAATCAGAAAAGTAAGAGTCTTTATATAAGCCCGAAAAATAAAATCAGTGATATATATATATATATATATATATATATATATATATATATATATATATATATATATATATATATATATATATATATATATATATATATATATATATATCTTAACCGGTTTGAAGCAACTCTTTCGTTTTCGTGATGTTTTTCATGACATATGACTTGTGGTCTACCTTCGTCTACATTATTGTGCTTCATCATGCGTTGCCTGTTCAGTTTGTATGTGTTACTTCATCTCTTGTTTTGGAAACGATAACAAGTATAATTTTTTCAGATATCTTCCTAAATTGTTAGGACGTTTCATGTGCTTGCATTTACCGCCATTAGGTGATCGCCAGGCAATGATGGACCCTCGTTAATTGCTTTAATTGCTTTAAATGTCCACTCCTTGACTCTTCATAATACATTGTTCGCAGACTAAACGAACTGGGACTACATTCATTATAAATGTAAACGTAAGCGAGAAAAGAAACTTTGTTTCAAAACTGGCTGGCGTAGAACAGGGAAGAAGAATTCCATTTATCTCCCTTTAACCCTTTACAGCTAAACAATTTGAAAATTCGGCCGTTAATTTAGATAACCTGGTGCAAATCCCTGTTAAATTGTCAACCGTTGTGTCAGCTATCCCAAAGATTCCACTGCGTATTGCATTATTCAACCCCCAATCAGATTTACCAACAAAGCGGACAGAAATAGTTAATTTTATTAACGATATCGACTTTTTAATTTTTAAATTGTATTGTACCGGTATACGGTACATTGAATCAAAGTCTCGGTATACATTGGAGGACCAGATCGATATATTGCGTAAGAATCTTGATTTTGTGTCTTCTGTAGTGGATAGCATATCAGGATGGAAAAGTTAAATTACGTTTGTAAGCCTTCCATCTTAATACGTTCCACAATTTAATAGTTTATATCTTTATCCGTTTGGGACTGGAAAATGAAATTTATCTAGTCAGAGATTCATCTTAATAATATATTGGCAACCCTGTCCGTATGTGGGAAAATTTCCTCCTAATCATCTAGGTAATAGGTATGCATGTATTAATGCTAAATGTTAAGTCATAGTTTGCATGATATTGTATTCTTTTCGTGCTTTCTGTAGGGAGGAATTACGGATAGCTCTGTAAGTAGATTATTTCGAGTTACCGTTCTTGCAGACACTCTTGAAATCATGACATTACAGAGAGTATAGTGTTCGTGTCATGTTTACCATATCCTGAATTTGATTTGGAAAGAGGACAAATACAATATAATATTTCTAAAAAAAAGTAGTAACTTGATATGATGTGTCTATATTAAAAATGGTAGGCATACAATCGATTTGTGAGATCGTGCTGGATAGACGCCGAATTCAGCATAATCATGATTTTGTGCTATAAACGCTACCTTGTTAGAAATATATCTAGCAATTTGGTTTGCAAATAATTTATTTCTTTAAAACAGGAAAAGGACGTCGAACGTGGATATCAATATTCCCTGGTTTAAGGGAAACATTTTGATAGCTGTCAGATGTATATAAACATTTATTCATTTTCGTAACCAAGGGGATGCGTTTAAGTAAAACAAAATTGGGCGGCATTTATTTAAATGTCCGAGTAGCAATTAACTATCATATTTACTTGCCGATTACTTCAGAATTATAATATTTGTAAAAGATGAAATTTCTTTTAAAATAACATATGCAGTTGTGCTTATAATATTAACAACTAATATACATAATAATGTTTCTTATTGATAAATTACACATGTAACTACGTTTCCAAAATCCGAATGACAATACAATAGGAGAATGAATGTTTATATGTATATTTGGGAGAGGTATATAATTGATGAAGCTGATTAAACCAAAGTAATTCTATTTCTTAACAGGAAAGCTGAAGGTAACTTTTTGGCCAAGCAAATACATTTACAAACAATTTTTAGTTTTTTTAAGCATTTTAGTTAAGAAGATACGTAATATTCGCGTACTTTATAGATACTTTGTTTAAATGTGACATAAAACTTTACATCGAAATATGACGCCATTTTAAAAATTAAATCACATGATAATTTCTTCCTGCCAAGCTCGTTATTTTCCGTTCTCCCCAATGATATATATTGATTCTAATTCAGATGAATTAAATTAGTTTTGTGGATATTGATTTTTCGTTTCAGAAATGAACTAACGAAAACAGAGTAAGTTGAATAAGATAAACAAGTTTTGCTGCACGACTATTAATACACGTAACCGCGAACGAAATGTATTTGCTAAGATTCATACAGGTGATTCCATGGGAACTAAATGAAGTCACTACATGCATATGGATCATCATGAAAAAAGTTCTCCTCACACTTTAATTTGAAGTTAGATATCATCTGATCTGTCTTTAAAAATATCGTGTTAATTGTTCAACGTTACTATAAATCTTGTTTGTATTATTCTAGATATTAAAGAGCTAAAGTAAAATGAATATATGATCTTGATAAACGTCAGATTAGATAATAATTCAAATATTAATGTTTCATTCACTTGTGAATATTTGTATATGAAAAATATGAAATTTCATCAAAGAATATCTTATAAAGTGCTAGAGATCTCTGCTATTGCTATCGTCTAATGGACATATGTGTGAAGAAAAACCAGAAGAAGAGGCTTTTGAAAGTACAATTGCTTGTTTTGATTCTATTGAAATACATGGTGATTCGATCTTTATAAAAAAAGGCTCGATTTATGGATGTGGTAATTCCATTGGAAGACTTTCTTCCAGCAGAAACTCGACCTAGAAATCTCATCCAAGATTTCAAATTTCCCTTTTATTGTCCAGGAATCCTATACACATAAAAACTCCTAGATTCCATTCATGTTTTCAACATTAAACAGTAAGTTAACCAACCGACCTTAAAACACGGTCACAGTTTGGACCGGATTCCTAGTAGATCTTTTCATAATATTCCATGTAGCACCCTTGTGTCCCAAGAACCTGCATCAGATTACCTCTATGCCATCTGGACGTGTCGTCCCTAACCCTCCACCTTCATTTGCTACTAAGATAAACCTCCGTACGAAAAATAGAACCAAATAATGCATGACATCCAAGCAAACCTTACAACTTGCTTACAACCTACAGCAGAACAACTTGATAACTGCCTTCGTTCATAGGTTGAAAAACATGCTTCAGCCACCAAGTTTAGATTATCAATTCAAAAGTGTTCTGCGTGGCATAGCAGTGCTAGGGACCAGCTTCGCACTGCTACAAGAGACCGCCGTAAAGCGGAGAGGCTTTTTTTTCCACCTGACTCACTATTCATATACAACGATAAAAGGAAGATAAGAAGAACGTTACAAATTTAGTCCATTTAGCCAACGTATCCAAGTACAGTACTAAGATGACCGAACGTTTCAAATACAAAGAGATCTTTCAGATAACTAACAAACTAATGTCAATGAACAAATGTACACCTCTTCGAACTATGTTCTCTCTTGTACACGTTCTGGACCTGTTTGCAAATTTCTTCCGTTGCAAGTTACAAACCATTAGAGATAAGCTTGACAACACAGTTTCAACTGATTCGTCGTCATCATACAGTTACAATACAGAATTACATCCGGCTAATTCACATCATTTTTCAACAATGCCATTGTAAAATCTGTGCTGAAGAAACAATAACGTTTTTAAGATCTACCGCCCAGATTTTTAATAATCTCCCGTATAAATATATAAAAACGTTGTTATAGCCCAGCTTGTATCTCATCTGAATTCAAACAGTTTTTATTAGCAATTTACAATCTGCATTATGTCGCCTTTGCCAATTATTACAGTCATCACTCTCCTTGCTTTCTCAGCTGCATTTGGTACAATAGACCACGATATATAACTTAACCGTCTCCAGCATGTATTTGGTACTCAAAATACAGCCTTTTAGTGGTTCAAGTCCTACTTAGTGAACATGACACAAATTGTATCTGTAAATGGAATACATTCCAGCCCAGTTTATCTATGTTGTGGTGTTCCAAAGGGTCTGTTCATGGAACTGTTCCATTGATTCTATACACTCAGCCGCTCTCACGTGTTATAGACCATCCAGTATCCCACCAATTGTATGCTGATGACACCCAAATATACAAATCTAGCCACTCATCTGGAGCTGATGTAACCCCCCAAGGAGTAGAGAGGTTCATTTTTATGTGAAATCAGGGATAACATGTAAAAAGCTGCTAATGAATAGTGATTAAACTGAGGCCATTCTGATCACAGCAAAAAGTCTTTCTCATTCACATCGTTTATCTCAAGCAATAAATGTCAGCAACACCAACATTAAATTCACAGTCAGTACGAAACCTGGTTGTTACTGTGGACAGTACTCTCACAATGCTCCAACATGTCATGAACATATGCAAGGCTGCATATCTTGAGCTGAAACGCATCAGCTCCATTCGCAAATATATTTCAGTTGATGCCACTAAAGCACTTGTGTGTTCATTATTACTTTCAAGGCTGGACTATTGTAACTTAACTCTGTCTGGTTGGTCTCCAGAAACTTCACAAAGTTCAAACTACAGCTGCTCTTATCATCCTTAGAGTACCGCAATCAGAGCACACTTCCTAGCTGTTATGTACTCTAACTGGCTATTCATTCGGTCAAGAATCATATACAAAATTTGTTCTCTATGATACGTTTCACTGACTGACTCCAGTCCAGCATACCTATCTGGCCTCACCCATGTGTACACACATGAGCAAGATACCTACGGTCCTCTTCTGACAATCGTATACTCATTATTCCCACTATAAAAACGAAGTCATATGGGCAACTTTGTTTTACATACCAATGTCCAGCAGCATGGAACGAATTGCCCATTGAAATTAAACAAAATGATCCAGTGATTCTTTTTTCAAGAGTGCTCTTAAACATACATTTCCGACTGCAAAAGCGAACTTAAAGAACTAATAATGTTGATTTCCTTAAATATTTTCAGGATTATATATGTTTTCGAATTTGATAGTGTTTTGTTTTGTAATCATATCGTTATAGATCTTGTAAAGCGCGTAGATCATAAAGCTTCTAAAGATTAGGAGCTGTACAAAGTCCCCATTAATATATATTCCTATTCATAAAGAAATCCTTAAAATGTTATGAATTGTATTGCTTTCTAATATTTGATGCGTCCTATTTATCAACCAGATATCCGTTGGGTTTTCTAGGTGAAGAACAATCTAGAACAATAATGATTAACCTTCCCTTACATCGCGTTTAATAGCCCTTTCCGGTCAGACAAGGATAATAATTTGGTCTTATTATATTTATTTCTTTGTTACATCATTATCTTTAAAAGTGTTTAAAAAATACAAATGGAAAATTACTTAAGAAGAGAAGTTGTTATATGTGTGGCTGAAATAGTTTAATATCTTTTGGAATTGGTTAAACATAATTTTGATTTTCTTACAACAAACGCTGAAAATATACATTTTTCCTGTTGAAATACGTTGGCAAATATTTGCGCTCCGTTTGCTGTTTTAATTTTCTACAGCCATGATAGGAACCATGAGAAGTAGTACGTATTTAAATCTCAAGAAATGTTTTTGTAATAACCATGAAAAGTTGTCGTTTCTGGTGGAAAGTCTTACATTTATTCTACCTACTTAAAGATAATAACAAATATTTTTGGTGATCGTGGAAAAATGTTTCTGGAGATCGTTACCGTAGTTGAATATCTTACGAAAAGAAGGATTTCATTTGTATTGTACCGGTATATGGTACATTTAATCAAAGTCTCAGTATATGTTGGAGGACCATATCGTGATGTTGTTTCTTCTGTAGTGTACATCATATCAGAATTGAAAAGTTAAATTACGTTTGTAAGCCTTCAATCATAATACTGTCCTTAATTTTATCGTTTATATCTTCATCCGTTTGGGACTGGAAAATAAAACAATATCTAGTTAGAGATTAATCTTAATAATTTATTGACAAACCTGTCGGTATGTGGAAAAATTACCGCCATATCAACTAGGAAATAAGTATGCATGTATTACTGCTAAATGTTAAGTCATAGTTTGCATAATATTGTATTCTTTTCGTGTTTTGTTTAGGGCGGAATTGAAGATAGCTCTGTAAGTAGATTATTTCGAGTTACCGTTTTTGCAGAAACTCAGGAAATCATGAAATTACAGAGAGTATAGTATCCGTGTCATTTTTACTATATCCTGAATTTGAATTGGAAAGGGGACAAATAAAATATAATCACAAATATTTCTAAATAAAGGTAGCAACTTGATAACGTCAACGTGCATCTTTTAAAGGCAATTCATCAGTTTTTAATCATATTTTATATTATGCGATGTGAATATATTAACAATGGTGAGTTTACAAACGATTTGTGAGATCGTGCGTGAGACACGCATAATTGAGGATAGTAATGATTTTGTGCTATAAAAACAGCTTTGTTAGAAATTTATCATGTAATTTGGTTCGCTAAGAATTTGTTTCTTTAAAACAGGAAAATTACGTCGAAGTTTGATATCAATATTTTCGGTTTAAAGGGAACATTTTGTTTGCTGTCAGATGTATATACAAATGTATTTATTTTCCTAACCATGGGTATGAGTTAAAGTAAAACAGACATGGGCGGCATTTATTTTAATGTCAGAGTAGCAATTAACTCTCATATTTACTTGTCAATTACTTCAGAATTATTATATTTGTAAAAGGTGAAATTTCTTTTAAAATGACATATACAGTTGTACTTATAATATTAAAACTAATATACATAATAATGTTTCTTATTGATAAATTACACATGTAACTACGTTTCCAAAACCCGAATGTCAGTACAATAGGAGAATGAATGTATTTGGGAGAGGCATATAATTGATGAGGCTCATTAAACCAAAGTAATTTTATTTGCTTAACAGGAAAGCTGAACGTAACAATTGTGCCAAACAAAACAATTACAAACAACCATTTGTGGTATCAATATTTGCTTTAGCCGTTTTAATTAACAAGATATGTAGTATTCGCATACGTTATAGATACTTTGTCTGTTTTAATGTGATATAAAAATTTACATCGAAATATGACGCCAATTTAACAAAATCATATGAGAAGTTCTTCCTGCCAAGCTTGTGTTTTTCCGTTCTCCAGAATGATATATATTGATTCTAATTCAGATGAATAAAATTGGGAATGAATGACAATATTAACGGCTTCAACGACAGTTGCATTAGGTGAATAATCGTTTGCGAAATCAAGAATGCCATATGTATGGCATTGCTGTGATGATATCTGACATCGCTTATATATATATATATATATATATATATATATATATATATATATATATATATATATATATATATATATATATATATTATTACTTGAAGTTTTGTACAGTAGAAAATACTATTCCATGTTTGCTACGAAAATTAAGTTCTTAGCTCATCTACCTTAATACTTTAAAATGTATCCACTGAAACGTTTTGCTCTTTCGATTTAATTGTATGTGGTATTTGCATACGTAGCTGAAACAATCATTTGATCGTAAACTATTAGCTAGTCTATAGTCATTTTTATTTTAATGTTTTTGTGCGTATTGGTTTTTCGTTTCAGGGACCAGCTAGTAAAAACAAAGTAAGTGGAATAAGATAGACATGTTATCCCAGAAGGCAATTGATAAACGCAACCGCGAACGAAATGTATTTGCTAAGATTCGAACAGGTGATACCATGGAAACTAAATGAAGTTACAATATGCATCCCGATCATTATGAAAAATGTTATCCTCACACTTTAATTCGAAGTTAGATGTCATCTGATCTGTCTGTCAGAATATCGTGATAGTTGTTTAACGATACTATAAATCTTGTTTTCCTTCTTATACATATTAATGAGCCAAAGTGAAATGAATATATGATCTTGATAAACGTCAGACTTGCACTGAATATTTGCATATGAAAAATTTGAAATTTCATTAAGGAATATCTTATAAAGTGCTAAAGATCTCTGCTATTGCTAACGTCTAATGGACATATGTGTGAACAAAAACCAGAAGAAGAGGCTTTTGAAAGAAAAATTGCTTGTTTTGATTGTATTGAAATGCATAATGTTTGAGTCATTATAAAATAAGGCTCGATTTATGGATGTTGTAATGCCATTGGAAGACTCTCTTGTAGCAGAAACTCGACCAAGAAATCTTATCCAAAGTCCAAAAGAATGAAATGTTCCGTATTAATTTCAAAACCGCAAATATATATTAGTCCACCTATAGTCGTGACGTTGGCCAGCTTTCATTGTGCAGACCTCCTTAGAATAATTCACAACAGGTCCAGAATCGTAGTATTGTCATACTAATAAGTATTTGGGGTTCCACTGAACCGTCCAAAATATTTTACCTCTCGAAAAATACACAAATTTTACATAAAACACGTGTGCTTACTTACAATATAAACTAGAGAAATGTGCATGCCTCCAAGATCAGAATGAATCTGATTCCTAATGTTTTACTACTAATTTTTACTCGAAATTAGTTATTCATGTGATCTAACTCAATAGGACGTTACTAAATTCTTCTAGAATCATCTAAACCACATCAGCAATAGGAACATAACTCTAAGACGTCTTGAAGTCCTTTATGAAGATTATTATTGATAATTGTCAACACATATTTAATCACCTATTTAAATATTGTGTATAATATTACACTGTTAATGGACTCAGGTTACATTGCAAATTCTAAGTCAGAATATTCCGAACAGATTACAGTCATGCATACAGATTGCAAACGTTATATAACATATTGTGCAATGGGGATTGAAATATATTGATATGTATAAAAGAACAGATCACAAATCTAATATTCACTATTTCTTTTCGAAAAACAAATGGGACGAGCCAGATTAGGACGTTATCATGATTTTTCTATTTTTTAACACTGCATTTTTAGTTGGCTTCAGTCAAATATTAAAAAAAACTTTTGTTTCTCTATATACGTTTCCATCTATTTTTTTCTCTTTGTCGGAACGAATATCACGTTTAATTTCTCATAATGTATTTCCGTGAGAACCTGTTCCTAACATGCTCTTTTAGTTTTGTCTGATAAAATGTTATACCTTGTTGTACATTTACGGAATGACATTGCAGTGAATACGTTTACAGGCGGTACTGAGAAAATGAGGTTGGGAAGTCGTTAAACTAGATTAATATTGCGAATCAAAGGATATAATTTATATTGCATACCTGCATTATGCACCAAATCATATAATGAACATATGTTGCAACACGATAGAGATGTATGACTCTGCTATGAGTTGATAGTGTGTACGATAACAGATACCGTGCCATTATATCAAAGGATAAACAGCTTTTCAACTTTTCCTTTTGAATAGATTTCGGTGTGCACTATTTCTCATATAGAATTCAATGTTTAGAAATAGATGGTATGCTTTATTCATAAGTGCACCGATTCGTGTTTGAAACAATAGTCATGAAAATCAAAGACATATCTTTATTCACCACGATAGTTGCATTCATAGTTATGTGGATATTATTCTTATTTTTAGCATGAACATGGATAACTTGATGTAAGTGGTTCATTTCAAATGCATTGTTAGGGTCTAATTGTAAGTTCTGTTATGATATGCTTCACTGTAAATATTCGTATTATTTGTGATAATGTCACGCTTTTGATAAGTCATGATTTTAACTTTTAATGTTCTTCAGTTTTGGCCATAAACACGTGTAGTTTTAGATAAAAATAGACGACGTTGAGTCGGATTTTTTTTACAACCCCAAAAGTGTTGTGGAGTAATGAAACTACATCCTGTAAATGTGTAGGTGTAACAAAGGAAGTGCAGATGACATTTGATATTATTAAGATAAATAACATAAGAAGAGATAGTTGAAAGCAAAATGGTTTCTATTGTATTTCAATATTTTATTTTTTTCTTCAGTGTTTCACAATATTAATGTAGTGATTAGATCGAGTCACCTATTTGTATGTAAACAGTACATATTAAGATCATCGTAGTCATTGATATTAATAGCTGACTATTGTCACTTCGGGAAACAAATCGAATGGAAATGTATAAAATTGTATCTCTTATTGTACTCAACTCTTGGATCCTTCAATCGTTTTAAGAATGTTTTCAAAACTACTGACGGATAATTACACTGGGAGAGTGATTGATATAACTGTATTAAATCAAGATCATATTTTAAATCTTTATTCAAACATAATGATGTTTATCTTAGTCAGTATGGAACATATCCGTAAAAATCTTTGCTTGGGTAGTTATTTAACATACACCTTTCCAGCGCTGAAAAGTACGTTGCCAAAATATATCATCAATGATGTCAGTTTGTTTAATTTTATTATGGAAAGATCCCATGAGGACTAGATATGCAAGTCATTTCAATTTCAACATTTTAATTTAAATTTCTCATAACGTTCTATATTATTATATTGGAAAGGACATATATTGAAAACGAATCATTTTACTGAGGTATCTGATAAAAGTGTTTCTGAGATTGTTTCTCAAGATGAATATTTTATCGAAAATATGGGACAACGCTTATATTGCATTGATATATATATATATATATATATATATATATATATATATATATATATATATATATAAAACATAGAGATAAATTTCTCTAAGACCATTCTATATTTTGTAGACAACTAGGCATGGCTGCAAACTATTATTACACCTAACATCGTCCATTGTAATATATTCCAGTTTACAATATTTATTTCCTTTAAAACGTACTTATGGTTTTATGTGTTTACCTCGTCCCAAAAGAACTATATAAAGCTATACATTAAACTATACGCTTTGTTAGTGATGCAGTCTGTGTTTGAAACACTCATATACTAGTCGAATATGTAATAGATTTGTCGTTGTTCACGTTAATGATGATATCCGTTTTATGTGAATATTGGTTTTGTTTTCAGGAAGGAGGAGGAAAAATTAAAGTTAGTAGACTTTTCAAAGATTTATATTTACATAGATTTATGTACAGTGATCACGTTAGGGAGGCCGTATGCTCCGTTTCGTGTTCGCTCTTTCTACGCAATTCGTAATTGGACATGTTATAGGTTCACAGTAATCATAGTTCTAAGTAATAAATATGTATAGATTGCTTTGTGAAATGGTTTTCAATAGCATTTACATTGATACCAAACATGAACTCTACTGCGTTGAAGAATATACATTTTATTTGCTGTCAAAGTATATTTAACGAAACGTTGCTTCTTATTGTACTGCACTATTTGATTCCGATTAGCTGTAAATATGTTTCATATGAAATATTAAATTAGGAGAATGATGATATATGTATTTCAAATTCGAAATACATCTCACGATTTGTTTAACAGAAAGGTTTGTTGCTAAGTCATAGAAATACTGAACATCAATTCTTTGCGCATCAAAATAGATCTGCACATATTTCATTCATGATGTCATTGTTGCTGGAATTTTATCGGAATTATCTTGGCGAGAAAAAAGACAGCAATGGCGTCAAAATCAAACAAGCAGAGTAATAAATTTGACATATTTACATTAGTAATTTGTTCCTTCTTCGTCTGGCCAAACGTCATATATTTATTGTAATACAGAGGACGGATATTGTTAATGAAATTTGTTAATGGGGTCAGTCGGGAGAATGTGTCTGAGAGAGATTGTTACATTTGGAGAATGCTTTTACGAAGTCTAGGACATGCATTTATTTGGGTTGATGCGCTGTGAAGAGAAATATATACTCAACGTTTTTATAAAACAAGATCGTATAAATTAACCTCCTTTGATATGTTATTAGGATATTAGATATGACGCATTGTTGAAATCATATTCCTCGTTTAACCTAGTACATTTTATTCGTTGTATATATTTTCTTAATTGAAAGGGCTACGTGTTCTTTTGTATGTTCTACGCAACTGATGAAATATATCATCGTTATTTTTACGTCTACTTTTTAATACCCACCCAATCTGTATACGGAAATTGTTTTCATTTTTAGGAAGGAGATTGTGAAATTCCAGTAAGTAGAATTTATCGTTGTAGTTGTTGATGTATACATATTCACGTGGATGACGTTAGAATACCATAGTCACCGTTTTGTATTTATTCTTTCTGCTCAACTCGTAATGTGAATTTGAAACTTTACACCTTTAGACTCGTATACTTATTGCATGGTACAATCTCCATAATTCTTGGTTTGACGATTTTGTAGAGATTTCGTTCCTTCGACAAGTCAGTAATTGTATTATAATTTTCCACTTATTTTGCCATAAATGCTAATTATGATGGTACGATCTTCACAATTCTTGGTTTGTAGATATCGTTCCTTCGACAAGTCAGGAATTGTATTATAATTTCTCATCGTCTTTGCCATAAACGCTAATTATTATGGGCACATATTGATGTAGTAGGACGTCAACGAAAGCATATATGTTACAACCAGTTGTGATGCCATAGAAGTTTCATTAAACCAAGGTTTTCCACAATATGTGGTTACAAGTGAAATATACTGCGTTGATTAGACATATTATGATTGATGCCTATATATATGTCAATAATTTTCAAATTTCTGAACACGTTAATGATATAAACATAAAAATGGATGATACTTGATACATGCGAAGGTACAAATGTGCTCATATATAGACGCATATTCATTTACGAGTTGTCATCAGTTCGAATTGTTGGAATTTTATGTAGGAATAGCAAATGACTAAAAAACACATTGATAGACAAAGATGAAAAGGTAAAACTTTGTATATAATTGTATTTTACTATTAGAAAAGGTTTTCAAGTTCTGATGTAGCAGTTCCATTGGGACACTTTCTTCTAGTTAAAACAATATACATTACATCACAATATCGGTAGAGGGCAATGGTCCTCTTAGAATACACGAACGAGACGATTAAGACAACCATGATATCTAGCTGCTTTTTAAAACTTAACTCTGTAAAAATTCATTAGCTGTAAGAACGTTTTAAAATACTGTCGAGAACCTGCATTTGGAGAGTGAATACGTTTCAACATCACAGGTCTTCACTTGAATTGCATTCATGCAAACGTCCGTAGTTTTATAAAATCTTGATATTATGCAAGATCATATACATTTATTGGTATAATCTTATTTGATGTTTATATAGAATAGTATATACGGTACATGTATAGCAAATTATAACATCTCATGCGTTATCGCGTCCATCATTGTACATTGTAGCTGTGTGATTTATTGTAATATGTTTTCTTACTTGACAGGACTATATATCCTTTTGTGTTTTATCTATCAGATAAAATGTATCCAATGAAATACTTTCATCTATGTTTTATTAGTCACATTATAATTATTGATAGCAATCATATCCTAGGCCGATATTGTATATATTTAGACTCTTGTTTGTATCCACACGCACACAGATATTGTTTTATTTCCAGAGAGGAGATGGAGAAATTGCAGTAAGTAGAATGTTTCTGGATATATATCGATGCAAATGTACTTATATTGTTATAAATATTATAATCTCCATTCCATATTTACTATTTCTACTCAATTCCTTTTTCAAATTGGTATACATTGAATCATGTGTATTGATAAATATATTTAACACCTTATCCATATATATATATATATATATATATATATATATATATATATATATATATATATATATATATATATATATATATATATATATATATATATATATATATTACATAAAATCCAGCATCCGGTACTTTAATATATTTCTTGCACGGTACAAAGTAGGAATTCTTGGGTTAATTAATTGTACATCATTTCATGCTGGTGACATATCAGGAATTCAAATATTAATCTTGTATTATTTTACCCATAAACGATTACACTGTTTGTACATTAACGATTTAGCTGGTCCTGATATTCCATATTATAATTCAACTCTTATATCGAGGCTTGATTCACCTACGGGTCATCATATATTACAATGTAGGAAATTCGTACTTGAATAACATGGAGAGTGCACAAAATCTTTGATATAGATAATTCCTATAATTCATATACGTAAAGAAACATGAAGCAAACCGTTAAATTTAACGATGTTTATATAATTGTAATTGTGTTTATATACTGATGGAGCAGTTCCATATGAAAACTTAATTTTTTGTGCAACATTATATAAAAATATCACTATGTCTGATACTGGTAGAGTACAATGGTCATTTGCAGAATACAAAATGAAACAAATAAGACAATGACAAAATCTTGTATCTTTGCATTTCCTACTTTTATCTTTCATTAGTTGCAATAGTGAGCTCCAATGTTAACGTACATTTGCATTTGGAGAGTGACTCTTTAATATGTATCTAAAACAGGAACATATCCTACTGACTTGCTGATAATGTTCAGTCGTCAGATAAATCCTGAACATAAATACATTTGTTGTACACTTCAGCCATGGTGGAACCGTTTACATTTCAATGATGGAATCATTGTTAGTTCTCCAGTAACGATTTTGAAGAGCAAACTACTTTGAATTATTGATATTATCTAATTCGATCAATACATATGAAATAGTTTATCAACATGTGCATTACTTGCTGTTAAGCTCCATAATCGTATTATATATTGATGTAAATTGATTGAATTGATATCGGTAATGAATAGGTGTTGCTAGGGTCATCGCGACATTTAACTACTATGGATTCAACAGTATACCGTCTATCGTAGTAAATTGTATCGGTGTAAATCATTACATCATGTTTTAACTCAAGCGAAATGTTCTTATCTTCATGATAATACCAGATAAAACACATTTAATGATAGATTGGACTCTGCTTTATTAGCAAACGAATTCGTATCTGAAAGGTATCCATACGAATAACGATGTTACTTTTCTTTCCAGGAAAGAGATGGAGAAAATGCAGTAAGTAGGATGTTAACGCTAGTTGCTTCGTCGATGGCCTTATCTGGATTGCTTAAGATATACAATAGTCTCCATTTCGATTTATGCTCTTTCTGCTCAATTACTGATTGCAGTTGGTATATACACTCAGGCTTATAAGCTTGTAAAATTACATTATCACCGTGTCAATATATCCACTTGTGCAAAGGTTCCTGTAACTAGGTTTGGGTTGGGTGCCCCCAGTATTGATTTTAATTATTACAGGATACCCACCCTGGCTAGTATCTTTTAGCAATTTAAGTAGGGATATAGAGTCAGCGATTCCGACAGTTAAATTATTGAATAAACAAAAGGCGAAATTAAAATGAATAACAATTTAATACCAACCAATAACAGATGGATTTGACACCTCATTCTTGGCAATGCTGACCTCGTAACATTTATTAGTCGTGATTATTAACCTCAAGGTCTAGCATATACGTGATGTAATCTAGTTATTGTTCCTTAATTACAACGTGACAACATGATATTGTTATTTTCAATTTTGCAATATGTTGGCATTATTGTATATCTATTGAACGGTAAAAAGTATCTTAATAAACGATTATTGAAGATGATATGATTAAAACAAGTTATTGTTTGACAACTCGTAACCTGTGTTGTTGTAGGGGACACGCTAATTACTGCAAAAATCTCTTTCATTTGAGCCCGGTTCTCCAATGCTCTTTGGTGCTTTACAAGTAAATATATGTCCACACGTTGATGTCATTTTCCCATCTGTTATGTCTGTCTTGTTGTTTATCTTTCCTTTCATTGTGCCCTTTAGAATATTGCTTGACAGACCAGATGAATATTTGACATGACCGTACCATCTTAGCTTGCATTCATTTACAATAGTGAGCTGATCTGTTCAATTGCGCCTTGGATTCCGTGGCGCACCTCGTCATATAAGACGTAGTCAAGTATGAAATTTTAGAATCCTGCGATAATGTTTCATAGCTGAAGCAAATGTAAATGTTCTTCTATCTAGTCTGCTCTCAGGATCTATGTCTCCCATTCAAAGAATGATATGGTCATTGATGGGAAACTCATCAGCTTGATTTTGGATCCAAGCATAATGTACCCGTCCTCTTCCAAACATCCTTCAACCTAGCCAGTGCAGTTGTTCTGTGTGCAATCCTGGTAGGAACCCCTATGTTTAGACTTCATCTGATGTCATAGCACCTAGAGACTTGAGTGTTTCTACTTTTCCCAGCTTCTATCCATTCCATCTTATCTTTGTAGGTGGACATTTTGGTTTTTTATCATTAGCGTTTTCTTTTAAGATCTGATTTCTATTTTATACCTTAATGATGCTTGGTTGAAACGGTCCACTAATTATTCCATTGTTTGTTCATTTCCTGCTAAGTCATCGACATCATAAGTGAAGTGCAGGTTGATGATTGTTCTGCCTCCAAGACTAACATCACCCTCGTGGTACTACAAGGCATCGGTCATTATCTGTTCTAGGTAGATTTTAAAGAGAGTGGGTGAGAGAAGGCACCCCTTTCTTAACTGTGGTCCTGAACCATTCCCTTATGTTACCAAAGACGAGAAAAGAGCTTGTCGACTTGGCATACAGTTATTCTATGGTAATGATCAGGTTCGCCTTTATGTTGTATATCCGTATGGTGGTTTAAAAAGTTTACACACTTCATCCTGTCGAGAGACTTTTTAAAGCCAAAGAAGACGTGATCGATATCATGTAGATTCTGCATATATCTCTCGCAAAAGATAATTAGATTGCACATTTGTTATATAGTGATTCGTCCTACTCAAAACATTGCACGTTGACGATTATCATAAGCAGAAGCATGTTTGAATACTGACAAGGCTGATTGTTCAATATTTCTGACAGATTGAGATTCATGTTTCTAAGGAGGGATGATGATGCGAGTCTGAACCATTTATTTGTTTGATGTATTATGTTGCTGATTGTTTAAAGGACATCTATCATGAAGGTTCATTCTGCTTGAGCAGCATTGACTACCCCATCTGTCTTCCACTTATTTAGTACATTTAATGAAGCTTCTACTTCTGCGCGGAGGATCGGGTGGCCTGCGTCCTTTGTGGACAGGGGAAAGGTTTGTTTTGCTTTGTCATCAGGTTGTAAAACTCTGAACAGTATACCGTCCATAAGGCAGGAACTCAAATACTACTCTTTCATTGTTTTTGCCATAAACATTTATTCTGACGGTAATGTATCGTGACAGTATGCTCGGAATTAAATTATTTTTGTTAAAACTGAAGAAGTTCTCTCAATGAAGATACATTAAATCAGATCATGCTTCCCGATGGGTTTGTAAAATGGTTTCCCACAAAATCTACCTTTAAGTTAGAAGTGAACTATACTGCGATGATCAATGCATTCTCCGTTTGGCCACGCATTTAATTTTGGGACACACGAATGAGCAAAGCTTAAAATCGGGAGTTATGTTAATGCATAATGCACTATTTTATATTACAATGTTAAACGTTTATGTAGGAAGAACGTACTAAATTCACGTAGTCTCTAAGTATTGTTAACTGCTTATTGGTGAAAAAAGCTGAAATGTTTTAGTTGTTAAATGGTCTAGATGAATGACATTGAACATTTGATATATAGACAATTATTTAAAATACTGATTTAATTCCATTATGAGAATTACGTCAACATGAACCATTATCAAGATATTGGCAGAGTACAACAGCTCTTTCAGAAGTGCGAATGACAAGAACATAACAAAAACAAATGACGAAATATTGTGTCTTATTATTATAGCCACTTTCATCCTTCATTAACGTTATACTGTTTTCAAATATTTAGCACCCTTGATTGCATTAGGCGTGTAGAGGTTTCCCTTTATTTAGGTTTGGTTGGGTGCTCCCAATATTACTTAAATTATTACCCTGCCTTGTTTTGCTAAAAACTGAAGTAGTGATATAGCGATGCAAATCTCTGAGTCCCCAGTCAACGGTGCCGGCAGTTCAGTTAGTGAATACACAAAATGTGAAATTCAAATAACAACAATTTAATGCCATTTAACAACAGTCATCTCTCAATTAAAATTTAAATTAAAACCATATCACTCGTCTTTCACTCAACCATGTGACGACCTATTTCATCACCTCACTTAGTGTGACAGATTTGCCTCCTGTCCTGTGTTCTCATCTGTTTGATCTTTATCTGGACTGGTCATATAATTCCCTCCAGTCTGTCCACATTCAGCGTCCGTTCTTCCAGAGACTCAGACCAACTCCACTATGGTATTTCGTTCTGTCTCCTACAATTCATCTGGTCCCTAAAAGCTTCGTCGATTTACACACAAGGCATTAGCATAGCATAGTCCCCTAGCTATTTAAATTCACACGAAACAATCATGTCATCTGATAAGCCATTACCTTCTTTTGGCCACGTGCACATCGAAATGCCCAATATCGCTGTGTATCTGGTTATGTAGATTCTCAATCTTACTATCCAGAACAATATCAGATAATCAGACGTATTTCTGTACATCGCACTTCTACAACGTGTACTCAAATATCCATATATTCATGCGCCTATATATCCCTACACATGATGCTCCAACAAAGTATACACAAATAGGCAAATCCCTATTAACTAATGTTGCACACCACAACCATTATACAAAGTTTATAATTCAATTCAACATTAGCAAATCTATAATATCAAATAAATAAATGCATGAGGATACTCCAAATTAACCAGAAAGCGAATTACAACATTAATTGATTACATAAACATTGCTCATATCTCAAAATATGCATGTAGATCAAACCCTACGAATGAATCGAATCCTACAAATGGTGATTGTACTTATTAGAGTATACAATCTGCAATAATAAAAGTACAATTATTTTGCCGTAATATATTGAACCACTCGAACAATAAGTCAATGGCCTGTACAGAAACTCCTTGTAATTCCCAGAATAACAAGTATCCCGCCAATTTTGAATGACGTCGTAGTAGCTTTATTTCCCTTACAATTTCCACAATATGGTTTAGCGACTACTAACGTTTAGTTCTTAAGATAAATAGATGTAATTTCAATGTTGGCCACGTCTTGCTCAATTCAGAGTGGATGTTGATTCTTATTATTATCAGACATTGACGTTCCGCAAACATCTGTCAAGGGTGGATACCATAACATGATCTTTCTTTGATCTAAACAAGAATTGTGTTTCATCCCTTACCTATAAACCATGTGATGGTAATATTGCGTAACTGGCTTGCTGAAAATAAGGTCAGTCACTAATTTTATGACGATATCAAATAACTGGCTTGACACCTCATTGTTTGCCGAATTGACCTTCACATATATTGACGACGCGAAATTATTGGCCTATGGGTCTAACATATACATGGTTAATTCTTACAACGTGATAAGAAGAGTGACTATTACTTTGTTATCTAAATCCCAGAACTTCTTTCAAGGATTGTTTTTAATATAATTGCATAAATAATGTTTGATTAGTCAGATAAATGATGATCATAACCCCTGATTTTGCTAACAAAAATTTATTGCATATATTTGATTTTTGGTGGCCTTACTTTTTT
This sequence comes from Unio pictorum, assembly GCA_030141615.1. Lineage (NCBI taxonomy): Eukaryota > Metazoa > Mollusca > Bivalvia > Unionida > Unionidae > Unio > Unio pictorum. Next base: position 5,366,831 of record JARLTB010000188.1, read on the forward strand.
TTATTCCGAAACAGTTTTACGAAGCTAAAGATTTCGTATTGGAATAACTCTTAACATATTATGGAATTTAACAGAGACATAATTTATTACATTAGGCAATTACTGTTATTACGATCTTATATATTCTTCTGACGAAACAAAATAAATGTATTCAAACAGTGCGGAAATATGCTGATAATACATAAATGATACTAGAGCAATGGGGAAAAAGGGCCATGGGCACACATACATTTTTGGATTATTTCAGCAAAGTTTAGGGCTTCACTTTAATTGAGTTTATGCAGACTGCGGTGAATTAAATGAACAAGATATACTGCCAGATCGGAACATTTTATTGGCATAATTCCTTTATATATTTTTATAGAATAGTAGATACAATCCAAGGATTGAAACATTAATTCATATTTTACTTATCTTTGTACATTTTAGTATGCTTATTAGTGTGCACCACGTGTTTACTTGAAATGAATGCATGCTACATTCTTTGTTTTATTTCTCATAAAAAACATAGCTAACGATATTTCCATTCTTTCTTAGCAAACCAGTTGGTATCTGAAACAATCATTTGACAAAATTATTTTATTAGCCATTAGATATATATTTCAAACTGCTTGTCAACAATGTTAGTGTGGTAGATAAACAACACAAACGCCGAAAATCTATTTTGTTTAATAGAACATAACTACTCTTTTAGATTTTTATATTGATGTGATCACAATAGTGATATTAACTGATAATCATAAAAGCTATATCATAGTAATATTTATGAGGACGAAACGAAGTTTGTATATAATCTAATAAATGACGACATTATGATTATTAAAAAGGCTGATAAATCAAACAGTATTATTATTACGATTCAAGAAGATTACGTTAAAGATGCTGAATGTCAATTAAACGATGTAAACTACTACAAACATTTTAAAAGTAACCCTTCGATAGAAATTAAATCAAATATGTAAACCTTTATTAATGAGAGTGCTAAAATTATAATCATGTGTATGAAGAATTTGATTTTTTTCCTCTTAACATACGTACACCTCAATTCTACATATTACACAAAACTCATAAAAATCCTGACCATAATTTACCTTTAAATTACACAGGACGAACCATTATATCAGATTATAATTCATATTCTGAAAACCTATCCAAATTTGTTGATAGTGTTTTACAATCTTTAATGAAATCACTTCCTTCATACATTAAAGGTACTACTGATTTCATTAAAAAGTTGAAGTCTTTTTCACAGTAATCTGATAACTCAATCCTGGTATCATTAGATGTAACATCACTATTTACCAACATTCCGCATGCAAATGGTGTTGAAGTGTGTAAATATCTTATTGATAACAATCCTAAAAATAGCACACTATCTAGTGAAAATATTTGTAAAATTATAAAAGTTATTTTAGAAAGCAATTATTTTCATTTTAATAACATGAAATTCTTACAATAAATGGGTACGGCAATGCACGGCAATGAGTAGTCCTATGGCTCCTTCATACCCTTCCCTTTTCAAGTGCAAATTAGAAAAAGTTTTTCTTCAAAACGATAGGTTTAATCCATCTGTTTGGTTCAGATTTTTAGAGGATATATTTATGATCTAGAACCAATTCCAATGAAGAATATTTGATCGCCTAAATTATGTTCACCCGACAATTACATTTAATTATACTGCATCTAGTACGTAGGTTTAATTTTTGGATATAAATGTACTTTAAAAAAATGATAACACTATCCATACAAATATTCATATCAAGGAAACTAATATCGCCCAATATGTGGAATGTTCTTCATGTCATCCCTTGCAATGTAAAAACGGTATATCATATAGCTATGCCAAAAGATACAGACGTATTATTTCAGATGATTGTCAATTACAAAATTCTTTGAATAAATAACGAACTTATTTCCAAAATAGAAATTATCTCACATATATAATTGATTCCACGCTGAACAAATCCCGAAATCTTACTCAAGATGAGGCTTTAAAAATAGCAGAATGTAAAATCGAGGGAGATGTAATTCCTTTCACAATATAATATAATCCTTCATTGTCTAATATAGGTCCTAAAATTAATAAATATTATAGTCTCCTAAATTTATCCAATAAAACTAGCGTTAAATCACTTTATAAAACTAAAACAATTCTTGCTTTTAGAAGACCCAAGAACTTGCACAATTTTTTAACTAGATCTAAACAGACAGAAAAAAATAAAAAATAAATCCTTTTCGTCATCGAAATGTAAAAGAACCCTTCGTTCTCAACGTACAAATATAAGAGAAAGTACCTCTTTCAGTAGTGCTAATACAAAATGGGTATTTCCTCTACGTGTTAACACTAATTGCATATCAACTGATGTGATATATATAATAACCTGTAAAAAAATGTAGCATTCAATATGTTGGACCAACACTTCCACAAGTTTCTAAGAGAATGAATAATCGTCAATTTGATACAGGAAATTATAGAGATCCCATGTTTTCATCTAATATTTCACCACACTTTAACACTAATAATTACTCTTTACTCGATTGTTCTTTCAGGCAAATAGATATTGTGCATGGTGACATGAACAAAATCATAAAAGAAACTTATTGGATTCATAAGTTAGATACGTTGTATCCTAATGGACTTAATGTCAGTGCAATATATAAAATTGTATTATCGTATATCCTTCATAGTAATATAATTATATAGATGACTGTTTGTCTCTAGTTTATTTTATTAATTTATTATGTCAACTAAGTTACAATTATGTCTTTATTCAATCTCATGTTTATTTTCATACGTATTTTGATATTGCTTTTCCTTTTAAGTGAAGCTATTTATAGCAGATATACGTCAACGGCAAACGCATAAGGCATCATCATATATTTTTAATTTCTTCAATTTGAATTGGATGTAAAGATAAATAAAACTATCGTCTCGACTACGTATACCTATATAACGTACATTTAAGTCTGCATGGTGTAATCTCATTTTAAATTTTATGCGGTGAATATAAATTACTTCTTAAGATAACTACATTTGCTTGTTTCGTGCGACTTGTTAACAATTCAGTAGCTAATCGTCCATTATATGTGTCGTAAAATGCTTGTTTGCTGGTAGAGGTATCAATGAACCTAGCTCTCAACACATTTATATTTTAAATTTAAACAAGAAAAGACTATTCCATTGGAATTAAATAAATTCACATAATGTAACAAGCGTATCTTGGATCATAGTTTCAAAACAATTTATGTTCTTCAGTCTTAGACATGACGTGTATATTTCTGAGCATATAAATTGGTCCGGCACAATCACATAATGTGAATGAATACTATGGTTTTAAATGACACATTTTATCGATTCACTCACCTTGGGATCATTTTGTGAAAGGTGAAATTTAAAATATAAGTATCATTTCAAATGTAGATATTCTCAGATATTTGATCCACTCATCTGTAAACAAAACATTTATAAACCGATTGAAATGAAAAATGAGTGTGTAATTGTATTGGTGAGTTGAAAGTTTAATTTTAAGAGAAGACTTTAGTGATAATGATGAAATAGCATCATAATCACTGATATCGCTAAAGCACAATTGTACATACTGGAAACAAGAGTTAACCGAGCCAGGCAAGGATGCCGTTTGTGTCTTATTGTACTAATTTATTTGGTGTTTCATTGTAAATAAAAAGATTTAAAGTATTAGAGGATAAGTAGATTCGTAGAGTGACTATTATAGGTTTAATTAAAATCATGAATATCTGTGTTAGACGTGCATACGGTGTTTTGTGCTTTTCTCTGAGAAATTATGAACATAAACAGTTTTCTTCTAAACACGTCTACAAATATATCATTGATGCTCTCGTTTTTGTCTTTCTGTTTCCGATGGGAAATGTATTTTGTTCACTATGTATAAGACGAAACAAAACATTAACTATTACGCAACTAATCATGAGATTTGTTAATGTTTAAGATACAAAATATGCACTTTCCTAATCAATACGCAAATAATCATTAACTTTACAAAGATGTCTACTAGAATTGAACGCAATTATTTCAAATACGTTCCTGATGCAGTAAGTTTCCAGTAAGCTTTAGTTTTATTTATCGGCTCGAGCTTTTAATCCAATCATCATAATTTTTCTAACTAAGCAAAATGACATATGGATTCAGTGCTCTGTAAATTGCCTGTTTTGTATCAGCATTGTTGGAGAGATTCAGATATTTTTTCAAACAGAATATACCAGTCATGATGTTACGATAATTTTGTTTTCGCCTCCTCCATCCTATATATATATATATATATATATATATATATATATATATATATGTATAATCCGGTTTGCAATGTTTAAACCTGTTGGAAAGAAGACACGTTTTGATTTTAATCTCAAAGGAACTATATTCTATGTTAGAGTAACTCCTATGTTTTATTAGTCGTTCAATACGTATTTGATATATTTATATGGTAGTAATCCACGCATTAGGCATGCTTCTATTCACTTTCATAACTTAATGCTGATATTGTTTCTCTTTTCAGGGACAAGCATGTGGACGAAACGTAAGTGGAGTGTTTCCAGTGAAGAATTGTAATCACATAATGCTTCCATTTTGTATTGTAAAACTGTTTCCACGTCATAGTTAAATGTCAACTGATTAGACACATTCTTATTCGTGTCAAATGTATACATACTTATATATGTGATTAAGATTAACGCAATCATTATTATCAAAAATACCATGGAAGAAATTCATGTGTGATTCACCATACGTTATAATGAAATTTCAACTAGAAATATGATTTGAAGAGCACTTATTTCTGATATTCTTGACGGGCAGGAGAATCAACTCAAAACTAAATTGAGTAAAGATAATTAAATGTAAAAAATGTGTATTTTATTTTATTTGGGTAGTTGATCGTGTAATTATATAAACAATGCACAATGCCTCATTGAAAGAAACTGTGACTAGAAGAATGATAATAATTAGGGACTTTGTTAAAATTCAATAGTTCTTTGGGAAACAAAAGCGAGATGATGCAACAGAATTGTTACCGAGTGGATGGTAGATTAAATGAACAATACAAACACAATATGTGAAAGATAATGTAAATTTATGAAATAAATTATTAATGAAAAATAATGATGTATCAACACAATAACTCATGCATTCAACCCACAATCACATTCCACAACCATTCACAATTCAAAAATAAATTAAATATTAATACAAAATAAACACAGATCCAAGGAATCTCCTGGACTAAACACAGATCCAAGGAACATTTACAAAAGTTATATTAACGCAAGTATAAATTGCGATAACAAATACAAACATCAAACTATACTATCGCACGTATGGACTGCGACAACTAGCACAAACACATACATGTATTTAATCAAGTTGCTAACTTTTATTGAGATTCATGTAATCCCTTGCAATACTAATGTGATTCAAAGTAACTATGTGTAAATATAACAATGTATTCAATTGTAACTACACTTGCAACACACACATGTGTCTCGACCCTGTACAACCGTACGATTCACCCACTATTGAATCGCCGCCCAGCTTCTCCGAATACCTAGGGTTGACTCAATACTTTTATCGGTCACTTGCCCTTCACGGATCCACCACAGTTATACGTACAGACTGCATACAGCATCTACTAGTACTATCGGTCCCAAATACCTAGATGCCACCCCGGATGTTTACATATCTAGACAGCTCCGACACTCGGACATTAAGACTTCTAGATTTCCGGATATTTACACATTTCGACAGATGTAGACAGACAGACAATCCGACAGACAGACAGTCAGATACCTCAATTCGATCGCACAATTAAACAGCACAATCACGGCACAATCAATCACATTCAGCTAGAATTCAGAGACATTCAGAGACGTTCAGAGACGTTCAGCTACAATTTTAGAGACATTCAGAGACGTTCCGCTACAAATTAGAGACGTTCCGCTACAAATCAGAGACGTTCCGCTACAAATCAGCCCTTTGGCTGGAGAAATAATGACGAGCTATCTATCCTGTAATAAGATACTTTTGTACCCGTAATCTTATCAGAATTATTCTACCTTATATATCCTCAAATAGGTAAGAAGAAGTCACGGCAAAATTCCCGTGCACCCCGTGATTCTAATGTTCCTGACTTCAAGTGATTCGTAGTCAGGCACATGCCAATCTTTACACGTCGCTTACCTTGAAAAAAACCCACTTATTCACCCCAGGTAACGTATGTACGACGAAACACAACAAAAATGGTGAAATTAGTTTGTAATTCAAGAAGAAATAAATTCAATTTTCGCCTAATTCAATGACAATACCTCCCCCCCAAGAATAAAAATGTACACATTTTTAAAACTAACACAGAACAGAAGAAAAATAACTACTGATGATATCTTTCAACATTTACACTGGTTATACTACAATTTGGATTTTAATACTGGGTACATTCATACAAATTTCTCATCATGCCCTACTCAAGTAGTCTACCCCTATATTTTCAACTACCCTTATTGTTTCTACACGGAAGCGATAAGGTTGTAGTGTCAGCGCCCAACGCATTAACCGGGCGTTAGCGACCTTGGCCTTGTTTAAATACAGTAGGGGTTGGTGATCAGTCTCGAGAATGAAATCTCTCCCAAATAGATATGCGTGATACTTCCCAATTCTCCATACTAAGGCCAAACATTCCTTTTCTATAACGGAATAATTTTTCTCCCTGGATAGCAATTTCCTACTCGAGTAAGCTAGGGTAACTTACTGTCGTCTTGCTCTTGCAATAAAACTGCCCCCAACCCAGTGTCAGAAGCATCTGTTCTTAAAATAAAGGGTTTGCTGACATCTGGCAATTTTAATATAGGTGCACTAACAAGTTTCTCTTTCAGAGCACAAAATGCTTTATCTTTTGGCGGTCCCCATTCAACTTTGTTTGGTTGCACCTTCTTGGTCAAATCAGACAATGGGCTAGCAATGGCTCCAAAGTTCGGTATAAACTTTCTATAAAAACCTACTAGACCTAGAAATGATCTTACCTGCGTTTTGTTGGTTGGCTTTGGTGCGTCTCTAATTGCTTCAACTTGCTTGGGGTAAGGTTTTAACTGACCCATACCACTGACCCTATGTCCCAGATAATCTAAATCTGTATAACCAATACTGCATTTAGTGGGTCTCACTGTGAGGTTCGCTCTGCGGAGTCTATTGAAGAGTTCGCTCAGGACGGACACGTGCTCACTCCAAGTATTCGTGTACACGAATATGTCGTCTACCAAGCTATCAACGTTTGCTAAACCTTTAAGCAACTTTCGCATCAAACGACAACAGGTGGCGCTGGCTCCAACTAACCCGAATGGCATCACTTGGAATTGATACAGTCCTTTCTGGGTCGCAAATGCTGTCAATGCTCGGGATTCTGGGACATTGGGAACCTGCCAATATCCCTTGGCCAGATCTAATTTGGAAATCCATCGGTTTCCCGACAACTTTGCAAATAGACCCTAAATATCTGGCATTGGTTCTGCATCGAAGACAGTGATTTTATTCAACTGCCGAAAATCGATACAGAATCGGTTCGTTCCGTCCTTTTTCCTGACTAGCACTACTGGAGAAGAATATGGCGAGTTGGAGGGTTCAATCACCCCCAGATCCAACATTGTACCCACCTCTTCGTCCAAAGCTTCACGTGCGTTGTATGGCACCGGATAGCCCTTGATTCGAATAGGGTCAGACGTATTTAGTTTAATTTTGAGGTTCAACAAAGTTGTACAACCTGGTCTGTCTGTGAATACATAAGAGTGTTTAGACAAGAGCGCATTAATCTGTTGACGCTGGTCTTTCGTCAACTCCGCACTCACATCGACTTTATCTATCCCTTCCCCCGCAACTCCCAAGGGACATTCAAGGGAACTCTCGATATTCGAATCTGCTTCATCATCGTCTACGACTGCCGTACAAACGACATTTAAGACCCATTTTTCAACATTGTCGCTCTGTCTCTTGATATACAACTTAAGAATGTTAGCATGGAATGTCTTTAAATTACCGTCTATGTCAATTTTATAGTCCATGTCACCTTTTACCTCTTTAACTTCATAAGGACCTTTCCACTGGACTAATAACTTATTTGAGCCCGTTGGAAGAAGCAATAGAACCTGTTCTCCTACAAGACATTTCCTATTTCGCGCTCTGCGGTTATAATACTTGGCATATCTGCTCCCCGATTTAATTAATTCGTCACGTGCCATCTGACATGTACTCTCAAGTTTATTTCGCACGTACTTGTAAGTTGTTTTTATTTCCTCGTTCGCGACATCACCAGTCCATAGTTCGCGTAATATCCGCATCGGGCCTCGAACTGTTCTACCGTACAACAGTTCGAAGGGTGTAAACCCTAAACTTTCTTGCGGTCCTTCATGGTACGCGAACAGAACATCGTTCAAATAACGGTCCCAGTCTTGCGGACGTTCCGCGCACATCTTTCGTAGCATGCTTTTCAGGGTACCATTAAACTTCTCTACCAGTCCATTGCACATCGAATGGTATGGCGTAGTGTTTAGCTGATTGATGGATAACAGCTTACTTATCTCACCCATTAGGTCAGAGGTGAATTGGGCACCAGAATCAGTGAGGATTTATTCTGGCACCCTTACCATACTGAAGATATCAACTAATGCTTCAGCTACCCTTTCCGTTTCAATAGTTGGTAACGCTTCGGCTTCGGGGTATCTGGTCGCGTAGTCAACAAGAGTAAGAATATACCGATTCTTTCTTTCGGTAACTGGTTGTATTGGTTCTACAATATCTACTGCCACTCTCTTAAACCGTGTATCTATTAATGGCATCTGTCCTATGGGCACCATTGTGACCCTTCCCTTACAAACGGTTTTCTGACATACGTCGCACGACCTACAGAACCGTGTGACATCGTCATTAACACCGGGCCAGTAGAATTCAGCGACTACTCTGCTAGTGGTCTTAGCCTTACCTCGGTGTCCCGCCATGCTCGACTCATGCGCCACCCTAAGTACTTGAGATCTATATCTCTGGGGTACGACCACTTGCCAATACTTCTTACCCTCCGGAGCGCTAAACTCCCTATGAATTAATCCGTTCTTCCTTACGAATTTGAGCTACCCGCACCCTTGCAGTGTTTAATCGCGCCGGACGCGATTTTCTCAACAATTGTTTTGATGGATTCATCACGTTCTTGCTCTCGTTTGAGCTCCTCCCGAGAAATTCCTGAGATCGATTCAGGGACTATTAAGTTATGAAACGCGGTTTTCTCTCGCCGTGTTTGCGCTCGCGTTTTGATTGCCTGGGCCAAGGTATTTTAAAATCGGCCATGGTTGGAAGACGGGAACCTTTAACATTACCGATCGTCAGATCTTAAATAGGGTTTTCCATACAAAGTGCATCAACAGTTCCAGTGAGGATAGGTTTTTTTTACCGTGATCCTTGCTACGGGAATGGGACCGATCGTCTGATCAAGTAACATACATGGGGACTCCCACCCGAGTATTTGGTTATCCTGCACGAGACTACGTTTGATCACTACGCCCGTGCAACCAGTGTCACGTAATACTACGACTTCTCGACCGTTGACTAACCCTCTTGCGGTTGGTACACGCGCTTCGGGAAATAGACACGTGCCAAGCGATTGAATACATGGTTCTACCTGTACGATATGATCAGATATACCTTTACTTTGTATAGCCACTGCTACCTTATGTAGAAGTCCCTTTCTTTTAGGACAGTCTTTTTGAACATGACCCCATGCATTACACAAGTAACATTGCACACGCTGAATACCTGGATTCCTAATTGATCTATTTGCCTCAGCTGATTTCACAAGCTCCCTAGGCATCTGTCTCGCAGACTGGTTTCCAGACTTAAAATCTTTTGAAACCACGTTCTGGGTTCCCCATGAGCTTCGGCAAAGAAATCGGCTTGCTTAGCCATATCTTTTACGTTTTTGAAGACTTTCTCTTTCAGAAATTGATCTAATTCTCGCCCAACTGTATTAAATAATTAATCTCTGAGCAAGAAATCAGTCAACCCTTCAAACGTTTTCACCGCTTTGTCGCATGCAATCCACCGCTCAAAATAGTTCGCAATTCTAACGGTGAACTGACCAAAGGTTTCTCCCTTATCGGGCTTGCTATACATGAACTTTTTACGAAAACCCTGTTCAGTGAACTTGTACCGCTTAAGAAGTGCTTCCTTTAGGACGTCGTACTTAAACACATCGTCCCTAGGAAGTCGTGAGTATACATCCAGCGCTTTACCTTTTAATAGAGCACTAAGATACATTGCCCAGTCATTTTGACTCCACTTCTGGTTTTCGGCATACCGCTCAAACCGATGAAGATAGCTATCCATGTTATCTTTTTTATCGTCAAAGGTAGGTAGATTGCGGCCCCTTAATTTGCTAGAGGCAGAATCGTGTTCTCTTCCAGATGTTGCTAATTCTACCCTACGCTCATGATCCCGTTGCTTTGCTTTTTCATCTAACCCTATTCGCCTTTCATCCGCTTCCCTTTCCCATTCTATCCTGTCCTTTTCGGCCTACTTCTCTAATTCTATCTTTTCGCTTTCGGCCTGCTTCTCTAATTCTATCTTTTTCCTTTGGGCATGCTTCTCTAATTCTATCTTTTCCTTCACAATGGCCCATTTCCTTTCATCAGATTCCCTTTCTACTTCCCTTGCTCTTACCCTTTCTTCCCTTTCCCGGGCTTGTTCTTCCTGAATAGATTTCCTTAAACTTTCACCTTCATATCCAAATTCTTTGCCTAAGGCAACCAAGTCCTTCAGGGATGACATGACAATTGTAATATGAATATATATATATATATATATATATATATATATATATATATATATATATATATATATATATTTACCACAGGCTGACCTTATCTTCCTGATAAAGGTAACCAAACCAATGCTTTAAATACGTTTATACTGGACACACGGACCTAGATAAACTAAACAAAAATAAACCCCTACTTGAGTATTATCTTGTTAAGAAGGTCAAGCTCAAATATAAACATTAAATGTATACTTTCACAAAAATGATTGACAGTTCACTTAATCCAGCGATCCCACTTCTGACACCATTGTAACAGAATTGTTACCGAGTGGATGGTGGATTAAATGTACAACACAAACACAATATGTGAAAGATAATGTAAATTTATGAAATAAATTATTAATGAAAAATAATGATGTATCGACACAATAACTCATGCATTCAACCCACAATCACATTCCACAACCATTCACAATTCAAAAATAAATTAAATATTAATACAAAATAAACACAGATCCAAGGAATCTCCTGGACTAAACACTGATCCAAGGAACCTTTACAAAAGTTATATTAACGCAAGTATAAATTGCGATAACAAATACAAACATCAAACTATACTATCGCACGTATGGACAAACATATACATGTATTTAATCAAGTTGCTAACTTTTATTGAGATTCATGTAATCCCTTGAAATACTACTGTGATTCGAAGTAACTATATGTACATATAACAAAGTGTTCAATTGTACTACAATTGCAACACACACATGTGTCTCGACCCTGTACAACCGTACGATTCACCCACTATTGAATCGCCGCCCAGCTTCTCCGAATACCTAGAGTTGACTCAATACTTTTATCGGCAACTTGCCCTTCACGGATCCACCACAGTTATACGTACAGACTGCATACAGCATCTACTAGAACCATCGGTCCCAAATACCTAGATGCTACCTTGGACGTTTACACCTCTAGACAGCTCCGACACTCGGACATTAAGACTTCTAGATTTCCGGATATTTACACATCACGACAGATGTAGACGGACAGACAATCCGATAGACAGACAGTCAGATACCTCAATTCGATCGCACAATTAAACAGCACAATCACGGCACAATCAATCACATTCAGCTAGAATTCAGAGACATTCAGAGACGTTCAGAGAGGTTCAGCTACATTTTCAGAGACATTCAGAGACGTTCCGCTACAAATTAGAGACGTTCCGCTACAAATCAGAGACGTTCCGCTACAAAGCAGCCCTTTGGCTGGAGAAAGAATGACGAGCTATCTATCCTTTGATAAGATACTTTTGTACACGTAATCGTATCAGAATTATTGTACCTTATATATCCTCAAATAGTTGAGCAGAATTCAAGGCAAAATTCCTGTGCACCCCGTGATTCTAATGTTCCTGACTTCAATTGATTCGTAGTCAGGCACATGCAAATCCTTACACGTCGCTTACCTTGAAAAAAAAAACATTTATTCACCACAGGTAACGCATGTACGACGAAACAAAAAAAAATGGTGAAATTAGTTTGTGATTCAAGAAGAAATAAATTCAATTTTTGCCTAATTCTGTGACAGATGAGTCACTTCGCACCAAGGGCAACTGATCTCCAAATTATTATTTCACATAAAGTATTGCCTTTATTATTTGTTGCAGTCAGATATTTTCCTTTTTTCATAACGTGTTATATAGTTATTTTATTTGAGAGTAACGTATTGAGCAATAAATGCTTTCTTTTGGCGCCAGCAGGTTGGTGTATCAACGATAGTTTACACTGGATGCGTAACTTTGCAAGCTTATGGAGTTCTTCGGCATTCTATTGTAGCATCTAACAGTGATTATTATCAATAAAACAGCATGTTGTGTCCTTGCTCTTCGTCTCAGACGAAATATGCTTAAAGATATATTAACAGGCATGTTTATTGTCTACAGTTGAAACAATGAATATGCATACCTTTATTCGTCCTAACATTTGTATTTATAATTTTTTTCTTTTGTGTCCGTTTAGTATGGCGATTGAAAAATTACGGTATGTAGCATATGGAGAGACTTTGCAATATAAATAAACTGATATGGATGACATGCATAACTAAATAATTTCCATTTCGTGCTTAACCGTCTGCTTCTTTTGGTTAGCGGTATACGTTAACTGTTGTAATTGGTAGTTCAATAAAGTAAACACCATGACAACTTGTCCATATATATTTTGAGTCGCCTATTTCGCTTATGCGGGCGAATTTGCGTAAATGTTTTAGGTCATTAGTAGATATTATATTTGCGATACGTCTCGAGTTTAAATGCTAAAATATTCCGTTGTCCTTCCCATAAACTCTTAATGCGTTCGGAACATATCAAGGACTGTGACTCACACATAAATTATTTCTTTTAAAAACCACATAATCGATGAAATATATCTAGTGTTATATTTAAATATATGTTTAATCAGCCATATATAAAACAATCATATAAAAGTAAACTCTGACATTGGTATGTCATTGTGTATATTCATATGTATGTGAATGTTCTATTGCGTTTAGAAAGGAGACTGAAGAATTGCAGTAAGTATAATAATTTGAGGGAGAATTAAACGTAAATACAGTTACATTGATTACTTGAGGAAGTAGAGAGTGTCCGTTGTGTTGTTTGCTCTTTGTGCTGAATTTTAAATTCAAATTGGCAAATGTTCACTTTAATCATAGGTATTTTTAATACGTTAAACACTATGACAGCTTGTCCATATACCTTGTCAGTGCAGTATATATCTTAAACGGTAAGGTTTACGTAATCCTTGGGTTTACGATTTTGCAGTTTTCGATTTGCGACAAGTCTCATATTCAAATACTAATAAAGATACAATTAAATCATACATTGTCGTGCATTTCATTATCGACTCAACATGTATTAGCTATTAGAATTTATTGCAGGAATTATATAGGAATACGCATGATCGATTATATTGCTAAAGTAAACAGAGTTCTTAGTAAACAAAGAAAAGAAGTGATAGCTAACGTTAATTGTGATTTTAGCTGTATTTAACAATGTGATGCTTATCTATTTATAAAGGAAGGTTCAAGATGTTTGATGGATCAATTCCACTAGTAGATTTATTGAATGTTTTAATTGGTATTTATGTGGATGTTGTTTTTATTTTCAGGGAAAAATTCTCTAGCAAGCGGTAATAACAATATTTCAAGATAAATTGTAACGGAGTCTCAAGCCATATTTTGACATTTCCAACATTTTAAAGTGCACATTTTATAAAATCTTTATTAACATAGGTATTAGCTAATATAGATAACACCCTGGCAACCTATCCACACATATTGTAACACGGTATTACGATGTAACTGTTCTGTTTTGAAAAGACGTAATATATTTAGATCCTTCTTATTAGTATAATCCAGTGAAAGCTATTTTCTCCACTTGATACAAATATCTTTCTTAGTCTAAAATAAAATATATATGCCGATACATGTACCTGTATGTTTTCTTACGCGAAGAAATCTATACTTGAAACAAGAACTAAATGTATCCTTTATTGCATATTTATGTGGATATAATGTTTCTATTTCAGGATTGAGATGGAGAAATTGCAGTAAGTGTAACATCTTGAGAGAAGGTTCAACTTACCTCATCATAAAATCAGTTATATTCTATATAAAAAATTACATTTGTGGCTACATGTATCCCGGAAGTATTATATCATTACTTTCGTTATCCCTTACCTCCAGAGAGGAATGGAATGTTTTGATTTAAAATGACACAATATGTTTTTTGTCAAATTAATATGTAACTGATTATATAACTAGTTTTAACATACGAGAACAGATGATTTAGCAAAAGCACAATTATGGGAAGTATCCGGTACGAAAATAATGGGAATTAAGTATTCGCCGTTAATTTAAATAACATGGTTCAAGTCCCTATTACATTGTCAACGTTTTGTAAACTATATAAGAGATACGACTGTGTACTTTATTATTCAACGCCCAGCTAGTAAGACCACGGGAAATAGTGAACATAAATAGTTAATTTTATCTACGATCAGAATATCGATAATTTGTACTGACCGAAACATGACTAAAACATTAGTCGATGAACCCATCTAAGTGGATCTAACACCCACTGATTACTCCATCAAGTCGTTCCCCCGCCACTCTCGCTGAGGTGGAATTATCTGTCATCACAAAGAACTCCATGATCATACGTCTAAACCAAACCACAACCTTCAACTTCTACCGCACATAGTTTGATCTAGTCTAAACAACACTCGCACTGGAACAAAGGTCAGTCCATGTTTTCTGACTCCACCGCCGTCCGTATAATAGAAATTACAAGCTGACTCAATCTCACCTTTTTGGCGCACATTCCGAATTTCCTGGAGTATGGAAATTCGATAGATGGCAACCTGATTATTCTTGGAAATTTTGATTTTCACTGTGACTGTCCCGGAAACATATACATATCAAAATTACTAGATTTTATATATGTTTTCAACCTCAAAAAGTCAGTTAACCAATCCACCCATAAACATAGGTCACATTATAGAATTAATTCTTCATAGACCTTTTAATACTATTCTACGGCCCACCCTTTTATCCCACAAACCTGCTTCAGATCACCTCTGCATTATATGCCATCTCGACGTATCAGTTCCTAACCTTCAATTTGTTTTTGAAACTCAGTGAAACCTCCGTATGATACGTAGAACAAAAAATGCACGGCATCCAAGTAAACATTACAACTTTATTACCTGCTACAGCTCGATAACTGTCTGCGTCCATTACTAGAAATATATTCCTCAGCCACCAAGTGCACAGTATCAATTCAGAAGTTTTCTCCGTGGTATAGCAGTGCTAGGTTAGGAACCAGCTTCGCATTGCTAAATGAAACCGACGTCAGGCGTGGAAGCTTTTGCCTTCCACAAGACGCACTACTCACAAACAAATCTATGAAGCCGCTAACACAGATCACGGAATATTGCAGTTGTCAATGGCTGTTTAAGATTGCTAACAAACTAATGTCAAGGAAAAAATGTACCCTGCAACCAACTACCTTCTCTTCAGTCGACATTCCAGACCTGTTTGCAAATTTATCCCATGACAAAGTACCACACATTAGAGATAAGCTACACAACACAATTTTAAATGACTCGTCGTCACAGTTGCGATACAGAATTACAGCGGCAACGGTTGGCAGCATTTGAACCTCTCTCTATGGATTTAGTACGTACAGTAGTGACGAAGAGTACACAAACGTTTTGTGACTTGATCTAATCCTAACATTAATGCTGCTTGTGTGCTTAGATCGAATATTGCCTTCACTAACTGTTATTAATACATCTCTCCCTCATCCGGAGAATTCCCATCAGTTTTCAAAACTGCCGTTGTAAAGACTTTGCTGAAACAACCAACACTCGTCCATAAGCAGTTTGAGAACCACGGCCCAGATTTTAATCTAACATTCATATAACAAGTTTTGATCAAGATGTTCTAACCCAACTTGTATCTCATCTAAATTTAAACAGTGCATTAGCAACGTACAGTTTGCATGTCTCCCTTGTTACAGTACTGACACTACTCTTCCGAAAATGGTTAATGACATTATTTCTAATGAAATTTACTCCATCCCATATCATCTATATTGTGGTGCTCTACATGGGTATGTTCGTTGACCTGTTCTCTTCATTATGTACACTCAGCCGCTCTCAATTGTCATAGATCATAATCCAGTGTCTCACCAATTGTATGCTGATGACACCCAAATATACGAGTCTAGCCACACAACTGAATATGACGCTATGATCCAAGTAGTAGAGAAGTGCATTTCTGATGTGAAATCATGGATGACATTTAACAAGCTGCAGATAATTGATGATAAAACTGAGGTCATTCGGATCGCACCAGAAAGACTTTCTCATTCAACATTTGTTATCTCAAACAATAAATATCAGCAACTCTATGATGCGACTAGACTACTTGTGGATTTATTATTATTTTCAAGCCTGGACTTTTGTAAATCAATCTACCTGGTTTGTCTCAATATTTACTCCAGAAACTTCAAAAAGTTCAAAACTCAGCAGCTCGGATCATCCTTCGAGTACAATAGTCAGAGCCCACATCCACATCCCCTCTGATCTTTGATCTTTACCCTACACTGGCTTCCATTCGATCCAGAATCTAACACAAAATCGGTTCTCTGTGCTATGTTTCACTGACGGACTCCAGTCCTACATACCTGATATCATCCATATATGCACACCAGAAATATATTTGCTCATCTCTTCTGACAAGCGTGTGCTTATTAATCGTACTATGAAAACGAAATCATAAGGACAAACATATTTTGCATACCTGGGCACAGCAACCTGGAAATAATAGCCATTGAATTTAGATACAAAGACAGTGATCCTATTCAAGAATGTTCTTTAAGACTCACCTATTACGACTGCAAAACAGACTGAACGTCCTAATAATGCTTCACACTTTAAATATTTTTAGCATGTTTTTATGTTTTCTAATTTAATGGTGCTTGATTATGTGTAGTCATATCATTATGCATGTTTTGAAGAGTTTAGAGCTTCTAAAGATTAGGCGCTATACAAAGTACTCTTTTTAAGACTGTTTATTATATAAAGGCGTAATTCACTTTCGCATCATATGATAAGATGATTTGTATTTTGAATTTTAGCATAAAGTACACTTAATATCTATATTTGATAATTGATGGCGTATCCGAATATGGAGAATTATCTCAAGGAGAAATGGTGCCTTAAAATATGAAATTGTTAAGGTTTGCAAGTCCTATCAGAAGACAAGGTCATAATGATTAATTTCCTTATGTTCTGTTCGTAAATATTGATGATTTTATTGTATTTTGTTCATGTGGAGTAAACTACTATTATCTCAATAAAAATCGCACAGAGTGTATTACCGTGCGATATTCATACCGCCAATTTTGCGTTTTTAGTCATATAAGCTAATTTAATTAAATTTAGAGGAATGATCATGAAAATGATTAATTGTTACTTCTGTCACCCAGGAAAACGTCGTCACTGACCGTTTTAATAGATGAATATTTATTCGAATTAATTCATTTGGTTTGCGTTACGTTGCTGCAGGTTGCACTGTGTAACAGAGTCAATATATATTTCAATACGAGATATAAATTTATCTAAGATCATTTGATGTTTCGTTTAATAGTTGATAATATTCAAGGATTGCAAAGCAGGTCATGTTTTTTCTGGCAATTTTAATGTATTCTATTGTACAATAACTATTTCATTTCAAAAACATTTTTGTTCGTTCTTCTTCTCAAATGAAATATATCTGGCGAGTTATCTCTATGTTGTATTTAACTATGGAATCCATATTTGAATCATGGAGATACAATTCAAATATGTAATAAGTATCTATTTGTATGCTTATTTAGACAGATATTTTTGATTTTCAGGAAAGATATAGAGACATTAAGGTAAGTAGACTATTTAGAGATAGATTTCAACAAAATACACATACACTGATAACGTTATGGAGTGCGCATGTCCGATTCGATAATTGATCTTAATGTTCATATAATGCATTTGCATGGGTAAAATGATCGTGTTTTATCGAGCTATACATTACACGACTTATGTGTACATTTTTTTTCTCAGAAGTAAACTTGTTTATGTTTTTTCCTTACTGACGTAGTAACCTTTGTATGATATACTCATTCAGCTTCTGAATATGTGTGTGAATAATAAAAGAAACACTTCAGAAAACATTTTTGTCTTCTTCTGGATACGAAATATAATGCATAACAGTAGGGTCAACAAATACATATTAACTGTCTTCATGCGTTCATAGCACTGACAAACGAACTTTGATCTTTGATAGCCTATCGCGCGCTCAATCATGCCTTTAAAAATGAATTTCGTCTAGGTCGTCTACTTTAAATTGAACCTTAGTGGCATATTGTTAATTGATGGACATTGAAACAACTTTGAATGGAGGTAGTTTGGTTTTCTGTCGATCAATCCAAATCCTGTTTTTATAGATATGCTGGAATTGAATTATTGGTTGGTCAATTACGAAAGATATTCATATACGGATAAACTGGCCCTGATGAACCGGCACATGATAAGAATGTTATTTATTTAATTGCAATTATCTAGGAAAACGCAGATTAAATATTGCTTATTACGGAATATTGAATTCATTTTGCTTTTGTGTGCAGTACATTGTTCTTTGGAAAGTTATTTTTCTGTTGGAGATGTAGTTTAAATTAGTTAATCACCATGTTGAACCCTTGCAAGCCCCATTAGCAGAATTAACTAAGCAAGCATATTTAGAGAAATTCAAGATACAGAAAGGTTTGCAAATTAAGTACCTTTGTTATTACCAGCTATACAATAGATGACATGTTTTTACGCCCTATCACTACAAAGCTCATTGTTGGATGGCCCGCAGCTGCATCACCTATATCACATCTTTATTACCAATGTTATAATCCAAACATTGTTAAAAAGTAGTAGAACGGGGATAATTATAAGGTGTCTTGCATCTGCGAGTCCATGTCAACTTCGGAAAATAAGACATCATGGTCCAAGCTTGGTGGCTTTGGTGATCTATCCTTTATACCAAAGTCTACTTTCTTCGTCTGCATTTTGTTTTCGAATTTAAGGTTGGAAATATCTTGTAATATGAAACATATCTGATATAAACGGGTCACCCTTGGAATTAATACGGCTTGATGTGCTATTTTATTAGGTTCCGGAGAGTTCGGTTTATATTCTGAACAACTCAGTTTGTATTCATTTTGAACTTTTTTCTGACATAAATGTTTAAATGAGATCTTATATAATGCACGTCTTCACGTCCGTTGTGATAAAGGCATCAATGAATATGGTTGATAGCAGTATCAATCGTTTGCTTGGCCGTTTGCTTGTGGAAAAGGGTTTCCTTTGTCTCGGTGAACTAATTCGCATTTCCATATTTAAACCCTTCTTTCATTTGGACCAACCAGCATCCTTAGTGCGTCCACAGACAAATATAATACCTCGAAACCACCGGCGTGTATATTCATGACCGTACATATGTTGGTTACAATGCTAGGTCATTTTTTATCCAACATTTTAGTTTTGTGGAGACGTTTTGTGCAGTATGAAGCAGAGCAGTATGGACACATACTGCATGATTCTGACAATGTTGACTTTAGAGAGACAGAATGAGCATAACATACAACCAGCATAAGTTAGTGTTGTTTGAGTTTGTTGTATAATTGAAGAAAACTTAGCAAGGATTGCAGTCATATTTTGTACCTCGTTATTCTAATGCATTCCACTTTTCAGTCTAATGCATTCCACTTTTCAGTGTTTCTCCAATTTAAAGCACAATATGTTCCTACCTTTAAATTGTCTTTCAAACTAAATATATCCTGCAATACATTAACCTATATGAGTCAGTAACCTCCCAATCACAGTGGAAAAACAAATCGATTAAAGGTAAATTTTTATTCACGCATATGTTTTTATTCATAATTACATAATCTTTTCTATTCACAGAGAGGAGCAGATGAAAGCGAAGTAAGTGGAATATTTCCAGATACGGTGTATTGCATATACTTTAATACAGTTTGGTTCTCGCTGATTGGTTAGTTAAATTAGAATTGGAATATGGTTGTTAACAACAGTTAACAGCCGGCAAACATATACAAAATATACTCCTGCATGCATTGCTGAGGCTTTCAGTTTTATATCTTCAAAGAGTTTCCCTTTCAGCCTGTGCGATAGAACTAAGCATATATGCACCAAGCCGACCACCTTTGAATACAGACTCGTGCAGTTCAAGAGTACCCTTTGAATGATAGGATACAAAGACTTTACCTGAACACTAGATTCTCGACAGGGGAGTACTCTTAATATATGAAGAAGAAAAAAAGCACGAAAGTTGTCCCCTTCGTATTAATTTTCCACCGCAATGCTCAAATCCTTCAACAGATGATACGGAAGTTTTGGCCGCATACTGACCGAGATATCACCAATTAAATCTAATCCTGTGTGGACACATAGATCGCAAATGTAATGAACGTAACTGGATGCTACAGTTAAAAAACTCATCTTGAATTTTGCCCTAAATGAAACATCTCACCTTCGCATTAAAATTACACTCTGCCATACATTTTTGCACATTACGCAAAGTTTGCGCTAATAAATACCCAAGCAGTTACTATAATCGATTGTATTGTATTATTATAATTATTATTATTATTATTATTATTATTATTATTATTATTATTATTATTATTATTATTATTATTTGTTGTTGTTGTTGTCCTTTATTTCGACGCATAATGCTTTCAGCATCTTTCCTTCATAAATTATTTGCATAATTTCACCTGAATATAATTGTTTTTGTATATATATATATATATATATATATATATATATATATATATATATATATACAGGTATAAAGTCTCTCGTACCTTATCCTAATGGCTTATATGCTTCATTACCTGCAAGAATGTTTTCGAAATCCTGATTGAGGGAGTAGCTGTTATATGTGCATTTTAAACAAGAACATATGTGGACTCATTGTTTAAAACTACATTCATTTTGTTCCCGAGAAAGGAATGACAAATATGTTTCGTATATGTAAGCACATTTGCAAAGAATATGATCTGGGATTTTATTTGAATGATACATAACCCAATGGCACGACGGCAAAGCAATTTTATAGTCTAACCTTGTCCCGCTTTATCCATTACGATGTTGAATATTGTCTCCAAATGAAACGTCTGTTCATTCGTATCTTGATTGTAAATCTAAAATAATATGTCTCCAAAGAAAAATTGTATTATATGTTCCATTTCAATCTTTATATCAATTACATAACTAGGATATCGTTATTCTCGTTGATGTCTGTATTCATATTAATGCATATCTTTTCTCTGTAGGGATGACTTCACTAAAACGAGGTAAGGGCAATATAATTGTTAACATCGAAGCAATGTGATTGATAAAGGAGAAAATATGTTCGTTTTTGTATTTGTTATTTCTTCAATGTTAAATCGGCAATATTATGAATTCACAATAATCAATGACACTTGTAAATGAGGGTAGCACCATGACAACGTGAACATATAAAACTGTATAACCAATTCTGCAGATTTTAGTTCCAGTAAATGTCATTGACTCTGAACTTTATTTCTGTTCAACTATTATATTTTCGAAGAATATATGCATGCGAAAAGCTGCCATTTCAAATACAAATCATCCATTTTCTTCGTTATTAAAGCTTGTTGTGTGAAAAATATATCAAGGAGCTTGGCGGACATATACCATTTTTATCATTTTTGCAAAACCTCGAATGCTTTGCTGCCATGGAATTTTAATAAATTCGTTTATCGACATAGATCAAATATATTGGGTACGAAGCTAGGTTTTATTGGTCTCAAAGACCTCAATGAAAGTTTGATAAGTTAAGGGCCATACATACAAATGCAAATGTTCTTTAAACTCCAAAATTCAGTCAATCACTTAAAATGTCCGTTTATGCAAGTGGTGCTGGGATGGGTGAATAATTAGTTAAAGACGACAAAACGGCGTTGATCATCAGGTGTGTTATTTTCTTAAAGAAAAAAGATAAGCACTAAAGATATTATTATCCATGACTTTTAGGAATAACATGATGCAATTCCTATAATCTATGACAACAATTCTCAATGGCCCAGAATTATTCAAGTTTTACAACATTTATTTCGGAAGCATTTCGGCTGTTGAATAATGTACTTAAACTATTTTGTCTATTTCGAAAACAAAAATTTATGTTGAAACATTTCCAAAAGGTGGGATCGGGAATTTAAATAAACATTATAGTATTCTGTTTTGTGCAAAAGGAAGAACCAAACTAGAATTTCAAAGTAAAATGAAGTTTCTTATTTTACTGTTAATACTGTCAATACTTTCTCCAAAAAGGGTTTTCACGTTCTAAGCTTTTTTATGTGACTCAAATTTCTTATATGTAACGATACATTTACTTTAAATTTTATTTTCCTACCAATTCTTATTGGAAATAATAATGCTACTTGCTAGTACACTAAGCAATCAGTATGTCTTCATATACCCTACGGTTTGTATTGAGCATGATTTTGTTTTCTTTTGTAGGGAAGAGCGAGATAAAAACCTGTAAGTAAAATCTCTTGATTGCAGGTGCAACTAAATCGGTGACGTTAGAGAGATAATAATGACCGTTACCTGTTATTTATTCCTTCGGTTTTAATTTGAAATTATTATAGATTTGCTATAAGGATATGTGTCTATATACATGGAGACTGTTCCTTGCAGGTCTAAAGGTTTACATCTTATTATATATGATAATCGTATCGAAGTTTTTAAGCTAAAAATTATTTGTACATTTTGTGCATGCAAAAAAGCGCGAATTTAAAAGCTACTTTTCCAGAGCTTTTGGCGTAAATCCGTTTTGTGTTGGAAACATTAGAGAATTAGAGAATACATTTTTAGGCAGAGAAATTATGTTTGGTAAAACCAAATTCGTGATGGACTGAAAATTAAGCAAATTCATAACATGTACACTGATTTCCACAAATTTAATGTCGACGTTAAATATAAACTTTCTCACTGTTAGTACTTCACATTCAGCGTGTCTTCAATAGCTTACTAAGTAACTAAGTTACTTAAACATGAGATTAGTTTTACTCAAACAATGACGCAAGACTAATATTGTCGAGCGGCTAAAACATAAATAGGTGTTCTGCGTTATATGTAAAGCACTGCATATAAATAGGGTTTTCATATACCTTCGTTTGAAAACATTTCATTGATGTTGTCATTGCTGCTTTGTGTTAATCCTCCACCATCTTGCGTGCAATAATTCGTGTTACGAGTGCCAATCTGACCTAATGGTCTACTAAAATGTGTCAAAAGGTATTATCTTGAGACATTGTTGCTGTGGAGCTCTTTGAGCTTTTTCTGGCAAAAGTAATATATTTATTCTAATTGAGATGTACGATGCTGGTACTGAATAGTCTTTGCTATCATTATCAAGCAGAAGATTTCACAGATCGTTACGATAATTTTTATT
The DNA here is from genome assembly GCA_030141615.1 of Unio pictorum. Lineage (NCBI taxonomy): Eukaryota > Metazoa > Mollusca > Bivalvia > Unionida > Unionidae > Unio > Unio pictorum. Next base: position 5,390,752 of record JARLTB010000188.1, read on the forward strand.
TAGCAAATCCTGTGATCAAATGTATGTTGTATTGATGCAGGCGCCTTTCGACCATGTAATCTGGTAAACGTATAGGACCCACATCTCTCTGATGTCATATACTAATTAATACAATAGTAGTGAACTAAGCGGTTTTGCAAAGTAAATTCCTAATTTTATTTATTTCGTCTTAATGGAGTTCAGCCAAACATATTATCTCCACCTCCAAGATTTATATTTTGATATGAATACTTTACCTTTCTAAATGTAGGTATGAAAGTAAGGTATCAAATATATCATTTTTAAAGCGCAATGGTAAAATGTTGCTCATGCATATTTACATACATCTGTTGAAATAAAATTTGAATGCATCGGTGTACGTTTTCTTTATGAAGGGCCTTGGATGCTGACGCATGACTAAATATTCCTTTATCAGATGTATTTAGGCATCAAGTATAATTCTTGCAGTATAAGATAACTACATTGAAATCTCATGTTATATATAGTTAGACCAACTTGACAATTTTAATCTGATACTTATATATGTGAACTGGCAAATGTGTATATTGCATACATTTCTTCACACTGTGTATCTTATCGCTGGAAGCGATATATCACATATCATAGATTTCGCGTTTGTGATAAGACTGTGTGATATATTTTTATAGATTTGTCGCATTCGTAACATAATGTGGTAATTTCTGAATCATTTCCTGACAAAGATTTAATCTTAAATTTTCTACATGTTGTATTATTTTATCGCGCATTAAGGAGAAGTAGAGTATCCCATAATAATCTGTAAGATGCTTTATAAGTGTTATGCAATCCATACTTGAAATCAGTATAGACTAGGTAACCTTGTGTCTGACATATATATATATATATATATATATATATATATATATATATATATATATATATATATATATATAATGTTCTTGCTTGTATTTAAATTTATGTATCTATTTTTTTTAGAAGGGAGATCGAAGAAATTAAGTAAGTGTGATATTCGGTATACCTTTTTAATGCCCGTTTAGTGATTATATTACATACCTTCGTAACATCTGCAACCTCTATTGGTCATGTATGTTTTTCCTGACGCCGGTATAAGTGCCTTGCAAAGTGTTTTTATCTTCATCTAATCTAGCGGGTCTGTTTAAAGTTCAAGTAAACTCCCAAAAATCCTAAACGAATTTCGTCTGAGAATAATTTGTCCACTTAAATTTTGATAGTTTGAACTTTGGGGTTCTCCTTTCTGCACATATATCTACACATTAAATATCTAATGTACACTTGTTTTAAATTGTCCGTCATGAATTGTTATTCATATTAAACAAACATGTATCTTTTTCTTAATAATGTATAGCTGTCGAGATTAAATATATTAATACAGCAGGTTTGCTCCATAATAAAGATCGAACACAGTTAAAATTTAAATTTCCTTTGTCGTATTTGTCGATTTATTTCCCATGTGATATGATTTCAATATTTTACGACATAAGTTCAGAATAACAAAAATGTGAACCCTTGCTCTTACATCGTGTATTTATAGCTTGCGAGAAGGAAATTGTTTAAGAAGTAAAATATATCTTTAAAAAGTGTGGTATATGCTTAAATGCACCATATCTTTAGTGCATGCATGAAAAGAAAACTTGTTATTGGTCATAAAATAGAATTCGTTTTCTATTAGGTCTTCCAAGGTAGAACCGTGAATCCAACATGGTTGTTAATTATAATGTATTCCGTTTTGATGAAATAATGAAAAAGTATGTATTTTCAATGACGAAAAGAATATCTTATAGCAAGAACTGTATATTGAAATCTCTTTGGAACTATGACATCATTGTCAATTCTCATATTATTAGTAGATGGAACAAATTACTCTTTAAATTTGTCATTTAAGTTTATCCTTAATAATGCACGGCGCAGTTAATAATTGTAGATGTAGTTGTAATAGTTGTAGATGTTGCTGTATATATATATATATATATATATATATATATATATATATATATATATATATATATATATTGTCTACTGAGAAAACAATCTAAATACATGTCTTTATTCGTCCTATCTTTTGTATTTATAATTTATTTATTTTGTTTTCCGTTTAGTATGCCGATTGAGAAATTACGGTATGTAGCATATTTTGAGAGACTCCAACATAACTAAACTTATATTGATGACCTGCATAACAAAAAATATTTTCAATTTCGTGTTTAATCGTCTGCATGTTTTGCTTAGAGGTACACGTTAACTCTTGTATTTGGTAGTTTGTCAATAAAGTAAACACCACGACAACTTGTCCATATATGATTCCCGTCGCCTATATTGCTTGTGCGGACGTATTTTTATGTAAATGTTTGAGGTCATTAGTAGCAATCATACTGGCGATCAGTTTCTAGATTAAATTCTAAAATATTTCTTTGTCCTTCCCATAAACTCTTACTGTGTTCAAAACAAACTCAGGACTTTGATTCCGACATAATTTATTTCTTTTAAAGCCCATATAATCGATGAAATATATATAGTGATGTACTTAAATATATGTTTAATCAGCCATATATGAAACAATGATATAAAACTCAACTTTGACATTGGTATGTCATTGTTTATATTCATATTTATGTGACTGTTATATTCCTTTTAGAAAAGAGATAGAAGAATTGCAGTAAGTATAATAATTTAATAATTTGAGGCAGAATTAACGTAAACATAATTACATGGACTACGTAAGGAAGAAGATAGTCTCCGTTGTGTTGTTTGCTCTTTGTGCTCAATTTTAAATTAAAATTGGTAAATGTTCAATCTAATCATATGCATTTATAAATACGTTAAACATTATGGGGACTTGTCCATATACCTTGTCAGTGCAGTAGATCTTTTTGTACGGTAAAGTGTTGGTAATCCTTGGGTTTACCATTTTGCAGTTATCGTGTTTGCGACAAGTCTAATATTCAGATATTACTCAGGATAAAAATATCGCGTACATTGTCTTGCACTTCGTTATCGACTCAACAAATATTAACTATTAGCATTTAATTCTGATATTCATAGAAATACGCATGATCGATAATATTGCTAACGTAAAACAGATTTGTTAGTAAAAGTAAAGTTTCCTTTGACATTAATATTGTGCTTTTTTGTATTTAACAATGTGATGCATATCTGTTTGTAAAGCAAGGTTCGAGATGTTTGATGGATCAATTTCATTAGTAGATTTATTTCATTTAATATTATTATTTATGTGGATATTGTTTTTTTTCAGGGCAACATTGTCTATCAGTCGGTAATAACAATATTTCGAGATAATTTGTAATGGAGGCTCTATACCATGTTTTAAGATTTCCAACATTTTGAAGTGCACATTTTATAAACTATTTATTAAGATAGGTATTAGCAAATATAGCTAACACCGTGGTACCCTATCCACATATTTTGTAACACGATATTGCATATATTATTCCTGTTTATTTCCTTTCACTGACAATTTATTGTAAGTCTTGTTCTAACCATTTTGAAGATTTCATTCGTGCGACAAGTCAAATATTAAATGTTTCCCTTGCATAAAGCTTGTATTCTTTTAAACACCAGGGCAAATATTTTTTTTTTATTAAAACAGGAAATGATTGTACCTTGGAAATGCAATGATGCACATCGATTATTTTAAAATTGTTCTCTCTAAGCATTATATGAAAATTAGACATCAACTATTTAGTTTTGAAAAGACGTAATATTTGTTTTGCTAAATGAATATATAACATATTTTCATATTACGAAACACATAACTTTAATCATGGTATTAATTTGATAAATTTAAGTCACGAATCTAATTCGTATCTTAAATTCTCATTTCCTTTCCCATCATCATAAGTTAAAGCGAGGAAACTTGATCTAGAAATATCTCATGAAGTTCCCATAATATCTGATATTGTCAACTTGTCTAATTGACATAGCCATAAAGAGAACGCTAGAAGATGGAGCTGAATGTAATAGTATTCAATTAATTGCAATTGATAAGTTCATACTTAAACCTTTACAAATCAAAATCAAAGCTTGATGTATTGGAGTAGTATTTCCATTTGAAGAGAGGACGCATTTCAAGGTGAACCTGCGCATGAAAATATCATCACTGTCATTGCCATTCCTAACATCCATTAGGAAACAAACGTAACACCATGTAGAAAAAGACGAAATCGTGTTTCTTTCTCGAATGATCTCTAGTATGTTTCATTACAAACGCTTTCGAAATAATGATTGAAAATCACATTTAGAGAGAGAGAGAGAGAGAGCAAAGTGTGCTTGAAAGCAATTCCATCATTAAGTTTAAGATCCACTTTTTGTTTGAAATACTGAACATAAATGTATTTCCTCTAGCGAAAACGTTTGCAAACAAATCATAGATGTTGTGTCTTGATTACTTCATTTGGAGAGTTCATCTAATTTCATTTCTCAATTGAAAGTTCACAATATGTAATAACTTGCGAAATGTTAGCTGCCAACCTCTTTGTATTATACAACAATACGCCTTTATTTAAAGTGACAGAATATTATGATAATTACTAAAAATTCTTGACGTCATCTAGTAAACGCTTTTCGAAGATCGTTGTACTGGATGAATATTGCTTGCGATATCTGTGACTTTCTCTTTACTACATTCTTCACTTCATACATATATGTCTCTTAGTCTCAAATAAAATATATATGCCGATACATTTACCTGCATGTTTTCTTATGCGAAGGAATCTATATTTGAAACAAGAATATACATGCATCCTTTATTGCATATTTTTGTGGATCTAATGTTTCTTTTTCAGGAATGAGATGGAGAAATTGCAGTAAGTATAAGATCTTGAGGGTAGGTTCAACTGAACTCATAAAATAAATTTTCTGTTTAAAAGATAACAATATTGTCTACATGTATCCCGGTATTATTGTAACATTACTTTCGTTACCTTCTAAATACAGCAAGGAATGAAATGTTATGATTTAAAATGACACAATATGTTTGTTGTCAAATTAATATGCAACTGATTATATAACTATTTTCAACATACGAAAACAGATGATTTAGTAAAGCATAGTTATGGGAAGTATCAGGGACAAAATTAATGGGAATTAAGAATTCGGCCGTTAATTTAAATAACCTGGCTCAAGTCCTTATTAAATCGTTAATGTTTTGTATGCTATATAAGAGATACGACTGCGTACTTTATTATTCAATGACCAATTAGTTGAACCACAGGAAAAAGCGCACATAAATAGTTAATTGTATCTACGATCAGAATATCGTCTTCTTTTTCCTGACAGAAACACGGCTAAAACATCAGGCGATGAGCCCAGTTACGCGAACCTTACAGCCACTGATTACTCTGTCAAGTCGTTCCCACGCCACTGTCGCTGACGCGGAATTGTTGTCATCACAAAAAACTACATGTTCATACTTCTCAACCAAACCACAACCTTAAATTTCTAACGCATATGGTTTGAACTAGTTCAGAAAGCACTCGTACTGGACCAAAGGTCAGTCCATGTTTTCTGACTCTACCGCCGATCTCCTAGTTGAAAAGACAATCTGACTCAGTCTCTCCTTTTGGAGCAGATTCTTAATTTCTTGGAGTATGGAAATTTGATAGGTTGCAACCTGATTATTCTTAGAGATTTCAACTTTCACTGTGACTGTCCTGGAAACCTATATATGTCAAAACTATTAGATTCCATTCATGTTTTCATCTTCAAACAGCCAATTAACCAATCCACCCAAAAACATGGTCCCATTGTGGTCTGAATTCTTCATAGACCTGATAATAATATTCTACCGCCCACCCTTGTACCCCATGAACTTGCTTCAGATCACCACTGTATTATATGCCATCTGGACGTATCAGCCCCTAACCCTCAACTGCTTTTGCACCTAATAGAAACCTCCTTATAGTAAATAGAACCCAAAAAAATGCATGACATCCAAGGAAACATAACAACTTGATTGCATACGTCCATTACTTGAAACATATTGCCCAGCCGAGAAGTGCAGAGTATCAATTCAGAAGATTTCTCCGTGGTATAGCACTGTTAGCGAGCAGCTTCGCATTGCTAAAAGAGACTGCCGTAAAGCGAAGAAGCTTTGGCTTTCCACCAGACGCACTATTCATAAGCAAGTCTATGAAGCCGCTCAGATCACGGAATATTGCGGCTGCAAATGGCTATTCAAGATTACTAACAGACTAATGTCAAGGAACAAATGTACACTGCTACCAAATACCTTCACTCCAATCGACATTCCAGACCTGTTTTCAAATTTCTTCACGAAAAAGTACAAAACATTAGAGATAAGCTTGACAACACAATTTGTAATTGACTTGTCGTCTACGATATATAATTACTGCGGCAACCATTAGCAGCATTTTAACCTGTCACTATGGATTTAGCACGTAAAATCGTGATAAATACACACAAGTATAGTGACTTGATCCAATTCCAACATCAATGCTGCTTGTGTGCTAAGATCCACTATAGCCTTCACTAACAGTTATTAATACCTCTCTCTCATCCGGGGGAATTCCCATCATTTTTCAAAACTGCCATTGTAAAGACTTTACTGAAAAAACCAACACTTGTCCATAACAAGTTAAAAAACGACGGCCCAGATTATAATCTCTAATTCATATAAATCAATCTTTGATCAAGATGTTCTAACCTAACATGTATCTCATTTGAATTTAAACTGTCCTTTAGCAACGTACAGTCTGCACGTAGCACTTGCTACAGTACTGAAACTACTATTCTTAAAATGGTTAATGCCATTATTTCTGCTTTGGATTGCATAAATATTACAGTCCTCACCCTTCATCTTGATTTGTCTGCAGCATTCGACACAATAGACCATGATGTATTACGCAACCGTCTCCATTGTTTGGCATTAACACTACAGCCTTACTGTGGTTCAATTCCTACTTAGTTAACAAATCATATTTTGTGTCCGCAAATGGAATTAACTGCATCCCATATCATCTATGTTCGTGGACCTGTTCTCTTCATTATATACACTCAGCCGCTCTCAACTGTCATAGATCGTCATCAAGTGTCTCACCAAGTGTATGCTGATGACACCAAAATATACAAGTCTAGCCACCCAACTGAAGTTGACGCTATGATCCAAGGAGTACAGATGTGTATTGTATTTCTGATGTGAAATCATGGATGACATATAGAAAGCTGCAGATGAATGATGATAAACTGGGACCATTCTGATCGCAACAGAAAGACTTTCTCATTCACATCCGTTATCTCAAACAATAAATATTAGCAACTATATAATGCCACTGAAACACAAATTGTATATGCAAATCTAATACATTCCAGCCCACTTGATCTATGTTGGGGTGTACCACAGGGGTCTGTATTTGAACCAGTTCTCTTCATTCTATACACTCAGCCATTCTCAAGTGTCATAGATCATCACCCAGTGTCTCACCAATTGTACGCTGATGACACCCAAATATACAAGTCTAGCTACTCAGCTGAAGTTGATGCTACCATCCATGGAGTGGAGAGGTGTATTTCGGAAGTGAAATCATGGATGACATGTAACAAGCTGCAGATGAATGATGATAAAGAACTGAGACCATTCTGATCACAACACAAAGCTTATTCATTCACATTCTTTACCTCAGACAATAAATATCAGCAACACCAACATTAAATTCTCAGAATCAGTACGAAACCTAGGTGTTACACTATATAGTACTTTCACACTGCAGCAACATGTCATGAGCATATGCAAGGCTGCATATCTTGAACTGAGACGCATCAGTTCCATTCCTAAATATCTTTTACTTGTGTACAGTCAACTCCACTTAACTGCACATCGGTTAACTGCACACTTCTGATAACTGATCGTAGTCACGTCGGTCCCGTTTTTTCCCAATGCTTTTCAATGGGAACAAACTTCGGATAACTGCACTTTGCTTAAATGCACACTCCGGATAATAGCACTATAAATTTCTGCCCGTGGCACATTATTCATTACAATTTTACTCCGGTTAACTGCACAATGTATAGTCATGATCAGTTATTGCCAATCCACTGCTGGTTCGCTTCAAATAAGCCGACAAATAAGCCGGTAAATGCGACTTTGTAAATGATTGACATGTAAAGGACGCCTTAGGTGGTATATACATGTATATTCGCGCCCACTAGAGAGCAATAGCGTGGGAAAAATCATAGTATATGTACAGCATGGGAAACATTGCTACAAACCGTTCGGGTTTGAATGATTTCAAACCAACAACTGGATCGTTGGAAAGAGAGAAAATGCGCAACGGAATTCAATTTAAACGACAACACGGCAAAAAAAAAAAACAGGATGCAGACTACATAGGAGCTGAGAACTTTTTCTGCGTGAGATGACCCATCAATGTTGTCTGACATCAGTTTTTGAATAACTAGTGATCTATAGAATTTCTTGAAATTCGCTATAATTCCTTGATCCATTAGTTGAATCAATGAAGTTGTGTTCGGAGGAAGGAAAACAAGCTTAACATTTAAGTAAAAGTTGAAAGAGTGGATTCTAATCATTGTTTATGTTTATTCTTCACATATATTCGTGCCGTGCTGATTTAAAGCTGTACTGTACCGTACTTAGGTTAACTACACACTCCGGTTAACTGCACAGTCTTGTGACGGGCCCGATGATGTGCAGACCGGAGTCGACTGTACTTTCAAGCCTGGACTATTGTAAATCAATTCTACCTGGTTTGTCTCAATATATACTCCATAAACTTCAATAAGTTCAAACCGCAGCTGCTCGGATCATCTTTAGAGTACAATGATAAAAGCACACCTCCCTGTTGATCTTTACCATTCACTGTCTATCCATTCGATTCAGAATCTAACACAAAATCTGTTCTTAGTGTTTTATATTTCACTTAAGGACTCCAGTCCCACATATCTATCTGACATCATCCATATGTGCACACCAAAATGATGCTTACTCACCTCTTCTGGCAATTGCATGCTCATTATTCGCACTATGAAAACAAAGGCATTTGGACAAACGTCTTTTCCATACCAGGACTCAGCAACGAGAAAGAATAACCAATTGAATTTAGACACAGAGACAGTGGTCAATTTCAAGAGTGCTCTTAAAACTCGCCTATTTCGACTGGTTATGAGCAGTAATATCAGTATGCGTGTTTTGAAGCATTTAGAGCTTCTAACAGATTAGGCGCTATACAAAGTTGTCTATTTTAATACTGTTACTATAGAAAGGCGTAATTCACTTTCGCATCATATGATAAGATGATTTTCTATTGCGAATTTTAGGATGAAATGCACATCATAAGTATATTTGATAATTTTATGGCGTATCCAAATATGGAGAATTATCTCGAGGTAAAATGATGCCTTAAAATATTGTTATTATCCCTGAAATTGTTAACGTTTGCAAGTCCTATCAGAAGACTAAGTCATATGTTCTATTTTACGAAACTCTTTTATTCTTCATGTCTTTATAAATGGCTTCAAACAGCGAATGAAAATTACCTTGGAAGATTGATACTCAAAACAAAAACATCATTGTTGCAGTTGTTTTAAGACGCACTGTTTTGTATTTATTTGCAGAAATACTGATAATGATTAATTTTCATATGTTTCGTTTGTAAACATTGATGTTGTTATTGTATTTTGTTCATTCGGAATACACTTCTATATTCTCAATATAAATCTCACAGAGTGTATTACCTTGCGAGATTCATACTGCCAATTTTGCGTTTTTACTCATATAAGCTTATTTATTTAAATTTTGAGGAGGGATTATGCACATGACTAATTGTTACTTGTATCACCGAGGAAAAGACCGTCAGTGACCCTTATAAATGATGAATATTTATTCGATATATTTGCTTTGATTTGCGTTACCTTACTGCATGATCTAGTGTGCTACAGAGTCAATAGATGATGCAATACGAGATATAAATTTATCTAAGATCGTTTGATGTTTCGTTTGATTGTTAATACTATTCAAGGATTGCAAAGCAAGTCACGTTTTGTCTGATCAATTTTAATTCATTCTGTTGTGCAATAACTATCATTTGAAAAAAACATGTTTATTAATCTTCTCAGATGACGTATATCTGGCAAGTTATCTTTATGTTTTCTTTAGCTATGGAATCCATATATGAATATTATGAATATAATGAGATACAATTCAAATATGTACTAAGTATCTAGTTTTGTACATATTTAGACACATATTTTTTATTTTCAGGAAAGATATGAAGTCATTGACGTAAGTGGACTTTCGCGTTTTGTTTTTTATGTTCATTAAATGATTGTATTATTATTATATTAATTAAACTTATCACACATATCAGTGATATTAATGTTCATGTATGTGTTTATGTTTACGTGGATATAGGATTTTGACAGGTACGGGCTTGTCACAGCATTAGAGACGGAAAAAAAACTTTGTTATGCCAGAGAAATACTTCAATATTTGTGTTGTGCATAAGTACAACGCTATCGAGGGAGGATGAACAGGTGTTTTTTCCAGACAAGTGACGGAGCCAACATATTTCTCGCCGCCATAAACTACTTGCGGCTACGGACATCATAAGCACGATATGCACTGGTGTTTTACCTTGAATATTACTCACTGTCCTATGAATGTGAGCAAGATTAAGGTATAACCGACACTGGTCACTTTGGATCTGTCGAGGAGAGCACACTTGGTATTTCTATAAGCTATAGGGGTGAGTGTTAAATTTATATTTTATTTGATATGCGAAGTTTATTAAGTTTGTATTGTCATATCGTGTAATGATTCATTTTTGAAACGTTGTGAACTGTGAATTTCAAGTTGTTATTAAGAGTTTAATGTATTAGTATTTTCCAGAACTTATTATTATTACCAGTTTGGTTGTATTGTAGCTAACGAGGCTAACAGTCTGACTAGTCTAATGGATGTAACGAGACTAACCAGTTTAGCTAACGATTTGAGCTATCTTGATGTCTATATGTATGTACGTATGTCTATATATGTCGTGGATCCACGACTGTAGACGTAACTAATACAAGGGTGCTGTATGCTGTCTGTACGTGTATACGTATGAATGATTGTACATGTAGTGGATCCAAGAAGGGTGCAAGCTGCCGATACAAGAGAGTGAGCCAAACCGATGCACGTGGTGAAACTGTGCAGTTTGTCGGTATATGAATTCTGTGACTCTACAAGGGTCAAGAAACATATGTTTATTCGAATTTTTGTTTAAATTGGTATATTTGTATTTACATCCGATTATTTTGAAACTGAGTTGAATTCCAGGAGATTTGTGAATCTTACTGTCAGTGCAAAACATTTGAAACGTATTTGAAAACTTGAGATTGTTTGAATCCAAAGCTTAGTATATACATGAAACTATGTGAATATTGTAGTGTGTACTATTATTTGAAACTAAGATTTCTTGAAGCTGTATATCAGATAGATATACTATTATGTTTTATTTTCAAAGTGTGAATGTTTGTATAGAGTGATTGGATCAATTGTATGTTGAGAGCGTGTGAGAATCATTGTATTTGTACATCATACATTTTTCTTTACTAATTAAGTTAATACATTTTAATCTTTCATACATTGTGTTTAAGCTATTAATTTTAATCCAAAACCCGCTCGGTTTCAATTCTGTGACAATGGTGTCAGAAGTGGAATTTTTTGGATTAAGTGAATCGTCATCATCTTGCTTGTGAAAGTCTACACATAATGTTTATATTCGAGTGTGAATTCCGTGACAAGATACTTTTCAAGTTAGTTGTTTTTTTTAGTTAGTTTTGCTCGGTCGTTGGGTCCAGTATAAACACATTCAAAGTATTGTTTTGGTTGCTTTCATCGGGAAGATAAGGTGAGTCTAGTCTTTAATATTATATTTGTTATATCACTAATTAGTCATGTCATCCCTTAAGGACTTGGTCGCCTTATGCAAAGTGTTTGGGTATGAGGGAGAAAGTTTAAGGAAATTTATTCAGGAAGAACAGGCTTGGGAAAGGACCCAGAAGGAAAAAGAGAGTGAAGCTAAGCGTGAAACCGACAGGGAAAAGGTAGAGCTAGACAGGGAATCAGAAGAAAGAAAAGAGAATGGCTTTCTAAAAGGAAAAGATAGAACTAAAAGACAAGCCGAAAGGCAAAGGATATAACGGGAAAGGGAAGCAGATAGGGGGAAGATATAACTGCATAAAGAGGTAGAATATAGAAAGATAGAAAGGGAAAAACACTCATAGTTAGAAGCTTTGGAGATAGAAGAAAAATTAAAGCAACGAGGCCATAAACGTAGAGTTAGCTACAGCAAGGAAAGGAGAACACGATTCTGCCTCTAGCAAATTAAAGGGTCCTAAATTACGCCCTTTGACGATGAAAAAGATAACATGGATAGTTATCTTCATCGGTTTGAGCGATATGTCGAGAACCATAAGTGGAGTCAAAATGACTGGGCACTGCATCATATTGCATTATTAAAAGAATAAGCACTATATGTGTACTCGTGACTTCCTAGAGACAATGTGTTTAATTACGACTTTTTGATGGAAGCACTTCTAAAAAGGTACGAGCTCACAGAACAGGGCTTCCGTACAAAGTTCAGGTATAGCAAGCCCGAGAAGGGAGAAACCTTTGGTCGTTAGAATAGCGAACTATTTTCAGCGGTGGATTGAATGCTGCAAAGCAGTGAAAATGTTTGAAGGATTGACTTATTTCGTACTCAGTGATCAATTCTTGAACATAGTTGGTCGGGAACTGAGTCAGTTTCTAAAAGATAAAATCTTCTCAAACGTACAGGATATTGCTAACCAGGCCGATTGCTGTGCCGATGCTCATGGGGGAACCCAGAACGTGGTTTCAAAAGTATTTTAAGTCTGGAAACCAGTCTACGAGACCAATGCCTAGAGAGCTTGTGAAATCAGCTGAGGCAAGTAGGTCAGTTAGGGATGCAGGAAGTCAGGGTATACAATGTTACTTATGTAAGGAATGGGGTCATGTTCAAGCAAAATGACCTAAAAGAGAGGGACTAGTGCATAAGGTAGCCGTGGACTTTCCTAACCTGGACTGTTGATGCCCTTTGTATGGAAGACCCTATTTACGATCTGACGATCGGTAATGTTGAAGGTTTCCCGTCATCCAACGATAGCAGATTTTAAGATACCTTCGGCCCAAGCAGTCGAAACGCGAGCTCACACCTGACGAGAAAAACATGCGTTTCTGAAATTGAGTCCCTAAACCGATCACCGGAATTTTGCGTGACGAGTTCAAACGATAAAAAGAAATAGACGAATCTATCAAAACATTTGTTGAGAAAATCGCGTCCGGCACAATTAAACACTGCAAGGGTGGGGGCAGCTCGAGATTTGTTCGGAAGCACGAGCTAATTCACAGAGAGTTTATCACGCCGGAGGTTAAGATGTATTGGAAAGTGGTCGTACCCCACAGATTAATATTTGAAGTACTTAGGGTTGCACATGAATCTAGCCTGGCAGGACACCTAGATAAGGCGAAGACCACCAGCAGAGTAGTTGCTGAATTCCATTGTCCTGGTGTTAATGGTGATGTCACACGTTTCTGTAGGTCGCGTGACGTATGGCAGAAAACCCTGTGTAAGGGAAGGGTCGCAAGGGTACTCTTAGGACAGATGACATTTATAGATACACCGTTTAAAAGAATGGCGGTAGATATTATAGGACCAATACAACCAGTTACCAAAAGAAAAAAAACGGTATATTCTTACTCTTGTGGATTACGCAACCTTATATCCCGAAGCACTACCGTTACAAACAATTGAAACGGAAAGGGTGGCTAAAGCATTGGTTTACATCTTCAGTAGGATAGGGGTGCCAGAAGAGATCCTTACGGACTGTGGTGCCCAATTCACATATGACTTCATAGGTGAAATAAGTAGGCTGTTATCCATCAAACAGATAAACACTACCATCAGATGTGCAATAGACTGGTAGAGAAGTTTAATGTTACTCTGAAACACATGCTACGGAAAATGTTATTTTAGAAAGTCCGAGCTGAAGACTAAGTCATATGTCCTATTGTACGAATCGTTTTTATTCTTCATATCTTCAGAAATGGCTTCAAACATTACCTTTGAAAAATTGCTACTCAAAACAAAAACATCATTGGTGAAGTTATTTTAAGACGCACTGTTTTCTATTTCTTAGCAGAAATACTGATAATGATTAATTTCCTTATGTTTTGTTCGTAAACATTGATGTTGTTATTGTATTTTGTTCATTGGGAGTAAACTTCTATATTCTCAATATAAATCACACAGAGTGTATTATTACCATGCGAGATTCATACTGCCAAGTTTGCATTTTTACTCATATAAGCTTATTTATTTAAATTTTGTGGAGGGATCATGCAAATGACTAATTATTACTTGTGTCACCGAGGAAAACGTCGTCAATGAACCTTACAAATGATGAATATTTATTCGATATATTTGCTTTGATTTGCGTTACGTTGCTGTAGGTTCTAGTGTGTTTTAGAGTCAATAGATGGTGCAATACGAGATATAAATTTATCTAAGATCATTTGATGTTTCGTTTGATTGTTAACAATATTCAAGGCTTGCAAAGCAAGTCACGTTTTGTCTGGACGATTTTAATTCATTCTGTTGTGCAATAACTATCACTTGAAAAACATGTTTATTCATCTTCTCTGATGACGTATATCTGGCAAGTTATCTTTATGTTTTCTTTAGCTATGGAATCCATATTTGAATCAAGGAGATACAATTCAAATATGTAATAAGTATCTATTTATATGCAAATTTAGACAGATATTTTTTTTTCAGCAAAGATAAGGAGACATCAGCGTAAGTGTACTATTTAGAGATAGATTTCAGCAAGATTCTAATATAAATATAACGTTATATAGTTCTTTATGTTCATTAAATGATTGTATTATTATATTAGTTAAATTTATAACAAATATAAGCTATATCGATGTTCATGTATGTTTTTATATTTACGTGGATATAGGATTTTGACAGGGATGGGCTGTCTTTAGGAACTTTGTATGTGTAAATGCTGGGATTTAGTTCCGTTATACTCTATTTCTGCTAATGAGTGTTGCAGAATTTGTGCTTGCAAAAAGGCAGAATATAACCCTTCCCTTGTGTTTGCCATAAACGCTTGTTAAATGCATAACCAAGAATATTATATTAACTGTCTCCATGCGCACATAGCAATGACAAGCGAACTTTAACCATGGTAGCCTTTTGCGCGCTCAGTCATGCATTTGGAAATATATCTCGTCTTATTGTCATATTGTTAATTGATTGTCATTGAAACAACTTTGAGAGAAGGTACTTTGATTTCCTGTCGATCAATCCTAATCCTGCATTTCTAGATCTGCTGGACTTGAAGTTTTACCTGGTGATTTACAAACGACACACAATTGACACACAATTGACGGAGAAACTGGCCCTGATAAACCTGCACATGATACGAATGTTATTATGTTAATTGCAATTATCAAGACGAATGCGGATTAAATATTGCTTGTTAGGGAATACTGAATTCATTTTGTTTTTGGGTGCAGTACATTCTTCTTTGGAATATAACTTTTCAGTTGGAAATGTAGTCTAATGAAAAGTGGTTTTGCACTGTTAGTCACAATTCGGGACCGTTACAAGTCCGATAAGCAAAACAATCTAAGCACGCACATTTGAAGAAAATTCAAGACGCAGAACAGTACGTAAATTTAGTGCCTTTGTAATTACCATTTATAAACTAGATGACATGCTTTTTACGCCCAAATCACTGTCACGGTCATTGTTGGATGGACCCCAGCTGCATCACCTATATCACTTCTTTATTACCAATTTTATAATCCAAACATTGTTAAAAAGTAGTAGAACGGGGAACATTACATGGCGTCATGCATCTGTGAGTCCATGTCACCAGCGGAAGAAAAGACTTCAATGTTCAATCTTGATGACTTTTGATGGTCTTTCCTTTCTACCAAAGTTTGAGCTGGTTGTGAAATATTGATGGAGTTTTCCCATTCAGTCACTTATTTTTTCAATTGAAATTTCACCGACAAATATTATAAGTACACGTAATGCCTCATATTTTTATTATTAAATAATAATTTCAGTAATTAAAGATGTGACATAAGAAACGGAAGTGAAATCTTTAGCCTACTTGTATTCGAGTATTAGATGATTCATTATTTGTAAATAATTTATAACACATCACAATGAGATGTCTATAATATAAAGTTTATTTTAATTCCCGATTCCACCTTTTGGAAATGTTTCAACATACATTTTTGTTTCTTTTACGAAATAGATAATCTGAATAGTTTAATTATATTAGTCTACAGCCGAAATGCTTTGGAAATAAACCTGGAATTATTCTGGGTCATTGATAATATAAATCATACTTATAAATTGTTGATTGGACTTAGTGTTTGAGATATGATATTGGATCAGTATATACGTGCCATGATTTGGGAATGGCGGGAGATAAGTAATATATACATGGACGGGATCTCAGTTCAAAACAGATATGACTAACATACATCTTGGACTGCATCTATGGATAAATATATGACATGGTTTGGGTAGTATTTGCTTCTTATGAAGAACAAGAACCGATGCATTCTGGAGCTGGTATTGCGTCATAGATTATAGACATTGTATCATGTTATTCGCAAAAATCATTCGTTTTGTTTGTTTGTTTGTGTTAGGGTTTAAGGTCATTCTTCAGCACACGATAAGCTATACATGGCGGCCAGTATTATTGATGAAAAAAGAACCAGAGAAAACCCCCGGAAAGAACCACCGACCCACTAGAAGCAGCTGGCAAGTTTTCTCACATTACTACATTAGCCGAATCTTAGACTCGAACCCACGAAGACAGAGGAGATACGGCAGTGATCCGTATTCGAAAGCGCTTTAGACCACTCCGCCACTCGGGGCCCCCCATACAGATTCGTGCATTCTGTTGTGTCAGGGGACATATATCTGTTTAGACAAAATGAGCAGAGGTGCCTAATACCTGTATGAACAATGCAGAGAACGTCTGATATGGTTGTGGCGAAGTGGCATTTGCATCACAAAAGCACAGTATAACCATTGTATTTAAGAAAGCCCATCACCTTTATTGTGACAACAAAATTGGCGATCAGGACAAGAGGTGAGCCGCACACTTATGCTGTAACACTTTTGCAACACATCAATGCCATTGGTTGAACAGGAACGTGAAATATGTGCCTTTTGCATAACCAAAGATTTGGAGTTGTTACTTCTACATGGGGCATCCAGTTGAGAAAGGTCTGTCAAAGAAGAACATTTATACTATGCACTAACCAAACATTCCATCAGCTGCTATACGTCCATATCTTGGCTGGTTCCTGACGCACAGAAATCATTCTCACTTGAGGCAGACAAGGACGAGAAAGATGATGAAACTTCTAGTCCTGAACCGTGGACTTTACATAACCCACATTTTCCCCATCGTTCTCGTCTGAACCACATCTCATTACACAAGGTGAACTGAATGTCCTTGTCAAGACTTTGAAAATTGCAAAATCCCTGAAAATATATAATTTCTTAGCAAATTTCCAAGCGTGTTAAAGAATTACTTCAAAAAGAAGACCAATAAAAAAACGAGGTATCTTTGACTATTGTATTCAACGATTTAATCATTCATTATTTGTAATAAATATTTCGAAATAATGACAGAAGATTACATTGCAGGTGTTAAATTATCTGTTAATGTATGAACATGATCATGTTTAATGTATTTTCTTTATATTGACTGGTTTGTGCCTTTACAAAGTATGTACAAAATATGTCCTGATGAATATACATGAATGCATTTAATATTGCACATGGCCTTGATATGTTGTCTTGTAACAATAATCTAAGGCAGTTGAAATAGTTCTTTTGTTTAAAATTGTTTTTGCTGATAAGGAACTCTTTAAGTTTTGTCTAGCGGAAGTGTGTGTCTGGATATAGTTAGTAATTTTCATGGTGTCGATGACCTGTAGTCATCACTGCTTATATTCCATGGTCATTTCCATACGTCCTTTGTTTGCTGAAGGTGTACTAGAAAACTTTACATTCTAGTGAGATTATTATGCTATAACGCTAAAGTGTTTTGCCGTGTAAATGAATACTGTGCATCACATGTACCTTCTAAACGTTAAACTTTTCATCTCGTAACGATCATGTAATAAGCTTGATATAGAAAAGAATGGTTAAGAAGGTAAATATTTGAAATCAAAGATTTTACCCGCTTAGTTATATCGATTATTAGATACTAAAATACTATGTCCTCGGCATGCATGTATTTATGATCCTCTTTTATTCATATATATATATATATATATATATATATATATATATATATATATATATATATATATATATATATATATATATATATATATATATATATATATATATATATATATATATATATATATTGTCTTCTTACTTAGGAAGGAGATCGAGCACATAGAGTAAGTTTAATCCTTCTAAATACTTTTATGTGGTAAGATATATAGTCAATAGAGCGCATTTCCGAAGTAAATGTTTTCCTCTTAGTTTCCTTCACTGACAGACTCTACTCTAACATACCTATCTGGCCTCACCGATGTGTACACACCAGCAATACACTTACCACCCTCTTCTGACAATTGTATACTACATTTTCCCACTATGAAAACAAAGTCATGTGGACAAGGTTGTTTTGTATACCACGTATCAGTAACGTAGAACGAATTGCCCATTGAAATTAGACGCAAAGATACAACGATCTCTTTCAAGTGTGCTCTTAAAACTCAGATTTTTCGACTGCACGAACAAATTAAACGACCTAATACTTTTTCATACTTTAAATATTTACATCATTTTTATTGTTTCTAATTTCATGGTGTTTTTTTTTTTTGAGTCATATCATTATAGATGATGTAAAGTGCTTAGAGCTTTCAACGATTAGGCGCTATTCAAAGTCCTCATTATTATTATTAATAATAATATTATTATTATTATTATTATTATTATTTATTACGAATTTGGTATAAATTTAATATATAGGTCACGCATCCATCGCACAAAGATGAAATTATGTTTTGGTGTGGGGTTTTTAATTTGTCGCTTCGGATCCTCTTAAACGTTTTAATATATTGATGAAGATTTTTAACTTGATATAGCATTATCACAGGAAGTAAGCATACTCTCCTACAATGCTAACATGAACTATTTATAAATTAGGTACTTTCAGATAGTGACTAATGAATGTGTTTGCATTAAATATAGATATGTTTCATTGGTAAAGAATCGTGTTTTTCTGACAGTATCGACTAAAAGAGTTCGAGAGATTATTAAATTATAGGGGTATTTATGTATTTCTTTAAGTATTGCAGTATTATTATTTACTATAAGAACACTAGTGGAAATATCAGTAATTCAGATCGTTATTTTAATTATTCTGATAGTATACAGTTTTGTCCATTAGGTATCAGTACAATATCGTTTATTTATTTGTTCTGCCTTTATTTCGATATCTTTAGGTTGTACAATTCGTATTTGCATCTTTCGACGATGATATCAAAATAATAAAATGAAAGAACCTTATTTTGTTTTTAAGTTTATTATTTTAATTAGATGTCTAATCCGTAGATCAGTAATATTCTGGTGACCTATGTTATGGTTTTTAAATCATGTACTCTTGTGTCTATTAATATGTATGTAGATATTGTGTTACACTTTAGGAAAGAAACTGAGAAAAAGCGGTAAGTTGAATATTTCTAGATACGTATTGGAAACAGCAGCATTTATATTAATAAATATACCTAGAGCTTAATCTCCTTCTGAATGAAGGAGGTTAATATATCCTAAAATTTAAATTATGACATTGGCACCATACCGACAATGAATAATTTTGTTTGTAAGTAAAGATATATTGTTTGACGTTCAATTTGGAATATTTTGCATCCATTGTATTTTTTGCTGTGAATTATTCTTACAATATGAGTTATCCATTGTACTGAGTTTGTGCATGTGATTAACCACGAAATTAGTAATCAGTCACACATTTCCTTAGCTATCAATGCAGCTTTGCTGAAGACGTATCAAAGATATTAGCTCTTCAATGAAAGTACTGTTGTACAATGCAACACAATGATAGCATTGACAAAAGGAACACAGCAAGATGGTCCCCATTATTAAGATATGTAGAAACCTGAATATTTTAGGTTGCAATTTTAAATTATCATATACAAAGCATTTGTAGCAGAAAAAAGAATATCCAGTTAATGTTATGTATAGTCGTTAAGGCGCAAGTCTTCTCTTTATTTCAAGAGATATATAATTTATGTTACTCTTACAGTCTAGCCATTCCATAATTAAAACATTTGTATTAAGTCAGATCTAAAAAAGGTCAACATTTTATTTCTGATTGGGATTGTAATCATATTTATGCAGTTATCATTTTCATTTTTAGATCTGAACTGGTCAAACTGCTGTAAGTATAGAATAAATGGCACTAGTTATGTGGACTATTACGTTAATTTGGAGAAAAATCAAAAAGAACATACAGATATAAATATCATTCGAATATTGAGAAACGCCAAAAAAGAATACAAATTAAATATACATAACAATGTATTCTAGAAATAAGTCAACAGTGCCTGCGGTACAATTGTAATCCACAGTCGAGTCAGGTATGTAGAAGCTTTAACGATGAACTCTCACAATTATTGGGTGATCCTATCTTTTCAGTATGTTCATCACTTGTATCAGTGCTCGTGAGTTTTATCCCGATAGGTGATTTTAATGTATTACAAATGAAGCAAATGATTTAATTCATAATAAACATATAATGTCACGTTAGTATGGTTGTATGTCACACTAAATGTATGATTGACCAACATATCTTAATCCTCTGGCAATACAACAATTAGTCCATTAGTTATAGCTTGGAGCAGGAAGTTTGGTGAGTTTTGTATTCATGCTGCAGTCGAGGAAGTAAAATAGTAGGAAGGCACTTATTAGTCAGAATGCGGCGCTAGTGTGTACTATAGGTATATGATTAAGTAGTCACAGTCCTTACTAACCCCAGAGAAGCACGATTGAAGAATCAACTTGCTTATATCTTTCTTTTCTAAGTCAAAACAACATACTGTATCTACCTATTTTGTCTTCAACTTAAAACATATTGAACGTCTTTGATATAGTACATATATTACGCTGTATCGGTATTCTCTTGTAGAAATAATATATTTATTTTAACTAAAAGAATATATGATGTTTTTTAATCAAACCGATCACAGTTCTTGTTATATTATATTTGTTATATTATATTTAGTCTTGGTAGGTAATAGCTTGCAAATTCCATTGTGGAATATTATTGTTCACAGAGCATTTTAAATTCGGGTACCGCCTCAACTTTCTTATAACACTAATAGTGCAAATTTAGATAACACAAATTATTTAGCTCGGTTATGTTTGAACGTGGATGAAATATGTAATGGCAATTTTGAAGCAAACTGTAGTAATGTACCCATGGACAAAAATGACTTAAATTTATCACATGTATCGGATACGATAGCTCAGAAATCACATATTGCAAACATTTAGATAGTATTTAACAAATATAATGTATAATATCTTCATCAAATAGATCATTTACCATTTAGGGCGGGAAAGGATTTTATATAAGAGAACAAACCTGTTTTATGAGTTGTAGTCATTTTATCAAGAATAAATGCAATACTATTAAAAGGTAGTGTATGCATAAATGTATAGAGTATATTCAACATATAGCAGGGAACAATCTTAATAAGGATAAAATAACCATATATGTGGGATTAATTTAATAATAATAACGGAAGACATGTCTTTCAGTATATCAGATAGACCCTTCAATATATTATATGTCTTAATACTAATGTTTAGATTTAACACCTCAAACATTATGAGATGTTCTTTGATTCAGAAAAAACTACATTTATTGAAATGCATCAACGCACGATGTCTCTGTAGATAAAATACGTACTTTATATTATTAACTTATGTTATTTCATTTTCCGTTTTAAGACAGCTAGTCTATTATAGGAGATGTAGATGAAACAGTAACATATACCATGTATGACGAAATGTCCAATTTATTAAAGAAAATATCGTCTTTGTTAGGCAACATAGTTTTATGTGTTCATCGTTCGTAACAGTGCTCTAATTGTACTGTTAAATACTTTTCCAAAGTTTGATATATTATATTGCATATATAAATTTATAGGTAATGTACAATTATATTCATACTTATATTGTATCCGTAAACTATGGATATTAAAACGTGTCCATCTGTACATACTACTTGTGCATGACATATGTTTGATCCAATAAATACGTAATGACATATATACAATTTAATTTCAGAACTGGATTCCAAGCGTGAGTGTACTAATATTTTTATATAGCAAAGGTGATACTATCTACAATACTGTAATAAGGAATAGCTTTATGGCCGTTAGTGATAACTACAATAGGACTGACATTGCAAAAAAATGATTATACAAAGTTTAACGAGTCCAACTCTGACTCTAACATAGGTATCTTTGTCAAATGAATATTTTCTGTCAATGTGTCGATATAAGAAATGGTTTAGTGTTTGTTTATTGATTAAATAACTTATTTTCCATAACGACAATGGACACGTGAATGTGTACCAGTTAGACAGAACCTCTCCTTAAGATCTTTACTTAAATTTAAGATATTTTCGATACATTCTGTTGCCTTAAATTATATATGTGAGCGTACATGCGATGGAACAAACCTCTAAAACAAATGAATCATAGATGACGGTTCCTTGCATATACATACATAACAAAATCGCATGGTATGACCATATCCAAACACAGTGCAGTACAAGTTTTGAAAACATGCACCAGGAATACAACTTATTAATCATGAAAATTGGTCCCTGTAAAACATCTTTGATATAAAATGTTTGTGGAGATATCACATAGAGACAATAAATGGTTGATATAATATAAAAACTGAAAAAATTAAAAATTGTTCATAGTAATAATTAGAATTGAAAATGTTTTATGAAGTTATCGTGGATGAATTATACAAAGAGAATTGAACATCTGCTATATAGCAATCTTTCCTGCCTGAATTAATATGGGTTTAACCTAATAACGTTTTAAATACATTTCAGGTTGAAAATTTGGCAAAATGAGTGAGTATTAACTATTTTTGTATAATCGTATATTTTACATGCTGTAATCTAATCGTAATAATTTGCTAAATAAAAATAAATGCATTTGAAAGTTCTTGTAGAAATGATTTGACATTATAAATCGTGGAATTAAAAGTACTAAAATATTTGTTTAAAAACATTGAGAATGCAGCCTTAGTCGTTTTTTTCTTAATTTCAGTTTCATCGATGACCAAATAAAGTGAGTAATATGTTCATAATCGCATCATTTTATAAAGTATGCATTTTAATTTACTATATTTTGTTGACACACTTGATTAGTATTATTATTATTGTTATTATTATTATAGCTATTATTATTATTATTATTATTATTATTATTATTATTATTATCGTTTGTAATACGTCTAACTAAAAAGATAGTCTGCAACTTATATTAAGTATAGAGCGATTATAGTACATTGATTATTTGATTTTAAAGAGCTTTTAAAGAAAACTTTCAAAAGAAGAATTCATTCCTGATTTAAGAGTGATTTATATACATCCGGAATTGCAGAACTAGTTTCGCTACTTTGTATCAGCATCCTTCTGTAGCTTTGGATATCTCTGTTTAAATAATATATAAATAAATAGGAAGTCATATACACCTCTTGTGTTGCAAACATTTCATTATCTGTTCTTCACTGATGAAGAAAATATTGTCTTCACACAGAGCAAGGCTTGAGTCAGATTTGAAAGAATTGTAAGTAATTTAGATCGATTGCTCTACTTATAATGTAATCGTACTTCATACTACCAGACTGAGGTGTAAAAGTGAATATGTTTTTATATGATTTATACGTTATCTAACTTGTGAATATATATATATTCAAAATATACAAAAATGTAGGCCAATACGTGGTGCATATAGTCATAATGCAGGAGGCGGTGATTTGGTTCTCAACTTGAAGTTTGCAATTTTATCCAGAAGCTTATTTTCCTAACATCCACATGAATATTGAATCCCGCGTGTTCGTGTTCTACACGGAGCGATGTCTTATGTTAAAAGTCGAGTAGAACAGTGTTTAGGGAGTCATCGCATTTAGAGAGGCATTTTTGCCTAAACTTCATACAATCTATGTATCGTTTAGTATCATGATTTTGTTACCTAATGCTTCTTAGCTATTTTCTATTTTTATCTCTGGAACAAAATACGTTTGCCTTTAAAAATATTAGATACGAGATTAGAAACTAGAACTTACAGTAAGTTTGGAAATGCTGGGCTTTGATTATAATGCACACTAGCGAAATATCAGATATCTGACTCAAACACTGAGAGCCAGAATCAGATTCTTGTAGGAAAATTGTACTCATATACAGCAAGACAGAACTATCGAACACATTTCTTTTAAACTACTAGTTTATAATCATGACTGGTATATATTTGATTTGCATCTTTCAATAGTTCCTCAAGAAAAGAATGTTTTTGGTCACGTACATCCATTATAGTGTTATTAAACTGAATATCCGATATGTGGGACTAAATTGTATTATGTTGTTATAAAGTTCAAACACAACATACTGAATAAAATACCAATATAATTATGTCACGTAAATAGAAGAGTGAATCAATGTTGAGGGCAATATTTAGTTCAAATGAATGTTTATTTGCTCCAAAGAAGCAAAATACACATGGGTGGCCACCAGGCCGTCTCAGTAGCTATGTACAAGAATGGTATTTAGAGACATCGCAATCATATCTGTTTTGAAGTTTGTTGCATTTAGGAACCGCATCTCCATACGAATAGCTATATCATCGAATAGCAGCGATAACGGTAGTAGGTGAGAAGGAGAATACGTGCCGATGAATTAGTGCTAAATCGTAGAAGGAAAATAAGCAATTAGCATAAGGATGGTCCCAAAACATGTACTACAATCAATGATGTTCGCTGGGCTCACATTGTGAATGGATGTTATGTGTCGACGGCGGTAGCTGAAAATGATTTTTCAACAATCTTTTTTTAACGAAAAACAGGGATATTGATAGTGGTGATGATGCTGGTATGAAAAATATTTCCTGTAGCATCCCAATAATGCATTGTAGGGCCAGAAAATAAATATAGCGATACAAAATAGCAGTTCCAGCTGCATTTGACTGAGTGTAATATTCTATGGATCCCAAGTTTAAAATTCATAATATAAGAAATGTTGATTTTTTTTCTCATACAATATATAAATAAGATCTGTGAAATGTAGCACTGAAATGTAATAACATGCATATGTTTGCAACTATTGATCGCTTGACAATTCTCCCACATCTTTTACTGACTTGATGCTTATAAAGGCAGCGCTATATCATTTAGATAAAAGGTGATATCGTCATTTGGTACCTGTTGTGTGAGCAAAACATACATGTTCCCACATTTGAATCATGACTTATCACAAAGATGTATACTGATTGAAAGACTATAAAATATCACAGCTTTTGTCTTAGCGTATTGTACGAAACTATTCCAAATTGCTGAGATAGTTGAGATAATACATTATTAGCACCAGTACGTTTAGTGGTAGCAATGGTACAGAACCATGACATGCACATGAGAACATGAGATGGAATTGAGCTGATGTCTCCAAATTCATCACGACGGTTGGGCACTTTCACGATTGTGGATGTCGGTGAGTTATCTGAACCGTTGACAGTCACCGATTGAGTCATGCAATCCTGTGTGTTAGCCCTAATTATCTTTAACATGAATGACTTCAGATACCTGCCTTAGGTCAAACTGTTCATTCTGAGAATTTCAAAATGGGACGAAGTGAGATTTTGGGATGTAGTAGGCATGCACAATACAGCCTGAACGTAATCCAGGTCCTACTTATTGAACAGGACACACATTGTGTCCACAAATGGAATACACTCCTGCCCAGTTCATCTATGCTGTGGTTTTTCACAAGGGTCTGTTCGTATACCCGTTATCTTCATTCAATATACTTAGCCGCTCTATTGAGTTATAGATCAACATCCTGTGTTGCCCCAGTTATACCCAACTGAAGTTGATGCTACGATTAAAGTTGTAGAAAGTTGCATTTCAGATATGAATTCATGGATGGCATGTAACAGTTGCATATGAATGATGATAAAACTGAGGTCATTCTGATCATATTATACAGACTTTCTCATTTACATCATTTAAATCAAAAACTAAATATCAGCAACACCAATATTAAATTCATACGGTCAACATGAAATCAAGGTGTTGCTTACGACAGTGCTCTCACCTTTCACCAATCTGTCATGAACATATGCAATCCTGTGTATATTGAGCTGAGACGCATCAGCTCCATTCGCAAATATATTTCAGATGATGCCACTAAAACACTTGTAAGTTCGTTACTTGTTTCAAGACTAGTATATTGTAATGCAATTCTGTCTGGTTGGTCTCAATATCTACGTCCAAAATTTAAAACACTTCAAAACACAGTTGATCGGACCACGATCAGAGCACACCTCCTCGCTGCTTTGCCCCCTACACTGCCTATCCATTCGATCCAGAATCAAACACAACATCTGTTATTTGTGTTTCGTTTCACTTACGGACACCAGTCCAACATATCTATCCGATCTCACACATGGGTACACACCAGCAAGATAATTACATTCCTCTTCTACCTTTGTATACTTAATATTCTCACAAAGACAACGATATCATGTGGACAAAGTTGTTTTTGCTTATCATTGCCCAGCAACGTGGAACGAAATGCCCATTGAACTTAGACACAACGACAAATTGTTAGCTTTCACGAGTGCACTTCAAATTCACTTATGTCGAATGCAAGAACAAACGTAAAGACCTAATAATGTGTCCTACCTTAAATATGTTAAGTCTTTTTTTCAATTTAATTTTTTTTGTGTGGTAGTTATATCTTTATAACTGTTATTAAGCCCTTAGAGCTTCTAATGATTAGGTGCTATATAAAGTCCTCTTTATTAATATTGTCTCATTTTTGCGAACGATACCTGAGCAGTGCCACATCTGAGTCTGATATGCAACACAGTACAGACAGTTTCTCAAAATCTAGCGACAGGTTTAGTCTTTCAATCAGTGTCAGGAAGGCAAAACCAACATCCACAATAAATAGTTAAACCATATTGGCAGTTGACAAGTTGACCTCCCTAGGCAGCAAAGTACCAGGCACAATTCACATGGATGGCAAAACTGATGACAATATTGATAAAACACATGTGGCCTTTGGAATATTACTTGTAAATGTTCAGGAACACAGAACCTATCGCTTGCTTACAAGACCTGGGCAGGAAAAAAGTGCTATTTTGCATAATTCTGTATCAGACATGCAATAAATGTTTGTAATTATAGGCCTTGTATAGGCGTTAACCCACACAAGGAGCTCAGTTAGTTGAGATAGAAAGGGTTTGAGTTCCGCGCACATCAATGTCTTTAAAACAAATTAATGATATCATAAGGTTCATTTGGATGTTGCTTACAACTATAAAACATTATTTGGGCCTATGCAGTCGATTGGGCAAGACATGCATTCCTGGTATACATGAAGACTCATTCTTAATACTTAATCAGGCGCGACGATGAATACGGTGTAATTAAAATCCTGGAATTTAAGTTGAATGCTTCCCGATGTTTTAAAATATGTGACTATCAAAAACTCAAAGAGTTTCCGGTGAATGCATCAATAAATATGGACAATATATGGCGTTCAAATATTTAAAATTAAATCATTAAAACTTGTCACTGTTGAAGTTCATAGAAAACAACTACCATATCCTACCATGTTTGGATAACTGGGGGAGACAAAATAGATATGTCATTATTTACCACAACCAATAACTGCTGTTTGTTGTATTGATTCGTTTGATTAAGTTATGAATATGGCAGAATACCTGGAAATATTATATAAGTTGCATGTGGGATAATACTCCATTGGAGACTATATCAAATTATACAAACTCACTATCAAGCGAACACAAGACAGTACTATGCCTTCGGGGATAATGTAGAACAGAGTAAAAAATGCATCTATTAGGAATGTTCAAACAAAACAAAACAGCAACAAACATGAATAAGAAACAGAAGACAGTTAAATGTATGTATGTATGTATGTATGTATGTATGTATGTATGTATGTATGTATGTATGTATGTATGTATGTATGTATGTATGTATGTATGTATGTATGTATGTATGTATGTATGTATGTATGTATGTATGTATACAGGTTATCTTACAGAATTGCGTTATCCTTACTAAAAGAGTCGAAAATAATAATTGCTATCTTCTCTAATCTCATTCGCATTCCTTTATTGCAGCGGTTCTTCTGACCGTATCAGGTGAGAGCTGTAAGGCGAAGCGACACCAGTTAACATATATATTAAAAATTAGCATCGTAGCATAATCTAGTAAAATACAATATACAATGTTCTTATTTTGTCCAAAATCCAAAATAGTCAAGTAATCCACACAATGAACGAGGGTTACATTAATTTTAAAATGGAAACGGAACGCAAGGGCACTCATATGTTGAGATAATTTTATATTGGCATCAACATTTTAATGATGTTTAAAGTGTTTAAAGGAATTGGTTATATTGTCGTGTAACTGTATATCATACTTAGACTTAATAACTTAAGATTAATATTATGAAGGACATAGTATATATTCAATTGATATCCAGTGAATGAAGAAGCTGCTTGTAATTTAATCACTTTGAGTAACCAGTCGCAGCCTAAGTAATAATTGATGCTTTTTTATTTGAATGCGTTACTGTTAAATTCGCAATCCAGTTGTTGCAATGTTTTATGATCATCGTTAATGTAGAAATTTGATTTTCAAATGATATCAAAGTAAACGTAGCGACTACAACTTTTTCGACTTTCTTTCAGCGATACTTTGGATGATCTAAGGTGAGAGTTGAAGAACAGATTGTGATTATTAATAATTATAATGCGGTGGAAATTATACCATAACCAGTTCATTTTATATGAATTTCGTTTAAAAACAATCTAATTCACATTCTCAAATAATATTCGCCAGTGAATGAAGATGTAAGTCGATGAAAATTGACAGAGAAGGTCAATGGTTTAATTCTTCTGAATAAATTTATCATTTCATGAATATACAGGTGACAATTCAAATCTGTATTATATGTTATTTCATGACACAAGGCGATATTTGGAATCAATATATCCATTTTCAAAACGTATACAAGATCTTTCTTGTATTTATCTATGTAGAGGTAATGATTTTTGTCAGATGTAATAAATCACATAAGTGTATTTTCCATTCATTTCAGATTGTTAGTGCTGGATGAAAGAGCAAGGTAAGAAAATCAAAAAAAATCCTATATGTAGCAATGTTGAAATTACATATCCCAAAAAGGTCCAACAACATTACGCGAAAGGCAATTGTTGCATACATTATGTGCACTATAGAAGGTCTATACCAAGTGTTTATTTATTGCCACCTCTCACTGTCAATCTAGAAAATTTTAATTTAAGTAATAGTTTTAATTTCGATGTTCCAAATGTTTGATTGGAACTGTCAAAACAATAATTGTATCACTTCGGTTAAGAATATTCCTAAACACTCGAGACTTGCACATACAATTTCTTAAATATAACTTAAGACCTAACAGGTATTAAATAAATAAAAGAAAAGCATGTATTTCCCAACAGTACACATAAAAGTAAAACGTCTTATTTCAAAGCAATCCAGATACGTCCAATGCTATTCATAATGATATAGTTAGTATATTGCTGATCTACCAACACTACAAAATTAATAATTATGTGGTTTTAATTCAATATACTCTTCAAAAAATGTTTCTCAGTTGATACGTGCGGATTAAAGTCCAAATATGGTCTTGAAAATTTGACATAAAACATGTGGAGGCATAAATCGATTCAGCCATCTATCTATCTATCTATCTATCTATCTATCTATCTATCTATCTATCTATCTATCTATCTATCTATCTATCTATCTATCTATCTATCTATCTATCTATCTATCTATCTATCTATCTGTTTGTCTGTCTGTCTATATATCTATCTATCTTTCACTTAGTCTTGC
Source organism: Unio pictorum (assembly GCA_030141615.1). Taxonomy (NCBI): domain Eukaryota; kingdom Metazoa; phylum Mollusca; class Bivalvia; order Unionida; family Unionidae; genus Unio; species Unio pictorum. The sequence continues at coordinate 5,421,045 of JARLTB010000188.1, forward strand.
CGACCGTTGGGGCACCACTGATGACCTGACAACCAGCATCCTCCATTCCAATCTGTTCTCTGATACTCTCACTGTGTCACTCAACTTCAGTCCTGTCCACTCTTAGATGTTAACCTCCCATCTTTTCCTCTGTCTTCCTCTCCTTTGCACAGTACCTTGCATTACTTTCACACTCTTTAAACAAATACTTTTTTCAGCACTGCAATTCCAATCTATGAAAATAATGTTAATAAATAATTCCAACTGCTCAAGGAAACTATTCTACGTTATATGTTTTGTTACAGAATGAAAAAGGCTGCATACAAAATACATTGATATAATTGATTTGTACGCAGCAGGAAAGGAATATTGAAATTTCAAGAATTAAACATTATCTTATTTCGCAATCAGCTCAAGTTGGTCGTGAGATATTGTTGGAAATAGGTACATCAGTTGTGTTGCTTTAGACCGTGACACTTTATGACTGAAAATTTAATACGCATTATACACATACCTTTCGTACATATTTCGGTGTTAGAATAGCGACTGAAAACTGAATGTCATTACCTAATTGACATTTACAAACAACATTATTTTGACAATTAATATATATATATATATATATATATGTGTGTGTGTGTGTGTGTGTGTATGTATATATATAGAGAGAGAGAGAGTGAGAGAGAAAGGGAGAGAGACAGAGAGAGAGAGAGAGAAGAAAGAGGGAAATGAAGACAAACAACATTATTTTGACAATTAATATATATTATGCAAATAAATAAATAAATAAATATATATATATATATATATATATATATATATATATATATATTTATATAGAGAAATAGACAGACGGATGGAAAGAGAGAAATAGAGACAGAGACAGAGAGTGAAGAAGAGAGAGATCAACAGAGACATACAGACAGAGACGGAGACATATAAATAGAGATAGAGAGAATATAATCTTAAATCAAGCAAGCCTATATCCTCAATGTTTAGAGCAACAATTTTCGCCCTATAACTTTCTTGCAGGGGAGGATGCAAGGAAATGATGAGGTATATATTCCCATTTTGATTGTAATTATGATACATTTATCCTACAATTATGCAAATATCTTAGTTAAAGATAGTCATGGAGACAATATAAACTATTAAAAGAATATCAATGTTCTGCCACAAGCAAGGTCCACAGAAACACATCATATTGTTCATTTAATAGCATACATCTATGTGTATCGTTTATTTGAGATTGACTGACTCCTTTTATACACAACATTTTTTTCTTGTATGTTGAAACAAAATATTATAGTCAGCTGAAGTCTCTTAAAGATTATGTTTCTGTTCGCATTAAAATTCTGAGGTAGTTTTTAAGCCAATTCCATCGTAATACTGTTACTATGCTTGATATCGAAATGCAAAGCCTTCTCATAAACATACAGTATATATATATATATATATATATATATATATATATATATATATATATATATAATGCAACAGACTTAAATATTTCTCAATCATAACATAACGTATTTGTAGACACTGATATTTTTTACTATTAATAAATATTTCTTGGAATACCTTGAATTTAGGAACATTGTCAAATTCATTAATTCGGAAGGTTTGTTCTGATTACAGTGTTCATCAACTATGCAGTGATCCAATTGTAAAGATAATATCCGCAAAAAAGCTCATTCAAACAGCTTTCATGGATAAAGCTAAAGTGTTAAACCTTGACAAGCTTGATAAAGATAAGAGCGCCACCATTTGGGAGAACTCCGATGTGTCTAAAATACGCGGAGTATGCATTGAGTCGGCTGTTTTGGAGGGTTTGAACTTCCCAAGCATGTATCATGAACTTGCAACAACATATGTCAAGATAACTGGCGATGCTGAAAGTTCATCCTCAGTTCATTATCAGGTTGTTTCGATGTCAGAGAAGACATGTGAAGTAATTTCTGCAGAATTACAGGTAAACGTATTCCATATTTCTTGCAAATGACCAAATATTTGGCCATTGACATATTTGATGGTGCAATCATTTTCGCCGGAGATGTGTAATGTGATAAATGGTAATTTTTAGAGTCCACATGTTTTGCGAATACTTAAAGCACTGATAGGTTGCAAATGGTGTAAACCTTAAGGTACCATGCGCAAAAATGGCAAATGTGTGCAAACGTTTGTATAGTTACAAAGCTTTATTTTGCTATTTGTTTACTTGCTATCTAAACGTGATCTCTATAAAACAATCCATAACGTCTAATTCAATTCCCTGAACTGCCTGTAAACGAACATGTTATGAATTGTGCTGAGTGATTCATGTCATCATAGCTAATTGCTTTTTGTATTAATTTTCTTTTTCAGGCTGGATACGTACAATTTCCACTTCCTTCTCGCATGAAACATCTTTTCGTTATTTCAAGAGGGAAATGGAAACAAGATATCTTGACTCCAGAGGGGCTCGATTTGAAATGTGATGACGTCGAAAATATCACGATTAGATGTCCGCCTGGGTCTGTTAAAACCACGTGTATAATTCGGACTCAGGTACTAAACTGTACTCTTCGGGGTTTTTTCTCCAGTTTATTCCGATGAGAAGTGTTTTTCCTGAACTGTTCGATAATGAAATAAATAGAGGGAATGCGATATGACAATATAAGCAAAGTATATCCGTTGCTTAAATATGTTTTACTGTACCTACTGATACTAACTTTCTTAAATATTTACAAAATGTAAATGTCAGCAGCAATCGTTGCTATCTTGTTTGTTTAATTTTGCATGGATAAACTACGGTTTGTAAATATAGCGGTGGACACCGAAATCATGGCGTCTAGCATATATCTAAACCAAATCCACAGTCAATGAGTTTATAAATGAAAAGCAAATTTGAGCATGAAATGTAACTTTGTACCTTTCAATACGAGCTATGTGGCGACAATTTCATCGAACAAAAATGACTGTTAAACATTCTATAGTATTTGATTACTTTGAATTAGGATAGTATGTTTGGAATGCCAAAGAAGAGCCTACGCATCTCATAGAACATTAATACTAATATTAAAATGGAGGAAGTTGCATGAGAAGAATGTATAATTATGTCATTGTCGAGATAATTATTTTAAAAAGATTGATCACATGTCATTATAAAAATTCCAAGACAAAAAGAGTTTAGAGACATTGTAGTATGCAAAGTATTCAGCATCCCTAAACACAACGTTGAACGTCAGTGTCAGCACTCCAAATATGAAACAAATAGGTCACAATAGCTTTACGTCAGTCATTAATAATACTCAATGTTAATCTAATTCGTAACATTTGGTAATTCACGAACTCTTTTTAGCTACGTTACTGACAGTTGATAGTATTGGATTTTAGACCGAGAATAAACTGTTAACACCGGGCTGGCTACTCATGACTACTAAGTGTGACAAAAACAACACCACTTTTAATGAATATTTCATGAATTGCATTCACGTATAAAGGATCATTAGCATAAAAACTCGTGGAAATAAGTATTTAGGGACAAGGAAAATATTTTAATCTGTTGCATTTTGCACGGGTCTGAAATATAATAGAACTGTGTAAGTTCGTAAGATATCAAGTGCAAAATGCACATTTTATATTTATAAAACAGGAAAACAGTATTTGAAAACATCATAAGACGTTATAAAACGAATTACTTTTAATTAAAGAAACAAATAAGGAAGCGTGGATAAAATACGATAGGTATTAATATGAATACATGACATATCATTTGTCTCTTTGCATAAAACAACTAATGATAGACCTACACAGACTGAATCCAGCGCATAACTTAAATAGCCGTGTTACGCTTTGAAATATATACTGCACGTTAACGTTGCCATAGTTTATATATAAATGAAAAGAGTCATGTAAATATATACAATGATAAAAAGTACGTAAACTCCCATTGAACTTTTCTAATTAGACTCGTGGTACACATTTCTTCAGGTGATGTATCCTAATCCAGTAGAAAAGACAAATTCCGAAGATCCTAATGACGATACAACTATCGATTTTGTGTCACCAAGCCTTTGCATCAAGCTTGATGGCACAAACAAATTTCAAAAGACAGTAACCGCAACCCTTCCTGGTCCTTCAACGCCATCAAACACGAAGAACACGAAGCTTTGCCTTGTCAATATTACAGACGACGATGCGATTCATATATCTACAGTAATCAGTGGGACTCAACAATATTGTGAATTTGGGGTCAAACATCCAACTAGGTATTGCATTTATCTCCATCAATATTTTGCTCAACATATTTTATCTTTGAAACTGTTTGGATATCTCGTATACATATTGCAATTTTATGACTATTTAAGTAGATACTGTCCCAAGATTAGGACTAAATATCCAACACAGCCACGATACAATTTAACAATTCTTTCTTACAGGTACTACGATACATCATTTCTCAAGATCATTAAGCACATATTCTGTTCACTTCCAAGAGCATGACAGGTTAGAGGTCCTAATATTTGTCCAGTTCGGAGGCTCGAACTCAAGTGTGCCGGTCACAAAATCCACCATCTGTTCTGCCCGCATCAATCCTCATACTATTCCGACTACGCATACCTCCACTAAATTGATCAGGCATCTTTCAGTATTGTGTATTTATACCGTTTTCCATTATGTCTGGTATGTGTTTGTAACGTTTATTAGATGGCTATTCCGGAGAAACTGTTCATTAAGATTGGTGTTGATGCTGCGGTTGACTTGCAAATAAATCTGCTAAGCAATAGTAACGTTATCTCAACGACTAATTGCCATCAATTTTGGGAATGCGCGATTTTTCGAAGCTTTTGTCATTGCAAGAACGATTATGGTTGCTGGAACCATACTCCCTGGTTCGATCCTCATAAGGGAATTAATTAAAAATGACCAACCTGTATGATAGCACGTTTTATCCCACGAACTCTGTATTGCAGACTCGAATGTATAAGCAAAACTACCAATGAATAATTATTTCTTAGCTTTGCATGAATTCCTCTTTTACCAAGTTTAATTATTTCAAAATATCCAATTGAATTGACAGCACTACCGTATTCTTTATGAAAACAATATTTATGTTTATTTTTACAATTTGTATATCCAGTTACAGTGTTTGTAATACAAGAGTATCTACGTGTAATTATATATATATATATATATATATATATATATATATATATATATATATATATATATATATATATATTTGTAAGTGTAACCTTATTTAGTTATTAAGCAGCAATGATCAGTAATGAGAACAAATTACAAGATCGTGTAGGCACCGATGGAGCACAATTTTCATTTTACGTAAAGTAGATAAAAAACAATTGTATTGGAACTTTTATTAAGGCAAATTGATTTGTCTTTTTATATCAGAGTAAAACATGCTGTATTCAAATGAATTGTTTACCTTAATAAAATAGCCTTTTATTTACAGACACGTGATTGTAAGATTTAAAGGCACAGTACAAAGTAACGACAATCGCTGGCAGAGTGACTTACAAAGCCATTTCCCGTCTATACATAGAAAGTGTAAAATTGTGGTATTTTCTGCACTGTATGTAGAGAATACTATCTGGGTTGAGCTTGTACAATGTGAAAGTGTGGAATGCCTAAAAGAGTCGAGAGCTAAACAGTCATTAGCACATCTAAAAAACGCAGAGTCTAAGCCGATCTCTCTTCGTTATGGAGATGCAATCACCGTCCGTGCTCAAACGGGTATAAGGATTCCCCCAGGCTACAATGGAGACTATATGCAAATCAAGTTCACAGCCAATGAAGATGACAATAACCTTACTTTTGGAGTTGAAATTATGGATGAAGCGACATCTGCTGAGCTGGCGTTTTGGTTGAAAGGGACACAAGTATATGTTTGTCGATTCAACACGAAAAACCTCTTAATCCAACGAAGTGCAACAACAAACTCGATGCTTACTGATGACAATCACGACCTGGCCATCTTTATGAAGTGTGAGTAAAGTTCAGTTTTACAGGGCCAAACAAATAAGAAGGTCTAATCTGAAGGTATTAATACAAGTGACGTTTGGATACTTTTGCATTTACATAATTACTCAAATTTATATAGAAAAATAATTCGTATAATCTGAAAGTTCATCCATGTGTTTGTATGCACATAGATAACATTTTGGTAATATAATTTGAACCTATTGATAACGGAAAATCATTTAATAACTCATATTAAATGCAGTAGGATTATGATCGCTTTTACTTTTTTAAATGATTCTTTCCACCATACTCTAGTTCATAAGAATATATTTCGTCAGGTAAGCATGATAATTGTCATTATTCCATCTGTGGCCTGTTACGATCATGACAGCAGCCATGTATTCGACGAATTCAAGTGTATGTATAGAGAAACCTGATGAATTATAAACAGTAAGCACAATTTACATTACAGAACGTGGACCGATGTTAAAATTCCTTTTGTAATTGTGAACACCTAATAGGGGCCGAGTATTTCTTAATTAAAATAACGACCGGTACATGCTATGCTGATCAAGCACGCGCTTGTGATGATTAATATTATATTTAGCCTTAGTTCGAATCAGTTAGTGTAAAGGTCATAATTGAAACGTCACACTAACCCACAGCTACTTCGACTGCTAGTGCTAAAAAAACCTCACTCAATTTGTCGACTTAAGAATCATGTAATGAGTGGTTTCCTTCGTAATATTTCTTAACTGCATGACAGTAAAGATTAATGTTTAGATTAAGTTGCACGCAGATGGGCAAAAATATGTACGTTATATATTTTCAAAAGTAATTAAAAGATAAAATAACAGACCTCCCAAAAAATATAAATGCTATGCATGTTTCCTGATTACTGCAGTAGTCATATATATTTAGAAATCCAGTTACATACATCAGAAACAATATAGAGATGTTTACATTTTAGTTCTATTTACATCACAGTCTCTATCTCCATGATGCTTACCCATTTCAGAAAGCATGCCATCAACTTTGTGCAAGCTACGGTCTGTTATCAGTAATCCGAGAAATAAGTGGAATGCAAAAACTGCTATTATCACTCAAGTTTAAATTCACTTCACCACTGCTATACATGCAATCCATGAATCTTTCTACTAAATGTAGCTCCCGCGTGTGCTGTCAATGACAATGTAAATGGGTTCAGTGATGCTTGAGTGTCAGCGTTACAATCACGGTGACAGTACTGAGTGTAGACACATGTTAAAATGTATACATTTTAGAGTTATTACCAGTAGGGACCAGCATTTTCCATTAGAATTCGTCATTGACGTGTTATCATACGCACCTATAGGAAGTTCTGCCAGCGTGTTCCAGGTTCTTGTGAAACCTCACATTCTGTGCTAGCAGAACCAGAGGTTGATATCATATATTATACCATCTGTGATGAACTCGAAACGATGCTTGTGCAAATCTTAAGTGTGCGAGTTACCCATATAGTAACAAGAACTAAAACAATAGTCATGACAGAGTCTGGTCTTACTGATGAGATTGTGAGAGTGTTAGTATTGATATAACTCCCTGTGTTGTATTTCGATTTCGAATAACACAACCGGTGTCTCAATCATTTCAGAAATTCATCAATGATCAACAAATTAGTTTCGTCGTATACATCATCAGTGTCTTCAACAAGCTCATGCATCAATTCACAATATGTATTTCTGACCTTGATGCCATCTGTGAACAGTAACTGACAACTCAATGCAGCCTCCTCAATGGCCTTTGGTGCATTGCTATCCTAACAAGTTGACCCAGAACGTTTATGCAATCAATCAGTAGGGTCACATAGCCCACCAAGACTGTCAGCCTCTTATAATCATAGTTTAGTTATTCGTTCGCTTGCTTGTTTCGTTGCATAATCCACGTTTTAGTTGTTCTTCTCTTTTGAGATCGCAATACATATTTGTCGCATTTCTTTTCGCATTTCTTAAACTATTTGTCCTGTTGCAAGTGTGTCGAATGTTTTTTATCGGGTTGGTTGTAGCTTTTCTCATTTGTTACGTTTATGCAGATTGTTTAGTTTCTTTTGTTATGGTTTGGCGTTTTACGATGTTACTTGTGGAAATTGAGCTACCATTTAGGATTGAGATGTTAGTCATTGTTAATGTTGACACTAATATGCACGTTCTTGTAAGAACATTGCTGAATGTATTCTTGTGTAAAAACGTCAAGGTCAAGGTCTCAATTTAGCGATCAATGATGTTGTTTTCTTGACAATTACTCTAGCTGTGTTTGTGAGGTTATTTCTTGTTCAGATACGAAATGTGTAAACCTGTTCGCTTCATATAAATTTACCTTCTGCCGTTCTTCCACATAAATGCAATAATAGGTTGTACATAATAAACACACCGATCACCAGTACCTTGTTTATTTAAAAAAAACTCCTTAAATGCCAGTTGAGATCGTCCAGTGTCCATACATGTTTCACTTGTCTTTGATGAGGTTATTATCATAAAATCTGTCCAGTTGCTGCCCGTACGAAGAGCGGCACGTATAAGAGTTTTGACATTGGCTGGCGAGTTTTCTTCGTTACATAAATGAGGCAATGTTGAGAACTGTGACTTGTACGCGTCACGAGTTGTATTGCAGCGTTGTCTTTCATACTATTATATGAAATCACAGGCGGACATGTTATTCTATTGTTAAAGAGACGCGTTTGCGGGAGACGTTCTGTCAAACTAATATGATTTTTAGGCACGATTTCATATCATTCAGTGAAATAATTTGCATGCGGACCTCTTGAAAACATTTGCGCGGGATTGGGTAATATTCATTGCATCGTCATATACTGCAAGAGAAGAAAAAAATATACAGTTGTGGTGTTGTTGTCATTGAAAGCATCTTTAAAATCTCTTAAAACATCAGAACATGGTTGATCATCATCTGATGGCGCAATAACATATAACCGATCACAATGTAACACTATTAAAATCATATAGAACATCAGTTGAGTTGTTATTGGAGCAACATTACCAATAACGAGTGCATCAACTGAGTATTGCAATATATAACCACGCTTTGATGATGTCTGTGTTGCTTGCGTGGACAGATGAAAACGGATTTTTTAATCTCTGTCTTGAAAGCAATAGGTGATTTTCTTTGTCGTAATGTCATTGTACATTTGTTGCATAATAACAAATTGTTTCATATAGTGTCCACTACTGCTAGAAATAAAATAATGCAAGTAATATAGACCCGCAGTCAACATGGGTTCAATTTGAAGCAAACAAGTTTACATTCAATACAATGATATCGCGACCGAATACACTAGGCTATCGAGAACACCATCGAGCAAATTATCCAGGTGAAAAGTACATTCCTTAATATTATTATTGTACGCCTGGTCAATGGCTTAATATACGACATGACCCTAACAACCAATCTAATTTGGAAGCATATATAGACTGTTTGGAAGCTGAGTGTTACAAACATGAGTAACACATATCAAAATGATATGTGCACATAACGGTGTCCGGTGTTGTGAAACAGCTCGCCGGACTTAGCTTGCATGTCAGGATTACGAATCATTTCAAATACATCAACGAGTAGCACAACATCAGTGCTCATATACAGATCGTGATCGTCGCGAATATGTGCAGTTTAATGCTAGCCAAACAGTATTTGCATGTTAACAGTTGCTTGCAAAACTTCCAGCATGAAATAAAGACGAATGAAACGCTTTAATTTGAGGCAACTGCGTTTTATAAAACATTTCTCAGTCAGTCATGTACAACAAGGATAAACACAGTTATTCGTTAAGAGACTAGTATCAAAGATTGCGTAATGAAACGCATATATATTGCTTACAATCTTATCCAATAATGTATTCAGAAACTGTAATAAATATACACATTATAGCTGACACAGCATAAAAGTAATGCATGATTTCCATGTTGTTTGGAGTAACACTTGTTGGCGAGTTTCTTGCCGCGGCCAATATTTGGATAAACATGTTACCATCACAAGCTATGAAGCATCACATGGCAAGTTTATTTGTTAGAGTAACTAAGTGATTGTAGATTATATGAGCCGTATGCGCGTCATCTTTATGCGCTTGTAATATGACGTTGAAAACCAATGGTCCCAAATAGACCATGATAGATCTAGCAATGAGTGACATTGGCTATAATTAATTTAGTTGTACTAAGCTGTAGTTTAATCAATTTCGCTTTGACTTCCATCAATTTTAAAGAAACACCTCAAACGAGTCCTTGACGCGACACAATACTGGTGGTTTAGTTGTCGCATATATGGTGCATTGTAATTCGCATTGGACCTGTCCAGCGACCTCTGTTGTATTTGTTGTATTTGTCCACTCCTGATCTTCCATTGAATCATTAATAATTTTTAAGTAGCATACTTTAGTTTTCTTTGTAGTGCAGTGAGTTTGAGAATGTTTCACTGATGCCAACACGGCAATGGTCATGGTCAGTAGGCAGTTATTAGGTGTTAAAAGAATGCATGCAACGTCTGCATGAAAACGTTATATCCTTTCAATTCTTGTGTCGATTATGCAACCAGGCTAGATTCTTTTTTCATACACAATACATCTTTAAACATACCCTATCAGTCAGCAGCATCAAATAATCTCGCGAACACATGAATAACTGATTTAAATGTTTCAAATGTATTCATTGTAGCCATAGTAGCCTGCACACGAATAGGTGAATTACCGGAATTTGAGTTTATGTGGATGGTGTCGGTACGGTCGGTATTTTGGGGTCTAGTCTTAATTATCACTGGCCGAATGTAACTTGGACATAGTCTCCCAATCAAAACATCGATGGTCAGAATTCTTTATATGTATTACTGACCGCGGCGAAACTTTCGTGACCGTATTTAACTGGATACATGATATGGTTGATATAGCGAAATATGTATATCGATGCAACATTATATACAATACGACGGCGATGATTTATTTTCATCCTCAGACGCAACTAAGATTGCAAGAATGTCAAATCGTTTGGGCTTGATATTCGAATATTACGCTCACGTGGAATTGGTTTCATTTTTGTTGTTGCTGTTGTATTATCAAGCAATGTTGCATTAGCAACCTGTAACGGTCTGGTGTGTTCTAGTGCAACTAGGGGTCTCAATATTTCAAGTATGGCAGCTTTACACATATTGCTTGTTACTTGCAGTCCATGCTGTCGTGAAATTTGCTTTAACTGATAAACGGCCAAAATGCTTTTAAAGGCGAAAGCATTATCTAATTGAGAGGTTCAGTAATAACTTGCATTTATTGTTGTACGTTACCAGAATCAGAAACTTGAATCGCTGCAGTCCTAGCCATTATATTTTCTTTCTGCTTGTGTTTGGTTTATTTCCGTATCTTTTTATTTATTTCTGTATCTGTTTTTGTGTAACCACTTGTGTTTGTGCAATCATATATATGTGACATTTAATATTTATATTCATAATCAAACACGTTATTTAAATAATAATGTTCAATCAGGTCTGACGATCAGCCGTAGTGAAAGTCGGCTAAGATAAATACAAAGCGCAATTAAAACTTGTGCGGGGGCACATATAACATATCTCATTCAAACAAAACAGAACATGTCAGAGTGTGTTACACCCTAAAAACACCTCGCTCATCGTAATGCGGTCAAAACCAATAATGCTCTGGTGACATTAACGTTATTGGATCTACAAAAAGGCGGTTGACTTTCAAATACGAATAAAACAAGGGAAGGTCTCTTAATTATCAGGAAAGAACCATCCAAGATCCCTCAGGCAGATATCTTCGACTGACCGGTGCAACACACAACATGTCTACGCGTCTACTGACCATTCTTGATTTGATGATAAAAGTAATCGAGATTTTCCATGGTGTCTTTATGAGAGATGAACATGTATTAATGATGCCATGCACACATGACACGATTAGTTTGAAGACATGACCTTATATTCACTGGGTTGCATAGGTGTGACACCTCAGCATCATTTGTAGTATGACTCATATGGGCTTACTTTTTTGATCAGACACGAACACAACTACTGTTCTATTCGACTCTGAAGGTTAAAACTCGTTTTGATGGATCATTATGCGGTCACCGTGATCTTGATGCTTTGCATGCACAGGTTTGAATACAAACTATCAAGTCCAATACCTCATATGCTTTTATTGATTTCGAATTAAAGTATATTTAATAATATTAACATTAACGGACATAACACAGCGCGACGACATTGTGTTGATATGAGTCTGAGAAGGTTCCCACCAAAACAATTGTGACTGTGTTTTCAAAGGGCGTCGCTGTTGTTGAAGACAGATGAGCTTGAATGTTTTGAAGATCATGCTGGTAAACTACAACCTTCTGACGTGGACATTCAATATATTAATTTAAGTTGAAATGTGCTGTTTCTAAAAAACTTTGTTGAAATCCCTGACAAATGTGGAATTAAAGACAATGCCTTGCATTTGGGGTTGCTTATGTCAGAGACCACGTTGATGTTACTAATATTATATTAACACAACACATAGATGAAAACTTTGCAAATGTGCTACCACCATTATGTGTTGTAGTTTCATTTACAGTACACTCAATGGGTTCCTTTACATTATACCTAAAGATATGGTAGCAGATACAGATAATAACTGAAATTAATAAGATAATGAATGGAAATGATTGTGTTAATGTAAACGATTTTGATTAACCTCGAGCATTCATTCTAACCGTGCGCACGTCTGGATAGTATTTATTTATTACATCCGGTAATTTAACTGCATTTGTAAGTATTTATTATGGCCAATGAGTAGTAATACGAAACGAAACTGACAGCGGTTATTCACATTTTCTCACATATACATCATTATCATTTGGCACTTCAAGAAGTAATTCAGTCTGATACATTTCTCATCCACCAGAACGGGTAATTATTTGTCTTTGGTGCTTGTGTTTGAGGTTAGATTTATTATATAGTTAATGGATTCTGATCGTGATGATAAGGTTTCGGAATGTACTGTTGGTGTTCTAAAGCAATTTATCAGCTAACATTAATCAAGATTTTCCCCACTTGTTCACGTATACGTGCATTACAGTGGTATTAACATACCTTCGTATTGACTGGAATATAATGACGTTACGTGTCCTACATAAACTCATAGCTGGGACCCACGCTTATGTACCACAAACACCTCGCGGTCAGCTTGGAATAATGACATTCCGCATACAAAATTCTTAGTCGGTGACATCAGCACCATGGGATAAACATTGAGGAATTGTTTCTAGCTCGAATAAGGTCTTTGAGTCGTGTATTGTATTATACATAAACGAACTACAATGAACCCTCAATCTTACAATGTGCAAGAATATAATGAAGCTGAGACCCAGCTGCCAGATTAGATAATCAAGAACACCTTTCTGATTGTGAAATTCCAAAAATTATATTTGGATGTAGATTATATTTTTCTGTTTACTACAGCAACAACTGCTGTTCTTATTGTGGCAGGACTCGTTCGAACAACAACCATCATCGATGCACCGACTTGAATTATTGCTGGGGCATTACGGTCAGTAATATCTATAACTGCTGGTGTAAGGAAATTAAGCTCAATGCGATATTATTTACAAATACGTGTATATGTATAACTTCCTGCGTCTATTCAAGGCTGTCAACATAAGCTGTAACATGTATTCGTTGGCAACTTAAGATAAAATACCTATCGCTACCGAATTCATATTCGAGACAATGTTGGCGGATATGGAAACTAACCTATAAATTCGAGCTCAAAAAAGAAACCGTGAAGATATACAGAAACAAATGTCAAAAATAATTTGTTCCCGGTTTTCACTGCTATGCGTCATTGCATGACTCTGGACACTTACTCGTAATCACAGATACAGAAAATGAAAAAAACAAATGTTTCTTATTAAATGTTATCCATCTTTTATCCATTTCAGATAAAATGTAACCTTACAGAAATGCAATATTTAATGTAATGTTTATAAACTTAGGACTGTTTCAATTCAACAAAGCTGATCTGATGAATTTTTTCTTTCAGCCAAGACCCTGTCCTCAAAAAGTCTTGGAGTTCTCGCCTATCATATTCCTGTTAATGACGTGATGTTCCTCGCATTAGCTCTTGGGTTATTGGCAAACGACGTGGACCATCTTAAAGCTGCCGGGAATACAGGCAGGGATCTAATTCTGCGCGTTTTGATTACATGGCGAGACAAACATATTAAAGACAATTTCGATGAAATGATCAGCGAACTTGCCGAGGCATTGGAAGGGATTTTAAGGAAAAAGTTAGCGTCAGCACTTAGAGATGCATCCAAAATGAAAATGTGTTTGAATCACAAAGACATTGAAGAGTAAATGTTTGTTGCTGCTACGTAAGTCGCCATGTAAGTCTTTGAGACATACATGAAATATACATTATATCTATTTTCAGAACAAATAGTGGTGATGTTATGACATGCATTGTTTCAAATATATTTACAACTGAAAGGATAGGGCAGCAGACCACTGAATAAAAGGATAGTCGACTAGTGGTTCTAGTGTTCATAAAGAACGCAAAAATAGAAGTAGGGCTATCAGTTTTTTAAAATATCAAGGATCTATTATCTCAACAAGTGGATGAGGTTTTAAAATATATTTATTATAACAAACATAATTAATGCTTTGAAGCAATTAACCGTATGTATTATAATGCAGAATGCTTCATGAAATCATCCAGTAGAACGCAGAACCTAAATGTGATATATCAGAAGTTCCTAAAGATCAGTTTTGGCTCGACAAAGATGTCACAGCCACTGAACACAAAGCTAAAATACTACACTGCTTAATATATAAGAAACCACTAGAATCACTAGAAGATTTAAAATTCGATATACGTATGTGTATACATATCTGACAAAAGCAAAGAAATGCAAGATGAATTAACTCAAAACTTGCTAAAGATAATCTAATACAAGTTATTTGCGAGTCCTAAGGAACTGAATCTTCCAACTTAATTACAGATTCTACAGCATGCTATTCTACTAACAATCACTATATTTTACATTGTCATTGCACGGAACTCATTTTGCTATATCTGCATTAGGTGGTCTGACATGTGTGCCAGCATTATCGTGCATACATCGAATACTATGCATTTTTGGAAGTATTCTGTATCAATTATGGCAAACTTCCTGAAATCGGATTGCTTCGTCTGTTTGAGGTTTGGGTTTTTATTATGCCTCTGATCTTAAAATGTCCATTGGTCATTTAGTAAATATATTATTTGTGTATATAGATCTACCTCAAATGCATTTGCACATAACGAGTTAGGAATGATTATCATAGTATGAATACAAGATTCTTAAATGTTGGTTGATAATTCTTAAGATGTAATAAGACATATATATTATCGAATGCAACAATATACAATTCAGTTGGAGAGATCATTGTGATCGCTCTGCTAACAAAGTTAAATATCTTCTATGTATGGAGGGATTAGATAGTATGTACTGATGTCAGAACTTGAATGACGAACACGTGATAGAATGTTTTGTTACAGATATGCATATATGTTTTAAGCACAATCGTCACGATGAAATTTTAAAACAATGAGACGAGATTTCATTTTTCAACCATATTTTGAATTATTTAGAGAAGGGTAATTTCGTCATACATTAAATTAGTCATGTGTATTTAATCAGAGGTAATATGGGGAAATAAGAACATATTTGGTATTAAAAAATATTGTTGCAAGCTTTAAGTGCTATTGTCGAAAACGAAATTATTTATATTACTGCTTTCGCACTTTATGGAGAATTCCGACGAATATAATTATAAACCTTTGTATATTAAAGTTAGGAACCTTTAAGAATTTTATACAACATGATACTAGAAAAATAATGATGACTAGGTTTACTATAAAATTTATAAGATTAGAGAACCGTTTAATAATCAGCTCCTAAATCATTCATTTTAGAAAAACATCACCAAAATTATGTTTGCTCCTTAAGAGGTTTATGGTTCTTTTTAATTAATATTAAGTAAGTACATATATATATATATATATATATATATATATATATATATATATATATATATATATATATATATATATATATATATGTATGTGTGTGTATATGTGTGTATATGTGTGTGTTCGCATATCATTTATTTGTTACAATATATAATCTATAGAGATTTGTTCTTAGTAATTGAGAATCTGTATTGTAAAGATATATGCATGAAATTGAGTAAATACTCAGTTTGCGGGTACAATACGTAGTTTCAATCAGTTCATAAGGTGGCTTCGGTTCATATTATTACTATCCTTAGTCTTAGTATTATTGCTTGTGTTACTAATATAAATAGTATTATTATTATTATTATTATTATTATTATTATTATTATTATTATTATTATTATTATTAAGAATATTGTTTGTAATAGACGTGTTAGTAGCATTCGAAGTATTATTGTACATATAAGCTTGATGAGAAAGAGGTATTGAGTCAGACAGATACAGAGACAGAGAAATGGAGAGAGAGAGAGAGAGAGAGAGAGAGAGAGAGAGAGAGAGAGAGAGAGAGAGAGAGAGAGAGAGAGAGAGAGAGAGAGAGAGACAAAGGAAAAGAATATCAAACTTAATAAACATAATTAAAATTCTAGTAATTTAATAACGCCCCTGTTCAAAGCTTCTTATTCAATTTGCATATTTCCTTTGTCTAACTCTTATTAGCAATGATGATACAATACCAGTGTTTAGGATACATATAAAATAAAGGAACATTTCGTAATTGCAAAGTTAAAGGAATAGGCTGTATGCAATGACGCATCCAATGGAACGATACGGTACTATACATTCCAAGAGTTAACTTTCAATGCAATCCTTTCAATGATCACCACTCTTCCCTTTAAAGGCATACGTGTCAAATCTCTTTAATATATGAAAGGTTTAGATATTGCATATCAGTTTGTATTACAACAATAGGTTGCAAATGTCACGACTAACACGATAACTAGCGGCTACCTTGCTACCTATTAATCTTTGTTAATGTTTGACACATAGGTTTAACGGTCTGATTTTATATCTCTGTGCGTGAGTTATCTGCTTTCAAGTGATGTTGCTAGATTAAATAGAAGGTTTCTTACATTTTATTTTTCTGAATAAAAATGTGTTTTCTTCTTTGTCTTGCGGGGGAATGAGGGTATTCTTTTGACATTTATATTTGCTGAAATCAATTGACCTATTGAAGTAAGTAAAGCCATTATCTCTGAATATCATCGAGTCCTTTATGTATGTATGTATGTATGCGTGTACGTATATGTATGTATGTATGTATGTATGTATGTATGTATGTATGTATGTATGTATGTATGTATGTATGTATGTATGTATGTATGTATGTATGTATGTATGTATGTATCTATGTATGTTTTTTTCCGGAAAGATGGCTGCCATCGCTTAACAGCTCGAGATAGGGTCTTTCGATTTTGTGCTATATTTATGATGTTTGTGCATGTTCTCTATCATCGTCTACATTATTGTGTTTCATCATGCATTGGCTGTTCCGTTCGTATGTGTTAACTCATCTCCTTGTGTTGGAAACGAGAACATTTAGAATTTTTATCAGCGGTTTTGTCCCAATGTTAAGACGTCATTTGTTTTTGAATAAACCGCCGTCACGTGACCGCTTACAATATGACGGATCCTCATTAATTGGATTAAATGACCACACCTGGGTCCTAAATACTACACTGTGCTCAAGACTGAACGAACATTCATCATTTCGTAAATATAAACGGAAGCGACGAAAAAACGTTCTTTCAAAGCTGGCAGGCGTAAAACAGGAAGAAGTCCAGTTATCTCCCTTTCGCCCGTAACGGATAAACAGCTTAAAAATTCTGCCGTTAATTTTAATAACCTGGTTCAAATTCCTCTTAAATCGTCAACCATTGTGTCAACTGTCCCAGTGATACCACTACATATTGCATTGTTCAACGCTCAATCAGTAGGATCACCGGAAAAGAGCAAAGAAATTGTTAATTTTATCAACGACCAGAATATTGACGTCATCTTCCTGACACAAACTTAGTTACATTCCGCAGGTGATGAATGTAAGTATGCGGATTTAACACCCAGCGATTACTTCATCAAGTCGTTCCCCCGCAGCTCTCGCGGAAGTGGAATTGCTGTAATTACAAAGAATTCCATGATCAAATGCCTTAGTACAACACAACCTTCAATTTCTGCCAAACAGCGTTTGAACTAGTTCAAACAACGCTCACACTGGAACAAAGGTCAGTCTATTTTTTCTGTCTCTACCGTCCTCCTCCTAGTAGAGAAAACAAGCTGACTTTGACTGTCCTGGTCAACCATACATGTCAGAACTCCTAGATTCCATTCATGCTTTCAATTTTAAACAGTCAGTTAACCAGCCTACCCATAAACTTGGTCACATTTTAGACTAGTTTCTTTATAGACCTTATGATAATATTCTGCAATGTACCCTTGTATCCCACGAACTTTCATCGGATCACCTCTGCATTGTATGCCATCTCGACGTATCAGTCCCTAACCCTCCACCTCTATTTCTTACTAAGAGAAACCTCCGTATGATAACTAGAACCATATTCATGCATGACATCCAAGAAAACCTAACAACTTTCGCACATCCAACAGCGGAACAACTTGATAACTGCCTGCGTTCATTGCTTGAAAATCATGCCCCAGCCAGCAAATGCAAAGTAACAATAAAAAAAGTGTTCTCCATGGTATATCTGTGTTAGGGACCAGCTTCACACTGCTAAAAGACATCAACGAAAAGCAGAGAGGTTTCGGCTTTCCACCATACTCACTATTCATAAACAAATCTACGAAGCCGCTAACAATAACCTCACATACATAGTCCATTTTGCCAAATCATCCCACTACAGTACTAAAATCACGGAGAGTTCCAGCTGCAAAGAGCTCTTGGAGATAACTAACAAACTAATGTCAAGGAAGAAATGTACACTACTTCCAACAACCTTCTCTCCACTAGACCTATCAGACCAATTTGCAAATTTCGTCGATGACAAAGTATAAACCATTAGAGATTCGCTTAACGGCACAATTACAACTGATTTTTTTTACCATACTGTTATGATGCAGAATTTCAGCGACAACCAATAGGAGCATTTTAGCGTGTTTCTATTGATTTAGTACGGACAATCGTGATGAAAAGTGCACCAAAGTCTTGTAAACTTGATCCAATTCCGAAATCACTGCTACTTGAGTGCTTAGACCCAATATTGCCTTCACTAACTGATGTTATTAATATCTCTTTCTCTCATCAGGGAAATTCCTATCATTTTTCAAAACTGCCATCGTAAAGCCACTGCTAAAGAAATCAACACTGGACCATAACGATTTAAAAAACTACCGCCCAGTTTCTAATCTCCCATTCATATCAGAAGTCTTAGAAAAGGTTGTTCTAACTCAACTTGTATCTCATTTGAATTCAAAAAGTCTTTTTAGCAATGCACAGTCTGCATATCGCCCTCGCAACAGTACGGAAACTACTCTTCTGAAAGTATTTAGTGACATTCTGTCTGCTTTCAATAGCGGAAAGATTACAGTCCTCACTCTCCTGGATTTATCTGCAGCTTTTGACATAATAGATAATGATATATTACTTCACCGTCTCAAGCATGTATTTGGCATTCAGAATATAGCCTTACAGTGGTTCAAGTCCTACTTAGTTAACAGGACCCAAATTATATCTGCGAACGGAATATACTCCAGCCCAGTTGACGTATGTTGTGGTCTTCCACAGGGATCTGTTCTTGGACCTGTTCTCTTCGTTAAGTATACTCAGCCTCTTTCAAGTGTCATAGATCATCACCCAGTGTCGCACCAATTGTATGCTGATGACACCCAAATATACAAGTCTAGCCACCCAACTGAAGTTTATGCTACCATACATGGTGTAGAGAAGTGAATTTCTGATGTGAAATCATGGATGACATGTAATAATCTGCAGAGGAATGATGATAAAATTGAGGCTATTCTGATCACAACACAAAGACTTTTTCATTCACATCCTTTACCTCAGACAATAAATATTACCAGCACCAAAATTAAATTCTCACAGTCAGTACGGAACCTAAGCGTTACTCTAGACAGTACTATCACATTGCACCAACATGTCATATGCAATGCTGCATATCTTGAATTGAGACGCATCAGTTCATTTCGTAAATATCTTTCAGTTGATGCCACAAAACACTTGTGTGTTCATTAGCACTTTCAAGACTGGGCTATTGTAACTCAATTCTGTCTAGTTCGTCACAGTATTTACTCCAGAAACTTCAAAATGTTCAAAACACAGTTGCACGGATCATCTTTAGAGTACCTCGATCAGAGAACACCTCACCACTGCTCTGTACCCTACATTGGTTATCAATTCGATACAGAATCAAACACAGAATATATTTATTTATATATTTATGTATGTTTGTATGCATGTATGACTGTATCTATGTATGTGTGTATGCATACATGTTTGTCGTAAACAGTTTAATACGAAAAGAGACACGAGCAAGTCCGTTACATTCATCAGAGCTTTCTATTGGTAGAATACAAAGTGAAAATTCAAAGGAATCTCAAAATAAATCTTAATAAATAATCCTTCCATGTTGAGTCACAAGTCTAAACTTTTAGAATATTCTGATTCAATTCCAATCATACTAAATGTTGTGGTGAATCAGAAAATGTATAATCCATAATATTTTTGAATGCACGCACACTAATCCTAAAGTTGTTTTTAAGTTGAAGAGTTCAGTCAGGGTTTGCAATTTAAATATATAATTTAAACAAATGATTCCTAAAGAATTTTTCTGAACAATCCGACCATATATTGGCTAATAATAATTTTACTTTATTTTACAAAATCTCTTTATATACATTGCAACTTGATCTAAAAAGTATTTTCTGAAAATTCCAAACTGTTGTCAACAGGTTCAATTCCACAACTTTCCAAACTTGAACGTAAGGTTGGGCACTAAACTTAAGACACATGTCATGTAGGTGAGAACTCTACTATCATCAGTCATAGACAAAATGTCAAAAGTACAATATACATAAATAGGCATAACACATTCATATATAAATAAATATAAAGATTAATAAAATACAAAGATTTATTTCTCATATAGACACATAGACATATTGCACTATAAGAATTAAAATTACATAAGAAGATTCATTATGAATGTCGCATAATATGTGCACAATAAATCAATAAGGTAGTTATATGCACCAAATTATCATGATGCGCTTAATGTTACCATTGCGTTCTTCCAATATCAGACTCCACCTTAGCAATCTCAGATTATTGTTTTCCATTGTGGTCAGGATAACACAGTGGTTGTGATCACTGAATGATAGCAAATTGATTCTGATCAGTAAATAAAATTATCAGAGGAGATAAATAAGCATACTCTTAAAATTCCATTTTAGTGACATTATGCGTCTTGATATCGGTAGTACACAATGAGGAATTAACTACCTGGCTTAGGCACGTACATGTGATCTTCAGACAGTGTGTCTTTTTATATGAAATAGTTCTCAATTAAATATTGAAATTAAATTTTTAAACATCCCTGTTAAAAGGATTCATTCTATAAGGATGCTGTTTCACTGATGTAGAATTTATAATCTACAGTCTCTTTCTTAATACAGATTGTATTGGCTCGTGATAGATCGTCAGGAAACAAATTCACACATTCACATAATAATAGTTTTAGTAAATTATAATATTTTTGTATATATGACATTGTCTGATCCAGTTTGTTTAATACTTCTAAATTCAGAAGGTCACTACATTCCGATTGCATTCCGTGTTTTATATCCACACTGTTTGGAAAGAGTGCAGCTAAACATGATTAAGTAATTAACCGTACCATAACTACCAAAATAATCCTTTAGCTTATTTGTATGATACAGTCTTTTCTGTTTCTTGGTCTTATGAGTGCTAATAATATCAATAAAGGCATTTAATATGTTCTCAATTTCATAGGGATCATACAATTTAGCTCAGAGAAAGTTTGATGTGTGTTAAAGAGGGCTAGAAATCTATCAATGTATTGAAAGACAACTTCAGCTATTCATACTTGTAATGTTTTAGTTTGGAGAGAGACGTATACCATTTGCTACTTCAAAAGACTTCGATAACGTATACTTCAAATCATGGTCAATAAAATAATATCTTCTAACGTTCAGTTTAAAGAAAGTCCTTAATAAACTAGCTTAAAAGGTCTATGTATGTTATATGCAACGATTCTTGAATTATTCACTAACAGAGATTAATAGTAAATGAACACCACAATCCCAATCTCATCCTGTCTCAAAGGAATATAACAGACTCTCGTCGTCTTCAAACTTTGTTCAACTCTTTATACAACCCTTTGATTTTCTAGGCGGTGGGCAGCCAACTTAATCTATTTTAAACCTGAGTAATACATAGATTGTTGAAACATTCCAGACATAGTATTTGAACGTTGATAAAATATTGGAAGGCCACATTGTTTTTAAGAATGATATATACACGTTTGGTATGATTTTTGTTTTAATATTTCTAATTGCAATTACCTTTGGACACACATTATGTTCAATAGGTATTGGTTTCCTGAATTGGTTTAAGGTAAGATACCGACGCTGTCTATGAAAACACAATAGGTCAATAGCTAGATTAGGTCACGTTAACCAACGTTTCAGTATTTTTGGTATTAATACTCTTGCATCTGCTCAAAGCGGTGATCTGGACAATAACGTGTTGTCTCTGCTAATATATTCCCGTCGCTTTATTGAAATCAATAAAAATTTTTATCCTCCCTTTTAAAATATCCTACTGTCTTCCTAAAATGCTCTGTAAAAACTATATCGGCTCTTGATCTCTCTATCTCTCTTAAGAGATTTAGAAAGAGGCATTAAGCTGCAGCAAAATATTGAGGTGGTCATGCGCTTTGCAAATTGGGCCTTTAGTCTTACGAATATAAATAACACGGCGCTCATCCTTGAGCTGTAGCTTAGCAAGCCGTCGTAGTCATTCGATCGGCTATTTGTAATGACCTTGCAGGCTTTAGAGGCTGTGGTCAGCTAAATTGTGGCCACAGCTTCGAAAACTGTCCTAGTTTCGTCTCTATGGAATGAAGAATCTGTATTGTCTTTTACTTTTTAGCGGTTTTTGGAAGCAAATGGAAAGATCGCAAGACAGGCATTGTCTGTGCTTTGCTCCACTACCACAGAGACAAGTTCCAAAATGGTATACAAACAAATCTGAACAGTAATATATCCTATTCACATGCCAACGGTAATATTCTCCAAAAGAAAGGTCATGAGTTTAAATCATTCTGTGTTTTATGAGTCTTGGCTTAACCCTGTGTTCTGGCGATCGAATATGACATCCTTCCTTCACGGTTTGTCATTATCAATCCAGAGGTAAGTCATAGACACTCTAGGTCCAATTTCTGTTGCACATACATTAGCACACCAGGCAACCGTATAAAGACTGTAGTAGGGGAAACAGGCAAAGGTGAGGTCAATGACCTCATCATTGTTAACCTTTTGAGGACACACCTTCTCTCCAAACTGGCTGACGACAGGTGTGAGGTGCATGGAACAGACACCTAAATATTGTCAGTTGAAGATTAGCCGCATACATTTGATACGTATAGTGACGTACAAATTCGCTTACAGATTAGATTTTCGGTTGGATCCAACACAAAGTGCAAACTTTGTCGGCGCTTATAAAGGTACACGACGTTGCTTGAAAGGGTATAATGTCACATGACTAATACAGGCATGTTAGGTGTGCTTTTGAAAGACATTGAATAAGCACGAGACGATCAGCAACAAGAACAAAGGATACGAGTCTGGAGGTTTCTGACGCTATTTGTCAGGCCGATATGTGTATCTTGAAATATTAAAATTCTCAAACACTAGCATCCCGATGGTACTACAACTCTGCAATGGTCCACATCTGACATGAGGAAAAACTTTCACGCATCACCATGCCACAGTAATTTGACAAAAACATGTCTATACTCACAACCTGATCCTACTATAAGGCCTATTCCAACACCTAAGGTATCCAAAACACGACTTCCAAAGTTAATTGTGCATCCTTTAAGCGCTGGTGCAACAGTCAAGATTGAATGAGCATTGCATATTATAGTTGTGCGGTCGGTAGAGACAAACTAAGCGATCTTAAATTTAATATCTTTTTTCCTGCAAAAGTGCAAAACCTCTTTGCGGAATCCAGGTCCACAGCATAAAACGAAGTGCGCGAAAGTTCAGTCGGCTTCGCAAATTGTTGGACATGCCTACTTCACAACTCACTGATGTTTTGGGAAATACATACATACCGATTTGGATGAACTTTCTTGCACTGAGAGTCACTTGACACATGCGATATTGTTCTTTGGTGACAATACCCGCATAGCAATAAAAGCATATATATACCAGACCATCATTCATGAATGTGTAAGACGGAGATGAATGAATGCTCCCTCGCGTGGTCTTTTCTTTATGTGCTATTCCTGAGCACATTTCATGTTTATCGTACTTCAAATTGCCATAACCGTTTAGTGGAACTGGTTTTACAAGCATTCAATTGTTTGTTAAAACGTATGACAAAGGCAAATTCTAAAAACAAAATTCCTGACATACGCGCGAACGATAAAGTGTGAATCAACGGTGTTTTTCCTGCTATTATCGTGCATAAAGTGAGCATAGCACATGCTAGATCTACTCTAGCATGGTTGCTTTAAAGAAATAATGAGATTATGGAGCTTAATCTAATGGTTGCTACCCATATAAGTACAAAGAACAAGTCCGTGATATTATGTCAAATTATCTAGAGCCGGTCATCATTTATTAAAGGTTTGGGTTCTCCAACGAACCAAATCCCATAATGAATTAAAGGTTCATTTCACATTACTTATAGACGAATTATAATGTTTTATGTATCAATATAACAAAGACCCAATATGCTCTTCGGCTGGAAAGGATCGCCTGAAGCCTCCTTACTGGTAGACACGAACAGCGTCACGCTTTATCACTGTATGCATAAGCTCGCAGTAAACTTTTGTATATTGTACTGATACAACATTATTGGTTATTGAGCATTGGTGTGGTGAGACATTGCAACATATACAATATACATAGATCAATGTTTATAATCAGCCAGATTACGATATTATTTTGGTAAAGAATTGGCCTAACAACTCCTGACGTATCCAACATAGATAAAGCACACTCTCTTTCTAATCAGTCGTTTCCATTAAATAAAACATGACCACCACTCACTAAACAACCATTTTGTCAAAAAGGTACTCTCCCAAATGACTTAGCAGTTCATCAGATCCGTGCTCAGCCTAACCGTGGTGGAGGCAAATCACCCATCTTACATTTACTTAAGGCATGTTTTGATCTCACTTCTTCATTTATTACATATATGCTAACTAATGCCTTGGATGTTCTATAATGGAGCGAGAAAGAGAGACTTACTGACTGCTAGAGAGACAGAGAAAAAGCAGAAAAGGAACGAATAAAATAAAGAGAACAACGAGAAGAACAAGTAGACGGACAAGAATAAGAAAAAAATATCCTACAACTGACACAGTTCAATATTTCATTATAAAATGAATCATACCATTGTATATCAAATTATACAATGATTCCAAATTCCAATTTCATTTCATGATCGACAATAAGTGCCATTGTAAGTTCTATCCCTCGAACAACTAATTTCCTCCTAACTTTAAGGAACGTAAACGATTCTGCCTTTGTAACTCTTGACATTATGTATGTTATATTTTTTTAAATATTTTCTCTAAGCATATTAAGCTGATTAAGACGTCAGATTCCATGGCTCCTGTCGTCATTAAGCAAATTCTTAATTCCTTATGACCCATATACTGGATCGAACTTGACAATGATGATTTTAAAGAGTTGATTGCAAAACAACATTTCAAACTGAAAGGCATGTACGTCTTTGTAATATTCAGAAATATATCAATTAATTTATTAGTTATCAAACCCCACGCATTAGTGAACTTCATATAAGCCATTTTATTTATTGTCCCTCATGTAGCATGATACACCTATTTATATCATTAGAACCCGTTGGAATGCATGATCAGCCTTTCCACACTTGACTATGGAGATCTTGAAAAGTGTTTCTACTTCTTGTTTGCTTTGCAATGGACGCATAATAATTGTGTGGTTTCGTCGTAGGTAGAACGGTTTCATCAACTCATGAATGGAATGATAATGCAGGACAGGATGTCAAACAGCGATAGTCTTTCATCAAAATTATATATAAACCATATGCCTTTATCGGTTCAAGCTAACAAACAATGTGGTGTTACGAATATCAAACTAATTTTGTATTATTCTAGCAGAAGCCTTATGCAGGTAACATGAAAAGAGCTTATCACTTGTTCAAGACTTACTGATCAAAATAGATGAATAGTTAAATCAACAATAATCTACATAATCAGCATTAGTGCGAAAACTTTGCTGTTGCAAGTACCTCACTGTAATATCCACGGAAATTATGGTCTCGGAGGCGTCTGGTACAGCATTTTCTCTGCCGTCATCAGGTGTTAATATGAGAGCGAATGAAGCTGCCGCTAGAAACGAGTATAATTGGGGGTTTGGGGGTTTGGATGGCTTACAAATTTAACAAATGAAAAAGACATTAAGCTTCCGTAACGTTTAATACTCTTTAAGCTTCTTTGCATTCTTAAGCATCCGTTTTACACACACACAAAATTATTATCTGTTATTCAAATTTCTTTAAATAAGTTCTTTTTGCTTTGTTAAAGCCTGCCAAAACCAACATTTCAGCAAAGCCTATTGGGGTAGTAATAGTTTTCTCTCCTAATAACCAAGTCTTTCATCCACCATTCCGACAAGGAAAAAAGATCTCCCATCAGTCCACTAGCCCCTAATCGTTTACCCACAAAGTACACCCACTTATTATTATGGCAAAAGTAGTAAAGAGGGGTAAAATTCTTAGTTTCTAAATGCCGGATTGTTACAAGTTTTGAAATGGAAATCCGGAAATTTGCTTTTCTAACGTACTTTACTTGATTGTGTATCAGCCCTTTGGCCCATATTCAAAATCATATCAATTACGTAGAAACGATACGGTGCATAACGGAAGAGCCTGTTGGGTAATACTGAGGAAAATATTCAAGTTTTTTTGTAACAAGTTTGCATATATGTTGCATATATTTACATTTCTGGCATTTGTTTATTCAGATCATGTTGTGTGGTTGTTTTTTAATTGTGCAAATAATGTGAAGAGGGTCAAAATGGAATGCTGGAGGGACAAAATGGAATGCTGAAATCTTTCTTGGGAGATTTGTAATTGATAGACCCACATTTAAGGTAAGGAGTTCGACTTTTTGGAAGTAAAATTTATATCTTGGAGTTAGGTTAGTTGGAAAAGCCATTTGTAACCTCAGCCAATTTATCTCACAAATTAAGCCATACCAAAAAAAAATGTACACCAATTATTTTGTCTAGTTTGATCAACACAAGTGTTAGTCACCTATTTGCCAAGGTATAATTTTTGGCATCAATTCTTACTGGTCATTCGTTACTACTTCAGAAAGCAAACACATCTGAAACATGCTTTCTATCTAAAGTTTTGTAAACAGATTTTGTTTTTTTCCCCCAACAGCATCTTGATCATGAAATGCTGGCAAGGCAGGTAACACCAGTGGGGAATGGTTGCATACACAGCTTTTTGTGTGAATTATTTGGCTGTCTCATTATTAGAAATCTGAACTTGATATTTCAATCACTGATCCTAGTCCTGTTGTGACCCAATATTTACTGTTGTATTCCCATTTTCCAGAATCCATGAATCAATCACTGACCTTTAGTGAATTCCTAAAGATTACCATGATGTAGCATGGACAAACGTCAAGTCTTTGTCACAATTCTTGTATATGTAAAACTCTTGAAAGACCATCCTTTGTTTTCTGCACACATCCCACCCCCACCCCAATTGTCTGCTGAAGTCGCTGACGTTTTAAATTGCTTTGAATGGCAATTCCATGACAAATGTGACAATAGATGTTTCATCTCACCATGACAACAGGTATCAAACTCAGAGAAGTCTTTTTTTGAGTTACATATGTTGGTCACACTCGTGTCTCATTTGTGTTCAGTCATTGCAATTGAAAACTCTATGTATATGGACTTGAAATATTTCCTAGATTTAAACTGGTATGTAGTGGCAAGGAGCAGCAGAGGAGGCGAATCAGACGACATATTTTTAAGTAATCCCTCATAAATAACGGCTTAAACCAATGAAATCAGGCCAAATGTGTGTGTGAATCTGATATCGTTTCATGGATTAGGCCCAACAAAAAAAATCAGTGAAATCAATGAAAAATCAGTGAAATCAATGAAATAAAAAAAAAATGACTGATTTTCAACCGAATATTTGATCCAGTCCGATACGATATCGTGTCCCCCTTCAGGACGAAAATCCCTTCAGGATTGAAAGTCCCTTCAGGACTTTACAAACAGACTTATTTGTAAAACCTCCTCTTGTAAATCAATCAGATTATTAGACTGGTCAGTGAGTTTGAAATTAATTCTGGTTAATGAATTATTATGACATCGCATATAGACTGGATTCACCGGGGACTCAATTATTAAAAATCCTGGAGGAGCTGTTGGTGCAAATGAATACAAAATATATCCCTGCTGAGCTTGATTTGATCGTTCGAGATTAATTTGATAGCTTCCTTCGATCACATCACACACTAAATTGATTGCTATCACCGATGAAATATTCACATTGAACGGAGCAATATGCCTGCCGCCGCCATCTGGGTCATTATTATGTTTGAGGATTTTTATTTCCTGTGATGTTGTTTTTTTCCATGTATCATGAATTATTTTAAAACCAATATCGATGGCATCATCGAGAGATTTTTGTAGTTCTAAGAGATTATATCCTGGTAGATTGAATTCGGAAATATTTTCTACGCTTATATGATATTTTGTCGCAAATTTTATTTTCGTGTTAGGGTGTCTGACAATGGATACCTCTCGTATGATTAGTAAATGAAATATATTCATGTCACTGAGGATTATGTTACATGTTTCTATGACGCTGATAAATTCATCTCGGGTGAGAGTACCGGATTTAAGGGATATTAACAACAGTGAAATATCGTTATTGAAACCTGTGAAATTTTCAGTGATTTTATCCTGTCGAGTTATGTAGTATTTCTCCCCTCCCTCATCTGATTCAGTGAAAAAATTCAATTTGTCATAATCGCTATAGCTTTTTATTAGATTGTCAAGTTTTGTCCTGTCTGTGACATAATCAGTTTTTTTTGGTTCTGGTAAATCAACGGTTTTTCCCCCGGGTGGTAATTCAGGCCATCCTAGTACGGTCCTTATTGAGCTTTGATAGACATCTACGACATATCCTTCTGTGCTTATTTCAATGGCAGATGATAGTGTTGGCTCATGAAGTGTTATAGCTATTTTTGATTCTTTTCCAGTAATCTATTTTATTCTACGCGCGAATTCATTATTGATTTGTTCGATTTGGTATGATCCGGTTGGTATGGAAACAACATTCCAGTCTGGGGTACCGTCTGGTTTATTCTTATTTGCAAATACCAGTGAATTATTGGGTTGTTGACCACCAAATGATTTTGATCTGATATTAGGCCAGCTATGATACACTCGTAATTTTGCTAGCGCTATCTCCTTCACTGGGACCGGAGAGGGGAAATTCACACTGAATTCTGGATTCGTTGATGTTATTGATATCATGCTGGTTTGTACTGGGTTTGTATTCTCCACTATTTGTTGAAGTAATTCCATCGGTGTTGTCATTGTTATTATACTCATGATGTATTTCTAATTTTGATACTGCGGAATCATAGACACGTACCATCACTGAGAACTCACTATCTGATATCGTTGAGGTTATTGAGATCATTTTGGTTTTTTCTGATTCCATCGGTGTTGTCATTGTTATTATACTCATGTTTTTGTATTTCTAATTTTGACATCGCAGAATCATATATATCTACCATCGCTGAAAACTCACTCTCTGATATAATTGTATCATCGAGCGATGACGATATCAATGAGGATAATTGCGAGCATGCAGTGGACACAACATGAAATTTAATCACATAGTCTTGTAGTTTCCGTTGGCTGCATGATGATATTTTTTTTGTGATTATTGAAATTATTCCAGCGATTGTTGTTGCCGCAGAAATGCAAATTGGAACAGCTATCGGGGCCATCATTGTTACTGAAGACAGTATAATACCAGCTCCGGTGATTACACCACTCACTGAATACACGGTAACATCAATTGCGGTAATTCTCCTGCGATATTTTTTAATTTTCATTGCATACTCCTCAGACAGGGTTTTGAGTCTAGTTTGATACTCTCTGACCTGATCATAGCGATATTGCGATGCTGAAATCATTTTTATTTTAAAAACGCTAGCGTTTTCAATTGTGAAATCCTTTCAATTTTCAACTTAAATTCGCTACGAATTCCACATACCACGTTGTTGAAACCCTAACCAAACTTTTATCAGTAGATGATATCGTGAACTTTTCAGTTGTATTCTTGTCGATGATCGTTGAAATCGTATTATTGACCCCGGATGAACTGGACGATGAAATATTAAATTGAGACAATGGTGTTACTAGTGTTAATCGATAAATACCCTTAACGGTTGCAGTGATATCTAATTTGTTGTTTGTAGGTGTCCACTCAAATGATCCGTGTTGGATCGTGTACACGACGTTGTTGGTTTTCTCATGAGGAATTTTTGTTTTTTCAATGACTTATCATCCTCGAAAAATCACCTTTGATGGCTTCGATGAAGATTTTCGTCTCATCGATGAATTTTTTGATATCAGGGAGTTTTATGTCGAGTTTATCGAATGTAGTTCCAAGAAATTTATCCACGATATTTATACGAAAAATTGAAAACTGTTTTCCGCTATCCTCAATTCTAGATTGAAGTGTTGTTAGTTCCAACACAGAATTGTTTAACTCATCGTTGAGAATTTTTAATCGATCTGTAATCGTCGAAAAAAGTACACCTGGTTTGAGTTTACCCTGATCGAAAAATAGCGCGATAGTATTCTCAATTGCGTTTCGTTGTTTAACTAAAATATCATCCAACGACACATCACTGGTTTTCAATTTACCCTGATCGGAAAATAACGCAACGGTGTTCTCGATTGCGTTTTGTTGTTTAACTAAAATATCATTCAACGACACATCACTGGTTTTCAATTTACCCTGATCGGAAAATAACGCGATAGTATTCTCGATTGCGTTTTGTTGTTTAACTAAAATATCATCCAGAGAAATATTACTAGATTTCAATTTACCCTATTTGTCTTGAAATACAACTATCTCATTAGGATCAACATTTACTAAATTCAACGTCTCAGCGATTTCATCTTTAATTTTTTTTGTTATATCCTTGATAGAATCAGGGGTTGCAGTGTCATCGGGTTTGGGTTTCAGAGGTCTTCCCCAAATATCAATCATGTTATTGTAAAACTCTTTCTCTCTCTAAAAAGCGATTGCTGGTGTAGTCATTTACGACAATGTGTGGTGGTTTTCTAGATGCTGAAATAGCGTTAAGGACATTTAATACTTCGCTGCCGCATATTGGTGGGTCATTGATTTGTTGTGTTGGTAGCGTAGAATACCAAGTCTTCATTGGAAAAGTTTTTATATAACGCATAAACTCTTTTGGCGGGGCTAATCCATATGAATCAAAATAGACAATCCCACGTGGATCAATAGCGTATGCAACCCAGTGAGTTCCAGGTCCGGTGCTGTTATCGAGATTAATAATACCTGTTTCAGTTTTGTTTGGTTGATGTGGTAATTGATCTTTCATAAAAACACCTCTGAAATTTTTTATGGCTAGTTTTTTAGCAGCATCCATTAAATCAAAATTGGACATGGGAACCATCGAAGATTTGGGAACCATAGGTTCCTCAATTAATAAACCGTTCCTGGTAGTCTCAGGCCTGATCCGTGAACGGATCTCCCGCTGTACCATGAATACGGGGTTCCTGGTAGTCTCAGACCTTTTCCGCTGTACCATGAATACGGGGTTCCTGGTAGTCTCAGACCCTTTCCCCTTTTTTTATATCCTTGTCCAGTTGCCTTTTTTAGTGCCATTCCTGCTGCAGTACCAACGGCTCCTAACGCCGCTGCTTTAGCCACCGCTGGGGCTGCTGCTGCAATCAATGCTGGTATTGCCGCTAACAATGGAAATATACCACCCGTTTTCATCATATTTTTGATAGCAGCCGCAGAAAGAGTAATCTGAACACCTTTTTCGGCTACAAGTGCATCATTGAAATGTTTTATTTGACGAGTTGTCAGCGATAATTTATTTGCACCACCAGTCATTTGATTAGGTTTCAACGTGATTGTGGTTCCACATTTTTTAGCCGATTCTGATTGCAATTTTTTGATTTGACCAGGAGTTAACGCAACACTAATAACACTATATGACATGTTATACATAATAGATTGATTCTAAATCGAGACAATCGTTTAAAGATTTTCTACTGGGGCATCTACCACTCTCATTCTTCCACCAACACCTTCAAGTAGAGCAGCAGAGAGGGTGAATCGGACAACATTTTTAAACAAGTTTTCAATGAAATCAGGCTTGAAACAATGAAATCAGGCAAAAATCAATGAAATCAGGCAAAATAATCAATGAAATCAGGCAAAAAATAATAATGAAATCAGGCAAAAAATAATAATGAAAATCAATAAAATCAAAAACTTTTCAACTATTGGGAAAGGGATTACAACGTCGTTGTCACTCACCCTCTCTGCTGCTAGTTTCAACCGAATATTTGATCCAGTCCGATACGATATCGTGTCCGAGGGTCATGTAAATTTATTGTTACAAATCCGTGTGGGGCAGACTGAGCATGACTAAAGAAATTTCTAAATTGATTGAAATCCATATCGGAACACCATGTCTGCCAAATATTTCGTAGCGTATGTGTATCAACGCCGTTGAATACAGCAAGCATATTACAATTATCGCGAATCACTTTTGGTATTTGAGTGTATCGTTGAGTGACATAGATCACGTCCGTGTTTTTATGCCTGCCTCTGGAAAAAATCCTTGCAGGATTGTTTTGTTTATCTAACATGACATCGTCGTATACAATTAAATTGTTGATACTTCCATCGAGGTCTTCTACTGATGGTGCCTCGTCAATATCGGTTATAAATTCAATAACATCCTCACCAGCAATCTCTGAAGCGTTTTCATTAAAATCTTTTAGCACTTCATAGCATCGTTGGTCGTCTACGCTAGGGGCAATTAAATACAACTTATCCCACTTCATCCATCTCATTATTAAATTGAGCAACAATTGCGTCTTGCCGGATCCAGATGGTCCGATTATAATTGCGCGGATAGAGTTTGGTAGCGCTGCATGATGCTTAACTGGTTCTCTTGTTTTAGTCGCTGAAAAATCAATTATATTCATATCTCTATACATAAATTATGGATTTATATTGTGTGAAGTGTAAGGCGCGTACTGGCACAGATGACTTGACGACGATTACAACTAAAAATAACCGATCAGCGCTTTCTGGTAAATGCGTACAGTGTAGTACAAAGAAATTTAGATTTGTTTCTAAACCCAAGGAACCTTAATTAATTGTGAAATTAATTCATGCGTTGAATGCCATTCCTGATAAATCCTTCAAAGAAAAATTGGCTTCATTTTTGATAAAATCGGCTATGAAAAGCAAATTGATGTTAGGTGCTGGTAATTAATAACAACATGGAATCTATTTATTACTCCCCAAGAGGATACTGGAGGGGTAAATCAGCAATCCATAAACTCGCTAGCGCTGCAAAAGTGAAAAAAACCACTGCGGCTCATTGGTTATCCAAACAGGAACTATGGCAAATTTATCTACCACCGCCTAAACAAATTAATGTCTCGCATTTTGATGTGACCGGACCCAATGAAGTTCATCAGGCTGATCTATTATTTTTGCCACATGACCACGGTTACAAATACGCATTAACCGTAGTTGATATTGCAAGTCGATACAAGGAAGCAGAACCGTTAAAAACAAAATCGGCCACTGAAGTAGCTTCTGCATTTGAAAGGATTTATCGACGAGGTCCTCTGCACTGGCCAAATCTATTACAAATTGATCCCGGCAAAGAATTTCAGGGTGCAGTGTTATCTACAATGAAAGATCACAATGTCACTATCAGACGGGGGCATACTGCACTGCATCGTGATCAGGCAATTGTAGAACGGTTTAATAAAACCCTTGCTGAGCGGTTATTTGGATATCAATACGCAAAAGAATTCATCCAAGAAAAAAGATCCCGTGAATGGGTTAAAAGGTTACCAGCTGTGATTACTGCACTGAATAACGAGATTACTAGAACAATCAACATGAAACCTATCAATGCGATTAAAAAGAAGTCAATACCTGAAAAACCACAAAAAGATTTCAGCGTTTCCCAACCAATTCTTGGTAGTAATGTCATTGTGAGGTATTTATATGAACCAGGAGAGCTTGAGGGTGGCAGAAAAAGAGCTACTGATCCTATTTGGAGTATTACTGCACATAAGATATCTAGTATAACACGATCTACGGGTAGACCTCCAATCTATAAACTGGATTCAACTGCCCCTCAACGGGGTTTTACTAGACAACAATTACAAGTGATACCTGAGGATACTCAATTACCACCGCATGGGCTTAACTAGCACCAAGGGTGCTGGCACCCCGGCGTCTATTGCACTCAAGACAAGTCAACATCACATTGTTTCTGACATGACCGAGACTATTATTTTTTCTGTCAACGGTAAATTGGCGAGGATCCTTATCCGAATACTGCCAACGCATTATACAATTGCAACTTGCGCAGTGATTATTCTGTTGTTTCTTCAAAGTGATTATTAATTCAGCATCAATGTCAAATTCTCGTTGTTTTTTTTTGTCCTGTTGTTTGTAACCGGAGAGTTTTTTTATCAATAATATCATTATCGTCACCAATGATTTCATCATCGCCACTGGCTTCGACAACGACAATTCTTCGAAGTTGATTTATTTTTCGTACTCTGGATACTGAAAGATAGACTAAATTCGACCATTCTATGCGATTATCTACCATCCAAACAATTGTATCCGATATAGTCAATCCCTGTGAAGAGTGTATTGTTGCTGCGTATCCTAGCGTCCATGGGGATTTATTAGCACGCAATGCATCTTCAACGACATTGATATCAACCAGCACAATATCATTTAATACGAGAATCTGCTTTTCACTCTGTCCTGGAAAATCAACTTCAATGTTCTGTTTTCGTGTATCTGATGGTCTATAACAAAGGGGCACTGGAAGTGTTGCAAATTTTTGTTTATGCAATTCAAATAATTTCATCTGAAGTGTGTCCCTGACTATTTTTCTACTTGCAATGATCAAATCATTTGGTCTCCACATTTCCCAGAAATCATTCATGGGAGTTTCCGAAATTATTTCACGGGCTATTTCACACTGGATTCTATCCGGTTGTAATCTAATTAATTTCTTAAACTCTTTTAATTCATTATCAAGTGATCTATGATCAGTATCAATTTCTTCATAATAGTCTACAAAACCCTTTAGCCATTCATGTGGGGATGCACCGACAAATGGTGGTGGTTGGCCGTGATCACCGCACATGACGACTTTTGTATTCTTCAATAACAACCACTCAAGAAATATTTTTAAGACATCTTCGGACACTGTGTCTATTTCATCCCAAATCATGATTTCAGGAATAAATTTCTCTCCCATGCGCTCAGGGGTCCATTTATCCCCCTTCCATCGGAAAAAGCTGTGATAGGTACAGGCATTTACCCCTCTCTGTATCATTTCTCTTGCAAGTCTGTGTGTTGGTGTTAGTACAATCATTTTTGTGAAATCCGTAGGATTTTTCCCACGAAATAACTCAATTGCCCGGGTTGTTTTTCCTGACCCACCACAGCCGTTTAAATAAACTGTTTTATATCTACAGATTGGATCAGAAATCGGTGGTGCATTAGAAAATTCTGATTGAATCTCTTTGAGATTCCGATAATTATTTTCTATGGTAACATCAGCTGATTGAATATAATCATGAATCATTTCTTTCTTAATTCTCCATGATCCCCAATTCTCGTTGCCAGTAGCCTTAAAATCAGCCATTTTGCTATTTATGTAAAATGAATCAGTGGCAACTCTAACTGCGGTGGTAGGAAATCTATTGATCATTGAAAACAGATTAATAGAAGCATAACCGAGCATAGAAGCTCTCAAATGTGTGTACTGCGGATTGTATCCATCAGTGTAAGTAACAATTGTACCCAATTTGGTTCCATCGGACATAAATGCGTCCTTACGATTGACATATAGGCCTTTATTCGTTAAATCCGCCATTACAAAATCGTATTCAGCGTTGTCTATAATCAATCGTGAAGAATATCTCGTATTATCATCTTTGCCACCCTGAGTGAATTTACCGATTATTCTTCGTCCAAGATCTTTTGCTTCATTGTTTCTGATTTCAAATAACTGTTTGGACCAATCCATGATTTGTTGTTCACTGAAATCAGGAAACAGTTTTCGCTCTTCGCTAATTATTTTTTCTAGATCAGGTTGTGGTAACCAGACTGATTTCTGTGCTCGA
This sequence comes from Unio pictorum, assembly GCA_030141615.1. Taxonomy (NCBI): domain Eukaryota; kingdom Metazoa; phylum Mollusca; class Bivalvia; order Unionida; family Unionidae; genus Unio; species Unio pictorum. The sequence goes on from JARLTB010000188.1 coordinate 5,457,790, forward strand.
TAGGATATAATTGCTTCACTGACAATTACTGATTTTAACATCTTACAATCAAGCATATACCGTAATAACACTATTGGCATCCAGTGTTTTTCAGACATGTGTTTACCAATCCAAAGATAACTACACGGATGAAGTCCTTCAGCCATTTCAAATGATACTACACAAGCGAATCCGGTTAAATCAAAATCAGGCAGTGGTCCATTAATAGCAACACGGGTCATTTCGTGTGTGGGGTGTCCAAATCGTTTAAAATATTTAGCACACTCTCCATACCCGAGAAAACTTCCTGGATAACACGCAATCATATCAACTGAAATAACGGTATCAGCGGTGTATTTTGTATTCCATAATCCTCCATGGCCGTATTCAAGACAAGACAATTTGACATCTGATAAAAACTCACTTCGTGTTGGTTTCCACGCGTTTTTCTTCCTAGCAAAATGTGCTGCAATGGATGGTACTGTAAAACAGTTTGCTAATAATTGATCGTTGTCTTCTCCATCCCCAGAAAACTCACTAGCTAGTTGTTTCATTTGATTATGCAGTTCTTCGGTACGATATAATTCTCCGTTGGGTCTTACAAACTGATCAAATCTACATTCTTCGTCTGAAGTACTATGAAATAGCCACATTGACACAGGATCGTTTTTACTCAAATGGTAAATAGCATCAAATAATTTCTGCTCTGAAAAAAACTCTTCGGTTTGGGATAGATATTTTACGGTTCTATCCCGTGGGAATATTGTTACTGCAGATGACCACGCGTGTGCGTTATGATCAATAATTTCAATTGGGTTTCCTTTTGATTGATATTTCGATTCGTATAATACTTCACCGGTGATTGTTCTTACTGATATTGGAAATCTCAATGATGTTTCTAATTTAGTTATATCCTGAATTGTTGCCCCATGCTCTTTTACCGTGAACTCCCATTCGGTTATTTTTTTTCGTCTTAGATCAGTCAGTTTATTTCCCCGGGACGCATTTGTGAAGTGTTCTATTATTCGTTCTGCTACACAATTGAGCCTTGTCGAATATTTCATGGGTGCTAGTTTTGAAATATCAGGTTTTTCATTGAGCGGATAGATCCCGTAAACAACTGCTGTGACAGGATAAGATCTTTCGTAGTAGGGTTTATCAAGTCCAGTCAACATTCCTGGTTTTGAATCCTGATTCACAGTGATAGTTTTTTTGCCTTTCAAGATAGGTTCAAATTTATCCCTAATAATCCATTTTCCATCCTCACGGATAATGAATTTGATTCGGAAAAAATGACTTTTTTCCCCAACACGTGAAATGATCACTGCTGCCTTTTCATCATTCATGGTAGCGTCAACAACACCATCAATTCGAAATGTTGACCAGCAATAAGATGCTCCATCACGCTTGAATTCATTAAAACAGTCTCTGATGGGTTTATCAAGAATTTTATTCTTGGGTGTATTAGAAACTATATCAAGATTGAATTGAGCATCCTTCCATGGTAATTTCTTGTTTCGTTTTTTGGGTCTATCGCGATTAAATTTAGGATTGATTTTCAATAATCTCTTAAACTCTTTCATGTTTCCGTCTACTACACGTTTTTTGGGTTTATCGATATTAAATTTAGGATTGATTTTCAATAATCTCTTAAACTCTTTCATGTTTCCCTCTCTTGGACGTTTTGGACGTTTGTCACGTTTTTTGGGTCTATCGAGATTAAATCTAGGATTGATTTTCAATAATCTCTTAAACTCTTTCATGTTTCCGTCTACTACACGTTTTTTGGGTTTATCGATATTAAATTTAGGATTGATTTTCAATAATCTCTTAAACTCTCTATCAGCATTTTTCGAAGTCAATCTCTTGAACTCCTTCATGCTATATATAAAACAAGCATTTAAATGAAAGATTTATGTATAATGAATCACTGCAAATGGCTCATGATGGGAAATGTAACCCCGTGTAACAAATCATGCAGAAAAAATGAATACTGTAGGTATCATATGCAAAGTTTTCGACATGGAAGCCTTGGTCGGTTACCCTGTATTCGATGTGGGGTTGGGGTCAAGGGAAAATCACAATTGTGTATTGATTGTGGTGGTAAGCGATATAGGGAATTGAAGCGTTATTATGATAAAAGAATAAAAAATGGACAATCCATCAGAAATTATGACCCTGAAAAAGTCTTTGACCCTGATAACGTCACTGACAAAATCATAAGAACTCCGCAAGACTACATCGAAAGATTCTCCAGTGATGTAATTATTGAACCAAACACTGAATTAGACAAACAATAGAATAGTATATATGAACCAAGAATTCAGACCACATCCAGTGATTACAAATTATGAAGCATCCAGTGATGGTACTGTCAGAAACCGTAGACTAAAGAAATCAGTTGGTTCTGTGAATAATCAAGGGTACTTGATGTTTACTGTTGGCGGGAATAAGAAATATCTCAATCATCGTTTCGTGTATGAATGTCATTATGGATTGATCGATGATGGTTTTGTTATTGATCACAAGGATTCTAATCCAAAGAATAATTCTGCATCAAATCTGCAAGCTATCACACAGAGTGAGAATTCCAAACGAGGAAGAGCTGGCAATTATAAATCAATTGGGAAGAGACCCGTAAAATCTTTGAATACGATAACTAACGAAGAAAAAATATTTTCATCTATGAATAGCGCCGGTAGGCATTTCGATATTTGTGAATCCTCAGTACGATTCGTTGCAGAGAGGATTTATCGATCTGCGATTTCAAAAAAGACGAGACAGAAAATTCGATTTAGTTATGTCTAATGCTTCATATTTTTCAATTAGAGTATGTCATTGCTATAGAATAATGAATTCTGAAAACATGAATAGCATCATAATTGAAATAGCAAAATTGAAAAATCAGGATATCAAACTATTAGATGGATTAAATCCTGATCAAATTGTGTCTGATTTTCAGGATATAGAATACGGAGTTAACAACAATAAATATATGCTACCAAAGAAATATGCACTCATCAAAAGAATTCAGAATTCTATTAGAGACTCTCTTTCATTTTCAAGTGACATCAGTGTGTTCGTCCCGTTGTATAATATCGTAGAGGGGATACGAATAGAATTAGGTAACGAATACGAATTGAAAAAAGAAGTCAACTCTAAAATTAGAAACCTACGAGCATTAATTCAAGAAAATTGATTGCCCGACCATTGATTGCCCGATCATTATCATTTTTTGATTGCCCGACCATATCATTTTTTTTTTTTAGCCGACCCTCAAGGGAATGTCAAAAATTGAATGAGGGAACTATCAGTATTATTTATTTTATATACAATTATGATACTTCCCTCATCATTGATAACGTCCTTAAAACAATCAAATAACACTTCCATGACTGTGTTAAAAATCATCCGACATGTCAAAATAGAATGGAGAAAGTCACAGTATTAATTAAATTATGTGACTTTCTCCATCATTGATAGAACCATTAAAACAATCAAATAACACTTCCATGACTGTGTTAAAAATCATCCGACATGTCAAGTGTTTTACAATTGAAAAATGGTTTCTGATTTCAAATAATGGTCAATGAAGCATTAACAACCCGAGTGGCTCGTGAAGGACTAGATGCAATTAAGAGATTTGTACCAATTCGTGACTCTGTCAGGAATAAACTGCAACAACGACAGAGTTTACAAACGGATTTTGCTTTAGGGTCTGAAGAGTTGTTTAAACCAGTAACCACAGTAACGAAAGGGGTAGAGCGTGCTATACTGGGAGATGATCCTGACGGTAAAAGAAAAGAAGAGGGTCTTATTTCTGTACTTGAAAAACTAGCAGCGAAAACTGAACAAACTGAAAAAACTGATCCGAAAAAACGACTGTTTCTCTGTTGAATAAATTTACTGATCATGCTAAAACATTAATAAAACAATTTAGTTTATTCAAATCAAAGGATTATCAAGCCTTTGGTAATTTTGCTGCTCAAAGCTATAATTCAAAAAAAGATTTTTTAAAGGACGAGTATAAGAATGATAGAATATCAAGTAATGATTGGTCCGATAATTTGTATAAACTAAATAAAGGGATTCGTCGTTTGAATAAGGATGAGATGGGGTACAAGGAATTTCAAAGGGGAATTAGTAATTATAAAAGAGAACAAATAGAAGAGCGACAACGAGAATTAGAAGAACGACGTCAAACACCAACACGTAGACAAACAAGAAGACAAAAAAAACAACAACTACCACCTGATGATGATGATGATTTAGAAGAACGACGTCAAAAACAACACGAAGACAAAAAAAACAAGAAGAACCTAATGATGATTATTTACAAGAAACGGATTTAGAAAAAATAGATGAAGCAACTGGTTATAGCGGAAGTGGACTGCAAAATCCAAGGATTAGTTTCTGTCCTGATAGTGTTATCAATGATATATCACGATTAGATGTTCTTGTAGGAGGATTCCGAGCTGGAAATAACTCTCCAGAAATAATTAATGAAGCAGCTGATATCTGTAGACGGTTATTTGCCGGCGGTATCATGGATATCAAAACATATCGAGATTTCATTGACGAGTTAGCAAATGGGTATCATAGTGATTAAATAACAATTGAAAACACTATTGTTTTTATAATAATGATCATACACTACAATCATGATAAACCAACCCTCGTCTATGTAGTTAATTCACGGTTTCCAGTTTATAAAGCATACTATGGAGATGGTTTAGGCAATACCATTTTAGGATTCTTTTCAAGAATGGCCCCAAAAGTGATGCCGTTAGCTAAACAGTTATCAATGAAAGCCATTGATGTTATTCGTGATAAGGGTATTGGTGCTGTTGGAGATCTTGCCGGGAAAGCGTTTTCAACTGCGAAGAATAAAATAACATCATTAGTAAAATCACGAAAAAGAAACCGTTACCGTCTACAGCAGAAATGCCTGCAAGTGTTAGTAAAATAATAAATAACGCAGTAGATGAAAAATTAGCATCGATGGCTTTAACCCCTGACGCAAATATGATAGCAGGAAGTGGCTTTAGAAAACGCTAGCGTTGAAAATCGTTTACGATGATGAAAATTGCTAGCAATTTTCCAATTTAGACTCTGATAAATAGAATAAAATGTTCAAAAAGTCACGTGATGCAGCATTTGATATAGACGCCCCAGTTGGTAAGGATGATTCTGTACGCGATTATCAATATTACGCCTATCATGCCATAGACTCAAATAGTCGATCGCGAATTGATCTTCAAGTCCATGATACCAGTAAATACTTTTTGCCCTGTGAAGCGTTTATTGAAATCGAAGGAGAAATTGTAACAGCTGCTGATACTACTGCTGTACCAGCACCGTATCCAGCTGATACTCAAGTCGTGTTTGTCAATAATGGTATCATGGCGTTATTTGAGAGTGCAAAATATCTCATTGATGGAAAAGAAATTGAGGCGATAGATCGCGATGTTGATGTGGCTACAACAATCATAGGATTAGCGAGATATTCTGATGATTATACAAGATCAGCAGGACCTTCTATGATGTTTGCTAAGGATATTAAAAATACGGCTGGAGGAAATCAATTTATTATAAGACGACCAAAGAATAATGCTGGCACCGCTAATATTGATGCCGAGGATATGATTATAACCAGCAATCCTAATTTCAATCTAGGAGCTGCAACACGTATTTCAATGTTGGAAGGGCGGCGTAAATCATTTTCATGCGCGATTCCACTGCATCACATATTTGGATTCTGTAGAAATGTTAGAAAAGTTATTTATGGAGCTAAGCATACAGTATCGCTTGTACGAAAGAGTGATGATAATGACGCAATTTGGAGGATTCCAGCAGTTGCTGCAAATCCAAATGATGATGCCGGTAAAGTCAATTTAACAAAAATATCATTGTGGATGCCAGTGTTGACTCCAGCAATCACCGCAGAAGAACGATTACTATCATTTATGGACCAAGGAGGAAAGTCGTTGTTGAGTTGGTTATCAGTGAGTACAGATGTGAAGCAATCAAATCTGAACGGGTTATTCACGTTGAATCTAGCATCAAAACAAGGCGTTTCTGCGCCACGTCATATATTTATTGCGTTACAGGATAACACACGAGTTGGCAATCAACTCCTCAGCCATATGATATTTGATCAATTAGGTGTTAGAGAGGTCTCACTGAGAATAAACGGCCAACAGGAACCATCCGAGGATATACAACTTAATTACACAGAAAATCATATTGCACGAGTTTATCATAGATTGTTGTCATTTATGGCACGTGATCAAAATGTCGATACCGGTCTACAAATATCACAGTATGATTTTAAAAATCTGTATCCGATCTATTACTTCTCACTGGAACATCTTGATTTGATGAGACAATCTGTTGTTGATATACATTTTAGAGCTAATGTGACTCGTCCTGATGGTATTGCTAATTATAGAGCGGTTGCTGTCATTCTCAGTGATAAATCAATGCTACTTGAAGGTGTTGGTGGAAGAATGAGAGTGGTAGATGCACCAGTGGAAAATCTTTAAACGATTTTTCCATTAGAATCAATCTATTATGTATAATGTCATATAGTGTTATTAGTGTTGCGTTAACTCCTGGTCAAATCAAAAAATTGCAATCAGAATCGGCTAAAAAATGTGGAACCACAATCACGTTGAAACCTAATCAAATGACTGGTGGTGCAAATAAATTATCGCTGACAACTCGTCAAATAAAACATTTCAATGATGCACTTGTAGCCAAAAAAGGTGTTCAGATTACTCTTTCTGCGGCTGCTATCAAAAATATGATGAAAACGGGTGGTATATTTCCATTGTTAGCTGCAATACCAGCATTGATTGCAGCAGCAGCCCCAGCAGTGGCGAAAGCAGCAGCGTTAGGAGCCGTTGGTACTGCAGCAGGAATGGCGTTGAAAAAAGCAACTGGACAGGGTTATAAAAAAAGGGGAAAGGGTCTAAGACTACCAGGAACCCCGTATTCATGGTACAGCGGGAGATCCGTTCACGGATCAGGCCTGAGACTACCAGGAACGGTTTATTAATTGAGGAACCTATGGTTCCCAAATCTTCGATGGTTCCCATGTCCAATTTTGATTTAATGGATGCTGCTAAAAACCTAGCGATTAAAAATTTCAGAGGTGTTTTTATGAAAGATCAATTACCACATCAACCAAACAAAACTGAAACAGGTATTATTAATCTAGATAACAGCACCGGACCTGGAACTCACTGGGTTGCATACGCTATTGATCCACGTGGGATTGTCTATTTTGATTCATATGGATTAGCCCCGCCAAAAGAGTTTATGCGTTACATAAAAAAATTTCCAATGAAGACTTGGTATTCTACTCTACCAACACAACAAATCAATGACCCACCAATATGCGGCAGTGAAGTATTAAATGTCCTTAACGCTATTTCAGCATCTAGAAAACCACCACACATTGTCGTAAATGACTACACCAGCAATCGCTTTTTAGAGAGAGAAAGAGTTTTACAATAACATGATTGATATTTGGGGAAGACCTCTGAAACCCAAACCCGATGACACTGCAACCCCTGATTCTATCAAGGATATAACAAAAAAAATTAAAGATGAAATCGCTGAGACGTTGAATTTAGTAAATGTTGACCCGAACGAAATAGTTGTATTTCAAGACAAACAGGGTAAATTGAAATCTAGTAATATTTCTCTGGATGATATTTTAGTTAAACAACAAAACGCAATCGAGAATACTATCGCGTTATTTTCCAATCAGGGTAAATTGAAAACCAGTGATGTGTCGTTGAATGATATTTTAGTTAAACAACAAAACGCAATCGAGAACACCGTTGCGTTATTTTCCGATCAGGGTAAACTCAAACCAGGTGTACTTTTTTCGACGATTACAGATCGATTAAAAATTCTCAACGATGAGTTAAACAATTCTGTGTTTGTACTAACAACACTTGAATCTAGAATTGAAGAACACATAAAACAGTTTACCGCATTTCGTAGAAATATCATTGATAAATTTATTGGAACTACATTCGATAAAATTGAACTAAAACTACCGGATATCAAAAAATCCATCGATGAGACGAAAACCTTCACCGAGGGCATCAAAGGTGATCTTTCGAGGATGATAACAGTTATTGAAAAAACAAAAATTCCTCATGAGAAAACCAACAACGTAGTATACACAATCCAACACGGATCATTTGCGTGGACACCTACAAACAACAAATTAGATATCACTGCAACCGTCAAGGGTATTTATCGATTAACACTAGTGACACCATTGACTCAATTTAATATTTCATCGTCCAGTTCATCCGGGGTCAATAATACGATTTCAACGATCATCGACAAGAATACAACTGAAAAGTTCACAATCACATCTACTGATAAAAATTTGGTTAAGGTCTCAACAACGTGGTATGTGGAATTCGTAGCGGATTTAAGTAAATCGTAATTGAAAACGCTAGCGTTGTTAAAATAAAAAATGATTTCATCATCGCAATATCGTTATGATCAGGTCAGAGAATTTCAAACTAGACTCAAAACCCTGTCTGAGGAGTATGCAATGAAAATAAAAAAATATCGCAGGAGAATTACCGCAATTGATGTTACCGTGTATTCAGTGAGTGGTGTAATCACCGGAGCTGGTATTATACTGTCTTCAGTGACAATGATGGCTCCGATAGCTGTTCCAATTTGCATTTCTGCGGCAACAACAATCGCTGGAATTATTTCAATAATCACAAAAAAAATATCATCATGCAGCCAACGGAAACTACAAGACTACATAATTCAATTTCATGTTGTGTCCACTGCATGCTCGCAATTATCCTCATTGATATCGTCATCTCTCGATGATACAATTATATCAGAGAGTGAGTTTTCAGCGATGGTAGATATATATGATTCTGCCATGTCAAAATTAGAAATACAAAAACATGAGTATAATAACAATGACAACACCGATGGAATCAGAAAAAAACAGAATGATCTCAATAACCTCAACGATATCAGATAGTGAATTCTCAGTGATGGTACGTGTCTATGATTCCGCAATATCAAAATTAGAAATACATCATGAGTATAGCAACGATGACAACACCGATGGAATTACTTCAACAAATAGTGGAGAACACAAACCCAGTACAAACCAGCATGATCTCAATAACATCAACGAATCCAGAATTCAGTGTGAATTTCCCCTCTCCGGTCCCAGTGAAGGAGATAGCGCTAGCAAAATTACGAGTATACCATAGTTGGCCAAATATTAGGTCAAAATCATTTGGTGGTCAACAACCCAATAATTCTTTAGTGTTTGCAAATAAGAATAAACCAGACGGTACCCCAGACTGTAATGTTGTTTCCATACCAACCGGATCATACCAAATCGAACAAATCAATAATGAATTCGCGCGTAGAATAAAATCGATTACTGGAGCAGAATCAAAAATAGCTATAACAGTTCATGAGCCAACACTATCATCTGCCATTGAAATAAGCACAGAAGGATATGTCGTAGATATATATCAGAGTTCTATTAGAACCGTACTAGGATGGCCTGAATTACCACCCGGGGGGAAAACCGTTGATTTACCAGAACCAAAAAAAACTGATTATGTCACAGACAGGATAAAATCTGATAATCCAATAAGGAGTTATAGAGATTATGACAAATTGAATTTTTTTCTTGAAACGATAGATACCGTCACTAATAAAAGATACCACACACTTCTACAGAGTAAAACCACTGAAAATTTCAGAGCGTTCAATAACGATATTTCGTTGTTGTTAATATCCCTTAAATCCGGTACTCTCACCCGAGACGAATTTATCAGCGTTGTAGAAACATGTAACAAAATCATCAATGATATGGAAACATTTCATTCACAAATTATTCAGGGTATATTAGATGACAATAACCCCCTATCGAAAACAACATTTGCAACGAAGTATAATATACGCGTAGAAGATATTCCAACAGTCAAACTACTAGGATATAATATCTTAGAACTACAAAAATCTCTCAGTGATGCCATCGATGTTGGTTTTAAAATAATTCATGATACGTGGAAAAAAACAACATTACCGGAAACAACTATCCTTACACACAATAATGACCCAGATGGTGGTGGCAGGCATATTGCTCCGTTCAATGTGAATATTTCATCGGTGATAGCAATCAATTTAGTGTGTGATGTGATCGAAGGAAGCTATCAAATAAATTTAGAACGATCAAATCAAGCTCAGCAAGGATATATTTTATATTCGTTTGCACCAACAGCTCCTCCAGGATTTCTAATTATTGAGGATCCAACTAATCTAGTCTATATGCGATGTCATAATAATTCATTAACCAGAATTAATTTCAAACTCACAGATCAGTCTAATAATCTGATTGATTTACAAGACGAGGTGTTAGCGATTAGTCTGTTTGTAAAGTCGTAGTGATTTTCGTCCTATGACCCTCGGACACGATATCGTATCGGACTGGATCAAATATTCGGTTGAAACTAGCAGCAGAGAGGGTGAGTGACAACGACGTTGTAATCCCTTTCCCAATAGTTGAAAAGTTTTTGATTTCATTGATTTTCATTATTATTTTTTGCCTGATTTCATTATTGTTTTTTGCCTGATTTCATTGATTTTTTTGCCTGATTTCATTGATTTTTGCCTGATTTCATTGTTTCAAGCCTGATTTCATTGAAAACTTGTTTAAAAATGTTGTCCGATTCACCCTCTCTGCTGCTAGTAGCATTGATTTATCACTGAGAATGACAGCAACTGCTCTATAATTAGCAATAGCACCACGAGTCACATTAGCTCTAAAATGTATATCAACAACAGATTGTCTCATCAAATCAAGATGTTCCAATGAAAAGTAATAAATCGGATAGAGGCTTTTGAAATCCAATTGTGATATTTGCAAACCGGTATCGACATTTTGATCACGTGCCATAAATGACAACAATCTATGATAAACTCGTGCAATATGATTTTCTGTGTAATTAAGTTGTATATCCTCGGATGGTTCCTGCTGGCCGTTTATTCTCAGTGAGACGTCTTTCACACCTAACTGATCAAATATCATATGGCTGGAGAGTTGATTGCCAACTCGTGTGTTATCCTGTAACGCAATAAATATATGACGTGGCGCAGCAACACCTTGTTTTGATGCTAGATTCCACGTGAATAACCCGTTGATATCTGATTGCTTCACATCTGTACTCACTGATAAACAACTCAACAACGACTTTCCCCCTTGGTCCATAAATGATAGTAATCGTTCTTCTGCGGTGATTGCTGGAGTCAACACTGGCATCCACAATGATATTTTTGTTAATTTGACTTTACCGGCATAAGCATTGGGGGCTGCATCATCTGCTGGAATCCTCCAAATTGCGTCATTATCATCACTCTTTCGGACAAGCGATACTGTATGCTTTGCCCCGTAGATAACTTTTCTGACGTTTCTACAGAATCCAAATATGTGATGCAGTGGAATCGCGCATGAAAATGATCTACGCCGCCCTTCCAACATTGAAATACGTGTTGCAGCTCCTAGATTGAAATTATCATCTTTGTTTATAATCATATTCTCGACATCAGCATCACTATTATCACGTTTTTTTGGTCGTCCTACAACAAATTGATTTTTTCCAGCGGTATTTGTAGCATCTTTTGCAAACATCATAGAAGGTCCTGCTGATCTTGTATAATCATCGGAATATCTCGCTAGTCCTATGATTGTTGTAGCCACATCAACATCGCGATCTATGGACTCAATTTCTTTTCCATCAATGAGATATTTTGCACTCTCAAATAACGCCATAATACCATTATTGACAAAACCGACTTGAGTACCAGCTGGATACGGTGCTGGTACAGCAGTAGTCTCAGCAGCTGTTACAATTTCTCCTTCTACTTCAATAAACGCTTCAGCGGGTAGAAAGTATTTACTGGTATCACGGACTTGAAGATCAATTCGCGATCGACTATTTGAGTCTATGGGATGATAGGCGTAATATTGATAATCGCGTACAGAATCATCCTTGCCAACTGGGGCATCTATATCAAATGCTGGATCACGTGACTTTTTAAACATTTTATTCTATTTATCAGAGTCTAAATCGTAAAATCGTAAACGATTTTCCATTTTCATCGTGAAAAACGCTAGCGTTTTCTACTTAGTTTTTTAAAGCCACTTCCCGCTATTATATTTGGGTCGGGAGTTAAAGCCATCGATGCTAATTTTTCATCTACTGCGTTATTTATTATTTTACTAACACTTGCAGGCATTTCTGCTGTAGACGGTAACGGTTTCTTTTTTCGCCTCACTAATGATGTTATTTTATTCTTCGCAGTTGAAAATGCCTTTCCGGCAAGATCTCCAACAGCACCAATACCCTTATCACGAATAACATCAATGGCTTTCATTGATAACTGTTTAGCTAACGGCATCACTTTTGGGGCCATTCTTGAAAAGAATCCTAAAATGGTATTGCCTAAACCATCTCCATAGTATGCTTTATAAACTGGAAATCGTGAATTAACTACATAGACGGGGGTTGGTTTATCATGATTGTAATGTATGATCATTATTATAAAAACACTAGTGTTTTCAATTGTTATTTAATCACTATGATACCCATTTGCTAACTCGTCAATGAAATCTCGATATGTTTTGATATCCATGATACCGCCGGCAAATAACCGTCTACAGATATCAGCTGCTTCATTAATTATTTCCGGTGAATTATTTCCAGCTCGGACTCCTCCGATTAAAACATCTAATCGTGATATATCATTGATAACACTATCAGGACAGAAACTCTTTGAGTTTCCAATCCTTGGATTTTGCAATCCACTTCCGCTATAACCAGTTGCTTCATCTAGTTTTTCTAAATCCGTAGTTTGTAAATAATCATCATCATCATCATCATCATCACGTGGTATTTGTTGTTTTTTAGGAGAGTAGAGTACTTTCTTTGCAGGTTGCTGTCGCTTTCTTTGCAGTCTTGGCGGTTTTTGTTGTTGTTTTAGTTCTTCATATTGATTATACACGTGATCCACCATCCTGATATATTCAATGTATGATGCACTATCTGTCTTTTTTTGACTTTTTTCAGTTTTGATTTTGTAGAATATATCAGCCCAATGGGTTAAATTCTTAACAAACTTATGATGTTCTGGTTTCAACATTTTTTTTCTGTTTTCATAAGACGTAACAACAAGCGTAGGAATTTCTGTTGGATCAGTCCCATCAATTGCTGCTAACCCTTCGTTAAATCTCATGCGTAAATCATCTACTGTTCTTTTTGATCCCATTTGTTTTGTTTGTTCAGTTTTCGCTGCTATTTTTTCAAGTTCACCAAAAACAGATTTTCCCGTCTCGGGAACATCTCCCAGTAAAGCACGCTCAACCCCTTTCGTTGCTGTGGTTACTGGTTTAAACAACTCTTCAGACCCTAAAGCAAAATCCGTTTGTAAACTCTGTCGTTGTTGCAGTTTATTTCTTACAGAGTCACGAATTGGTACAAATCTCTTAATTGCATCTAATCTTTCACGAGCCAATCGGGTTGTTAATGCTTCATTGACCATTATTTGAAATCAGAAACCATTTTTCAATTGCAAAACACTTGACATGTCAGATGATTTTTAACACGATCATGGAAGTGTTAACACCTTCTATCATTGATGTGGAAAGTGTCCAAATTGTATATAAAATAATTAATACTGACACTTTCCACATTTCTATTTTGACATGTCGGATGATTTTTAACACAATCATGGAAGTGTTATTTGATTGTTTTAACAGCTCTATCATTGATGTTGAAAGTGTGGAATTCTCTAAAAAAATAATTAATATCACACTTTCAACATTCGATTTTTTGACATGTCGGATGATTTTTAACACAGTCAAGGAAGTGTTATTTGATTGTTTTAACAGCTCTATCATTGATGTTGAAAGTCACATAATTGTATATAAAATAAATAATACTGTGACTTTCAACATTTCTATTTTGACATGTCGGATGATTTTTAACACAGTCATGGAAGTGTTATTTTGTTATTTTAACAGCTCTATCATCGATGGAGAAAGTCACATAATTGTATATAAAATAAATAATACTGTGACTTTCTCCATTCTATTTTGATCGTCCATCGATTTTTGACATACCCCCTTGAGGGTCAGCTAAAAAAATGATAGGGGTCGGGCAATCAAAAAATGATACTGATCGGGCAATCAAAAAATGATAAAGGGTCAGGCAATCAATGGTCGGGCAATCAATTTTCTTGAATTAACGCCCGTAGGTTTCTAATTTTAGAGTTGACTTCTTTTTTCAATTCGTATTCGTTACCTAATTCTATTCGTATCCCCTCTACGATAGTATACAACGGGACGAACACACTGATGTCACTTGAAAATGAAAGAGAGTCTCTAATAGAATTCTGAATTCTTTTGATGAGTGCATATTTCTTTGGTAGCATATATTTGTTAGTGCTAACCCCGTATTCTATATCCTGAAAATCAGACATAATTTGATCAGGATTTAATCCATCTGATAGTTTGATATCCTGATTTTTCAATTTTGCTATTTCAACTATGATGCTATTTATGTTTTCAGAATTCATTATTCTATAGCAATGACATATCTCTAATTGAAAAATATGAAGCATTAGACATAACTAAATTGAACTTTTTGCCCGCTCTTTTTTGAAATAGCCGATCGATAAATCCTCCCTGCAACTTTTTGAACAGAAGTTGGACAAATATCGAAGTGCCTACCGGCTTCATTCATAGATGAAAATATTTTCTCTTCGTTAGTTGTTGTATTCAAGGATTTCACAGGTCTCTTCCAAACCGTTTTGCAAGTGCCAGCCCTTCCTCGTTTGGAATTCTCACTCAGTGTGATAGCCTGCAGATTTGATACAGAATTATTCTTTGGATTAGAATCCTTATGATCAATAACAAAACCATTCTCGATCAATCCATAATGACATTCATACACGAAACGATGATTGAGATAAGTTTTCTTTCCAACAGTAAACCTCAAATACCCTTGATTACTCACAAAACCGACCGGTTTCTTCAGTCTAAAGTGTCTTACAACACCATCACTGGATGCTTCATAATTTGTAATCACTGGGTGTGGTCTGAATTCTTGGTTCATATATACTACACTATTGTTTGTCTAATTCAGTGTTTGGTTTAATAATTACATCACTGGAGAATCTTTCGATGTAGTCTTGCGGAGTTCTTATGATTTTGTCAGTGACGTTATCAGGGTCAAGGACTTTTTCAGGGTCATAATTTCTGATGGATTGTCCATTTTTTATTCTCTTATCATAATAACGCTTCAATTCCCTGTATCGCTTACCACCACAATCAATACACAATTGTGATCTTCCCTTAACCCCAACCCCACATCGAATACAGGGTAACGGACCAAGGCTTCCATGTCGAAAACTTTGCATATGATACCTACAGTACTCATTTTTTCTGCATGATTTGTTACACGGGGTTACATTTCCCATCATGAGCCATTTGCATTGGTTCATTACATATAAAACTTTCATTTAAATACTTGTTTTATGTATAGCATGATGGAGTTCAAGAGATTGACTTCGAAAAATGCTAAATTCAATGCTGATAGAGAGTTTAAGAGATTATTGAAAATCAATCCTAGATTTAATATCGATAGACCCAAAAAACGTGTAGTTGACGGAAACATGAAAGAGTTTAAGAGATTATTGAAAATCAATCCTAGATTTAATATCGATAGATCCAAAAAACGTGTAGTAAACAGAAACAGACGTCCAAAACGTCCAAGAGACGGAAACATGAAAGAATTTAAGAGATTATTGAAAATTAACCCTAAATTTAATATCGATAGACCCAAAAAACGTGTAGTAGACAGAAACATGAAGGAGTTTAAGAGATTGTTGAAAATCAATCCTAGATTTAATCGCGATAGACCCAAAAAACGTGTAGCAGACAGAAACAAGAAATTACCATGGAAAGATGCTCAATTCAATCTTGATATAGTTTCTAATACACCCAAGAATAAAATTCTTGATAAAGCCATCAGAGACTGTTTTAATGAATTCAAGCGTGATGGAGCATCTTATTGCTGGTCAACATTTCGAATTGATGGTGTTGTTGACGCTACCATGAATGATGAAAAAGCAGCAGTGATCATTTCACGTGTTGGGGAAAAAAGTCATTTTTTCCGAATCAAATTCATTATCCGTGAGGATGGAAAATGGATTATTAGGGATAAATTTGAACCCATTCTCAGGGGCAAAAAAACTGTGACCGTGAATCAGGATTCAAAACCGGGAATTTTGACTGGAATTGATAAACCCTACTACGAAAGATCTTACCCTGTCACAGCAGTTGTTTACGGGATCTATCCGCTGAATGAAAAACCTGATATTGCAAAACTAGCACCCATGAAATATTCGACAGGGCTTAATTGTGTAGCAGAACGAATAATAGAACACTTCACAAATGCGTCCCGGGGAAATAAACTAACTGATCTAAGACGAAAAAAATAACCGAGTGGGAACTGACAGTGAAACAGCATGGGGCAACAATTCAGGATATAACCAAATTAGAAAAATCATTGAGATTTCCAATATCGGTAAGGACAATCACCGGAGAAGTATTATACGAATCGAAATATAAATCAGAGGGAGCTCCAATTGAAATTATTGATCATAACGAACACGCGTGGTCATCTGCAGTAACAATATTCCCACGGGATAGAACCGTAAAATATCTATCCCAAACCGAAGAGTTTTTTCAGAGCAGAAATTATTTGATGCTATTTACCATTTGAGTAAAAACGATCCTGTGTCAATGTGGCTATTTCATAGTACTTCAGACGAAGAATGTAGATTTGATCAGTTTGTAAGACCCAACGGAGAATTATACCGTACCGAAGAACTGCATAATCAAATGAAACAACTAGCTAGTGAGTTTTCTGGAGACGGAGAAGACAACGATCAATTATTAGCAAACTGTTTTACAGTACCATCAATTGCAGCACATTTTGCTAGAAAGAAAAACGCGTGGAAACCAACAAGAAGTGAGTTTTTATCAGATGTCAGATTGTCCTGTCTTGAATACAGCCATGGAGGATTATGGAATACAAAATACACCGCTGATACCGTTATTTCAGTTGATATGATTGCGTGTTATCCAGGAAGTTTTCTCGGGTATGGAGAATGCGAGAAATATTTCAAACGATTTGGACACCCCACACACGAAATGACCCGTGTTGCTATTAATGGACCACTGCCTGATTTCGATTTAACCGGATTCGCTTGTGTGGTATCATTTGAAATGGCTGAAGGACTTCATCCGTGTAGTTATCTTTGGATTGGTAAACACATGTCTGAAAAACACTGGATGCCAATAGTGTTATTACGGTATATGCTTGATTGTAAGATGTTAAAATCATTAATTGTCAGTGAAGCAATTATATCCTATCGAGCACAGAAATCAGTCTGGTTACCACAACCTGATCTAGAAAAAATAATTAGCGAAGAGCGAAAACTGTTTCCTGATTTTAATGAACAACAAATCATGGATTGGTCCAAACAGTTATTTGAAATCAGAAACAATGAAGCAAAAGATCTTGGACGAAGAATAATCGGTAAATTCACTCAGGGTGGCAAAGATGATAATACGAGATATTCTTCACGATTGATTATAGACAACGCTGAATACGATTTTGTAATGGCGGATTTAACGAATAAAGGCCTATATGTCAATCGTAAGGACGCATTTATGTCCGATGGAACCAAATTGGGTACAATTGTTACTTACAATGATGGATACAATCCGCAGTACACACATTTGAGAGCTTCTATGCTCGGTTATGCTTCTATTAATTTATTTTCGATGATTAATAAATTTCCTACCACCGCAGTTAGAGTTGCCACTGATTCATTTTACATAAATAGCAAAATGACTGATTTTAAGGCTACTGGCAACGAGAATTGGGGATCATGGAGAATTAAGAAAGAAATGATTCATGATTATATTCCATCAGCAGATGTTACCATTGAAAATAATTATCGGAATCTCAAAGAGATTCAATCAGATTTTTTTAATGCGCCACCGATTTCTGATCCAATCTGTAGATATAAAACAGTTTATTTAAACGGCTGTGGTGGGTCAGGAAAAACAACCCGGGCAATTGAGTTATTTCGTGGGAAATCAAACATGATTGTACTAACACCAACACACAGACTTGCAAGAGAAATGATACAGAGAGGGGTAAATGCCTGTACCTATCACAGCTTTTTCCGATGGAAGGGGGATAAATGGACCCCTGAGCGCATGGGAGAGAAATTTATTCCTGAAATCATGATTTGGGATGAAATAGACACAGTGTCCGAAGATGTCTTAAAAATATTTCTTGAGTGGTTGTTATTGAAGAATACAAAAGTCGTCATGTGCGGTGATCACGGCCAACCACCACCATTTGTCGGTGCATCCCCACATGAATGGCTAAAGGGTTTTGTAGACTATTATGAAGAAATTGATACTGATCATAGATCACTTGATAATGAATTAAAAGAGTTTAAGAAATTAATTAGATTACAACCGGATAGAATCCAGTGTGAAATAGCCCGTGAAATAATTTCGGAAACTCCCATGAATGATTTCTGGGAAATGTGGAGACCAAATGATTTGATCATTGCAAGTAGAAAAATAGTTAGGGATACACTTCAGATGAAATTATTTGAATTGCATAAACAAAAATTTGCAACGCTTCCAGTGCCTCTTTGTTATAGGCCATCGGATACACGAAAACAGAACATTGAAGTTGATATTCCAGGCCCAAAATCCGAAGGATTTCAAAAACAGATTCTCGTATTAAATGATATTGTGCTGGTTGATATCAATGTCGTTGAAGATGCATTGCGTGCTAATAAATCCCCATAAACGCTAGGATACGCAGCAACAATACACTCTTCACAGGGATTGACTATATCGGATACAATTGTTTGGATGGTAGATAATCGCATAGAATGGTCGAATTTAGTCTATCTTTCAGTATCCAGAGTACGAAAAATAAATCAACTTCGAAGAATTGTCGTTGGCGAAGCCAGTGGCGATGATGAAATCATTGGTGACGATAATGATATTATTGATAAAAAACTCTCCGGTTACAAACAACAGGACAAAAAAAAAAACAACGAGAATTTGATATTGATGCTGAATTAATAATCACTTTGAAGAAACAACAGAATAATCACTGCGCAAGTTGCAATTGTATAATGCGTTGGCAGTATTCGGATAAGGATCCTCGCCAATTTACCGTTGACAGAAAAAATAACAATCTCGGTCATGTCAGAAACAATGTGATGTTGACTTGTCTTGAGTGCAATAGACGCAACGGTGCTAGTTAAGCCCATGCGGTGGCAATTGAGTGTCCTCGGGTATTATTTGTAATTGTTGTCTAGTAAAACCCCGTTGAGGGGCAGTTGAATCCAGTTTATAGACTGGAGGTCTACCCGTAGATCGTGTTATACTAGATATCTTGTGTGCAGTAACACTCCAAATAGGATCAGTAGCTCTTTTTCTGCCACCCTCAAGCTCTCCTGGTTCATATAAATACCTCACAATGACATTACTACCAAGAATTGGTTGGGAAACGCTAAAATCTTTTTGTGGTTTTTCAGGTATTGACTTCTTTTTAATCGCATTGATAGGTTTCATGTTGATTGTTCTAGTAATCTCGTTATTCAGTGCAGTAATCACAGCTGGTAACCTTTTAACCCATTCACGGGATCTTTTTTCTTGGATGAATTCTTTTGCGTATTGATATCCAAATAACCGCTCAGCAAGGGTTTTATTAAACCGTTCTACAATTGCCTGATCACGATGCAGTGCAGTATGCCCCCGTCTGATAGTGACATTGTGATCTTTCATTGTAGATAACACTGCACCCTGAAATTCTTTGCCGGGATCAATTTGTAATAGATTTGGCCAGTGCAGAGGACCTCGTCGATAAATCCTTTCAAATGCAGAAGCTACTTCAGTGGCCGATTTTGTTTTTAACGGTTCTGCTTCCTTGTATCGACTTGCAATATCAACTACGGTTAATGCGTATTTGTAACCGTGGTCATGTGGCAAAAATAATAGATCAGCCTGATGAACTTCATTGGGTCCGGTCACATCAAAATGCGAGACATTAATTTGTTTAGGCGGTGGTAGATAAATTTGCCATAGTGCCTGTTTGGATAACCAATGAGCCGCAGTGGTTTTTTTCACTTTTGCAGCGCTAGCGAGTTTATGGATTGCTGATTTACCCCTCCAGTTTCCTCTTGGGGAGTAATAAATAGATTCCATGTTGTTATTAATTACCAGCACCTAACATCAATTTACTTTTCATAGCCGATTTTATCAAAAAGGAAGCCAATTTTTCTTTGAAGGATTTATCAGGAATAGCATTTAACGCATGAATTAATTTCACATCTGCTAGATGCCTGTGTTGCAGATTGCTGCTTTTATAAGCCACATCATGAAGGTGACAGGCTTTATCAATGGCGTTTATTGGTTCTTCACCGGGTCGGGGCTGATTTTGATCATTGAGTCTGATATCTAATCGTGTTCCGGGGCCACAGTAGCTATATCCTGGAAGGTGTTTTTCTCCGGGGTATTTTGCCCATGGGGTTCCAGGGAGTTTTGCTAATTTGGAAGCGATATCACCTCCTCGTTTTTTTTTAAAGGTTCCTTGGGTTTAGAAACAAATCTAAATTTCTTTGTACTACACTGTACGCATTTACCAGAAAGCGCTGATCGGTTATTTTTAGTTGTAATCGTCGTCAAGTCATCTGTGCCAGTACGCGCCTTACACTTCACACAATATAGATCCATAATTTATGTATAGAGATATGAATATAATTGATTTTTCAGCGACTAAAACAAGAGAACCAGTTAAGCATCATGCAGCGCTACCAAACTCTATCCGCGCAATTATAATCGGGCCATCTGGATCCGGCAAGACGCAATTGTTGCTCAATTTAATAATGAGATGGATGAAGTGGGATAAGTTGTATTTAATTGCCCCTAGCGTAGATGACCAACGATGCTATGAAGTGCTAAAAGATTTTAATGAAAACGCTTCAGAGATTGCTGGTGAGGATGTTATTGAATTTATAACCGATATTGATGAAGCACCATCAGTAGAAGACCTCGATGGAAGTATCAACAATTTAGTTGTATACGACGATGTAATGTTAGATAAACAAAAAAATCCTGCAAGGATTTTTTCCAGAGGCAGGCATAAAAACACGGACGTGATCTATGTCACTCAACGATACACTCAAATACCAAAAGTGATTCGCGATAATTGTAATATGCTTGCTGTATTCAACGGCGTTGATACACATACGTTACGAAATATTTGGCAGACATGGTGTTCTGATATGGACTTCAATCAATTTAGAAATTTCTTTAGTCATGCTCAGTCTGCCCCACACGGATTTGTAACAATAAATTTACATGACCCTCGAACACGATATCGTATTGGACTGGATCAAATATTCGGTTGAAACTAGCAGCAGAGGGGGCGAGTGACATCGATGTTGTAATCTCTTTTCCAATAGTTGAAAAGTTTTTGATTTCACTGATTTTTCATTGATTTCACTGACTTTTTTTGGGGCCTAATCCATGAAACGATATCAGATTCACACACACATTTGGCCTGATTTCATTGGTTTAAGCCGTTATTTATGAGGGATTACTTAAAAATATGTCGTCTGATTCGCCTCCTCTGCTGCTCAAGGCATTATACTCTATGCTCAGCTTTGTATTGATGACCCCATGTAAGGAATATAAGCACTGACTTGACCATCATATCAAGGAACCCATTGACAAGTGCACTGGGAAGTCATTTTAACACATGGTTCATGGTAGTAATGTGGCTAATTAAGCATGAAATGTTCACTTCAAGAGCATTGTCTATGAACCCAAAGCTCAAATAAAGATATATATTCATATTCCTATCCATTATACTAAATCATTATCAGAGATTGAAACCAAAATCTTATTCCATGGCCACATAGAGGAGGCCAGGGAACAATCAGTGACCCAATAATCCATACCTCAGCCCTAGTATCTTAGCACAGACTATAGAAGCAGGAATGACTCCTCTGAAACGTACCAGATGGGGAAATAATATTCCAATCTGCTCTCTTAGATGATAAAGAGAACATTTCCTATGATCTGAACCCCGAGATAGCTGCCATTTTTTATTACAATATACAAGATGAGGACTTCGACGGATATTCAGATATTGAAAATTATTAAGAGAACTCTTAGTCATTATTTTCTTAATTAGAATGGGAAACAATTACACAACAGGTAATTCAGTGAATTACAATATCGATGTCAATTAGAATTGTCTTGTTAATAATATGTATTATTCAGCTGTGTCAATTGATAAAAAATAGCTGTGCCTTGTTTAGGAGTAAAATCACAAGCATGTTAGCATCAGTGATTCAGTTTTATAATTGCTGGTAATATGGAATATAATAGTGAGATGCCATTAATATTCATGAAACTGAACGTTACTACTGTAAAAAACAAAGCCAAGTTTTTGATTTGGCCTTGTCTAATACTCCGATTCAACTTATATATCGATGAAGGATGGAAAATTTACAAAATTAGTGAATTCGACTTATTTTATCGACTTATCAACTTCGCAAGATGAATTATGAAAATAGGCAATCTAAAAAATGTCCCACACACATAAATGTATTTTCTTGGTACTGGTTTACTTAGTTTCAAAAACTAGTATTGTGACAAAATTGTTTACAAGTGGCAGGTAAAATATCCCCATCACTGATTCCGTTCTTAAAATAAAAACTGCTAGTGACATACTATTTTTATTGTTTCGAAACACAAGCTTGGATGTTTTATTATCAAAGGAAAACATGCGGAAATCGGGCAGTGCTGATATATTTGGCAAAGGGTTCACGGTCAATCAGCTATCAATACACATGCCTGTGAATGTGTACGAGTTTGATATTGTGATTGATAATAAAATTGGCCTAGCTACTGATGTCTTAATGAATACATTTTGCTACAACTCAACACTAGAACTAACCCTGCTAAGGCAATAAAGGATCTATAAAAGTATCATCAGTTGATGTACCTCTAAAATTATTACATTGGAAGGATGTTTTCACTTTCCTACCAGAAGAAGGCTAAGTTGTACATATGTTTGGATGACTTAGTCCACTTCACCTGGTAGCGTAACCCATGATCGTGAATGCCTTTTTAGTTATAGCAGTAAACATATGAAAAAGTCATCATCATTCTGTCTGACAACGCAACTGTGATCAGTTATTAGAAGACAAGGGAGAACCAGACCTCAGTAATCATTAGTGTTTCAGAAGAAAACAGATTCTTAGCTTCTGTCACATATGATGTGCACATGTGTCTGTTGGAAAAAAAAAGCTATCGTTTAAGTTTGCATAATTTTGATCATGTCATCCCAGATTGTATTGCTTAGGTCAGGCTTCTGCTTAAGGGGAATTTATATTTGGTTTGAATGCCAATATTTTCATTGGATCCTTCGCAGGAGCATATGCAAGTTAATTTAGGGCTCTGAAGCAGACTAGGGCAGTTAGAAGAGAAATATTTTGATAGAAATACATTTCTGTTTGGGCTCAAACCATGAAGTTCTTAATGCATATCAGTGCACAAAGTTAATTCAACCACCAGTGCAGCATTTGAGATCCACTGTTCCCAAACAAATATATAATTCTAGACATGGGATGGACAGAATGTTACGTGTTCTGGGATGATTTGGCAGAAGTTTACTCTATTGTTAACTGTATTTGTGGGAGTAATACTTTGTTTTACAAAACCATCTCATTGCTTTGACCATGTATAGACTGCCCAATTTTCATACAAGTCTTGAAGCTGCTTAACAGATCAAGGAGACCAATGATTGAGAAAACACATGGTTAGGTGAATATAACCTCGTCCATAACAGACAACTACAAGAGGATGCACATCCATCCACATTCACTGGCAAGAGAAAATCGAGATGTTTTCAGCCAGCAGATTACTTGTAAAAACGTTGTTTGTTAAAACAAGACACAATACAAGGTGTACGTCTTTTTTCAGCCTGGGAATGGTTAGATATATGAGGTAGTGAGTCTTCTCTTAACATAATAGAAAGTATTATAGAAGAAGCTTATTATGTCTGAAGTTTTATGTGTTCAAGTTATTGAAGCTAATTTCTGAGTTCTGTAAATTTCTAATTTGACAGTTCTTTGCTTTTCCAATTATTTCATTCTACAAGGATGGATATTTGCAATTTATAATCAATTATTTCATTCTACAAGGATGGATGTTTGCAATTTATGATCAGTTGCAATAATTATAAAAAACCGAAATCATTAGGAAGATGTCTGTGTTCATAATTTATGAAAACTTCATATAGCAAATATTCTCAGACTGGAAACCTAAAGACTCCAATGTCACAAAATATTACATCGGCATATCCAATGTAACAGCCATATTTGTCATAACAAATTTAGATCCCTTTCTTGAGTCACACTTTCTTATTATAATGTCATGTGACCCAATCATGGACCTTAAGGTGCGTCAGTGGGTGAAATCATACAGATCATAAACCTTTCAAGAGGAGAGCTCCTGACAAATAAAGGGAGATAACTTTTTGGACATGCTAGATATTCTGTTTTTTATATCAGTATGTGATTGAACCATATGAAATGTACACAAATAATGGTAAAACATTGTGGGTATTATAGTATATATGGCATTTGCACCTAGCAGTGTTAAATATATATTATCTTACCTTTAGAAAAACAAATTATGTTGTGTTTATTAAATTTTCCACTGCTACCTCCATGGCATGAGCATAGATCATTCCTTTTTCCATTGTGTCAGGACATCTGAAGAGGAATAAAATCCAACCTACAAAGAGAACAACGCATCAGGACACCAGGGATGATGGAATTAGTTATAATGAGCTCAATACAATTCTCGCATACGTGAAATGTTTGGAAAACCACAAAACCCAGTATTAACCATAGTTCATGGATATTTATTTTTTGATTGGCTGAAACGTGTTGTAATATTGTATTATATTGGGAAAGGAAATAATGTCGTTAGATTATGTCAGTATGATAAAAATAAACAAGACCCTCTTTTAAATTCATGAAATGTTTTTCATCAATATTCATGATGGAATGTATCTTCATAAAGTGTGCTGAAAAATATGGCATGGGTTTACCAGGGTGATTTGGTGTTGTAATCTTCAAGGAAAATATTTCCATGGCTTTGTTAAGAAAAACAAATTTATATGCATGTATTTTGGTTTTAGAGTTATGTAATTCAAATCTAGTGCATTATTTATGTGGGTTGGTGCTAAATGTGATCTCATTCATATTGTATGCAGTTCATGCATTGTTGGCTTGCTATGACAGTTTATTCCATTGATATCATTTGTGAATTTATTTTGGCATTTGCTTATATTTTTTTCTTAGTTGGACTAAGTCCAAATAAAGATTCCATTAATTCTTGTCGAAGGTAATTTGCCTATCTAGAAAATCTTGCTTAACTGATGCATTTATTTTCAATAATGGGTGTTGAATGAAATGAGAAACTATTAAAGATTCTAATCATGTAAAATTCAGATCAATAATTCTCTAAAAATTCTGAGTTATATTAAATGATTTGATAAGAAGCTTTAAAAAACTCAATCGTGTTTAAATTGTCTTTAAAATTGTTTATGTATTTAATGGGTTGTTGTAGCAACATTGTTGTTACTATCGAACTTCCGAAGATGTTGTTTTGACTTTAAATGAAAAGGGTGCTGATCTGACATTTTAAAAGTCTTGTTGTTTCTAGTTTTTATTTACAAAACAGATGGTCATATTGACATAGTATTTCTTTTATATGGTGTGTTATATTGTTTTAACCTAAATATAAATTTAAATTTAAAAAAAAACAACAACAAAAACCAAAAAATAAAGGTGTTAAAAATAAATCAAATAAAATATTTATAAAAAAAATAACAAAATAAGTATGAAAAGGTGCCAATGTAATGTTTAATATGGTCACCATATTAATAATTTTGTATCACTACTTCATCTGACCATTACGTTTTATCCACATAGGATTTTCACTAAAAGACGTCTTATGATATCCTTTTGGTACTAAATAAAAATGGTAACCATTAGACATCCAGTACAGCAATTTTGGAGAACATCCTTAAAATCTCATACCATCATCGTGTTTTTTTCCAAAGATCAAAGTCTTATGATTTGTAATTATTCTAAAAAAGAAAATGTTTCTAATCAGACATCAAATCCAAAATATCCTGTTAGTTACTTATTCTGAGGATCAGTTAGACATTTGTTTTTCAGCAAAATTCACATTATGTTACCTCACTTGCGTAATTTGGGATTGCATCCATAAGAAGCATCTTATGAGTTGAATATATTTTTAGATTTCTGCTATTTTATGTGAAATCATTTAAGAAATAATAAGCTATTTAGTGTCTTTTGTTTGTATTGTAAACTATAAATAAAGAATTTTACAAAGCTCTTGTTGAAAACGTTGTTATCATTAAACAGAAATGAAATTGTATTTTTTATTCTGATAAATATGTTTACTTTCCATGTTTATTGTTTTCATATTGTGCCCTATGTACCCAAAGCAAAGATTCAGGGTTTAGTAAACATTAAACTCTCACCTCCCAGCTAATTTTGTGCTCAACCACTTGTAATGGGCAGTTTTAATTTTATATTGCTGTCATGTTCATCTTTCTGTACCACAGTACCCAGTTTGTCTACTTGTTAAGCCCACGTGCCATGTTTATGCATCATGAGGTTGTACCCTACTGTTTACATTATTTATAATACTCAAAGAATGAGTAGTTTTACATAAGTTAACAATAAATAATAGGTTAGGAAAACCTCACTTTTTAGAGCTGATTTATTTCATAGGTCAAAACTTTGAGCTTTAGGAAACTGGAGTGTGTCTGGATATTGGGTTTTTGGCTTGAAATGTTAAACAGAAAGGTCCAACTGCGCATGCACAGGTGAACGTTTGCAAAAGTAGGATACATTTTAGATTTTTAGTAAAAAGTGGCCAGAACATGAATATCATGGATCCAGTAAGCACAAAAGGTCGAATTTGTTTTGCTTCTACACATGAATAAGTCAAATGAAAACAATTGTTATAACCTAGGAATCCAGCCAAATGAAAAGCTCTCTGAACATGTATTCACAAGTAACCCCCAAAATGTGATTTCTAGGTTAATTTCAGCCAAATTGAAAAGTATGTCTAAGAGATAATTGTTGAATTTTGATGATGTCACCACATTTTATGCGCCTTGCGTATTTAATGTTTTGTGTATTAATATTGCACAGATATTTAACACAAATACTCATCCCGTGACAATTTCTAAGAAATTTCCTATAAAGTAGTCAATTCATTAGCCCATCTTGCCACATTTATACCTCATAAGGTTGTATCCCTGCTTATGAGCACTGTACCATCAACTCTATTTATGATACTCCAAGTGTTATTACAGAAATGATGACAGATACAGCTCTACATTGATACCAAATTATGTAGTCTCTACTCACATTATAGTTGGAGAAAAGTCATTATTGAGAGATGGATTTTACCATTGGTGTCTGTGTACAACTTTTGAGACATTTTGGCCTGAGATCCAAATCAGACCAGTCCAATCTACACACCAACAGGTGAATCTCTGAAAACAGTTGGGTAAGTTTGAGAATTGGAGTTAAAAGGGGCTAAAGCACAACAATCATGGGTTCAATATGTAAAAATATAAGTCCACAATTATACCCTTGTGCACAGGCACATGCAGAATAGCCAATCAAAAACAACGTTTTTTTCTTAATACACCTAGGCATCCAGCTAATACAATTCAGCAAAAAATGTATTTGGATGTATTCTAAATTAACCCCAAAAATGTGTTTACTACCCTGTTCTCTCGTGAAAATAAAAACAATCCCCAGCAGTTAAAGGTTAACATTTGTGTGCCAAAGCATCGCAATGTTTCATGCCTTCTGTTGAGCAAGGAATCACTTGTGCAGTATTTTTTAGAAACACATGAACATGTTAAGACATCCATGTCCATTTGTGATGTTTGTTTACGTTTTTCTCGATCTAATTACATATGACTATATTTGTAATTTTAACACAAATCATTTTAAATCAATTGCATGCCCTTACAACTACGAAAGTTATATATATATATATATATATATATATATATATATATATATATATATATATATATATATATATATATATATATATATATATAGATATATATATAAATATATATTGTTACGTATATTTGATTTAAGTCATTTATGTTTGTTTTAATTGTTTGTTTGTCAGATTAAAATTTGACATTTTAATTTTAAGATTCATTCATTGGGATATATTTTTTTAAAAAGTGGGATGATCTGTACTCTACAAATAAACACCAGATGTTGACCTTATTTCTCTCCTGGCTTCAGAGTTGTAAACAAGCTTTTAAAATGATTGGTTGATTCCAAGGACGTTATGGAGCTTTGTTGTAAACATCTTTCTATTTTTAGATTTTGAGAGTAAAAATAACTGATTCTCATCTGGGTGATACGGTGTGCACGAGATTTTTTGAACGTAAATTTGTTCTAAAGATTCTAGAAGATCATGTGACCCCATCCTTGTTTATGTAAAAAGAGGTATATAAATTATGCTTTGGAGCGAACTATTTAGTCGAAGTTGGGCTGTTAGAATATTATGTTGTGTTGTTGTGAGTTATTTTAAATTACCTTGTACGGGAAATTATTTCAATTCGTTTGGATCAAGGGGATTTACTTTGTTTTTTATCTGGAAAACAATTGTGCTCATTGAATTTCATAAGACCAGAACTAACTTCATCACGTGGCATCGTCTTCCATCTTGGATGCTTCACTAAGATTTGAACTGGGAATTATTAGGATATTTTATTACCAGGACTTTTGCAATTTAACTAGTGGATTATATTTTGAATTATTTATGGATTAATTTTGGGAATAGATTCTTTAAACCGTAAGTTTATGTTTCTTTTCATGAAAATATTTGTGCTCAATAAATTGTTTATTAAGTTTTTACAAGCTTGTTATTTTCACTATTTCTATATTACTGTTTATTTGAGCCTAAGCACGTAACAATATATATATATATATATATATATATATATATATATATATATATGTGTATATATATATATTATTCATAAATTAGATAACCAATTTCAATATCATAAATATTTAATTTGATCTTCAAGCATCAAAACAAACACATCAACAATATTAACATTGCAAACCCAGTGTTTTCAAACATGGACACCACAGTTGCTGACTTTATATTTTGAAGTCGTCAGACAACAGAACATGTCACTTAATTACATCCTTCTATGTTTATACTTTTCAAACTTTGCCACAAGCCTCACGTCACCAAGGTTTGACTGATGGATCATTTAATTTAACAGTTCACTGATCAAATATAACAAAATTACTTCATAATGTGATCTCCAGTAATTACAAAGCATGACATAAATCAATTAGTTGATATTCAGTAAGTGTTACTGACTGATATGTTAGATAAGTATAACACCTTAAGTTTAAAATGTTTAATCAATACCAGCAAGTTCTTTGCCAATAAAACAATTTCCATTTTGACATTGCGAGTGTCAATATGTTCATGATAATTTAATTGGCATTAAAATAAATCTAGTATTTAATCAAATGTTAATCGAATCAAATCTTAATTGGTTCCCTCTTCCTCTATAAGATATGTCAAATATAATCTGTAAACAATCTAACTTTGATTCAGTTCTACCGACCTAAGTGTGAGAGCAGTGATCTATTAACTCGGGTTAAGTTCTACATGGGTGACGCAATAATTGGTTGACATGATGCACAGTTGTTTTTTGCTAATGTTGATGCAATAGTAAATTTGTCAATAGGCAATGCACACTCAGTAGAAAATTATGTTGGATGCAAATATAGGCTAATTAAGACTCGTACTCTAGCCTTATCCATGTGTAAAATAAAACACAGACTAGAATTTCTATACACAATCAATGGGTTCTTTAAATTCGATCTTTTGGAACCCTAGGGTACGTGTCTATTGAGAACCGTGTAACAAGACATTTTAACATATCTTGTTTAAAATATTAAGCAAACACAGCCTTATGTATAATAATTATAAAGATTTTGTGGGTATATTTGCATCTTAAAGTAAATGACTATTCGATTTTCAGGACATCAAAGCAATTGTTTAAAATGTAGTGTTAGATTTGTTTGAACATCTGGTGTTTAAGATGTATAATGTATATTTCCTGTGTACTTTGCAAAATATGTTAAACGAAAATCACAAACATGAATGAATTGAGTTTTTCAAGAATAAATGCTCTAAATAATAATTTTGTTTGGATGTGGGTGCCTTTTTAATGTCTTTTTGGTTTAAACGACATGGTTTCAGTGTTCTTAAATGGCATTCACAGTAAGAGTCACATGCAATCTTTCCTGGTTTTGGATGCCCAGTAATTGTTGTAGGCAATTGCAATTATTATGTCACTGAAAATATTGCTAACGAAAGAGTTATTCTTATGTCCAGATTAATGTGTTACGTGCTTAGGCTCGAATAAGCAGGAACACAGAAAGAGTGAAAACTAACAAGCTTGTAAAACTTTAACAACGAATTTTATTAAGTACAATTATTTTCATAAAATAAATAAACTTACGGTTTTAGAGAATCAAATCCAACAAATATAGAATTCACAAAATAATCCTCTAATATAATTGCAAGTCCCGATAAATAAATGTTCTAATAGTTCCAGGTTCGAATCTTGACGATGTAATCCAAAATGGCTGACAATGTCACGTGATGCAGTTCTTGTTTTAATATCATCCAGATGAAATTATGAAACACATGTCCTTTTTCCAAAAAAATAAAATAATTCTTCTTTTCCAACGAATTGACACAAAGTCCAGAACAAGATAATTATAACTCGAACATAAATACACAACTAATAACTTTATAGACCAGAAATTCTACTGAATTGTTCTATCCCAAACAAGTCTATATAACTGTTTTTTCTTAAGTAAACAAGTGATCACGTGATCTTTCTAGAAATTCATGGAAGGTCACTACCTTCAGCAAGTCACATATTCTAGATATGTCTTACACCCCAAGAACTAAAAATAAAAGTTATCCTTGAAATTAACCAATAGTATTAAAGACCTGTTTATCAATCTAAAGCAAGGTCAGATAAAGAGGTAACCAAGCCAAGGTCAAAGACTTGTTTACAGTTAAATTGGTCAGCCTGAATTTTCTAGAAAAAAATCTCCAAATTAATGAATATTAAACCCCAAATGACAAATTTAAATTTAACAATTAAAAAATAAATAATTTAAATCCAATAGACGTAACAAATGTTCATCCAAATAGATATGTAGTTTATCAGTTTCTTAAGCATACTAAAGGCCACAAAACATGCATGTGATCAGGTTAATTATGTATTCATTTTTGTTATATTTGCTGAGGACAATGGACTTAGTGCAGTAGTCAGCTGTTAAGTTACCAAACCAGAGTTAGCAATATTATGTGCTACTGTATTTCAATGCGTTTAGAGCCTCGTATCGTACCCACATGTCCCTCCTCAGACACAGTTCAATAGATGAAGTTTTGGCTGCTGTTGCACCACCGTACATCAGCATCATGAGCCAGTTACAAGATCAATCCTCTATTTGTTTGCTTCATAAATTGCAGCCATGCTCACATGACAGAGCTACATCAGTTAAATAGTATGCTAAAACGTTTTTCATTTTGGTCTGCGTTTGTTCTTGTCCTTCAGATACGCTCTCGAGTCACATCATATTGGGACTATTAGCCTGCTACCTCTCGAATGCAACCACACTAAACTTTGTCGGTCCAAAACTATATAAAGAGAAAAAGGGCAAGAACTTTTACTCATTACCTCCCATGATCCCAACAGGTGTCACACCCATTTTTAGCTTTTCTGCAGTACTGTCTTCACGTCATAAAATTTATCGTCCGACAAAAGTACAGTCCTTTTTATGTTCCTATGGGCCTATCCAACGTTCGTTTGGGATTTATTGTTCTGATTTCTCGCTCTACTGAAGGTTGTATACATTATTTTACAATTTCTACCAATTTTTGAGTTGTTTGTACCTTGTCGGGACTTCGTCCTGTAAAACCGAACTTCCACCACACTATCATTGACCTTATGCAATTTCTTTAGAATTTCTTTTTTCTATTCATTCGGGTGTTGGCTACTTCATAATGCTGCTTTAAAGAATCGTTGGATCTCATTGGGGATGGAGTAAAGGACTTATGGCGATAGACGACTTTAAAACCGATCTCACGGCACCTGACAAGAATGTAGTTACGGTTCATACATACGTTCGTCTGATTTTACTTGCGGATATATCAGCTCTATTTAATCAGGGCAAGTTAAGGATGTCGTGAAGACATCCGGCAACAGCCTGGCTTGGTAGGCGACGTCCAGAATTGGAAGAGTCAATAATTAGGGCCGTTCACAATAACATGGCTAACTTTTTGAAGGGTTTGGCGAGTCTGCTCAGATACATGTTACATATGTGCGCTCAAATCGCTCCAACCTTATCTTACCCTTTATTTCCAGACGAACCTGTTCGGATCACCGTTGCTTTGATAGAAAGAATACAGTTCAAAGGCAGGCAACTCAAGAACTGCCCCTATACGTCGCCAAGCAAACCAAATGGGCGTTAAGAACC
Organism: Unio pictorum; assembly: GCA_030141615.1. Taxonomy (NCBI): domain Eukaryota; kingdom Metazoa; phylum Mollusca; class Bivalvia; order Unionida; family Unionidae; genus Unio; species Unio pictorum. The sequence goes on from JARLTB010000188.1 coordinate 5,490,643, forward strand.
ACTGTCTCCGTCAGTGTGAAGGGGTGTTCAGCGTCATATAAGCGAGATTCCTTAATCACACGTGGACCAAAATCAATCCATAATTTTCAACCAATGGCAATATGTAACTGATTTATGAGCTCACTGGAGTTCCATATTCTCTAAATGGGGTTTGGGCGGCGGCTGATTTAGGTCATTCTGATGAGTTTCGAGTTTCGACAATCAAAAATCTCCTCTTCCCGAATATACCGTCATATTGGGAGATGGCTGACTTTCTACAACAGGTGGGAGGGTCGCTTATTAAAAATGATAAAAGAGCGGTAACGAAAATTACGAGATGGGCCATAATCTAATGGATTCCTCTCATCCAATTAAGATTGAAACTGCGTGGTCATTACGTATCTCCATCAGACGGGGAGAGTATGCCGTCAGTCTATATCTGACAGACATACTTTCACGTCCCTATCAACTCCATCTCTCACAGGTTTCTCCGTTTCAATTACAGCCACACCGTTTATCAATTAACCACTCTTCAATTTGTTCACAGCATCAACCCAATGTGGCTTTGTCGGGCTATGGATTGCGCCGTCTCCATGTTCCATCCGACGTTATCTATTTCCAAGGCAGCGTACCATCACGTCATCCTAGATAAACACTTGACAAATTCTATCCTACTCTAAGACGCCATCTGCGTATGTACATTTTAACAAACATGATTGTTTTGTTCATGTTAAGAGAACCGTTAAACTGGTTTAGTCCTTTTCAATCAGGACTTGGATTCAGCGTGAGAGTTCTTGTACCATCTCGGTTTGTCATAAAGATCTCTTTCTGTTGACTTTACTAACACATTTGCGCATCGTATTTTGTCCTCTGAATCAAGCAGTCGTGATCAGGCAGTTGACTGGACCAGTCCTGTGTCAGTGGGAAAATACAGGTCGGGTAACCATTGGAATTCCACCAAAGATGCCGAATGTCGAAATAACGGAATTTATCACCGCCATTGCCCACAAGTTGCTAGCCTTCACTACCGTCCGCGACACCTGGGAGCCAGGGGCACGGCCTCTGCACATCAATTTCCTAAAAATGTAGGCTGTCATCGGTACCTTTCATTTTTGAAAAGATCACCTCTGAGACGATAACGTTCCTTATTTGGTTCGACAACTCTGGTGGTGATCTGTCTCCTCAAACAGGGAGGCACCAAATCACTAGACATGTGTCTTCTGATTTGGCGGTTTCAACAACCTCTATACTAATATGCAAATCACACACATTAAAGGCAGCATATAATCAATATAGAGATGGTCATGTGCTTCACAAGAAATGGTCCATCTGTCAATCGATCTTCACTAAAATGTACGCACATTGACGGCATCCGATCATCGACTTCCTGCCGACGAGATGAAATCAAAAACTACCCACTATCGTTTCTCCAGTTTCAGACCCAAACGTTTGAGAAGTGGATGCACTATCACTGATTTGGGAGGCGTTTTGGGCCTTTTCCTCCCCTGCTACTTTGCTGATACTGATAAAAAGCTAGAAGTTACGGTATCAGAATGTCAATATAATTTTGATTGCCCCACCCCCACCCCTCACCTTGCCGATGAGACACGCCCTGGTTCATCGAACTACTCTTGCCAGAGATACTACACCCAGGAGGATTCTTGCCATCCCTAATTTTCTGTAGCATCCACTGTCACGTGTGTTCCTTTCTACATGCTCGGCTTTTACCAGGACAGCCATCGATCGTAGAGAGAATCTCGAGAGTAAGAAGACTATCCACTCTGAAGGTTCATGTGGGAAACTGCCGTAAGGACTGGTGTAATACCAAATATAAAATACATCGTCCCTCTGCGTACCTCTGTTCCACAACTGGCCGCCCTTTCTCAGGCTCGTTGAGAAGAAATAGCTGGGCCCCAGTTGCTACCAAAGGCATCTATCCCATCATTTTGGAATCCAGCGATTCAAGCACCTGTGTTTGGGACGATAGAGACATATCAGATATTTCAGACAGACATTGTCTCAAACGAACAATATCCCATATTGTGTCTCCAAATGGAGCCAATCCTGAGTTTTAACATGTTTCGATTCGAATTCCGTGGAACGTCTTGCACGCACTTTACTCAAATCATAATCATCCAAATGATGTTTCGGTGCACCCGACTGGCAGATTGTTCTAAAGCGGTGTACGTAACGGATCACTGCCATATCACCTCAGTCTGCTTGGTTTCGAGTTTCAGATTCGGCGAATGTAGGTATAAAAGAAAGCTTGTCAGTAGCTTCTCGTGGGTCGGTGGTCTTTCCATGGGTTTTTACGGGTTCTTCCTCCACCCTTATTACTACTTGCTAACATGTATAGCCTATCGTGTGCTGAAATGGCGTTAAACCCTACAACAACAACAACAACAACAACAACAACAAATCTAGTTTCCTAACAATGTAAGAGAACTTTTTAGCCCTTTATGTCGACCCGAATTCCTTTCAGTTCAGATTGGATGGTTCGTTGATACCATTGGGCTTTGTAGCCCAAAATTGATTACAGCCTATCGGTAGTCAAACGCACACAGACAAGTCATTGCATGAGCAAATGCTTTCTTCCGTACTTCTGATGTGCGCCCTCAAGGCATGTCTTTGAAGCTGAATCATGTAATTCTTTCAGTGTACTCGAACATCTCACCAGATCATATCTTCCACACGCAGAATGCTGCTCCGAGGGTTCTAGCAATCCCCATGAACACATGATATCGCGCTTCAACCCCATTCTTCTTGCTTGAAGTGGTTCTTACATTTGGAGTAATCTGACGTCGTATCCAGATCAGAGTATCCTCACATAGATTACTGTTCAGAAGTTTCGAACAATAATATGCGACCCTTGTGTTCGAACGCAACGTTCCTACCTGAGATATAATAGACTGCCAAAAGACATTAAATGAGCAATCAACACAGCTTGTTAGCTTCGCAGGATTCGCAGGTGAAATTTATTTAGATAAGAAGATTCAATAAGTATCCATTCATTTAGTACTTAAGCAAAAACCTGGCAAAGATTGACCCCTCTCTCCTCCCTGTACACATGCGAATGATTTTACACACCCATCTGCGTAAGTACGCATGACTCCGACTCCCTCAGAATTATATATAAAGGTCTTATTTAATCCACGCTTAAACGGATCAGGAATAATAATATTAACGTGTTTAATAAATCAGATAGTCCACGAATGTTGAATGTCTGGCTGCATCAAAAAAATAAACTGCTTAACTTTCAAAAGTTTGTCTAGTGTCTGCTAAACTTCAAACATATTAGACAAATTATTATCGAGATTTCACCTCACAAACGTTTCATGCGCCTACGTATATTATAAGTATATATACACACACACACCCTACGCAACACATGAATTCATACCTACTAAATGGCCGGTCCCATGTAATCTTTTTTACTGTTACTTAGGGTCACAGGTCATCTGATCCCAGGATGTGTTGCTTATGTAGTTAGAAGTACGGGTTATCCTTAGCATGGGGAATGCAGCCTGTTTTCCCAAGAATGATATACTAGGTAGGGGTCAGATGTTCATCATTTTCTCCTCTTGTTACTTGTTCTCCTAATGTAATGTTATTGGAGAACGTATTCGAAGGGGTAAGCACATTTTTTTTTTATTGTGTTTCTCCGAGAATAGTTATTCAGTCACATTAACATCCTCCCAAAGGAAGCCATGTGAGTATCATTGTTAGTATTGCGCACAGCTTAAAACCTACAATAATATTTTGGTATGAAGGGGAGGTAATTCGCAAGTGTTGTTACCCTTTGTCTATTGATATAGAAATATTAAGTATCGTTTGTTAGTAGGTTTGATTCTCGAGGCAGCAGGCTAATATTATTAATGTATTGTGATTGGGTAAGTATTCTTGGAGAAACATAATTTACTTACAAAGTTGCTTTTTAAATTAAATGGTGGTTTATGTGGTGCAAACTGTTGATATAATCAGTGAAATACGTATTTGCTGTTCAAAGCCGCTACGAGTAATGACCCTTTAGGTTTTTTTTTCTATAATTACTCTGGAAGGATTGAATTAATGCTTCTTTTAAGATTATAAGATTGCCATAGACATAATATCTCAGAGGAGTCCGCGTCAGAATCCTTAAGTAGGGGACGTTACATTTAATCACATTATGGTCGTTACTATACATTATACATATCTGTTCTACATTCATTGGAATTTCCTCTAAACATTAGCTAAAGATGGCGCAGATGCTCAAGTGCAAAATGTTGGTAGACTCGGTCCAAGTGCAACATGTTGATAGACTCGGTCCAAAATGTACCTATTTTATATAGCCGGTATCAATAACGACCCTTCTAGTGCTCGGATGTCTCTCTAAAAAGTGTATCAATATGTAATTTAGGAGTTTAAATATTCAAAGAAGGATCAATGTCAGTCTTTAACAAAATCGAAGTTATTGCCAATATGTGGACTTAGGATGTATATCTCTTAGGGTCTATATTACACTCCCTATTTATGTAGTCCCGTATTTCATATATCGATTCGATTAATTCACCCAAATGTTTTATACGGATGGAACAGACCAGCAATTGTGAACTTAAAATAAGGTTCGAAAACTGTATCCATATTTCTGTTTACTAGTTACTAATTTTGTACATACCTCTTCTGCGGATTGAAATTTGTATAAAATGATCCACGTCAAAATTGTTTTAAGACTCAGGTAGTATCCTCTTTGGGGACTCTGTTACCGTATAGTTATCCCTTATTTCGCAAGCTGGACGAAGTTTCTCGTAACAGTCCAACGTTTGATATTACTCTTAGACTATAAATTATCAATTTAATCAAAAGTATATAAGAAGCATTTACGTATATCAATTTTTTATATATGTAACTTCTTTACTCTTTCATTATTCACAAACGAGGCTTTGTAAACGTGTACACGGTTTATAACAACCTAATCCATGCTAAAAGCGACTGGAAACTCAATATTTTCCCCATCTCATTGGGATTACTGAACATCTGACAGCTTTTATAATGTGACTGTCGTATCTTGCATTCTTTGCAATTGTTTTCTTTGCTGTACGTTTTTTAGCCGTAGGTAGAGGATTCCGTTTGTAAGGCGTGTCTTTGTTAAATATATCTGGCAATTGCATTAAAACATCCATTTGCCAGCCATGATATTTTTTCAAAATACTTCAGGAATGCACATGATGGAAACGTCGATCATGCAACGTGCCCTAACTCTAACAGTTGTTAATATAGGGAATATAAATTGTCCCAGAAAAGAGAATATTGAAGTCTGAATGAACAATAAATTAAATTTAAAAATTAGAAAACGTACTTCAAAGTGTTTTCAATAACCCAAATTACAGCAATCAATTTATACACCACATTGAAACAAGGGTATTTAAAGTTATTTTAAAAATACATATGACATACCAGGTATACATTAAATAACAAAGATAATCGAAGCATGAAAAAACCTAGAAAATTATTTTTTGATACAAAACAATTTCACAAACCGTGCAAAGTTTGAAACTAAACATATGAACCTTGGACATTAATGGATTGCGACGGATGGCATGCAACAAATAATTACTGTAAAAGCGAAGAGTTCAATGTTGTGCAAAAACTACTTAACGCCGAAACGTACGAGGGTGAAAGTAGAAGTGCACCAGTGAGCATTGTCAATTTTACATTTTTGCTAATACACGTCTAACAAAGAATTTTATTTAATTAAATTGCAATTAAGATATATACTAGATCACACAATTAAAAAGGACATGCATGTGAAACTATTAAAGTGGATACATATGTAGGACTATTAATGAGGATAAATATGTGGGATTATTAAAGAGGATACATATATCGGACAATTAAAGAGGACAAGTGTTTGGGACTTTCATAGAGGGCAAGTATGTGAGAATATTAAAGAGGATAATTATGTGGGACAGATAAAGAGGGTAAGTATGTGGGACTATTACAGAGAACAAATATGTTGGACAATTAAAGTTGACATGTCTGTGGTACCATTTTGTTGGGCAGGGTTATAATATACAAATTTGTAAGGTGAACCGCTTATGAGCAGAGGCGTTTGCTTTGATTGTGGAACAGTGCAGTAGTTTACAAACTTGAACTATTTCTATAACTGACGTGCCACTAAACAGGTTCTACTATTTAACATGCGTTGAAATGTAAATAATGTAGTTTACATAATGATCCGTATAAATAAATCAACTTGAAATAGTGTTCTGTATATTGTCTACTGCAACCGAAAGAAAGGTTGTACATTATTCATCCGCAGGACGATCTCTCAAAGTACATTACAAAGTTCGTTGGATTAGCTGGATAAACAGGCTTCAAGTTGCTAATGAGAAGGCTGGAAGCATGCTGCATAAGTTAAAAAAGGAATTAATCGACAAATCAAACAGTTCTGTTGTTTCAAGCAAAGCCATTGATATATACAGTTTTATTGGAACCGGTAGTTACTACGTCATAGAGAGTCAACTGCGGTTCGAATCCCGGCCAAGTCATTCCAAAGACTTATAAAATTTGCACTAACTGCTTTCTCGCTTGGCGCTGAGCATTAAAATGTTAGTGTTATGACTGTTTGGCCCGGTGTAAGGATAATGCAGCTGGTGGGAAATCATACTATAGGGGTTTCACGGTTACGATCTCACCAGAGGGCGTATCGGTGCAGCTCACTTCCAGATAGTTCTATAAGTACAGATGGCAGATGTAGAGATATAAAAAGTGACAGTGGATGATATAAACAGGTATTCTACGAAATGGCTGAAAATATTTCTTAAAGAACACAGACTAAATGTGTCATGCAGTGCACTTGAGTCATGATGTCCCAGCGCTAGACGTCACCATATAAAGTGC